>OY720660.1:0-1200000 GCA_963170745.1 Phymatocera aterrima
CCTAACCTAACCTAACCTAACCTAACCTAACCTAACCTAACCTAACCTAACCTAACCTAACCTAACCTAACCTAACCTAACCTAACCTAACCTAACCTAACCTAACCTAACCTAACCTAACCTAACCTAACCTAACCTAACCTAACCTAACCTAACCTAACCTAACCTAACCTAACCTAACCTAACCTAACCTAACCTAACCTAACCTAACCTAACCTAACCTAACCTAACCTAACCTAACCTAACCTAACCTAACCTAACCTAACCTAACCTAACCTAACCTAACCTAACCTAACCTAACCTAACCTAACCTAACCTAACCTAACCTAACCTAACCTAACCTAACCTAACCTAACCTAACCTAACCTAACCTAACCTAACCTAACCTAACCTAACCTAACCTAACCTAACCTAACCTAACCTAACCTAACCTAACCTAACCTAACCTAACCTAACCTAACCTAACCTAACCTAACCTAACCTAACCTAACCTAACCTAACCTAACCTAACCTAACCTAACCTAACCTAACCTAACCTAACCTAACCTAACCTAACCTAACCTAACCTAACCTAACCTAACCTAACCTAACCTAACCTAACCTAACCTAACCTAACCTAACCTAACCTAACCTAACCTAACCTAACCTAACCTAACCTAACCTAACCTAACCTAACCTAACCTAACCTAACCTAACCTAACCTAACCTAACCTAACCTAACCTAACCTAACCTAACCTAACCTAACCTAACCTAACCTAACCTAACCTAACCTAACCTAACCTAACCTAACCTAACCTAACCTAACCTAACCTAACCTAACCTAACCTAACCTAACCTAACCTAACCTAACCTAACCTAACCTAACCTAACCTAACCTAACCTAACCTAACCTAACCTAACCTAACCTAACCTAACCTAACCTAACCTAACCTAACCTAACCTAACCTAACCTAACCTAACCTAACCTAACCTAACCTAACCTAACCTAACCTAACCTAACCTAACCTAACCTAACCTAACCTAACCTAACCTAACCTAACCTAACCTAACCTAACCTAACCTAACCTAACCTAACCTAACCTAACCTAACCTAACCTAACCTAACCTAACCTAACCTAACCTAACCTAACCTAACCTAACCTAACCTAACCTAACCTAACCTAACCTAACCTAACCTAACCTAACCTAACCTAACCTAACCTAACCTAACCTAACCTAACCTAACCTAACCTAACCTAACCTAACCTAACCTAACCTAACCTAACCTAACCTAACCTAACCTAACCTAACCTAACCTAACCTAACCTAACCTAACCTAACCTAACCTAACCTAACCTAACCTAACCTAACCTAACCTAACCTAACCTAACCTAACCTAACCTAACCTAACCTAACCTAACCTAACCTAACCTAACCTAACCTAACCTAACCTAACCTAACCTAACCTAACCTAACCTAACCTAACCTAACCTAACCTAACCTAACCTAACCTAACCTAACCTAACCTAACCTAACCTTTTTTTTTTTTTTTTTTTGGACCGAAACTGTCGCCGAGTTGGAGTTCCTCGACCCAGATGCAAGGAATCCGCCGTTAGGCATTGCGTCTTACATCTGGCGTTGGACAGCCGGTGGGGACTGAAGGTTAGGTACGGTTAGGCCCGTCTATTTTTCTCAACCGGGCTTCGGACCGGCTACGGCAATCGCCCCTGGTCGGGAGCCCCTCCCCGTGGGGACGCGGGGTAGCACCCTTCCAGGGGATGTCAGGATGTAAGGTTCTGTCGTACTTCTGGCCCTGTTTCCCTTCCCTCCACTTCCCTGTTCGCCACCTCTCCCTTCCCACCTCTGTGTCTGTCCCACCCCATCTTGTCGCGCTGTCAGCGCGCTTGTGTGTGCGTGTGTGTGTGTGTCTGTGCGTGTTCAGTCATGACGTCGCCCCATCTCCCCTTGTTACCGCGTTAAGAAGTTGTTCAACGCGTGTCCGTCGTGTGCGTGAGTGTGTATGTCTTGTGTAGGTGCGTTCGGCTCTATCAGCCGACCGGTTCGTCATTGCCCCTGCTTGATTGGGGCTAGTATCCAGCGTCTCTGTCGTCTTTTTCCTTTGTCGTTATTATTCCCCGTATAGCCTCGTGTATGCTACACCATCTGCTGGCGCTGCTGAGCATCTCGCCCACGATTGTCTCCGGTGCGAGTGCCCTGCCCCCCTTGTCCTTCCACCCTGCTTTCTGTCTCTCTTCGGCCCAGTGTTCACAGGCGAATATTGCATGTTCCACGTCTTCTACACCCTCGCCGCAGTAACGGCAGTCCGGGGTACTTCTCCTACCAAACCTGTGGAGGTACGCATTAAAGGCCCCATGGCCCGTCAGCGCTTGGGTGAGGTGGTAGTCCACGTAGCCGTGGCGGCGTCCTATCCAGTCTTTGATCCCGGGTATCAGCCTTTTGGTCCATTGCGCGGCACTCGCGCTGCTCGCCCACTGGGCCTGCCACTTCCCAAGCATCTCCTCCTTCGCCCTAGTTTTTTCAGTCCGTCGTCTCTTTTTTTCATGGGGATTTACTTCCGCCGCTCTTCTCCCTCTCTCCTCGCCCATCGCGTATTCCCTCGCTCTCGATTCGGCCACTAGTTCGAAGGGTGCCAGCCCTGCTATTACCGCCAGCCCGATGCCCGGCGCCGTGCGGTAGGCGCTTGTGATTCTACGCGCGCACGTGCGGTGTACCCTGCGTAGCTTCGTCGACAGATCGCGTTGTTTTGCGGCCGTGCCCCATACCTGCGCCCCGTACAGCAGAGCGGATTCTGTCACCCTGCTTAGTAACCTTCTTCTGGGTTCCTTCGGCCCCCCTAGGTTCGGCATCAGCCGACCGATCGTCCGCGCTAGGTTTTCCGCGTTATCTGCAGCCGCTCCCAGGTGCCTGCTGAATGTAAGCCTTTGATCGAGGATAAGCCCTAGGTATTTCACTTCCGTGCCGATTTTCACCCTGCAGCCCTTCACCGTGATGCTTCCTCTTTCGGGGACGCGCCGCTTTCTGGTGAAAAGTGTGGCGGTGGTTTTGCCCGTCGCCACCTCCAATCCCAGCTCCTCTATATCCTCCACCACCCTTCGGGTAGCCTCCATGGCCGTGGCCCTCGCCTCCTCCATGTCTTTCCCGTGTGCCATTATCATGGTGTCGTCAGCGTAGCAGAACAGGGAGCTATTCTCCCTCCAAGCCGCCCTGGCCAGCACTCTATTATATGCAAGGTTCCATAGTGTCGGGCCCAGAACGGAGCCCTGCGGTACCCCTCTGTTTATCTCCACCGCTTCCGGTTGCCCCCCGCCGCCGCGTGGGAGGCGGACTGTGCGTTCGCTCAAGTACGCTTCCAGCATATTCCGAATGTATTGTGGTACTGCGTATTCCTCGGCCGCTTTCCGTATCACCTTCCACGGGATGCAGTTAAAGGCGTTCCTGATGTCCAAGCACACGGTCACCACCTGTCTGCCTTTGGCGACGTGGCTGGTGATTTCTTCCGTAGCATCCCGGATGGCATCCATGGTCGATTTACCTCCCCTGAAACCGTATTGCCTATGCTCGATTACGCCTCTCTCTTCCAGATATTCCTTCAGCCTGCGGTCGATTATAGCCTCGAGGGTCTTCCCTACCACATTGAGCAGGCTTATTGGCCGGTACTTCGGCCTGCCCTTCGTGGCGCTTTCGGGTGCCAGCGGGCCCCCCTTGGGTATAAGTATCAGGGCCGCCTCTTTCCAGACTTTCGGGAAAACTCCTTCTTGCAGGCATCTGTCAAGGGCCTTAGCGATCTGTTGGCGGCTCTCGCTCGTGAGGCACTTGAGAAGCTCTACCGGAACCCCATCGGGGCCCGGGGCTTTACCCCTCTTCATTTTGTGGATCGCCCCACCCACTTCCGCGGCAGTGATTGCTGGCGCTTCGTCCTCTTCGCTTCTCCTTCTCGTTGTTTCGTCTGGGAGCTCGTCCCCGCGGGGGAACAACTCTAGGAAGATTTCCTTCGCCTCTTCGGCGTCCAGCATGCACTTGCTGGAAGTGCCCAGTTTGCCCGTCACGATTCTGTAGGGTTTGCCCCAGGGGTCTTCGTCCACCGCCGCGATCAGGCTCTCCCAGGCCCGACCCTTGCTCCGGCCTATTTCCTTTCTCAGCCTTGTTCGTTCCGTTTTCAAGATCCACTCGAGTTGCTCGATCCTGTACTGTGCTTCCTTTCTCTTACGTGCCCGCTGTACCGCCCTTCTGGCACGCGTCGCGGTACGTCTGTATGCTGCTAGCTCGGCACTCCACCAGTAAACCGCCCGTTTTCGTGGGCTCTTGCACCTAGGCATCGTCTGGTCGCACACCCTCTGCAGTTCCCTGTTCAGCGTTTCCGCCCTCTCCTCCGCGGACTTTCCCTCTTCGCCGGTGTTCAGGCCGCGGATGAGCTTGTTGGCTTTGTCGACGTCGAGTCTTCGCGTCACCCAGCGCCTATTTCTATCCCGACCCTCTGTTGTGTCGCTGTGGGCGGTGTCCTCCCCCCTCGTTACATCGTACTTAATTGTGCGGTGATCGCTGAGATTCTCCTCCTGCATTACCTCCCAGTTTTTTACCCTCGCCGTAAGCCTTCTTGTGGCGAAGGTTAGGTCCAGGGTGGATCTGGCTCCTCGGCCCACGTACGTTGCGGTATTCTTGGCGTTCATACACCGCATGCCCAGTGCTTCGATTAGTTCGACCACCGCACGGCCCCTGTCATCCTCCTCCTCGCCCGTCCAGAGTTTCGCCTTGGCGTTGAAGTCGCCGGCTAACAGGACGTCCTTCCCCCGTCCGTGTTTCTTGATGGCATTCTCCAGATCTCTCAGAGATGCCCAGAAGTTGCGGCGATTTGCCGGGCTGTTCGCGGGCGCTAGGTAGCAGCTGACTACCAGAAGTTCCCCATCCACCAGCGCCATCGCGAAGCTGTCTGCCGTGTGGACCGGGGTGGCTTGAATTCGCGGGTCCATTGTCGCGATCGCCGCCCTGCCGCTGTGGCTCTCGACCCATCCATTGCGCCATTTTTCGCGTATGCGTGGTATTTCGCTCAGCAACGCGATTTCTATACCCCGCTCGTTCATGGTTTGTACGAGGAGGTCCATGGCCGCCCTTGAATTATTAAGGTTAAGCTGCGCAAACGCAACGCCCGCCCTGTTTCTCTGCTTAGGCGCCATTGGGGTTGTCGGCACCGCTGTGGTGCCCCTCGTGCCACGTGCTGCTTCCGATCGGTGCTTGCTCCTCCACCTCCATAAGTTCCGTGGCGAGTTGCACTCCTTCTACCGGCTGCTCTTTCCTCAGGCCCCTCTTTTTCCCCCTCTCCCTCTCAGTCTGTCGTCGGGCGCGGCATTCCTCGTGCCTGTGGTTGGGTTTGCCGCAATTTGTGCATGTGGCCGCCCCGAGAGGTGGGATGATGACCTTCGCCGTCGTCCAACCTACTCGTATGGTTCCGGCCGTAGTAAGTATCTCCGCGAGTCGCGTCGGGACACGTACCATGGCCGCCTTCTCCTCCCAGGGATATGAGAAAATCCTGGTTACGTGGATCTGCGCGGCTTCCTCCTGGCCCGCTTTTGTTTCCGCTGTTATTGCGGACGCCACCTCTTCGGCCGTCGTCAGTGCGTCGAGTCGCCTGAGCTTCAACAACTTTCTGTTACCCAGCACCCTGACGTCTGCTGCCGAGTGCTTAAGTCCCTCTCTCACCGTGTCCAGCACCTCCTTAGGGTCGGCGTGCGCCTGTAGCTCGATGAGGAGCTTTCCGCCTCTCGTGCATCTCGCGCTCCTAACTCCCATTCCCAGGCTTCGCTGTGGGCTCACCATCTCTTTTACCAGCTTTAGCGCCTGGACGTAGCTGTGCCCAGGTATGTCCACGAGGACGGCGTCGCCTCGTTTCCTCGGCTCGCTCATCGGGCCCGGCGTCTCCTGTGGTTTGACAGGCTGGGTAGCTGCCCTCGTCGCTCCATCCGTTTCCTTGCCTGCGATCGGAAGTAGTTGTTTATCCTTGGTGTCCGTTGGTCGGGTTCTACCCGGCCCTGTCGCCGCCGAGGCGTATGTCTTTCCTGGCTTCGTCTGCCCCCCCGCAGCGTCCCTCATAGGCTTCCTAGGGAGCCATTCCGCTGGTGTCTGGACCCCCACCGTGCGCATAGATGGCTTCAGCTGGAGTCCCCCCTTGGTACCGGTGGGTAGCCCAGCCCCTGCGTTCTTATCCTTGCCCGCGCTCCTTGTTGCGGTCGGTTTAATTTGTACTTCGCCGACACTCCGCTCAGCCAGAGTCGGTGCCCGTTCCGGTTCAAATTCTGTGTCTGATCCCGTCGCGACGCAGTCCCTCGCTTTGTGTCCGGCCATTTTACATACGTAGCACACGTTGCCCGTCCGTCTGCACCTGGCCGCTACGTGGCCTTGCGCCCCGCACCTGTAGCATCTGTCTTCCCGGATGTAAGCCCTGACCCGAGCTATAGTCCATCCGATGCGCACCTGTCCTTCTTTAACAAGCGCCTGGGCCTCCCTCGCTCCCAATTCGACACAGGCTACCTGCGTTCCGTCCCTTCCATTCGTCAGAAACACCACCCTCCCGTTTGTGAGTGGCCTCTCATGAGAAAGTGCTGTCAGTAATTCCTGCGTCGTAACTGTAGCCTCTACGCCCGTTAGGATTACCCTTTGCAGTCTCCTCCCCAGCACCCTGGCAGTCAGTCCCTCCTCCTGCATCCTTTCTGCCAGCCTTCGTGCCTCGTCCGGCGTCCGTGTTTCAATTATGGCATCGTCCGAGTTCCATAACCTCCTCAGCTTCCGTACCTCCAAGTCGTCCGTGCGCACGTGCCTTTTGAGTTGCGCGACCAGTTCCGTGTAACTCTTTCCCTCCGCTCTCACAATGAGCCTTCTCTCCTCCCCCTCTTGACTCACTTCTCTCGGGGCCGCAGGTGAGTCCAGGTGGTCAGCTCGGGGGCTGCTGTTTTCCGCCCGTGGCTCTATTCCTTGCCGTGGCGGCGGGGGTGCTTCTCCACCCTCATCTTCTACCTCCGCACTCCTTACTCCACCCGCCTGCGGTGTGGGTGGTCTGTCCGGATTCCGCTCTTCGCTTGTCGTGCACCCTGCACCGCCGCTCAGCCCGGCCGGAGGGTCCCATGTCTCATTGTGGCTGTGGGTATCTGGTGCGCCTGTCTCTCTGTTATGTCGTCCCAGTCCTAGTCCTAGTGGCCGCACGGGCTGTTCGAGGTCCGTGCGCGCCCTGTTGCTCGGCGGTCGGGGGGCTGGTGGGGATCCTTCTCCGCTGTTCGCCGTCGAGCTCAGGTCAGTTGCGGCTCTCTTCACGCCCCTTGCCTCTGTTGCCGCTGTTACTGTGGCTAACGCGTTGCGTGCCGCATCCTCCGCTTCGCACCAGCGTTCCACCACGACTCTTCCTCTGGTGGTTCTTTGTTCAATCTGCCTGAGCAGTTGGTGGCTGAAGCCTTTCATGCCCGCGAGGTCCACTGTTAGCTTATTCATCTTCGTTGACCACTGTAGAACGCATGCGTGGTCTCCCGCCTCTTCTTCGAGCTGTTCCATATCCAGTGCCGCTATTATGTAGTCCAGTTCTCTATCCATTTGCTTCTTCAGGTCTCGTTTCAAGTTACCGCTACTTGCGTATATTCCCTGTATGTCCCGCGTGAGTGAAGCGAGTTTTTCACAGACCTGTGCGCGCCTGTCGCGTTCTTGTATCTGCGCGTCGTGGCGCCTCGTGGCCGTATCAATCAATTTCTCCTCTCTTTCCACCGGCATTCCCTCCTCCTCCGACGCTGCGTCGGTTCCCAAGGTACCGTCTATTATTATGATTGAGGTCCCTCGCCGGGTCGCCAGTTCGGGCCAGTCGTTATCCAACCACCCATGGCCGCTGATGTCCCTTTTATCCGTCATCTCTGTTTTAATTTGTGCTTTTGTAAAATTGTCCATAGTATTCCCACGATTAGCTAGGGATGGTCAATGGTCACCCCAGCCGGAGCCCCGCACGGCTGGGGAAGGTTCAAAAATACACCGGCGGCGGTACCCGGGCCGCAAGGAGTTGCTCGCGACACCATATATCCCCGGTGCCATTCAGCCCTCGGCGCGTATCCTCTACCCTTGGCTTGGGGTGATGTATGTGATGATAGGTGATGGATGAAATGGTGAGTTGGTCGGTTTTAGTTTTCTTCTCTCGCCTGCAGCCCGTCCGGCATGGGAGACCCTGGAGCATGCGACACCACCGCTTGCCTCCGGCATGGCCCGCAGGTTCATCGAGATTACTTAAGCTCCTCCGCCACGACAAGGCACCGACCATGGAGGAGTAACCTAACCTAACCTAACCTAACCTAACCTAACCTAACCTAACCTAACCTAACCTAACCTAACCTAACCTAACCTAACCTAACCTAACCTAACCTAACCTAACCAACCTATTCAATGATCATTATCCACTCTTTCTATCAATAAAAAAGATGAGAAATAATATATTTAAAGCTGAATATTCAAAAATAAATTATAATAAGATAGTAAATATAGCTCAAAGCATGAATTGGGAAACAATTTTGACAATGCATGACCCCAATGAAGCTACTGATACTTTAATATGATATATTAGGAAATGTATTAAGTTGGCGACTGAAGTAAAACATAGTAAAAAGACCAAACGTAAATCAAAACCTAGGAAAAAATGCATTACCAAGGCTATAATGGTATCATGCAATAGAAAAGAATTTCTATATAAGATGTGGCATAGACAGCCAAGAAATCAAGTATTGAGAGATGAATATCAAAAATATGCCAAAATATTAGATAAAGTGATCAAGGAAGCTAAGCTGAGACACGATAGCGATCTAGTTGAGAGCAATTTAAATAATCCCAAAAATCTTTGGGATATTGTGAATCAAAAGATTGGTAAAGGGCCCAAGAAGGCTGAAAAAATTAAATATCTTAACGATGAAAGCAGCAATAATATTAAAATAACTGACCCACATATGATTTCAAATACAATGAATACCTATTTTAGTAGTATTGGAGAGAAACTGAGTAGTAAAATTTGCCAACCGCTAGAAAACAATATCCAATGTTCCCCAATAAATCTGCACACTATATTTATCTCACCTGCTAATCCGATTGAAATTATAAATCTGATCAAGAATTTAAAACCTAAAACTGGTGGAGTTGACAAAATCATTGCAAAAACAATAATATTGTTAACTGATTTCATCACAGACCCCAATAGTACACATAATTAACTCAAGTATAGAAAAAACTGTACGGTCCGATTCACTAAAAAAGGCTGAAATCAAACCAATATATAAAGCAAATAGTAAGCGATCACCTTCTCATTATAGACCCAATTCTCTAATCTCCAACATTGCTAGAATTTTTGAAAGAGCAATTTTTAATAGAATTATCAGTTTTATCAATAAATATAAACTATTATCCAAAAGGCAATATGGGTTTCTAAAAAACATAAGTACAGTAATGTTCATGAATGGGTTACCTAACATCTAACTTCTATTTTTCGATTTTTTCCAAACTGAGTTTCCTCTCTAAACGTATCTCATGTTCCTATGGCCGGCGGAACAGGCGACAGAAGAAGCTAGAGATATCACGACTATTGTCTCCCTCAGCTGTCATCCACTCACCTGTAATTTCACGGCACATGACTCTTCATCAAATTGATACTATTATCATTATTTATTTATTACTATCATTCAATCACTCCTGTTGATAAATTTTAGGTCATTATTCATCTATATTATCTATTTATTATACCGAAGCAGCTAACCAATAAAATAATCAATGACGCGTCGTCAATTTTGGGGTTACTAATTTGATGAACAGTCATGTCCCGCGAAATTACAGGTGAGTGGATGACAGCTGTGGGAGGCTGTGGTTTCTCTAGCTTCTTCTGTCGCCTGCTCCGCCGGCCATAGGAACATGAGATACGTTTAGAGAGGAAACTCATTTTGGACAAAATCGAGAAATAGAAGTTAGATGTTAGGTAACCCATTCATGAACATTACTGTACAAACGATGCACTATCATTTTTGACTAATTCAATTTATGAAAAATTAGATAAAAGCAATCCTTCAGCCGTAACCTTTTTGGACCTTACCAAAGCATTAGATACGCTTAATCATAATATATTGTTAAACGAATTGTATAACTACGGCATAAGAGGGAAAGCATATCGTATTATCGAAAGCTATCTTACAGACAGATACCAAAGTGTCATGGTAAATGATTGTGCGAGTGATTATATCAAAGTTACGACTGGGGTGCCTCAGGGAACTGTACTGGGGCCACTGCTCTTCATCTTGTACGTTAATGATCTACTACTGAACATGCCTAACGACACAATTATATCTTTTGCGGACGATACAGCTGCGATAGCTATTGATAAAGATTGGAAAGCTGTTGAAGCAAAAACGAATACTTATTTGCAAACAATATGCAACTATCTTGCGAGAAATAAACTCTCATTAAATATCGACAAATGTGTATTCGTGACATTTGGAAATTACTGTAATAGTGTACCAAGTGAAATCAGTATTAAAATCAATAATGAAAATCTTATATAAGAGATGAAAAACACAAATATCTTGGTATCATTTTTGATTATAGAATGCAATGGCATGAGCATATAGAATATGTAATCAGCAAAACTAAATATCTAATTTATGTTGTTCGTAAAATCTCTAAATTCATGAAAACAAAAACGTTGAAATTATTATATTACGCTCTCTTCCATAGCATCATCACTTATGGCATAGCTGCATGGGGTGGTGCATACTCTAATAATTCAATAATTTGAATCCGCTACAAAATCACCAAAACAGAATAATGAGAATTATCAACAAGAATGAGTATATTGCAAATGATAGTCCTATGAACATCAAACAGACGTATCAGTTAGAAGCTCTAATATGTCACTATAAGGAATTTAAGGAAATATATAGTAAATCAAACAAAAAAACAAGGAATAAAAGCATAGTCCTAGCACAAAGAAATGAAACAGTTAGTATGAAGAGCAGTAAAGTGAATGCAGTGAATACTTTCAATAGATTACCAAGCGAATTCAAGACATATGGTAATGAAAAAAAAAGAAACAGCTAAAGATATGGATACAAGAAAACTATTAGTTTATGTTCTATGTTGAATATTTGAATTTTACCTTTGTTAATTATGATTTTAATATTAATTTTAAGTTAATTAGTACCAGGCCTACGCACAGGTGACTACGTTCACCTCTGTAGGATTTACTAGTGATACTACTTGATGTAAGTGCATTCAATGCAAATTTTTGTTCTGGTCAATAATAATAATAATAATAATAATAATAATAATAATAATAATAATAATAATAATAATAATAATATAGTTATAATTGGTTTCAAGGATGAATTCAAGGTATATTGCAAAGAATAATACGAACGGTGTTATCATTTTGATGCCAAGTTTATTCGATGATTCATTTTATATATTACATGGATTATGAGTTTCGTAAACGTAACATACGGCTCTTCGTTCGGCATGTAAATGAAATCATAATAACTAACTTCATTAATGACACACATCACCTTATAACAAATATATTATGTGACTTAAGCTCAATATATAATTGCTTCGCTGAAATCCTCAATCGGCAACGATTACTCAAATTCGCATGAATATGGCTCTGCGTTGGAGCCGTTCTCTTCTTGAGTTTATCGGCATGTATCGCGTACAGTTATGCTCCGTAGGTTATGCGGCAAGGACTTATTTGTTGCCCATTTCTCTTTGAGATGTACTCAGCGCGATAAATCCGGTATCCACAAACTGTAATAGATAATATATAAGTCGCGTCATTCGATGGAAGTTTCACAATTATTCTGAACATCATATTTTTCCCAATGCAAACCATAAATGAAAATAGGTCATCAAATGATTGCGTAGCTAAAATCCTCAATCGACAATAATCACTCAAGTTCTATATCCAATGTATGTATATTTTTGCAATAATCATATACCATGAAAACATCAAAACGTGGCTAATATAATGCCTAGCAAAAGTCATTCGTCTCCCGTGTTAATTGTTGGTGTATCGAGGAGAATATCCCATACTGGATGTAGATTTGTCTATAATATGCTCCGTAGGTCGAGTAGCAATCGCTTAGGTATTGCCCAATGTTCTTCGAGGTGCGCTCGTGGGAATGAATCTGCCATCGAAAAACTGTGAGAAACATGAGTTGTATTATTACATGCGGGTTGTACACTTTTTATCCACATACTCGATAATTCCTCTGTATGCAAACAGCTTCCAGACATGTGGTTGAGGTTCGTAGCTTTGACGCAAGAAAAGATTGCGGACGAAGATCCTTCATTTCAGGATTCGAACATGAAAACTGAAGAATACAACGACTGTCCAATTCTACAGAACAATTTTCTGATTTATAGTCTAGCAGCCTTGAATCACAGAGTTTTGTTCAACTATTAGAGTGCATCGACGTTATAAGCTTGAACCTCCTTAAAAGTGCAGTTTCAACGAATGACCGTGAGAAATGATTTGCGAATTGTTTCAGCTCAGCACAAATGATTTTCATAAAATTATTATGCATTCTTGTAATAATAATAATATTAATAATAATAATAATAATAATAATAATAATACATATTTTGACCTACCGTAGCGCTTCGCTCTAATTGCCTTTGTATCCAAATCTGTCGTCGACTGTGATATGTTACTACCTCAAGCATCGGACTTTTCGCTGTTGAAAATAACTAGATGAATCTCAGTCAACTTCCTTTCGTGAGTCGACCATAAACTGTAAAATATAATAAAATTATAAAAATAATGATTTCGCTGCCTGATGTGTGAAATACATACCCATGTACCAAGAAATCTTATCCTTTGGTTCGTACGAATGAATCGTCAGTTTGGCAGGGAACGAGTCCGTTTACTTTCTGCATATACCTCGCGTGAGGTCACCAGCTGTTCTGGGCGTACGAATCCGTGAGTGCATATATGTCGTGTGTGTATATGCTATACTCGATTGCGGATCTCTATGATTCGCGACGTGGTAAATCGCAGGTTGGCCCGTATAATACTTTGTGAGACTCGAGACTTTTTTCCTCGGGTTTTTTAACATTTTTAATGTTAAAGCTCGGGAAGGATAGGGAACGCACCAGCAAAATTGCGTTACCAAAAGCGTCAAGCCAATAAGCGCGAAGCATGTGGTTATTCTCAGGTTATTTTTAGGACTAAATGTTTATAATTTGTATACATTGACGTAATAATTTTAATAATTTCTCAATAATTTCTATACAATATTAAAAATGTCTCTTCCAGCAAGCCAAGTTAGGCTAATGGTGTAAATTTTTATAACCTCGGTTGCTTCCCGAATGTTCGTGCCGTTAACTCTCTTCAGATGTCGCCACATTCCGGGACAATCTTTGTGCATTCGGTATCTTTCGCATAGGTGTAAAATGGCAGAGAGATAGGCATACTAATAGTACACATCCTGTCTCTGCCTCGGAGAATGTGATCGGCCCCATGCATTTCAATCGCGTGACTAGTAAGATCCGTATCAAGTGGCTCACGACGCCCTGTACGGAGCATTTAACCAAATTTAACAGTGATTTACAACACCCAACAGCAGCAGTACATTAGTAGTAATTGAGTAATTACGATGCCGGTGAAATGTTATGTTTTCATACAAGAATACAAAGAAAAATGATAATTTCTTATAATACTAGTCACTCACAATTTATTTTTTACCCAAGTACCTAATTAGTTGAATGTATGACAATTCTTCGTCAATTTACTTTGAAATAATTTGATAGATAAAAAATGTTCAATACCATTACAATGTGAGTAATATTCGGTCATGACAAATAATAGACGAAGACTTATTTTTTTATCATTACGCGTCACTAGCCAGGGCACCTATTTCATCGTGTCACACTCCTGACATAGAACGAGACAGGTTCTACTATACTATTGTCCTCTCTGTACAATGTATATATTTGTTCAGTTGTCGCCACGTTCCGGAGACTCTGTCTGACTGTGTCTGAGATGGAAAGCTCCCACTATTCTTATCTCTCTACCATTTTACACTCATGCGAAACATACCGAATGCTCCCTCCAGTACTATAGGCTGTAAGCCTCAACCTGAGGTTTCGAATTTACGATCGCTGACTACAATATTGGAATATGCTTTCGCTATGCAATGTGCAATGCTATACTCGATTGTGGATTTCTATGATTCGCGACGTGGTAAATCGCAGGTTGACCCGTATAATACTTTGCGAGACTCGAGACTTTTTTCCTCGGGTTTTTTTTAAACCGCGGTTCCCGCCCGAATGTTCGTGCCGTTACGTCTCGTCATATGTTGCCACGTTCCGGAGACTCTACATCGTCGGGTGATGAACTCATGCCGCGCGGCATCACGGCACACGGCCGTCCGGCTGGCGGCGGCGCGGTAGACGCAAGCGTGCGCCAGCGCCAGCCCAGTGCTGCCAGTCGGAGATCCGTCGTCGCGCGTGGGTTCTGCTCGCGTTTGGCTGTGTGAAAATAATGGTTTTTTGTTAGGAAATAGACCGATGCCTGAAAAGTTGAAAAGGGGGAAAAAATGGACAAACAAACGGACGAGATCAGGGATAATCAGTGAAAGTAATCGAAAAAATCGTCCATAAACATCGGCCATTGTTCATCGTCTGCGTTCGACATTCTTCTTTCGTATAAATTGCTGCGATGTCTATTTAAGTGAATATTGCGAGTCATAGAACGCTAAAATGTGTGATCTGTATAACGGAATGGGCTTAGATCGACAGACACGTTACCCTTCGCCACGTAACGGTAGACAGGATGGGAGAGAAGGAGCGAAAGAGAGAGAGAGAAAGAGTCGTGGAATTTGGCCTATTTACTAAAACTCATGACTGTTTTGCGCGTGATCACGGCGCTCGATGAACTCGAAAGTTCTCTGTAACTAACGCGATAAACATTGTTACGACAATTAAAGCGAATGAACAGGGTTTTCTCCAACGAGAAATGAAGACATTACGAAAGCATGATGAAACTCGATGCTGCATTCTTGTCATTGAAATCAACGATTTAGTAAATAAATAAGTGGACGAATGAATTAATAAGAGAGCATACGAATGAAGAAAAGCACCAAATCAGGACAGACTGAAGAAGAAATCGGTAAGTCAGCTGATATTTAGTTCCACTTCAATTCGGTCGGTATCATTTTATTCGTTGCGTCGCTGCCAACTTTTTCTGTGACTATACTAGCTCGACGTTGTGTTTACGTTTTGGAATCTCATGGCAATGCTATAGAGAGAGAGAGATTATCCGTCTATCAAAAATATCAGGCTCGATATGCATCATTCAATTTCATATAGGCCTTTAGAGTCTTGGCGCGGCTCAAATTGGGAGAATTTCCAATAATTACCTGAAACTCAATCATAAAACATATCTTGACTCGAAATGCAGTTTCCTAGAATGAAAACAAGTATTAGTACTCTAGAGGCTATATGCTTCGCAAGTCCGATCCTCAAATCTCATAGTTCAAGCTAGATAATTGCCAAATCCAGCGTTCTTTCCTATGTAACCAGGAAAATTGATGGAACGACTTGCTCATTATCTGTACGTGCTGTGAATTATTCATATATCAAAAATATCAGGCTCACCACGATCATCACACCTTGTAGTTCAAGGGGAAAAACTGCCAAATCTAGCGCTCTTTCCTACACAACCAGGAAAATTCATTGAACGACTTGCTTATTATACGTACGTGCTGTAAAACATCCATATAATGTACAGTCGCACTACTTAAATACTATTTGAGGCTTATGCGTAATCAATACCTGCGACTCATTGGGAGGCGCAGTTGATCCCGATGGAAAATTAATACCTAAAATTAATTGTGCTATTATTTTATGAATAGTATCTCAAAGATGTGAATTACCACTACGCCTTCAACTTCATAAAGTTCTAGTGGAGAAATAAAAATGTATAAAATTAACTCACGTAAGGTACAATGTAATAATGATAATGATAATTGGTGAATACTGTATTATTTGTAAGTTCCGGGCGCTTTTCTCTGCGTACGCAGATCCACAACGTACGAAACCGTATTATCGAACTCTGTTTGTAAGCCATAATTTTGAACGGCCTCTGCTACCTTTATTTTGGCACGAGGTGAGAAATAGGTGATCACCTATCTCCTCATAACGTCGGGCTCCTTACTACGATTTCAATCGAATTTTCGTCCAATCAAGCAAATGATGCATGATTTATTTGTATTTCGTGTGCCGCCGAACATCCTATCTTTCGAGGGAACGCACCATCTAAATATGACCTGGAGAGACGGGAGCCGAACGAAGCCGATACAGAAATAAATCCACCTGCATATCTGTCATACGGGCGTTAAAATCAAACGAGCGTGAAAGTGTAGATACTCTCAACGAGTTTAAACCATAGGCTTATAGAGATAGACTGAGCGCTCCCGTGAGAGGCATTGAAGTTCACATATACGGGACAGAGATATGCCGGGAGTACTCCTTTCTCTTTTTAATCGGCGTCACGGTGGGGACGAGGGAGCAGTGGAGGTGGGACCACTGATCTCTAGTCTTGCGCGTGTCAAATACGCATTTGTTTTCTTCATGTTTCTTTAAAATATGTTTTTTAGGATATTGTGTATGCTTTTTTGTTTATAAATATTCGTATTATTTGAAATTGGGTTAATTTAATTAATACATATCCATTCATGCCTTCTCATACATACATATACTTATACGAGCGCGTGATTTCCCCTCATTCAACTCATTTCCCCTATACCGCCTCGATCCCCACCACCAATATCGTCAGACACAGAGAAGAGTACTCCTGGCATATCTCTGTCCCGTATAGGTATGTCAGCTTCATGCGGCCCATAAGAGCGCTCAGTCTATCTCTATAAGTCTTCGGTGACGCCTCGCACAGCGAAAAATTGCAGCCAGCGAATCGATAGTGGCGCCATCGCACAGCGAAAAATTGCAGCAATCCAATTGTCGGTAGCAGAAGATCGACCATCCATGATTCAGAATCGTTACCATCAGACTATCGGTAGGTAAAGATCCACAATACATAGTGGTGCCATCGCATGACAAAAAATTGCAACCATCTAATTGTCGATAACAGAAGATCAACAATGCATGATTTTGTGTCGTTACTATCAGACTATCGATAACAAAATGTTGGTAATCGTTACCATCGAACTGTCGGTTACCTACCCACCGAACCATAACTTACCTACTGCTTGATGACCGGTAAGGAAGGCTGGATCACGGACTCTCATATTATATCTACTCAGAACGCCTAATTGTAAAGAATCCATTTAATACAAATCGTTCATACTCTGATGGCGTCAGTCTAGATCTAATGGCAAACATATCTTGGAGGTACACTTGACAGGATTTTGCGACAAAAAATGCCCACTGGCATGTGGATTCGGTAACATTTCTTGTATGCACTCCAAATGCAGATACCAGTTTCCAGTTCTCTCCGCTTGTATGAACTGTTTTAATTCGTTCGATTGAAGTTCGTACAATTTTTCAGAGAATATTTTGAGAATGCCTTGAAAGGGCTCTGCTTCAATTTTACCCAATCAAGACGTATCTTTAACATCCCAAGAAAGCTTCTTGAACAGCAGATTCCTCTTCGTCACTCAATGTCATTGCCGATAAGATAATTCTGGCCAGAGCTAGATGAGCCAAAATGTGCGCTCTAACTGCTCTTGAATAGGCATGACCGTTCAACGCTTTCTCAGTGGATACAGCTGCATATACCAATCTGAATAAGTCTTGCAAGCCACTTCCATCTATGATCCTATCGCACCCATAAACGACATCAGGAGATGAAAACCCCCAAACCTGACAATAACTGTGCTTAGAGCGGAGTCAGTGTTGCTAGAAGCTATTATATCTTTTGCTTTGATGTAAAGCGGCTGATCAAATGTTACGGAGCAATGACTTTGATCTAAAGATTTGCAGTTTTCAGCCGCGGTAAGAAGTGCAGTATATGTCATAGTTGCTTGGTGAGGAATTGATAAATCGAAGACACAAGATGCGTAATTTTAAGTACGACTCAGATCATGTGACGCGTTCCATGAATCCATTCCATCCAGGAATGGGAAGCAGGTTCTTCCATTTTCTATAAATCCACAGAAAATCGCTGGGAAGTAATTCTACTTCATATGAAATTGAATTCATTCTATTGAGGTCTTCTATTTTTATGTTTGCTAGCGCTGTTTTTCCAGTTTTCTGAAAAGGCACTAGCGGTACATTGCCAAACTCTCGAATATAGTTAGTGCGCCTGGAATTTCATCCAATTTCGCAATTCTCACCGCCGAAGAAGTAGAAGTACTGGGCATTATACATTCAATTTCCCCCATTGCATGGGAAGTGTTGAGACCATCTAAAGTATTGATATCGACGTCACCGTTATCAAACACAAATTGTGAAAGTGAATCTGGACTTGTAGTCGTTTGCGGGTGCATAGCGGGTGATATTTCAAAAAGTTTGGCTTCTGTGTATGACGTAAAGAATCTCACGGCTGATAATATTTGTCAAAGATCTTTAGAGCCATATTTTTTGCACAGTAATGCGCCAAGACGTTTTGTATAGCAGACAAAAATGATCTTGGCGTAGCAGCGGTAATAACTGCATGTGCAATTGAAAAATTTTCGATTTCCACTTTGCTCGCATTCCGTCTTCGTTCTTACTAATTATTGAACTTAGGAGAACTTGAAAAGAATCCGAAACATCAGTTTCCACGTTTTCCAAAAAAGCATCTGGCGCAGGGTAGGTATTTGTATCATAAACTTTAGATCTAATAGCTTCTCTTATGATATCCGCCGCTGCTTCAACAATTCTAATCCGTTCTCCTTGTTCATTTTGACTTAGTTTTTCGTATCAATTTTCTGTCGAAATTCGGTATCCAGTATCATGGAAGCTGAGTACGGCATTCTTTCTTGGCTGTGAAGTGACGATAATTTCATCCTCATATTTACTTGCAAGTTTTTTAATTATAGTTTTTCGTTGTGGGAATTTTGTCCTGGAGTCCTTCCAGAATCTCTTTCAATAAAAACTGACATTTCTCCCGATTTTCTTCGATATATGAACATATATGTGTCCAAATGTTGCTGTTACGCTTTCGTATTCAGGTCGGCCACGCTTCTCTGATTTAGAAGGAGGTTTGAAAAATTCCAACATACATTTTTCATAGTATCTCCCCTCAGCTGTGACTAAATCAGCAACAAAGCTGAGACGAGAAATAACGTCAGTGCCCCATGAATCATTCCGCTTTCTCGCGGCCTCTGTAACATTATGCTTGACTTGTAGAGTTTGGATTTGACGAACTGTATCGCGTTTCGTGACCGCGTTTTTTACTTTCTTTCTAAGAAAATCATCTGAAGCGTCCTCTGTACAAAACAAACATTTGGCCTTGAAATCAAATTTCGGGGTTATTAGACCTTCGAAAGTTAGTTCCAGAAGCAGGTTTCGATTTACCTGATTTTAACGCTGCGACAATGTTCCCCTCTTTGGTGTAAGATTTTTGATATTTGGCATGCACAGTCACACATTGAAGTCCCTCAAGTTCAGTCGTTTTATCCTCACTTCTCTTTATACTACTTTCTTTCGAAGTTTTTAGTCCTCTTTCTTTCACTGTGAGAACTTCACCTTCGGATAGAGTTTGTTCACAGAAGAAAAAGTTATCCACATCCTCCATGTTAACTTCAAGACAAAATTACACAACTCACAAGTGCAAGCGTAATTTTATACAAACATGCGTAACTTTCCAATACGTCGTGGAGCGTCGACCGAAGCCTTGACAATACTGATTCGAAATGAGATCGTTAGACTCGGAGTGACGAAGGCAGTTAAGTATTGTTCTGTCCTTTACAAAACCGGGACATATATAGATCCCGAATACCGTGGAGCTATTCGCAGATATAAGAAAAGGGACTGCAGGGGCATATATAACAGTAGGGTCGACGGTTTTGAATCCGAAGAGACTGACTTGGTATACTAACTGGTATACTAACATAACTAAAATAATGATGTAAGCGCTGGAATTGAGTGATTTGCGATCTGGGAAGCGATACTCGGCAAGCAACATGCGGTATTTCGTACCATTGCACATAAGCGTTACACTTCTCGCGGCTGTAGCTTGATAACCATGGTTCGTATAAAAAAATAACTGTGAATCATTTTCACGGGAAATTCAATTTCCTCTAATTTCTGTTCATACTTTTTTTATTGTAAAACCAACGGAAACGGAGATATTGGCGAAAGAATAAAAAGGCGCACCTTTTTTACAATATGGCGGCTGACCCAGAGGTCTTTAGGGAGGTCAAACGTGGAGTTATCATCAGGCCCCCAAGATAAATTAATCAAAACTTATTCCAGCTTTGTTCTAATTGATTCCAGGGAACAGGATTTTTCAACATCTGCTGACTGGCCTAAATACTGTTACGAAGACAGCCCTCAGCTACTGCAAATATTAACGTAATACACATGAAGCGAAGATCAAATATACCTATAGTTTGCATTTCATCATAAAATAATTAAAGCTTACGGTTGCTGCGCCAACCATGTTATTGTAAAAACAGTCTTGTCTCAGACTTTAACGAGCAAACACGTGTGAATTGAATA
This sequence comes from Phymatocera aterrima, assembly GCA_963170745.1. Classification (NCBI taxonomy): domain Eukaryota; kingdom Metazoa; phylum Arthropoda; class Insecta; order Hymenoptera; family Tenthredinidae; genus Phymatocera; species Phymatocera aterrima. Next base: position 20,651 of record OY720660.1, read on the forward strand.
TATCTTGATATTTCTTTTAACACATTTTTTCCATTTCACATTTTTATTTCGGGATTTACCCTTTAATTAAAGTTACCTTTGTAGCAATACTTAGATCTCCGCTATTCACGTAGTCAAATGGAGACTAACATCTCTGATTCGTATCCACATAGGAGCTTTCCAAAACTTGGTCTAACGGAAGAAAAGAAGGAGATGAGATTACGACGATGAAACGGAGTATTAGAAATCTGTAATTAATCATATTTCAGCACTCCGGACACCAATTTGATTGATATGAGGCTCGAATAAAAGCTTTTCATGCCCACATCCTAGAATTAACGACTTCCATATTCGTGCATATAGCGAAGTTGAAGAAATCGAAAAAAATCATTCGCGATGAAAGTTGGTATAGCTCCCGTTCGTGTATAAAAACTCGATCTTGTCTCGCGCGTAAAAACAATTTCATTTAAGGCATGAGACTCTATTGAGTCTCTTGATGAACTCGGAACGCAGTTTTGGTGCCACTTTGTTCGTTTTTTTGGGGGATTTTCTATTATGACACAGAGTTCAGTTTTTGTGTCACTTTGCTCGTTATCGCACATAACACACTTCACTCAGAACAGAGTTTTGGTCTCTCTTTGTTCGTTGTGCTGAACAGCAATTGACTCGGTGCGCAGCTTTCGTTCCACTTCGCTCGTTGTCGCTTACTGTGACTTCTGAGGCTCGGAGCGCAATTTTTGTGCCACTTTGCTCGTTAATAGACAAACACAACTATAGCTAGCACAACTAAAATGGCGGCCCCATGAGGTTTTGTGTCCCTCTAGTCGCGTTTCATACAATAAAATTGTGGAGTATCGAAAACAAGATGAAAGCAAAGAAAAACACAATAGTAGACAAGGAGTTATGTTCACAGTGGGAATGTGAGCACTCATATGAAATGGAGCAAAACGCAAAAAGAAAAGTGTAGAAAATAGGAGTGATGCAAAATTCTGAAATAGCAACAGCTAGCATAATCTGACGTCTGACTCCCTATAGTAGGGTAGATCAGAGTACCTCACGCTCCTCGAGCTCCAGTTTATAGGAATAGGCGTCGAAACTCGATATAATACAATGTTCACTTACTAAAATAATCATTTGTGGCTTCTGCCTCATCGAATAACAATACATGTTATTCTTAAAATCATAAAAATAATTTTTGTAATGAGATACTACATTCATTGAAACAAAATGAATTACAATAATATAAATCCCGAAGGTTTAGATTTGATGGAGACTTCCCTGATTGGCTAAGTGGTATGTAGTAGCGTATCGTGCATAGCGTTAATCTTTACAATATAGGTATAGATACATACAATGTATATAGATATAGTATACGAACTGGTTAAAAATTTCGTGACATTAACACAGAGGAATGCGGAATTTCCTTAATTATATGGATATCGCATATCATAAACTCTATCGATCAAATACGGGTGAAGTTTTACAACTGAAGGAAAAAATAAAAGAAATGGAAATTAATTGTGTTCACAAGTGTCCAGTGATGTCCGGCTAATTGATATTGTGCATGCAAATTTCCGACGGCTGATGCATCCATTGTCTGCATCATGTTTACATCACATGGTCAAGAAAATAAGACACCGGATTCTAATGGGTATAAATACTGGACCTCTGACTCTTATTTATCACATAAGTTTTTCTCAAGAGACAAGTGATACATTCGTACATCATGAAAGGAGTCATCTGTCTCATTTTTACCGTATTGATACTATCCCAACTTCACACTGGATCCAAGGCTGAAGACTTCTCAGGTGAGTAGATGAATAGATGATACCAACGGACATAGTATCAATTACTCAAGTCCAAACACGTGCATATTTCAGAATTTCCACTACTGGCAAGTCTCGGAGAATTGATATCCTCACTTAACGAAGGACTGACAAAACCTTTATCGTTGGGGTTAACGAATTTGATGGGAGGTGCTACACGTGCGAAAGGAGCGTCACCATCTGCTAAATCCAAGTAAACGGAAGCGAATTGACGTTCACCCATTCTGCAGCATTCTTTCAATCCTGTTTGACGCAGGTCTCGGGTTGGCCACAACAAATTTCTGTTCTCATATTCATTCAAATTCTTTCCGAGTCATTCGCGAAAATCATTTGCTATTGCAACGAATGCTTTCAACCGCTTCAATTCAACATTCAGAATTGATTGAAAGTCGTTTCAAGTTCACAAAAGAGCTACCTTATTCCGAGGGTCCAGAAACAATTTCGGCATTCATCGTACAATGTCAATGGGCTTTAGCTTTGGCTCCAATGCAGAAACAATTCTTTTGAATTGCATTGTTTGAATTGAGAATCTGGATGCATCAAAATTAAAAAATTTAAATTCTTTTCAATGCGATCCCGTCTATTAAGATGAGCAGTACATATCATCGGCGACCGGAATGTTAACATCTGGTACAGGAGCGGTATATAGTGTGTATTCCATAGGCTATATCACTACTTGAAATCGCAAACGACTTCGCGAAAAATGACTCGAGGAGAATACCAATTCACTATATAAATACTGTACAAAATCCCGACGTATTTTTATTATCCATATGTTTTCTAACTGGTGGGAAGACTTGGAATATTCGCATGAGAATATTATACCAGGTCAAAGATTTGCAATAGAAATTTGTCCATATCGATTAGGAGGTTTCGAAAAATTATCAAATCATTTTTATAACCATCTTCTTCAAGCATTGCGTGATTATTACCGTGCGAGGAGTTCGGCTGTAATTCCTAAACCGTTGAGATGATTAATTGTGGAATCAGATAGAGACAATAATAAGTTTGCCGGTGCTGTTAATAAAGAACAATTTTTACCTGATGCAATCCCAATTTGAGTTCCTGACAATCATGCTATCGTTGTCAGAAGAAGTCATGGAGTAGGAACAAAACGAGAAAGTTTCAACATCTAGAAAATGTATGGGGAAACATTCGATTTCTCAACTGTCCAATATCAATGAAATTATTCCTAATCTGCTTTCGGATCATCGACATTCTGGTACTAACTACATCGCTGTGAAAGGTAGATAATTTTGAACACGGACGTAATTAAAACTGCCACAGAACAAGTATCAGCTAAAAAAAAAAAGGACAAGAAACAAGGCACGTGAAACGCGAAACTGAAAAAATTTCATGTAAAAACTTATATCACAGAGTATTATAGAGCCGCGTGGTAAGATCAAACGAGATGAAATATATATATAGCGGTAAATATCAATACATGGAAGACAGAGGCTTGTACCTACTGCGTTCGCTATTGAAAATACGATATAATAAGTCTCTACCTACCTCGCTCATACCTTGCAACCTGTTATAATCACAACTTTATTCCCGATAATCAACATATGGAAATATGTTTATCATTATACCGTGGGTATAAATGTGAACTTTGTTATTTATCCGTGACATACTGTTTTGTATCACAACTCTTGATGTACTGTTCAATTTCGAATAATAAAATTTATAAGACAATATTTATGTGTACGATATCATTACTTGATCTTCATCTGAAACAAGTGAGTATTTATAATATTAGCTCAGTCGCGCGCTACATGCGCGTGCGCAAACAACTTACTGTTTATTCTCTAATCTTTCATTCATTTCCCTATATTCCAAAAGTTGCTATGTCCCTCTGCAAAATTCGGATCTGAAACAACCAATGCGCACTGCTGTAACATACGAGCGTGCGTGAATAGACTAGATAGCCAATGAGCATCACAGAAGAGCGGTGATGTAAGTTTGCGCCATTCAATTTTTCAACTGGTATTATGATAATAATTTATTGAAACAATTATTGAAATTTCAAATAGATAATAAAATCAAAGCATAATTGACTCGTTCGAAGACAATCCTAGCCATCTAGTCATCTTCATAGGTATAGTTCTTATAGAGTTGTAACTCATTTCAGTTTCATGCCGAAAAAAAGTTAGCTGAAAACGAGGAGGCATATATGATTATTACTGTACTAATAATTCAATATTTAAATAAATATGCTTTTCTTGTTATTTTAATAACATTGTCACCTCCTGGATCTATGGCTTTCAGTTTTTTTTTTACAAATAAAGAAATTTCTTCCACTCGATTAAAATTGCTTCAGAGATATTCCTCTGTTATGTTGTCTTCATTGTTTTTTTTCATATACAGTTAATAAATCATTTCATCATTTTCACCAAAGAAACAAATGAAGTACTATATAATAAATTATATTTATTCAACTACAGATCGTTCAACATTTGTATCTATTTTTACAGTTCGACCTCTCAATGAGAACGCAAAAGCCCCCGCGGCGAAGAGTTTTCCCGTGAATTCGAATAACCCCACCGAATTCGAACATTCTCCACTCTAGGAAGCGACAGGAAAAAGCTGTTTTACTCCCTGCGATGGCTCGCGAGATCGGAATCTCTTCGGACATGTGCAATAAAAAATATCATGTGAGACTCCTCCTCGTGTGAATGTTTCGCCCTCGGCTTCACCTCGTGCAGTGCATTCACACTCGTCAGGAAACCCCTATTTTTCGCCCTAGTCACACAATATACTGTAACGTGAGGGTTATTTACACTATAAGTGTAGCGGTTGGTGAGACATAGATGCATACATAAATGAATAGGAGTTAGACAAAGGTGAGGTTACGCAATGACGATATGACAAACAAAGTACGGTAATATTATAACTCATTTACTATTTAGCATCGCCCATTTGTTGGAGAATCGCCTTACATTATCCGTGATTTGATAATCCACTTGCTGCACATGCCTCGTATGTAAGGATAAGTTCTAAATGCGCGAAGCGAATCATCGACTCACAATATTTTACAAATGGGCAGGACAACAAATTGAAGATATGTACATAAAAGATTCATTGGTTTACAATTTTCATCACAGTCAGCTATATATCAGAATAATAATTTGCATTATATTCAGTCAGAGGAGAATCAAACATCGAAATTTTATATAAGTTGACTTGTTACAAGATTGCTACGTCAGATATCAATGTGAACTTGTAAAAGGAGGTTCTGGTTTTATTTTATAATGACCATAAATGTAATAAAATTTGTGTGCACACGTAAAATGTTCGGGGTGACGTTAGTGGTTTTAAAATGTTTGTACAATGTTACAAGATAAGGCCCAGCCTCTGGGATCCAACACGGCGTCGACTTTGTTACTTCGTGATATACTTTAAGTTAGATGGGCATAATGGCAAAATTGCAGCGCAACACAATGGTTCGCAAGGTATATAGTAATAGTATATGCTTATCTGAATATCACACGTCGTCGCAATTTCGACCGACGAAATTTTGTTCTGAGTATCGCAGTTTCCGAAATAGAGCGAAGTCAAAATTTTGAAAATCTAAAAAAAAATTGAAAGTTTGAATCACAGGCTTGTGCCGAGTAGTGCTCGTCCAGAGCATCAATTTCGACCGATGAAATTTTGTCCTGAGTATCGCAGTTTCCGAAATAGAGCGAAGTCAAAATTTTGAAAATCTCAAAAAAAATTGAAAGTTTGAATCACAGGCTTGTGCCGAGTAGTGCTCGTCCAGAGCATCAATTTCGACCGATGAAATTTTGTCCTGAGTATCGCAGTTTCCGAAATAGAGCGAAGTCAAAATTTTGAAAATCTCAAAAAAAATTGAAAGTTTAAATCACAGACTTGTGCCGAGTTGTGCTCGTCAGGAGCATTAAATTTCACCGATGAAGTTTTGTTCCGAGTATCGCAGTTTCCGAAATAGAGCGGAGTCAAAATGTTGAAAATCTAAAAAAAAATTGAAAGTTTGAATCACAGGCTTGTGCCGAGTAGTGCTCGTCCAGAGCATCAATTTCAACCGATGAAATTTTGTCCTGAGTATCGCACTTTCCGAAATGCGGTACCTCAAAAAGTGGAATCTAGTGCGTCCAGCTATCATAGCTTTACTTTCCGCAAAAAATCCATGCCGGAATATTGCAACGGGTATAGGAAAAAACAGAGGAAAAATCGTAATTTCGCTCAATTTTTTCTGTAGGTCTATTTCAAATCTCGACAGTTTCGTGACCAAGGCTGATAAAAATTTGAAAAAGCAATACTTGAACCCTGAAGTACTGTACACACAATGCCAATCGTAAAATCTACCCAGAACTAACCCCAGAACTCCTGGAACTCTCAAAAAAACTTCGACCCTCCGTGTATGAGGCATAAATCCTGTTTGAAATTTCTAAATTTGAAGAATTTTTTAAATTTTACTCGTATCGGAAAAAGTCATTGGAATTATCGTCAGAACTCACGAAAATCTACCCAGAACTCACCACAGAACTCTTGGAACTTTTAGAAACCCAATAAACACCGTTTCGTATATTATACGTGGAATATACATCTAATCAGTCGATTTTTGGTGTACGTATATAGAGACAATAATAATATACGTGTTTACGAAACCGTTATCTACCTATATAAAATTATACTGCAGTTTCTTACGTTTTTGAAACGAATAGACTTATACTCAAACGTTTATTCAACTTCAAAGTTCCAGAACCTTTATATGTTTCGGAAATACGTATTTTATACGGTTATTGGACTGAACTTGATAACGTATAATAGATGTCTCGAATTGGCGATTTATCTACAATTGTTGGAGTTACAGAAAAATATACGTTTAATTTGTTGCAAAACGTATACGTATATAAAATACCATCTCCATAGTTTATTCAATGAAAACTAAAATCGTATAATACCTGCTTTGTTTTCGCGATATTTCCATTATCGTCCGAGTTGAAGAATGATATACGTATTCTGTCAGAAAATTTACACGTACAGAAAACACGTGTTTTATACGAGTATTCGTTCGAAATTCAAGACGCCTAATACTAGTCTCGCTTCCGCGATATTTCCACTACCGTCCGAGTTCAAGAATAATATACGTATTTTGTCGGAAAATTTACTCGTCCAGAAAACACGTGTTTTATACGAGTATTCGTTCGAAATTCAAGACGTCTAATACTAGTCTCGCTTCCGCGATATTTCCACTACCGTCCGAGTTGAAGAATAATATACGTATTTTGTCGGAAAATTTACTCGTCCAGAAAACACGTGTCTAAATACGACTATTTCGATGCCTTAAAAAAAAACTATATATATATCCCAATGAACACAAATGTGAAAAAACGTGTGAAATTGGGAAGAATATCCGCCTGAAATAACGTATTTCACCGTATTTATACGTTTATGCGTATAATAAACGTTATTTCAGACGGACGATTTTCCCAATGTTCTACGTTTTTCCGGGATTTTGTTCATTGGGATATAATATCTCAAATCGTGCCTGGAAACTACGATATCCCAATTTTTCTCATACAAAACATCGTATGTCGTACACCTTCAACCCTTTAGCGTTCCGGAGTCTTGAATCGTCTTTAAATAAGTAGGCCTATCAAGACTCCGGAACGCTAAACGGTTAACACGAGACTTGAGACTTTCCAAAATTTTAGTCTCAAGACATCATAGTTTTCTGTTATAATTCGAGATATCATAGTTTTCCATCATAATGTGAGATATCTTAGTTTTACCCTGAGGCCATCGATATTGTCGAATCTCAAGATTTATAATACCTGTTTCGTAGCTTTCATCATCCGTCGACTGTTTACTACAGGATACACGTATTATTTTTTGCTTCTAGACGATTTTCGTTGTACCTCCCGTTTTTCTTAATCAAACACGTATAAAAATTTTTCCCTAATTTCATCATTTTAATATGTACGATCTTGTTAGTGATAAGAAATGTATGCTTCTTTATATTTTTACATACATGCTTTTGTTTCTGAAAATTCACATTTTTTTTATATAGGGATATATATATGTATACATACATATATATCTATATATATATATATATATATATATATTATACGTAATTTTCAAGGTTTTTTCATTTGGTATCAGGATACATCCTATAATTATATCTTCGTACGTCACCTATTACTGATAGACACCCTATTATGTCAGTATATATACTAGGGTGTGTCAGAAAATTTTTTTTTTCTTGGAAACAGGTTCAAAAGTTTCATTTAGGTATAAAAATACACCTCCTAAAATTTGAGCTCTTAAGGGCTTTTGAGCAGGGGGGCACGTGACCAATTTCAGAGTATTTACGAAATTAGGGATAACTTTTTCATAAAACTTCGGATCATTTTATATTTTTTTGCAAAATGATCATGCAAATGTCAGGAAGTGCGCTCTGCTCAGCTAGAGTCGAAAAAGTATCGTATTAATTTTCAATCAATTAATTTCGCCGCGAGACGGGATTTGAGGTTATATTTCGCAAAATATTCAATTATTAATTCAAATGACGGATTTTCGAACCTACCTAAGCAGAGTGCACTTCCTGACACTGGGACGATAATTTTGCAAAAAATTCCAAATTGATCCGAACTTTTATGAAAAAGTTATCCCTAATTTCGTAAATACTCTGAAATTGGTCACGTGACCCTGTGCTCAAAAGCCCTTAATATTAATATTAGGAGGGGGCGCATGCTACTTTTCTATTTTCCATAAGAATAACATGAGAAAAATTTTGTTGCTTCGTTTGATTTTTATAACTAGCTAACGATGCGTCATACAGTAAATCAACTGACATATTTTTGTAGGGAATTAAACGCTTTAAAGAAAAGGTTTCTTATCATTTTCTGATAAATTCACTAGTTCAAAAGTTAGTCAGGTCTAATTTACGGTAAATTTAACTTATGACCTTGAATAACTTCAGAATTTTGAAAATGATGGGAGACCTTTTTTGTAGAGCGTTCAATTCTCTACAAAAATATGTCTGTAGATTTTCTGTATGACGCATCGTTAGCTAGTTATAAAAATCAAGAGAAATAAAAAAAAATTTCCCATATTATTCTTATGGAAAATAGAAAAGTAGCATGCGCTCCCTCCTAATATTAATATTGAGAGCTCAAATTTCAGGAGGTGTATTATTATACCTAAATGAAACTCTTGAACCTATTTCCAAAATATTTTTTTTTTTTTGACACATCCTAATATATACCCTATACCTATAGTATACCGGGCTAGCAACAATTACGCATGACATTGTATCAGAGAGCTTGTCTGGTTTTCAAGCGCTTATAGGAAGCGTACGCTACTCCTTATTTTGTATTATTGACTATAAGTCATTAACGTAATTTAGGACAATAGGGAATGCGTATTTTAATTACCGAACATGTTTCAAATTATCATACTCTGCTCCCGCAGCAAAATCTTACGGTCATTTCCATGCGAGGGGTGATATTATACAGTTGTGTAGATATAATATGTAATAAAATGTACTCTCATATCAAAATAACAGTTATCGGATATGACGAAGAAACAGACTATGCTAAACTGGACCATGGTCGATGATTTATATACTCATCAGGATTCTTTAGAATATTTTTAACGGATAATAGTAAATATAAAATCAGAGAACGCATTTCTTTGACTGGCGCATAGAAACCGGGTGAGCTTTATCTAGTCCAGAGTCATGCGTTATGTCGCTAGTTCACTCTGCACGCAGGGTACTGACCAAATCCCTCAATTATAGTCTATCTTATTTCATAAAAATAAGTGATATAGAATATCTACACTACACTAGTGTAGCGGTGGTATAGCACAGCCACTGTAAAAAAATGTAAGAGGAAAACCAATGAGTGCGAGATAGAACTACCTCCATCATATGTTAGAAGCGTATACGTCGTCCTTTTTTACTTCTATACGGCACTTCGTCAGCCACAACCAGCGCATGCGCGGTACGTTTCTCTAGCGCGGCGGAGCGGCACTCGAACTTTGAACTGCGAGGACGCGAGAAGTGGCACCACGTGCAAAGAAAAGTGCTAAGCGGCAGTGCTGTAAATGAAAAAACTCGTGAGTTGGGTCACTCAATCGATATACCAAGATATAATTCGGTAAGTACTTATTAAAGTCGAGTTTATGGTATTTATGATAATGTATTTGATGCTAATTACAAGATAAATTTATACAACTTGCCAAATACCTAAAACTAGAATTTATAATATGGTTTATAATTCGTATAATATACATATAATACGTTTTTTATACGGATTTGCCTGCAAACGCAAATCTCGTTCGAGAGAATTTATTATTTCAATTTTTAGATTACGAATCATCTTTTGTTTGGTTTATGCTTATTGTTGTTCAGCTGTTGCCCCTAACGACAATTGCAATCATCATATTTTGTATTATTGACTTTTCTTATTTTCCGTTTTTCATTATTGATTGTATCGAGTTTCGATGAATTGTTCTATATTATTGCATTGTAGTTTTTCTTTTCAATACCAATTGGGTGAATAGGATGGATCTGATGCTAATTACAAGATAAATTTATATAACCTGCCAAATACCTGGAACCAGAATATATAATATGGTTTATAATTCGTATAATATACATATAATACGTTTTTTATACGGATTTACCTGCAAACGCAAATCTCGTTCGAGAGAATTTATTATTTCAATTTTTAGATTACGAATCATCTTTTCGTTAGTTTATGATTATTTTTGTTCAGCTGTTGCCCCTAACGACAATTGCAATCATGATCATATTTTGTATTATTGAATTTTATTATTTTCCGTTTTTTATCATTGATTGTATCCAGTTTCGATGAATTGTTCTTTATTATTCCATTGTAGTTTTTCTTTTCAATACCAATTGGGTGAATAGGATAATTAAAAGGCGCTACAATCCGTAACATTGATATGAATATTGTTCATCGATGATCGTGAGATATTCATTTTACATGAAATTACAAAAAATCGAAGACTTTTTCCGTCCGTGCCACGACAACATCATACTATCTCGATGAGTCGTTCTATTTTGTTCATCATAAAATGATACAAAGTACGACAATTGGAAAACGTTCCTATCCGGTAATTTATTATGCCTATATTGCTTTTTGATTATCGTGAAATTTCATTTTTTTTTTCGCTAGAACAAAGGCCTGTATTCAGAATACAAGAACTGGGCCGAAGTTATTCGGTTAAATAAAAATTTCGTCGAGCTTGATTAAATTAGAAAAGTTGAATCACGTGAAAACCATCAGAAAAAATACTTTTTTCATACATTTGTTCTGCAGACCAGTATTTCATTCAAGCTTGCTTAATCTGTTTTTATTTTTATTAATCTTTTCTTGACCGCAAAAATTGTGTGAATTTCTTTTTTTTTAATCCACAACTTTGCCGGAAAATTTGAATCGTGAACACAGGCCTCAAGATATTTCCGAAAATTTCATACTCTCATGAAATTTTTATGAAGAAAACTAGATACCGTTCATCATTTCAATATCTATATATAGGGCTTTCGAGCTCAAAATTAAATGTTCCAAAATTCTAACAATAAGTCACCGATTGATGTGATTTTTTTTCTTCCAACGCGTGTGACGTATAGTTTATAGATTATTGTTTCAAAGCATCCCAAACAATGATGGTGGGAACATAATTGTTCATTTATTTCGAAATTCGGAAGACTTTTTCGTACTCCTCTACTTTGATGATTCGCGAAGTGTTACAATTCCCACGCGACATTGAGATAATTGAGAATCAGAAACTCAAAGTGTTGGAACCTTCTGTTTCGAACTTGAAGCCCCCATACCTGAGTACATTGACTAAAGATAACAATCTTCAGTCAACGCTTAGTATCGATTACAGTTTACGTACGGTTTACGTCCCAGTGAACACAAATGTGAAAAAACGTGTGGAATCGGGAAGAATATCCGCCTGAAATAACGTTTCTCAAACGTATTTCACAGTATTCATACGCTTATGCGTATAATAAACGTTATTTCAGACGGACATTCTTCCCGATTTTCTACGTTTTTCCGGGATTTTATTCATTGAGTATGTGGACAATTCCACCTCAAATCGGCCGAATTTTGCGGTTTTTTGACCTCGTATTTTTTAAATTGACTGAAACTTTATCTACGTGGAATGTACGAAAAAAAAGTCGATATGTATTTTTGCATTTGTCCGAAATATTTTTTCTCAAAAATTATGTGACATTCAATTTTGTGCCAAAATGAGCACTCGGCCACCTTTGAAAATTTATATCTCCTGTTTTATTGCGCGTAGAAAGATGTACCACAGTTCATTCGAAAGGTAAGAATTCCTATCTCTTTACTTTTCCTCTTATAATTTACTTTCATCTTCATTCGGAACTCTGAAATATATAAGGTATATCTATACACAAATAAACTCGTTTCGATCATTATCATCCTGTCATCAAGAGCGGTCACCCAGCAGCATAGCAGGTGTGCTTTTGCACTTTAATTAGCTAAGCCCACGGAGACTTTACCTCCAACCGCTCGAGGGTGAATTCTCAATAAACAATATAACCCCGTGCAGCCAGGATCTCTCGATCCTCGTCTGCACGTAACAAAACAATTGAATATTTAACGATTTTTTCGATAAGGATTAGCCATTTTCAAAATTCTGAAAAAATATTTGCGAGATCTTTGATCAATTCTGTTTGAGAAAGAATTATTATATTCATGAAGGTTCAATGGAGTCTTTTTTTTTCAATTTTTAAGAGAGCGCTGTGTCGCGTCGCGGGCGGTGCTGCGGCTCCTACTACTGTAATAGCGTAGCGCGTCGCGCATCGATTACTTCGGATTCAATTTGTTGTGTTGCAGCACGGCATGCGACGTGACGCAGCGCTCTCTTAAAAATTGAAAAAAAAATAGACTCCATTAAACCTTCATGAATATAAAAATATTTTCTCAAACAAAATCGATCAAAGATTTCGAAAATATTTTTTTCATAATTTCCAAAATGGCTAATCTTTATCGACAAAATCGTCAAAAATCAATTGTTTATAAAAATTAGAATTATTAACATTGATGCCAATTTAAAAAATTCTCAGAAATCTTTATTCTCTTACCTATTGAATGAACTATGGTACATGTTTCGACGCGCAATAAAAAAGGAGATATAAATTTTGGAAGGTGGCCGAGTGCTCATTTTGACAAAAAAAAATATTTCGGATAAATGCAAAAGTACGTATCGACTTTTTTTTAATGTATATTTCACATAGAAAAGGTTTCAGTCAATTTAAAAAATACGAGGTCATTGCTTGTCCGATTTGAGATGGAATTGCCCATGGCTCAAATTTGAATAATTCATTTCAGATTTTACATTGAACTTAGAGCTTATTACATTAAAAATAGAACTCCATACGTGAAATCAAAATTTCAATGAAATATTAAAAATACCGCAATGGTTGGGTCGGGTAAAACAGTTTATACTCGTAAATATTTACGCCGTATGCATCGTCGTGAGGTATTGGAATTCTTCTCAATTAGAACAGAACAAGAATCAAATAATCATGTGCAACACGAGCTGAATGAGGACCAAGCAAACATGGAAATTCCAAATGCTGAAAGCATTGATTCACCGAATTCAACTCATAGTGAATCCGAATTCGAAAACCCTCCAGCAATCATAACTTTAAACAAGAAGTCACAGAAAATCATAGAAGTTTCAAAAGCTGATCCTAAAAACGAAAATGATATTTTTATTAATCAATTACGGAAAATAGCATACATGAACAATGCATCGCAATCAACAATACAACAAATAATAAATTTAATACGGCCGAAGTATCCATTCTTACCCAAATCCGCTAGAAGTCTGCTGGGGACACCAAGAAGCAGAAAGTCCATTAAGTTAGAGACGGGAAAAATGGTCTACTTCGGTATAGAAGCTGGTCTCATACGGAAACTGCACTTCGAAAGTGATATCAACGCTTCGCAAGATATAATTGATATATCAATTGATTGTAATATAGATGGGTTACCAATATTTAGAAGCAGCAGGATTCAGTTCTGGCCCATTTTAGCGAGAAGCACGACTTTGAAAAATAAAAATCCATTTGCGATAGCAATTTTTTGTGGAACAGATAAACCAGAACCATTAGATTTATATTTAAAACATTTCATTGAGGAAATGGAGAAATTACAAGAAACGGGATTTGTCTATAACGATCAATGTTATCGTGTAAAAATCAGGTGCTTCTCTTGTGACGCTCCTGCGAGAGCGATGTTAAAATCTATATCCTCGCATTGTAGCTTTCACGGATGCGAGAGATGTAAGCAAAAGGCTATAAAAGTTGATCGTTTTCTATTTTATCCAGTAACTGGCAACAAATACGGTAGGAGAAAAAATAAACATTTTCAACTCGCGAAACCGTCCAAGCACATTAAAAAGACATCACCTTTACTGAAGTTAGTCGGGCTTGTGTCACAGTTCGTCCTAGACCCAATGCACTTGATATATCTGGGTGTTGTGAAAAGATTGATAAAGAAATATTGGCTAGCTGGTATACGTAAGTTCCGATTATCTAGATTATTTGTTCTAAATCTAGTCGACCAATTATCATCAGAGTTGAAAGACTATATACCAAACAATTTCGCTCGAAAGTGTCGAGGTTTCTCGGAGATAGATCGGTGGAAAGCTACCGAATTTCGATTATTCGTACTTTATACTGGACCCGTTTTAATGCGTGAGGTTTTGAGCAGGGAACAGTATGCCCATTTCATGCTACTGCATGCTGCTGTTTTTATTTTGAGCAATACAATCCTAATTTCTCGTTACATGGAAGTTGCGAAACAAGCATTGTCAGATTTTGTCACCCAAAGTGCAGATCTGTATGACCCAGAATTTGTTGTGTATAACGTACACTCTCTATTACATATTTGTGATGATGTGAACTTATACGGAACTTTAGAGGAATTCAGTTGTTTTCCTCATGAAAACTATCTGGGACATTTGAAGAGACGTATTCGATCCAAAAAAGAACCGTTATCACAAATTTGTAATAGATTAATGGAAGAAAATTTGATCGATCCTCCTGACAAATCCGAATCTTGTTCTGATGATGAGTATACTGCGGAAGGATTTCAATATACAGTAGACGATTCCGAATCATTTCAATGTCAGAGTTTAGTTGGTAAGGAATTAAAAATTTCCATTCAAAAACCAAACAATGTCGTTGTCGTGGACAGTCGAATTTGCATTATAAAATCCATTTATTATATTGCAGGGGAATACAAATTCATTGGCACACCATTCATGTACGTTCGAGATTTATATAAACAACCACTGCCCTCGTCCAAATTAGGGATTTACTTTGTCAGGGGATCCCGAGATCCGATAATATTTTCCGTAAAAGATATCTCACATAAATGCCAGTACTTTCCGTATAAAAATGGATATGCAGTATTTCCTTCACTACACCAAAAAGAATAAACAATATATACTATACATATACAGTAATATACTAGTTAGTTGAATTACTTATAATTCCAATCAAAAGATGGTATACCTAATAGTTCTAACATATGAGTACGCTGTTTCCTATCTAATTCTACAAAATCTAGCTTGCGAAGCGTTGAACAAAATGTACTATGAGAAAAGTACCAGATCGTGTATGCTAATCTTGAAATCGATAACAATGAATAGGACGAGATTTACAGGTTGGTTATAAAGTAACTTTCTAATTTCCTTTTTTAGTTTTCGAGTTTGATTGTTGTTAATTTTATTTGTGTAATCAATTGTTCAATACGTTATATATCTGATTGTCACAGACTTTGAAATGTATGCCTGATACAAATTCTACAGTATTTATAATCGGGCACTTCACTGAAAATCATTAGCGTTTTTCTATGGTTTGATGAATAATAAATCGAAATAATTGGCTTGTATATGTCATTTTGAGCTTTTGTATTCGCCTTAATTTTTGTTTTATCAAAACACAAAAAAAAGTTGTTTACGTATTTTTTTCAACGATATTAGAATATGGCATGATAAAGTTATATACCTAATTGTATACTCTATCAAACCATGCCGATTTCAATAGAAAATATTCTTTAGTTCGTGAGAAATAGCAAGTCGTACGCATGGGGAAGTCGATATTATAAAAACTTGCAAGTTATTTTATTTCAATAAATAATAAATACGTGCAGTTTTTGGTCATTTTAGAGTAAAAATATATGGAATTTTGATTTATTTGTAGTACCTGGAAATCTTATATTATGTCAGTATTTAAACAATATAACTTATAAATATTTAGCTTCCATATAGACAGCTGATCCAAAATTGGTTTTCAATAACATGTTCCAGGTATTCTTAAAAATGTATGCTATTGTGGAGTTTCTGAAAGGCGACGATCCAAAAAATAAAGAGTATGCTGTAGTACCATTGATATGGCTACACAACGATAACACAGTGTGTTACTGGCCTCGTGTAAAAACAGACAAAGATCTCGCCAAACTTGTCGAAGCAAACGCGCCTTACGACAAGAAGTGGCCCAAATATAACGTTCACAGAGTCGTTAAATCATCAGGTGAATACTAATACCACATCAAATTTGCAATCATATACTCACGTAAATACACTTTGCTTAAATATTATTTTGTAATGACAGTTTTCAAACTCATTAGTGATATTGCAGTGATTTGAATCCTATGAAAATAAAATAATTGATCAAATCATTCTTTTTCCAGAAGCTTACGATTCTCTCCAACAAGATCTTACAGAATATCTTGAACAGAGTACTACTGATAGTGGTGATAGTGCTTTGCAAATGAAAATGATTACTGGTAAACCTTCACGTGAGCAACGGATTGTTTCCGACCACGAGGCTTCACCAAAAACAGAAAACAAAAGTAAACCAAAGGACCAAGGTATAAAACGCAAACACAAAACCAAGAGCCGTAAAAATAAAAAATCTAGTTCTAAAAAATCGAAATCTGGGAGGAATGTACTGCAAAGTTCGGCTTCTGACGATTCATCGATTGAAAACGATGATAAGGAGAATGATACTGCGGATGAAGATACGGACGAAGCTCCTGTCATCAATTTTTCTCAGCCTCATCCTCAAGGCACTCTCAAGAATATTACTAATGAAGTAGCAATGGGTCGTGGTTCAAAGGTTCCGTCTTCACCCAAATTAGTTGCTTTAACTAGAAGTATTACCGGCCTACAATCAATTAGAGACAATTTCGAACAAAACAATGAAAGTCCAATTCCACAAGCATCACCTTCGACACCACGAACATCTCAAACCAGGATTCATAAATTCAAAGCCATGTCTCAAGAAGAATTTCAAATAGAAGTATTAACGAGTTTCCGCACTCTGAAAAGCGAAATATCACAAATCAATACTTCCCTCAATCAGTTGGCAAGATCTTCTCAATTTGGAAAAATTACACCTGCTACGAAACCCGATAATTTTCCAAGTATGCCCATAGAAACAATGGCAGACTTCAAATCTTTTGACGTGCTTCTTAAGGAAGAAATTTATGAAACTTATTTCGTAAGTATCTTTGATTTATACACCATATAAGTTATTTTATCTCATCGATGATTTCAGAACGTATTTTAACATTCATTTTCGAAAACGTCATGTTTTTTTTTTTTGCACTATCGAATTTAGTAAATGTTCAAATTTTGTGCGCGATAATTTTCGAATTCTGCAGACTCGTGGCTTGTGTTTTCTATCCTACTTGTTCAGAATTTCGTTTTAAAATTTAAAACCAATCGAACCGATTATCATGTTATTTTTATTTCTTTTCTATGCCAACGCAGACAAATCGACTTGCTGCCATTGGGGGTATCAATATACGGCAAGGTGTGATGAATATTCTTAAATTTGTACTCACGAATAAAGTTGCCATGGAATTTAACTGGGCAGGGAGAGACAAGAAACAACCATTTCAGAGTACTGAAATGGTTAAAATAATTACAGGTACATATCGAAGGCTAGCAATAAGAAGGGTGAAATCCACAAAAAATTGGGTCACGCGTTTTTGGTACTTAGCTCTTGATATAATACTCTACAGAATGAAGTGTACTTTAGACTCATGCCAGTTCATCTGATGAGTATGACGATTGCATATATTTATCAAGAAATGATGATCTTTCTTCGCAGCTGCAGTAAAAATTGCTTTTCCGGACTCTACAGATGCCACAGATGTTCAAATCGCTTCCGGTATAAAAGATTGGTTGAAGCAAGCTAAACATAGAAATGCATGCCAAGAGAAAAAAAACTAGCCATAATGTTGAAATGAACAAGGTTTAATGAACAATAATATATGTATACATCAGGGTGTGTCATTTCAGAATTAGATTTTTTTTATTTTATTTTTTGCACTCGATCGACGGAAATCATTAATTTAGATAGAAAAAAAAATTTCCTCAAAATTTTAGCTCGATACGAGAATATTTAGAACTGCCTCAGTCGATATATAGGTCGGAATTCCCGATCTCCTCATTCGAAGTTCAGTATTCAATTTTTGGCTCAATTTTGTTTATATACTGCCTTTAATCGATCTAAAAATATCCTGAACTTTTTTATTTAAGATATGAATTGTTTAATTTTAATAAAAAAAAAATTTCTTCCAGCTTTTATTAAAGTTCAAGAATTCATATCTTAAAAAAAAAATACCCTCATGAAAATTTCAGGATGTTTTTAGATCAATTGAAGGCATTACTTAAAAAAAATTGAGCCAAAAATTGAATACTGAACTTCGAATGAGCAAGTCGGGAATTCCGATCCTATATATCGATAACCGATACATCGATTGAGGCAGTTCTAAAATATTCACGTATCGAGCTAAAATTTTGAGGGATTTTTTTCTCTATCTAAATTAATGTTTTCCGTCGATGGAGCGCAGAAAAAAAATTCAAATTCCGGTCACCCTAATATATACACATACATATAATATACGAAAACTAGTATACGCGGAGTACAAATTGTGATATAATAATAAAAATAATAATCATAAAAGGATTGTGATAATTGTTAATCCTACATCTTTTATAAAAAGAGTTGATATATGTATATAACTGTTGCGCTGACTTTTATCTCTTGTAAGATTTTTCGTAGTTATGAAATTCAGGAAATTTCACGTACCTTCTTAAACCAATTAGGACTCCAACTACACTTGATCTCATATTTTTATTACTATATTATATTACTGCTATATGAAAAAAATTAAATTGATTTATTTCAAGTTGAGATAAACCAAAGAGATGATCCATAAATCATACTCAGTCTCATATTATTATCACTATTTTATATTATTACTATAAGAAGAAATATTAAATTGATTTATTTTGAGTTAAGATGAACCAGAGATGATCCATAAATCACACTGGGTCTCATATTATTATTACTATTTTATATTCTCACTATATGAAAAAAGATTAAATTGATTTATTTTGAGTTAAGATGAACCAAAGAGATGATACTTACCTTAAAACGAGAGCAAACAGTTTCAAAAAGGGCACACCAATTAAAATGTTTAGTCGCATTGCATATTTATAATCCGAACAATGAGATAATTATATGACATTAATAATTCGTATTGATACTTTTTTATTTTTCCTAAAAAAAGTTCCTTTCCATTATCCGTGTATTAAACGAAATTTTTCAGAATTCATCGAAACGAATAACATAGTTGAATACAAACACCAAATCATACTCATAATAAACGATTACGAGAACGGAAAATGAACGTATAAATTTCTACTAAACTCAAAGGCTGACAATGAGTGAATTACCTCCCGTGATTATACTTATGCACATAACTTGTAATATAGGTGTTTCTCATACGTTTATACGACGGATAAGGATTATCAAATATCGGGATAATTTCGAAGGAAAAATACGTGTATTATACGAAGTAGATTCAATCATATTAAATGCTTCCATACAAACGTCTCTCGAAAACGTGGAATATTAGTTTAACTGAGGAACATTCTTCTCGATTATATACGTGAAAGATATCGCTTGGTTATACGTTTTTCATACAAATAAGTGATCACGTATATGACGAGTATTCATTATACGTTCATGTGACGAATAAGGAGCATCAAATATAGGGGTAGCTTCGAGAAGAAGAGCCGTGTATTATACGTTAAGGATTTAATAATATTAAACGCTTCAATATATACGTTTCTCAAGAACGTCGAATGTTAGTTTAACTGAGGAACATTCTTCCTCGCAATATACGTAGAGTATATGATTTGTTTACACGTTTTTTATACGAACCGGTGTTTATTGGGAAACTTGCAACGCCGAAATGTCGAATTTTTGAAATCACGCTATACGCTGGCACCAGAGCGCCATATCTTGTGAACGAACGGTGATCGAAAAATCCTAATTAGCAAGAACTCCAGAACTCTCCAACATTTACTTGAAGTAAAAAAAAAATCTATTGTCTCATAAATGGGCTGCCACTTTTTTTTTCATCTTTCCGAGGGTAGCGGCCGAAATTAATCATATATGGGTTGAGAGCTATACTCATCGAGGACTACTCAGAACTCCCAAAAACATGGATTTTTTCGAAAATGAGGCGCGCCGTGAAATTGGCGCCCCATAGCTTGAAAATCGTTTTTCCTGTTTTATTCGAACAAAAATATTGTTGGAAACTATCAGGAACTTCAGTACTTGTCGAAAGGAATTCGGAACTCTATGAAAAAACAATTTTTCCGAAAATGGGGTGCTAACTTCACAGGGGCATGTATGTACAGTAATGTTCATGAATGGGTTACCTAACATCTAACTTCTATTTCTCGATTTTGTCCAAAATGAGTTTCCTCTCTAAACGTATCTCATGTTCCTATGGCCGGCGGAGCAGCCGACAGAAGAAGCTAGAGAACTTTTTTTTCAATTTAATTTTAAATTTTTTCTTCTCTGATCTTCATAATTAAAAACAATATTTTTTAACTTTTTTTTCAATTTAATTTTAAATTTTTTCTTCTCTGATCTTCATAATTAAAAACAATATTTTTTTTGTCGTTTAGTATCTTAATTTTTTTTTCTATTTTAATAACTTTGTTAAAATTTTGTCAAAGAACATTAACTTTTTTTCAAATTATAATAATATATTGATTATTACTTATAATTGTTTATTGATCCTTTCTAATTGCTTTTTATTTTTTTATAATTTTGCATTTTTTTTTTTTCATCTCAATAACTTTCTTAAAATTTGGTTATAGCATTGGTTATAGAATATGAATTTTTTTTCAATTTATATTATTATATTTACTCTCATAATTTTTTTCTCAATTCTTCTTAATTTTTTTCAAATTAATTTTTTTTTTTTTTATCTCTTTATTTTTATATTTTTTTGTAATTTTTAATTTCAAATTTTTTTTTCCTCATTCCAATAACTTCGTTAAAAGTTTGTTGTAGAATATTGATTTTGTTTTCGAGTTATATATTTTTTTTTTTTTACTTTATTTCTTTTTTTTTCTTATTTTCTTATTTTTTTATTTTTTTTTAATTTTTTTTCAACATATCATATCCTACAATGTGACCGTACTTTATTATAGTATATGACCAGGCAATTTACGTAGTAAACAAACGGATTTGCAGAGTACAAAGTTGGATACCAGACCACAGGCCTGGTATGTATAATTTATGTTACAACGTATACACAAATATGAGCTTCTACCGCTGCATCATAACCGACCAACTCAGGTCTTTTACTTTTGTGGTTGTCATCATACATCAACCATCGATCTTCTGTTTTTAGGTACGCAATGTAGTGTCCCATTGATTTAACGTTTCTGGATCCTGTGTATGCAATCACGCCAGCGAGGCGATACGTCCGCGCATTGGACGGTGTGATTTGATTTGGAAAATCGGCTAGGGCTGATTTCATTAATTTGCCACAGTCTACCTCACATACTATATGTGAACCGTAGGTTACTTTTACGCTCGGAATTTTTCCGCAGCACAATCTAGGAGCGTTTCGACTCTCATCTATAGCCTGCGACAAGTGACTGATTCCTTCAGTGGATAAGATATCGTAGTTCGTGGTTTGTACGGGATGTTTACGTTGGTCTTTCATGCCGCAGATTGAACACTCTATATGATCAACAGAACTCGGATCTTCTTCAAGTAGGTAAGTAGTCAAATTGTAGAGAGTGGATTCGGCGTTTATTTTGATCATGCCATTGCGGCGCGTTTCAGGTTTAAGTTGAGATAAGTTTTTTAGCACCCTCGCACGTTCTTGATAGAGTTTAACACACAATCCGGTTGATATTAACATGTTCACACATGAAAATATTCCGGACTGCGCCTTCGTTACGGCTTCACGATAATTGGCGCTGTTTGATGCCGCCATGCCAAAAATTTGACACAAAGAGTCGAAACCACGGTCTTACATACAGGTCTGGAAACTCCAGTGGAGGGGGTAGGTCGCTTATTGAAGACGCTTGGTAGTTCATTAGTCGCCACTAGGTTCGCTGCTGACCCGTCTCCTTCATCGGCGAGGGCCGGCACGGGCGGGGGGTTCAGACAAAGACAGCACTAGTCGGCCATGCTTCTATCTCTCTGTCTTTGTCCCGCCTCCATGTTTGTTACGCAGATATTTATGAAGGATGCGAAACACTTTAAAAACAGCCAAGATAAGCCGTCAGTCTCGGCAGTTTCGATGAATATAACTTTAAGAAAATATGATCTTAATCATAATTGAACCCTAAATCTTTTTAATCCAGCCGAACGCGATAAGCATATGCGATTCTGAAGAACTATTACGCAATGTGAGCAAACGATTACGAGCCAAATGCGTTTTAAATCATATTGAGGTTATGTATATCTGGATACGGAACCGCAACGACAACTAGTGGCCCCCGATAGAACTAAAATTTGTCCTCACTAAGCGACCCACATAATCGTGGCTCACAGCGTTGTAGTTTCCAGACCTGTATGTAAGACCGTGGTCGAAACCGCAGGTGTTTGTCACAATTATTGTGTTTGACCCATCTCGAACGTGAGGGCAAAGATTACCATTCACCATAAGTGGTAGCGTCATGTACTTTGCATGGGAGAATACAAACCCAGGACACGGGTCAGTATATCGAATCCTTCTTGATTTCTTATTTTGCTTGACGCTATCCTGGTCATTTCTTACTGCTAATACCGCGTCTGTTACTGACATGTCTTGACAAATCAATTCCATCATATTTTGCTCAGCAGCATACGGAGGTTCTTCCGAATTTTGAGAACAAGATTCGGTATATTTTAATATTTTGTTTGGTTTGTCATTTTTATTACGCCAATTTTGTTCTTCGTTAAGTTTGATCATCACATCTCTTTGAATAGAATCATCGTTTGCAAAGTTTTGTACTCTTTGCTCAGAAGCTTGCGGTGAAAACTCGGGGCTCGATTCACCCTCGGCTTTATCGTTCAGTTCAGGTTTTGGAGCAGACAATGCATCTAGATTGACTTTGTTGCGCCAAGTGCCGCGCAACAAATTTATTAAGCCTTAATGGCAACCCAACATTACCAAAAACACGATTTTTCATATCGTTGAACTCCGATTCAACCGCCACTGAGGTTGCGTTTGGAGATCCGTACCCGAAAATATCACGCATTACTTCACTAAACAAGGGGAAATAAGGTAACAAATTTTTAAACTTTTTTGCGAACTCGGGACAATGAAAACCGTTTACGTCATCGGACTCTGTTTCGTCTTGAACTGCCGTGAGGCAATCCTTGTACAATTGATCGCCCCATTTCCAGATGTTCGTTGCCATCAAGTAACCGTCATTTATTTCAACGGGTTCCTGAAGTGGTGCAGCGTCCTCGGACTCCAAATTTTCTGCTATTCCAGCGAAGTCCTCCACGTTATTTCCTCTTATGCACTCTGATAGCATTGATCTTGCCGTGTCCGACAAGGTCCCACAGCCTTGATTTTGGCTTAGCGACAGCGTTAAGATTGCTTTGGCAATTATTTCCACATTCTCGAAAGTATCTTGCTTCCGCAACACACCGACTGCTCGTAGATACATTTGTCTTACTCTCGGCGGCTTACCAGCGAAGCATTTCCACCTTGCTACGATATTCATAAAATGACAAATGTCAAGTCGTAGTAGACAGCGCGGAACAGTGCCCTCTTTTTTACAAAGGAGATCGTAACACGTATTCAAGTACATTTTCAAATTCGGCTGTAGAGCAAATGCCTTGCTAACCGCACCGAGCAAGGCCTTATCAAAGTCGGTGAGAACTTCCTTCGGACAAGGAAAAGAAGCTTAATACATCATTTGTGGGGAGACCATGTGCTGCTGCTTCACCTTTCTTATTACATGATCACTGTATAAATGTGGAGGTTCGGGATCCCCTAATTTTTTTATTAGTTCATGAGCTCTCCTACGCCTCCATATGCACGGCTTCATATTCCCTTCGACTAATTCTTTCCCTACTTCTTCTCTCATCTCACCGTTTAATTGGCGTTTTTTCATATACTCAACATCTGGATCGAAATCGGTGACCTTACACTCCATAATGATTTTCGCACCTTCTTTTGGAGCGTAGATAATTTTCCCCTCGGACGTACAACCTCATTCAGAACACGCAGCGGATACCGTAGCGAAGAAAGCGCTGTTTGTCATGCAGACTGACTTAAAAGCTAGGGCACATGGAATATTAGTTTTATTAAATATCGCGCTATATAAGGCATTTGTCAAAGAACGTCGCTTCAATTTATATACGGTGCGCTGCTTACGATCTTCCAGTCGATAGTGAACCTCTTCTGGAACCATCTTGCCCCACACATCAGTAACATCGATGTTGAATTCTGTATGACTGTCATTATTTACAGAATCATCAACGCTACTGGCAAGAGAAACGTTCACCTCAGGCTCTATATTACGCTCTCGTAATAGATCTGCATAGATACTATATCGATTCATTTTTAATATAGTGTATATTGACACGGAATTTTTACCTTCCTCACCTAGCGCGGCCGCGGTCCTAACGACTGCTAGGGGTCTAGCAAATGGTTTTCTATGTTCTAATAATGTTGGGCGCCAGCTAGTCTGGTAGACTAACAATTATATTTACAATTAACTTAATTTAGACAATTAACTCAGGGTAGGTACAGTTGGTGGACCAGGTAATTGTTTGCAAAGCTGACAGATCATGCATGGAGGAAACAAGATAGACAATAGCTCAAGATAAGGATATATAAATTTTATTTAAGACTTACGTTTGTCGATTCACGATTATTTACTTAGTTTTCTAACTTTTGACGAGATTTAATATTACATATGACGAGAGTTTAATGCGTTTAGTCGAGACTCCTCGAGGGTTGACTTCGTTAGTTTTTGATATGTTAGTTAGTCGAAGCCTTTGACCAGAGTGTCTAGCCAATTTGCGAATTATATGTTCCTTCTCGGTTATTGGCTAAGGATTCTCTCCTCTCCCCACTCTACTGTCGCTAGATCTCTACTCAACGAAAATCAATAAGCTCGCGCATGCGTGTCATCCCTCGAAATAGCTCTGTTCTATTCATTTGTCATCGGGTCGTAGATAATGAAATAATTATGGTTCTATTGACCTGATAAATCTCTCGTATTATTCGATAATTCATTTAGTTAATAATACTATTAAGATTAAGGACAAATACATTTCGGACAGCACAATTATGACGATACGACTTTGGTACGCTCGAGGAGTCAGTCGAACGTTGATGTCGAGGGAATATTATTTTCCTGTCACAATATATACTTCGGGGTCATTGGATATTCTGAACCCATTGCCTCTGATATTCTGACGTAGATTTCAGAGCTTGGTACAACAACCCGCCCATTGGATTGCAATACATCGTGGAACTTCGCCGAGCATAGAAGATTTTTAAGTTTACTAATTTGCGGCGTATCGGGAGGAATTCGCGAGTTTTTCGATAACATGTTTAGCGACAATAAGTTTTCAGAACAGGTTACATCAAAATAAAAAGGTACGATAGCATCGAACGGCACAAACAATTACCTATTCTGTGGTACAACCGCCCGGAAAAAGCAGATGAAATAATGAAGGAATATAAGATATATATATATATATACCAAACAAAATAAGTACCTAGCCTTGAAGGATAGACTACAAATTCTTTATCAGAACGAATATTGAAGCGTTGAACGTAATTCAGTTTGTATTCATAGATTTAGGCGTGAGTGTATTTGGAGACAATCATGAGTGGGTTGTGCTGTGCGAGACCGCTTGAATTTTTAATGCTTTGGACCGACGTCACTCACCAGACGCATCAACTCTATGAGTCCCCACCGCGCTCGCTCCACCTCCATGACCGCTCTCCCACCACGACCGCTGTCCCACCACGACCGCTGTCCCACCACGGCTGCTGCACCTTCACGGTTGCTTACCACTGAACTATATGCTGAAACAAGTACCTCGGCAGCGGAGCGCAGTTAGACGTGTCAGAGACAAAGACAGTTATGACTGATGTTGGTGCGCACTTTGTAACATTTCTCTTCTTCTGTAAGGGGCGGGATCGAAATTTCGAATTTCAAAAGCTGTGAAAGGTCGAAATTCCGAATTTTCATAATACCAACTCAGTTTTTAGAGATGTTATTTTCCCCAAAAGTCTATACGTAACCGAGTCGGAAAACTCTGAATCGAATACCACCAAAGGTTCAAAATACCGGAAGCTAAGGATCCGAAAGTCCAGAACTCCGAATCTCGAAATTTGCCCATGCAAGGTCGTTTTTTTTGAATTTTCAAAACTTCGACTCCGCTCTACTTCGGAAACTGCGATACTCGGAACAAAACTTCATCGGTGAAATTTAATGCTCCTGACGAGCACAACTCGGCACAAGTCTGTGATTTAAACTTTCAATTTTTTTTTGAGATTTTCAAAATTTTGACTTCGCTCTATTTCGGAAACTGCGATACTCAGGACAAAATTTCATCGGTTGAAATTGATGCTCTGGACGAGCACTACTCGGCACAAGCCTGTGATTCAAACTTTCAATTTTTTTTTAGATTTTCAAAATTTTGACTCCGCTCTATTTCGGAAACTGCGATATTCCGGTGAAATTTAATGCTCCTGACGAGGACAACTCGGCACAAGTCTGTGATTCAAACTTTCAATTTTTTTTTAGATTTTCAAAATTTTGACTTCGCTCTATTCCGGAAACTGCGATAATCAGGACAAAACTTCATCGGTTAAAATTGATGCTTTCGACAAGCACAACTCGGCACAAGCCTGTGATTTAAACTTTCAATCTTTTTTCAAATTTTCAAAATTGTGACTCCGCTCTATTTCGTAAACTGCGATACTCGGAACAAAACTTCATCGGTGAAATTTAATGCTCCTGACGAACACAACTCGGCATAAGTCTGTGATCTAAACTTTCGTGATTTTCGAGAAATTATTCAGTTTTCGCCAGGCTGATTTTTGAAAATTTCGATTTTCGCAAGAACCGTTGCAGTTCTTGCAAATACGCAAGCGGCACAACATTCGGTGCATCTCCGGCCGTCCAGCACAATCATTTTTTTTAAACAATTTCAAAATGGCGGAGCTACTCAAAAAAACGTTTTTTGGCTCCATTTTCGTTATTTTTTGTAATTTTTGCGCGTGCTTACCGGCACAACGAAGCACAAGCGTAGCACAATCAGGCACAAGTATCATTTTTAGACATTTTAAAAATGGCGAAGCTAAGTTCACGGACATCGTATTTGGTCGATGTGTCTCCGCCGGCGGTCCCAGAGGGAAGAGAGCTATTCTCTCGCCGAAACTCACGTTCCCCACTCCTGTCACCTATATCGGTTACTTTGCTAACCGCTTTTACCGATATGAACCTCACACATCCTTTCTGGTTCTAAGCTATTCTAGCTATCTTATTTTAATTTAGGGAAAGGTCTCAATCAATCAAGTCGAGTCAGTTATGCATATGTTGCCTGACGTTTCGGCAGTGATATTCTGCCCTCATCAGAGGCTATTTATTGAAACCAAAAACCATTTTAATTAAAATTAAGTCAATAATATAGAAAAACTATTAGTCACCAATGTGAACCACAAATTAATAACAAGGTTGTTAAAAGTCAAACAAGAAAAACCGCAAACAACAAGAAAACAAAAAAACTCACAGGTGGAGGAGAGGGGGAGAACCCCTCTCCCCCTCCCAGATATCGGCATTAAATAAAAAGATTAACTAAAGCTAATTTGAACTCCAGAACAGGTAGAGAACAAAAAAGAGGCATTTACCTTAAACAAATTAGGTTGAATTGACGTGGTATGCGAAACCTCAGGTGCTTATGGTCGTGCATTCTAATCCAATTAAGAAAACAGCACCTCCAACCCGTGCTTCCAGTTACTTAATGAGCTGATTGTGACCACTCATAATATATAAGCGTTCAGCTGCGACGAAACCAAGTGTTGACATACGTCACAGTCTATACCTCTCCGCTACCGAATGACGTCAAACGAGTAGTACATAAACACCCAAACTTTCGCATACACGTATCCTTAAAGCTAGCAACTTTTCGATCTAAGACGATGCAGCATGTTGGCATAGGGGATTTGTAATTTTTTAGTGTCCTCTTTTTTGTTCAGACTATTAGATTGCAAGTTAATATGTAGCATTTCGGACGTGATTCTCTTTGACCAGACAGATTCATTATCCAACACTGAAGTATTGTCCCAGCATTGTCCCAATCAATTGCATGGTTCGACTGTATTTGATGCAGGGAAACTACCAAGAGATGTTCTGTGTCTTTTTTAATATTATCCTTATGCTCTTTGAGTCTAGTCTTGAGCTCACATTTACTTTCACCCACATACGAGGCTGTACAGTCCTTGCATTTGATCTTATACACTACATTGCATTGGTCCTACTTATGACTCCGATCTTTACCTTTAATAATCACCGAGCCCAGACTAATACTGACCCGCGGGACTGGAGTAAAGCTGCATTTTTTTAGGGTATTTCCAAATCTTTCATAAAAGCCTTTGATATACGGCAAACCTACAAACTTGTGATCTGTTGAATTTTTGGTACGGTGATGAGGGCAGAATATCACTGCCGAAACGTCAGGCAACATATATACGTAACTGACTCGACTTGATTGATTGAAACCTTTCCCTCAATATCCAAAGTTCGAGTGCTAACTTCATTATGTACCATCTTATTATAAGCTGCCGAGCATCTGAAACTTCAGGGTAATAATTATCATTTAGTCGACAAAAATTTTGAGAACGTTTCTAAAAATCATAATTCCCTCAAACCTCATTTTCGTAGAAACAAATAAACATCGCTGTGAAAGAAAAGAACAAATGGCAATCAAAATACTGAATTTTGCAAAACAAATGTGAAATTTGTGTAAAAGTTAATTCAATTCAACTTCCCGTAATCAAATCTCGCAGTATTCCAACAGCAGCTTGCTCCACGGTCAATCCTGAACAGATAGGCCCCGTCGTGCCAACGTAGATAGAAATTAACCCCTCGGTACTTCGGAGTAGCTACACCATGCAAGTTCCCTACGGATCACAAACCTCGACACCAACTCCATCAGCGTAGACCACTTCCTCCTCACTATCATGCAGCCACAATCGTTAGACTTATCAGTGAAAGGAATCTTCAAGTCGATTTAAGTCAGTCTCAAGATCTACATAAACTTCGACAATAATGCCTCAAGTTTGACGTTGACGTAAGGAAAAACTTTATTAAAATTTGAAAAATGGCTAAAAATAGCCACATAAAACAGATCCTCCCACAAATTTTCAAATTATGGCCGTATGTACATTAAAAAATAACGTCAATCCGGTACAGCCAAAGTTTATGCGTAAGGAACCTTTCACAGAAAATCCTGCATATGACAGAGGGTTGACATTATTTTTCCATTTACAGACTACCATAAAGTGAAAACTTGTGAGATGATTTTTTGTTTCAACTATTTTTAACCACTTGAGGAAAGACCCCACTAATTGTGATATAAATATTGTAATCTTTTAAAATTATTTCAGGATTTCATGTTAACTATCTGTTCGAAGCAAAGAAAATATCAACATCAAGATTGAAGATTGAATCAGGAATGCAGGAATCATTCTGCGTTACATGTAGAACATCAAGAATTTCAGAATACTCCTTGGGTCTCAAATATTATTGACGGGCATTCCAGGCTTAATGCTGATATTTACAACACTAAGATGAAGATGTTTAAGAATCGGATTTAAGACCGAGCCTTATACTGTACACCAGCTGCAGTTGATTTAGGGATGATTTGTATTTTGGTTTGATCATTCAGGTTGGTACTGCAATTCGAAGCAGCACCCCTGGTTTTGATGAAGATGCAATTAGGCTTTGTTTCTCTTAGCTGCACTCGAAACACTACCGCTGAAGATCTGAAATGCTATTGAACGGTGATTAGAAGCAACCGGTAGAATTTGAGATTTGCTGCAGTACTGTGACGAGTGCGGCTAATTGTAAGATGAACAAAGCTGAAGACAAATTATACATGACAGCTGTCCCCGTTCTTGACTGCCGAACTTACTCTCAATCATCAATTTGTAGCGAATATATTCCTGATTTTCGTGAAAATGATTAATCATGCACGAACGAGCTGTTCATAATTAGTGATTTTTTTCTCACCGATTCCTGTTTCAAGACTACGTATTGATAACGACTGCCATGTATAATTCCATCAATAGAGCTTCTTCTGTCTTCAGTGAAACTGATATCGCTGATTACTACGGCGATACCAGCCTGAGAAAAAAAAACGCACCGTCCCTAAATCAACCGCAGCTAGTGCACAACTATCATCGACTCTCTGTACGGATTCAAATCGAATAAGTCGTTTTTCATATTGTATAATTTTTCGGTTGGTTTTACTATTATGTTACTGAACCAATATCTTCTGGTGACATACAAAAATGTCTAAAAAATAATAATAAAATTATTTAATCATGGTTTGTTATATTAATGGTATATAGTGACACAAATGAAACTATATATGCGACGTACCGAAATAAAGAAGTAGTTACGTGCATGCGCCGCGGTGAAGTGTGAGGAGCATGCCAGAGGCACTCAACATGCAGCCACGGACGCGAGCGCGTGCGCGGAACAGCAAGGTAACGAGAAGCGTTAATACTTTCTTACCTAGTTCTCCCTCCCCGCCCCGAGAGATACATGTGACGGGAGGACGTCACAATACAAAAACTCTTATTTGACACAAACTTCCAGCATCAAACAGCGGACTTTTGAACAAAAAATCATTTACCTGGAGACTATCAAAGAACAATTCACAATCGTCGTCAAACACTGAACAACGAATTTCCCCGCCATGCTATCAATTGGATTTAAATGAAATATTCTTCCTTGATTACGGCCACTACCAAATTGTTTTATCGGCGTTTTGTTTGTCACTCTTGCTTGGATAGTACAGCTGAAGAGACAATTCGAAAGTCATGATAACATCAAACCTACACTATGTCTTCATATATTCTCAAATACAAACAAGCATATATGTGAATAGAGCAGAGCATTATTTTTGGCGAAGTTACGAATTTAAAAAAAAAATCTTGCCCGAATTTGTTTATGCAAATAACTCAATGAATTTTCCACTGATGAGACTGTTCTTCGGCACAAACATCTAACGTCCCGATGACAATTGACAAGCAAAAATTAATAAAATATCTGTGAGGTGACTGGTCCGTTTCACGTGGAATGGCCCATATGCATAACAAAATTTAAGAACTTCATTTTCCCCGAGATTTTCGTAAAAATTCCGCCGTGTTTTGTAATATGGTGAATCACATCAGATTCAATCCAATTTGCAAAGCATGAAATAATTATTATATAAGATACGATGTTCGTAGGATGGCATTGAGAAGTGATTTCGCTCAGGGGATCTTGTTCAGAGATGGCATCGAGAATTGATTTCGCTCAGAAGATCTTCCTACTTAGGCGAAATACTTAGGCGAAATCAATTCTCAATGCCATTTTACGACGTCTGTTAAGCTAGAATCGCCACTTGAGAAGAATGTATTCACAGCATACCTGGGATTTAATGCTAATTAGTTGCTAATTTGTTCCCCCAATCCCGATTTTGTTGCTCCAGCCGTCTCGCGGAAATCGACGACAATGCCAGGTTTCAAGAAAGCTAGCATCGCCACCTAAGCGCACCGGCGAGAATTAAAAACCAATGTGCCATAATTTGTTGCTAATTAGTTGCTGTGTAACCACAACAACTTCAACCAAGAAATGTTATCCCTTGCTCTAAAAAACGACCACCACAATCACCCAGTGACCGCAAATGTGAAAATGCACCAATGCACGTAATTGAATGACTGATTGAGCTGATTCTACGATTGTTCGTCGAGAACCGATATTGCTCCTCAACCCTTGCCACCAATTGACCCCCCCCCCCCCCCCCCCCCTCCCCCCTTCTTCGCCGCAACCCAAAAAAATCCATAACAACTCCCAGCGATGACCTCCACTTGTTCTAAATATGACTATCATAGAGAAAACGAGGATTTGCCACTTATCGAGTGGCATTCCAGTTAGCATCGTTACATTACATGCATACGCTACAAACTTGTTGCCGCACGGATCAGATGGAAAACCGGCTCCCCTAATTTCATAGCAGCAGTATATTAAAACATGACTCCCTAAATTTGAAACCGCCTGACATTCATTGAAAAATAATTCCCTGAATTTGTTGCTGCCCAAATTCAATCAAAAAACGACACCCTAAATTTGTTGCTCCATGAATTCGATTGAAAAACGCTTCCCTGAATTTGTGGGTCCATGAATTCGATTGAAAAACGCTTCCCTGAATTTGTGGGTCCATGAATTCGATTGAAAGAGGACTCCCCGAATTTGTTGCTCCATGAATTTGACGCTCGAACGACTAATTGGATTTGCTGCTGCCTCAATTTCTTCGCCTCAATTATATTTGCACGGAAAATAGGATTCTGCTGTTTGGCAATCGCATGAACAAGCACCAGAAACAGCGTTTGGGCAGCAGATCATACACAAAATTCAAACTCCCTGTATAACATGGTATCGGACAGCAAGAGCGAAGGCTTCAACGTTTCGCTCCTTTTAATGTGAGCGGAATCTAGCTTCTCAATTTCAATAATTTCCGAAAGACATAAAGCTGGGAAAATAACTGCAACATAATTTTGTTATAACATGTACTTTGATTATTTTTTCGAAAAATACACTAAATTATGACATCTCAATTTTAAATTAACGATGTACGTATATTTGACAACATATTCTTCTCAACAACTTACGGTCCTTCATATTACTTCAGAACATGGACCGTATAATTTCGTCATTATACAGGGTGCTCCGTGTCAAACACATGGTATTATAACAGCGGATTCCTCGTGAAATTTCGGACTGAAATCTCCTTAGAGAAAATTGTCAGGGTAGAATCGTTTGACCGAGAGAGCTGTTTAATGTCGGTCAATCCAAGAGCTTATATGCACCCAGGGCAGTGCCGCGAAAATTGTGAACCGGCCGCGCGCGTAATATTTCTGACAGACGAGACACAGATCACGAAACATTCGGTTCTACCCGGACAATTTTCTCTAAGGAGATTTCAGTCCGAAATTTCACGAGGAATCCGCTGTTATAATACCATGTGTTTGACACGGAGCACCCTGTATAATGACGAAATTATACGGTCCATGTTCTGAAGTAATATGAAGGACCGTAAGTTGTTGCGAAGAATATGTTGTCAAATATACGTACATCGTTAATTTAGAATTGAGATGTCATAATTTAGTGTATTTTTCGAAAAAATAATCAAAGTACATGTTATAACAAAATTATGTTGCAGTTATTTTCCCAGCTCTATGTCTTTCGGAAATCATTGAAATTGAGAAGCTAGATTCCGCTCACATTGAAAGGAGCGAAACGTTGAAGCCTTCGCTCTTGTTGTCCGATGCCATGTTATAGGGAGTTTGAATTTTGTGTATGATCTGCTGCCCAAACGCTGTTTCTGGTGCTTGTTCATGCGATTGCCAAACAGCAGAATCCTATTTTCCGTGAAAATATAATTGAGGCGAAGAAATTGAGGCAGCAGCAAATTCAATTAGTCGTTCGAGCGTCAAATTCATGGAGCAACAAATTCGGGGAGTCCTCTTTCAATCGAATTCATGGACCCACAAATTCAGGGAAGCGTTTTTCAATCGAATTCATGGAGCAACAAATTTAGGGTGTCGTTTTTCGATTGAATTTGGGCAGCAACAAATCCAGGGAATTATTTTTCAATGAATGTCAGGCGGTTTCAAATTTAGGAAGTCATGTTTTAATATACTGCTGCTATGAAATTAGGGGAGCCGGTTTTCCATCTGATCCGTGCGGCAACAAGTTTGTAGCGTATGCATGTAATGTAACGATGCTAACTGGAATGCCACTCGATAAGTGGCAAATCCTCGTTTTCTCTATGATAGTCATATTTAGAACAAGTGGAGGTCTTCGCTGGGAGTTGTTATGGATTTTTTTGGGTTGCGGCGAAGAAGGGGGGAGGGGGGGGGGGGGGGTCAATTGGTGGCAAGGGTTGAGGAGCAATATCGGTTCTCGACGAACAATCGTAGAATCAGCTCAATCAGTCATTCAATTACGTGCATTGGTGCATTTTCACATTTGCGGTCACTGGGTGATTGTGCTGGTCGTTTTTTAGAGCAAGGGATAAAATTTCTTGGTTGAAGTTGTTGTGGTTACACAGCAACTAATTAGCAACAAAATATGGCACATTGGTTTTTCATTTTCGCCGGTGCGTTTAGGTGGCGATGCTAGCTTTCTTGAGACCTGACATTGTCGTCGATTCCCGCGAAACGGCTGGGGCAACAAAATCGGGATTGGTAGATCAAATTAGCAACTAAT
The DNA here is from genome assembly GCA_963170745.1 of Phymatocera aterrima. NCBI lineage: Eukaryota > Metazoa > Arthropoda > Insecta > Hymenoptera > Tenthredinidae > Phymatocera > Phymatocera aterrima. The sequence continues at coordinate 55,339 of OY720660.1, forward strand.
TAGCACTAAATCCTAGGTATGCTGTGAATTCATTCTTATCAAGTGGCGAATCCAGCCGAACAGTCGACATTTTACGAACATTGGGTGTATTACGGCATCGTTTTCCAAGGCGAAATCAATGTTCACGATCTTGCGAACATTATACATGGTGTTTCAGCTCGAGCACGACTGATTTTGTGGACGGATTGATCAAGAAAATTTGAAACGACAAGTTCTTTGCCAAAAATTCCTGCGACCGATACTTTACGAGTTACGGAATATTTTACTTAACCAATCACAACGCTCATATGTTAGTATGCACGACTATGTTCACTCATACATTCAAGCCTACCGTACGTGCCTTGCTAGCGTACAAGCTCTGTGATAGGTCGACTTGAATTCTGTGTAGCTTACAAACCGTCGGTCATAGGAATTTTTAGCGAAAGACTTTTCGTTTCAGAATTTGTCAAACAATCTGTCCACAAAATCTGGCGCGCTTAACCTGAATCACCCTGTATGATAGTTGTTGGAGTGGTGGATGAATAAATGTTTTACAACACTGTGAGGTTTAAATAATAATATATATTGTATAATAATATACAGAGTGGCGGAAAGCCTGTCGGCACGTCCGAACGCATCGGAGTCTTGGCGAAGAGGGGACGAGAACAGAGTATACAATATAATAGAAGCTTAGAGTACAGCGCGAGACATGCGCAGTGCGGTAGCTCTTGCATGAGCTCGCCTCGTTGCCCGAAATCGTCGTCTACCAGTAGATGGTGCGACGAGTACCGTTTTGATACATAATCAAGATTATAATACTTACTATATTACAACACGCCTCCTTAAGTTTATAATCTTGATGAGATAAGAAATACATTTACATGGTATGTTGCCAAGTTCAGGCCAAGTTCAATGTATTTTACCAAGTTCAAACCAAGTTCAATGCTTGTCTATTTTTTATAAATTTTGTCTTATCGAGACTTTTTGTTAACATATCTGCTAAATTAAATTGAGAATCTATCTTTATAATATCAATTATGCCATTTTCATAATTCTCATTAATATAATGATATTGCACTTCAATGTGCTTCGAGTTCTTTGTAAAATTACCGAACTTTGCAATAGCAATTGCACCTGAGTTATCCTCGTACATATTAATCGGTTCTTCGAATTTTACATTAAACATTTCGTGTACTAGGTTTCTTACAAATGATATTTCTGTTACTGCTTCTGACATGGCAGTGTACTCCGCAAAAGTTGAGCATTTAGTTACAGTGCTTTGTTTGTGAGTTTTCCAAAAAATAACATTATCATAAAGTCTTATTACAAAGCCCGTTGTAGATTTTCGATCTACGCTATCACCTGCATAATCAGAATCTACCATACAATCTAATATTTTGGTATTAACATTATCACTGTAAGTTAATTTTAAGTCTTTAGTTTTATACAAATACTTTAGAATTCGCATTGCATATTTATAATGTGTTTGATCATAACAATTTTGGTAACGACTTAAATAATTTACGCTATATGATATATCTGGCCTTGTGCCTGTACTTATATATAATAATTCACCAATTAAATTTCTGTATTTGATGCTTTCATCTGTTACACTAGCTTGGTCTAGTTTCAAATTAGCCTCCATTGGAGTATCGTATAATTTCGCATTTTCTAGATTATATTTTTCAGCTAAAGATTCAATATATTTAGTTTGACTTAAGGTCATTTTACTTCTATCATTACTATAATTTATATCTATACCTATGTATTGGCTGATTTTGCCCATGTCTTTCATTGCAAACCTTTTCATTAGACTAGTTTTTACTTGATTTTTTTTGTTTTTGTCTCTAGAACAAATTAAGAGATCATCTACAAATACTAATATATATATTGGATCTTTGCTTGAATTATTTACATACAGACAATAATCGTAATTACTTCTGACAAAGTTTAAACTTTCAATAAATTTGTTAAAACAATCATACCAAGCTCTTGGGCTTTCTCTGAGACCATACAATGCTTTTTGCAATTTGCAAACTTTATTGTCTCCTGTTTCATAGCCTTTAGGTTCATTTATATATACTTCGGTTTTTACATCACCATTTAAGAAAGCAGTTTCAACATCCATTTGATCTATGAATAAATTATTTTTACAACAGTACGACAATAAAATTTTCAGAGTCTGCATTTTACCGACTGGCGAATAGACATTTTCAACATATTCTCTTTGTTGAAATCCTCTTACAACTAATCTAGCTTTATAAACATTATTATTTTTCTTTTTATAAACCCATTTTACATCAATGACTTTTTTGTCTTTTGGCTTTTCAACAATTTGCCAAGTATTGTTTTTCTTGAGACTATTTATCTCAGAATCCATTGCGATTTGCCATTGTTTATATTCATTTGAATTTAACGCCTCCTCAAATGTTTTCGGTACATTTGCATCAATATGATTTACGTATATAAAATGTGATACTGGATTTCCGTATCTATTTACAGGACTTTTCTTTCTATTCGAAGTTCTTTTTACTGACAAATTTTCTTTTATTTTATTTTGTTCATTATTTGAATTATTTTCAATTTCGATAATATCCTGATCATTGTCTCTATTTTCCATATTGTCGTTTGCGGAGTCGTTTACAAAATTTTCACGACTGGATTGATTATCCCTACCCGACTCGAAAGTCGAAATAGGAGATAATTGGTTAGTTGTGTAGGAATTTACATTGTAATCATCAGTTTCCGATTCATTTTCTATAGTTATAGATTCGCTACTTTCCAGATCTCTATCTTTTTCATCATCAGATTTTTCTAAGCAAATTAGTTTAACATTTTCTTCAACTACTTCAACATGTCTGGCATTTTTTATTTTATTGTTAATCAAAACTCTGTAACTATTTTCATTATAACCAACTAATACTCCTAATCTCGATTTGTCATCCCATTTACTGTTTCTCAAGACTTCTGGTTCCCTGACAAAGACTCGAGTTCCGTAAATTTTTAAATGATCAACATTTGGTTTAATTCCAAAAAATATTTCATAAGGAGTTTTGTGCTCAGTTGTATTTGCAATAGTACGGTTTTTTAAGTATGCTACCGTCTTCATTATTTCTGGCCAATATCGTCTATGTATTTTGGCCTCACGCATTAAACATCTGCCCATATCCATTGCGGATCTATTGTAACGTTCCGCTACGCCATTTAATTCATGGACGTACGGTGGGCACGGTAATAATTCAATACCTTTTGATTTTACAAAATCATAAATCTCCTTGTTTAAATATTCTTTGCCATTATCACATCGTATTTTCTTTATTCTTTTATTGAGTTTATTTTCTACTAAATTTACAAATTCTTTCAAACAACTAGCAGTCTCTGATTTATTTTTTAAACAAAAGATTCTAGTACATTTGCTGTAATCATCGGTAAAAGTAAGAAAGTATTTTTCTCCACCATAGCCAGTTGTGCCATGTGGGCCATTTAAATCAGTATGAATCAATTCTAAAACTTGAGTAGTTTTTGTTCTATTATTTACAAACGGAACATTAGCCATTTTACTCTTTATACAATTTGCACACTTCATGTTCATATTTTCAATTTTTTCTGGCAATCCATTTACCAATTTATCTTTAACTATTTTATTTAAATATTGAAAATTTATATGACCTAGTGCCCTATGCCATTTTTCTTTTTCGGTTATTTTCAGATTATTTACATTCATTTCTTTTCGATTCTTTTCGCAAGCAAAGCTTTTCATACAATATAAATTATCAATTTTGTTAGCAACAGCTATTAATTCTCTAGACTTATTATAAATTTTTGCATTTTTGTTTCTTGCAACTATAGTACAATTTTCTGAGATTTTAGAGAGACTCAATAAATTTTGTCTAATGCCTTTAACGTAATAAACATTTTTCAAATCAACTTGTTTTTGATTATAATAATTTTTGAAATAAATTTTAACAGTACCTATTTTGGTTGCTTTTAACATTTTACCATCTGGTAATTTTACATCAACAGGATTTTTCAAATCTATATACTTGTCAAAGAATTTATCACTTTTAATAATGTGGTCTGTGCAGCCACTATCTAACAACCAATTTATTTCAATACAATTTTCGCTAAGACCTGTTACATAGTTTACCTGTCTTATTATCTTATCTCTACCCGACTCAAGAGTCGAAATAGAAGATAAGTAATTGTTTTTTGAGTTACACACTTGTGTAGTCCATGATTCGGATGAGTAGTCGCCCTGTTGTTCACCTGGTGATTCGCCTCGTGGTGGACCTGTAGAACCTCGTCCTCGACCACGACCTCTGGAAAATCCACCTCTGTAGTTGCCTCTGTAGTTGCCTCTGTTTTGACTTCGTTGTCCTTGGCTGGATTTGCCTCTCCCTTGACTGCTCTGTTGATTTTGGCTACTTTGTTGCCGTTGCCAACAGTCCTTTTGATAATGACCTGTCTTTCCGCAGGTAAAGCACTTAGCTTTTGTTTTTGTATTAAAAGTACTCACATTACTTTTGTTATCAGATTCTGGTTTGTTCATATTTTTTTCTTTTATCTTGGACTTAACATAATCCACTGTCCTTTGGTCCTCGGGTATAACGTCTATGAAGTCTCCGATATAACTATAATTTGCTGGTAAAGTTCTAAGTAAATATCCCATTTTTTCTGGTTCGCCTAGTTTGCCACCAGCTGCCTTAAAGTCATTTATCTTTTTCTCGAACTCACTAAAGAATTCTTCTATTGTACTATAATTATTTAATTTAATCTCTTCAATTTTTGTCCTACATATTATCTGTAGAGCTGTAGACTTCATTGTATATATTTTATCAAATTTTTCTATCATTTCTTGAGCAGTTTTACAATCGCCGAGATATTCTAATTGTTTATCTGAGATTGTACTAATTATTATTGTTCTTGCTTTTAAATCAATTTTCTTCCAATCTGCTTCTTTATCTTTGTACGCATCAGTTATTTTACTTGTTGCAGGTTCGTTACACTCTTTATATTCTAATAGAGTCATTAATCTGATTTTCCAACTTGCATAATTTATCCCATCAAAGACTGGTATCATGATGTCTTCTATTTTAGCTTGCTTAGCCATTTCGATTTTATTTTCACTTATACTGGCTTTATTGCTTAATTCAGTATCTTGTAGTATATTATTTAAATTATCATTTTCTAAGACTTCATCTGATTTACTTTCTTCTGATTTAATTTCTTTTTTCTCTGACATGTGTTTGACCTCAAAAACTTTCCACGTGCTCTATGCTAGCACTTCACCACGTGTTCCACTTGCCGACTTTAATCCATTTGCATCGCACTTTATTCTTAATTATTTTTTATAAATCTATTTATTTTTAATAACTTGACGACCTTATCTTCGTTATTGATTGTATATTTTTTAACTTCCACGTTTCTTGACGGGCTATTTTTCACTTGAATATTTTCGTAACTCGATAGACGTTTCGACACGAAAATTTAAATTCCAATGCTTCACAAGCATATAATTTTTTTCGGAAATTTTCTTGTTTGATTTCACTGTTTAATTTTTCACTGTGCGATTTACTTTGTTAACAACAACCGTTAACTTCAGTTCCACGTGGCTTTTCACTAACCTCACTTTTATACGATTCTACACGACTCGAGAGTCAGTGTAGAAATCGAAAAGATTTTCAAACCACGCTCTGCTACCATGTTGGAGTGGTGGATGAATAAATGTTTTACAACACTGTGAGGTTTAAATAATAATATATATTGTATAATAATATACAGAGTGGCGGAAAGCCTGTCGGCACGTCCGAACGCATCGGAGTCTTGGCGAAGAGGGGACGAGAACAGAGTATACAATATAATAGAAGCTTAGAGTACAGCGCGAGACATGCGCAGTGCGGTAGCTCTTGCATGAGCTCGCCTCGTTGCCCGAAATCGTCGTCTACCAGTAGATGGTGCGACGAGTACCGTTTTGATACATAATCAAGATTATAATACTTACTATATTACAACATACTTACTATATTACAACAATAGAGATTATAATACTTACTATATTACAACATACTTACTATATTACAACAATAGTGTATTGTGTACCAAGAAGGCAAAGTAAGTCTTTTGAAGCCGAGCGTAATTTGCAATATGAGTCGTAAGCGAGCGCGCACGAGCCGAAGGCGGACGCATATATGCGCGAGCGTCATCTGACGCGCAAGGGCGATCAGCTGCGCAATGAGAGAATAGTGCGCTCCGTGAGCAATAAATTCACGATGAATAACTTTGTACCAATTTCCACGCTCGTAGAGTCAGGGATCAATAATTGTCGTTTTGATACATTGCTTGACGGAAATTAGAATGAATTTTGTAATTCCGGCTCGAAAAATGAACGAATACTGCAATAATGGTATTTGGACAGGGGGTACATCGCCTCAATTATATGTCTGCAGTATATCGCATATCATAAACTCTATTCACGATCAAATATAACTGGTGTTTTACACCTGAAGGAGAAGAGAAAGAAAGAGATGGCAATTAATTGTGTTCACAAGTGTTCAGTAATATCCAGCTAATTAATATTGTACATACATACGAATTTCCAACGGCTGGTGCATGCATTGTCTACATTACATTGACGTCACATGGTCAAGAAAATAAAACACCGGATTCTATTGGGTATAAATACTGGACTTCTGGCTCTCATTCGTCACAGAAGTATTTCTCAAGAGATAAGCAATACATTTATACACCATGAAAGGAGTCATCTGCTTCGTTTTTACGGTATTGATACTCTTCCAACTTGACACTGGATCCAACGCTCAAGACCTCTCAGGTGAGTAGATGATACTTGCAGACATAGTATTAATTACTCGAGCCCCCACACTTGCATATTTCAGGCCTACCGACATCATGGCTGTCGAGTGCTTCAGAATCTATATCGCCTTACACAAAACTTGTATCATCAGCTGGTGAAAACGCGGTGAAATCTGTGGCAGGAGCTTTCTCGCTTTTGAAAGGAGCTGCAGCACCTGCAGAAGGATTGGCTCAATCCGGATAAACGAAAACGAATTGACGTTCATCCATTCTGCATTCCTTCAATCCCTCTTCACGCAGATCGCAGATTGGCCACGATAAATTTCTGTTCTTATATTCAGTTAAATTCTTTCCGGGTAATTCACAAGAATCATTTACTAATTCAACAAATGCTTTTGACCGCTTAAATTCGAAATTCAGAATTGATTGGAAATCGATTTAAGTTCACAAAGAAGAATCGTTCGATCCTGATTAGTTTTCGCTATGTTATTCTAAATGTCCAAAAACAATTTTGACTTTCATCATACAATGTCAATGGGCTTTGGCTTCGGCTCGGATGCAGAAATAATTTTTTTGAGTATTTCATTGTATGAATTGAAAAACTGGATGCATTAGAATTCAACGTTTTCAATTCTCTTTTATGCAATCCCGTTTATTGGGATGAGCAGCACGTATCATCGGTTACTGGAATGTTAAAATCTGGTACAGGAGCGGTATAGTGAGTTCTCGATAGGCAATTCATTTTTGGAACCCCGAACGACTTCACGAAAAATAACTGGAGAAAAGTACCAATTCACTACATAAATACTGAACTACAAAATCACGACGTATTTTCATTATCTATACGTTTTCTAACTGCTGGGAAGTCTTGGAATTTCCGTAAGAGAATATAATACCAGGTCAAAGATATGCAATAGAAATTCATCCAAATCGATTAGGAGGTTTCGAAAAATTATTAAATCAATCTCATAATTATCTTCTTCAAGCATTGCGTGATTATTTTAGAGCAAGGAGTTCGGCTGCAGTTCCTAAGCCGTTGAGATGATGAAACGTGGAATCAGATAAAGACAATAAGTTTGACGTTGTTGTTAAACAAGAAAAATTTTTACCCGAGGCAATCGAAATTGGGGTTCTTAACAATCATGCTATCGTTGTCGGAAGAAGTCATAGAGTAGAAACAAAACGAGAATGTTCCAACATCTAGAAAGTTTATAAGGAAAAATTCTATTTTTCAACTGTACCGTATCGATGAATTTATTCCCAGTCTGTTTTCGGATTATCAATATTCTGGCACTAACTGCATCGCGAAAAGTTAATCAAACCCCAGAGGTCAAAAATAGAGAATTTTAAACATGGACGGTATTATAACTCTCACAGAAGAAGTATCAGATAAAATAATAGAAAAAAACCAGAAACGGAAAACTATAGTAGTTTATGCAGCATGCCCGTAAATAAGGTATTTTTAGGCGAGGATAATTATTCCTGTTGCGAGCTGAAGGCGAGCCGAAAGCAAGTACTGAAATTATTATCCAAGCTAAAAACTGTATACGGGCACACCTCATACACTATTTTTTCCTCATACACTATTTTTAATCACGTGTGGCATGAGAAGTCACTTTGACGCTAGTTAAGATCCGAGCGTCGGCCCGCACAACAGAAGTCAGAACTGCCGTATAATGCACTTCGAACTGCGCACCGAAACTGCCTTACAAAGACTTTCTACAGCAGTTCTGAAGTCAGCCATACAAAGTCTCACTTCACGGATCGAAAGCAGGCGTCAAAAAGTGACTTCCCATGCCTGTGCTGGAAAAAATATGTTCATCACTACACCTTGGGTAAACATGTGAATTATGTTATTTATCCGTGACGTACTGTTTCGTATCACAACTCTTGATATATTGCTGTTCAATTCCGAATAATAAAATTTACGATATGATATTTGGGCATACGTTATCATTACTATATGATCTTCCCCTAAAACAAGTGAATATTTATAATATTATATTATTTGCCACATTGATCGAAAGAACAGTCAATAACTGTTTATTATAATATATTTTCAATCGTTCAATTGGTAAATAATTGTACCCAGATAGCACGAAAAGCTTCTGTGAAACTATTGAGTAGGTTCTGAACTTTTCAATAAAACCCCCAGGAAACTTCCTCATAGACCCGTTATTTGAGCCTATGTCCCAGATTTGTAGCTTATTGTAAGCGATCTTGTAGCTGCCCGAAAGTTTCAAAAAACCTACGAAGATGTTACTGGAAAGCACCTTGAGCTGCCTAGATACAACTTCTTAGTAACCTACAGAAGCGCTCGCGAAACTTCTGCTCAGCTTGAGTACTCTTTACCGCAGGTACTACACACTGATAAGAACAAAATCTGTATTAAATATAAAACGAATGTATTGAAAGTTTTTTGACAGATACCGTTTATGAAATTTCAAATGCGGTATTGAAAATTGAAGAAGTGCTATATCAAAAATAGAAGTATCGAATAGTGATATTACTATACCTATGTATTTGTACAATAATATGCATCTAAGGAATTTTGCACTGTGAATATATGAAAATTAGAAAAAATTTGCTAATATCAATACAGGGGTGTGTTTAAAACTTGCTTCACCACCTGATTTTTTCCAACAGACAGATATGAAAGCTAATATGTTTTTTATTCGACATCTTCAGAGTCGAGACCAGAGAACTATTAGAATGTAAAGTATTAAAACGGCAAAAACATTTTCAATGTAAAAAATTCCGCCAAGTACAAAAATTCATAACAGGCGAAAACGTTTTCATCGTAAAAATTTCAGCAAAGTACAAAAATTCATATACTGTAAAAACACTGAGCCCGATACAAGTCGTGAAATGAAAAAAGATGACCAGGTCCAGCCATAAACAATTCAAAAACTTCCACTCGTCTAGGTAGTGAAATTAAACAAATCGCCAAGTACTAACGAATTAATCAAAAGTTTACATTATACGACACCCGCAAAAAATATTTTTATTATTCGAAAAGGAATGAAATCTTAGCACTAGTTTTCGTAGTTACATCGGAACAACGCCGAGTCCTGAGACTTTTTCGATAGTGTAATACATTTGCTGACGAAAAAATGCGAATTCACAGGCAACAAGGTATCGTGATTAGTGGAGACTGCTACCACCATAAGAATGCCTGAACCCATCCCATTACCAGAAAACCTACTTGGCGGGCACATTCCTTCCGCCCAGTCCACTCCAATGCAAGATTATTAATATCCAACTATATCAATTGTATGTGACTGATATTTATATACGTATAACATTGTATATATATATAACTATATATACAACTATATACAACTATATATATATATATATGTCGATTGTATGTGACTGATATGTATAAATGTATAACATTATATATGTATATATTTATCCATATAACCGATATATATGATAAATAACTGATTTTATTTAAGAATCTTTACTACGCGAATACGTACACGGAGAGAATTGAATGAGAAATTTCACAATAATTTCATAGCAATTAAGGAATATACTGGAGTATGAGGCTCTGTCCAATACAAATACAGAGAGAAGCTATATTTGTGGTTCACCTCGTCAGAATTGTCGCAAACCTTGTCAGAATTGTATCAACGCTCCCAACACTGTACTGGACAGAACCTCGTACTCAAGTATATCCCACGATTGCTATGAAATTATCGTTAATTTTCTTATAGAGTTCTCTCCGTGTAACTACTACTTCTTGTTTACCGGGTACTGAATTGTTAATAATTTAATGACTCGCAGTACTTTCGGCCGGTATTTTTTTTATATTTCAAAGTACTGTTTCAATGTATGTGACATCCCAGAATCCCATCGTATCAATTACATTCTAACGCTGTTAAGGTGAGTGTACCGGTGGAAGAATATTTCAACGCACTGTACATCAGGATTATGTTAATCGGCTGAGTTTCGTCGCTGTCAAACTTTTAATTACATAGCGCTTGCACCTTACATTATCGATTACATAAATCCAGCAATGGTGAAGATATGACATGTGTTGAAAGATTTATCATACACACCGTATATATCAAAGCGTCATAAGCGAAGGCACCATACTTGGAGCGATGTAAAAATTGGTAATAAGAGCATTATATTTCCTATATATATATTCGTTTACACACCAAATTCACCGTTGATGTGCGTAATCCTTTTCACGTTCGGTACGTTCTTAAATAGCTTGGTCAAAGGTTTATAGATTGGAACACTCGCTAATGTATGGTGGTTGCAGAGTGGGCGGAAGGAATGTGCCCACCAAGTAGGTTTTCTGGTAATGGGATGGGTTCAGGCATTCTTATGGTGGTAGCAGTTCCCACTAATCACGATACCTCGTTGCCTGTGAATTCGCATTTTTTCGTCAGCAAATGTATTACACCATCGATAAAGTTTCAGGATTCGGTGTTGTTCCGATATAACTACGAAAACTAGTGCTAAGATTTCATTCCTTTTCGAATAATAAGAATATTCTTTGCGGGTGTCGTATAATGTAAACTTTCGATTAATTCGTTAGTACTTGGCGATTTGTTTGATTTCACTACCTAGACGAGTGGAAGTTTTTGAATCGTTTATGGCTGGACTTGGTTATCTTTTTTCATTTCACGACTTGTATCGGGCTCAGTGTTTTTGCAGTATATGAATTTTTGTACTTTGCTGAAATTTTTACGATGAAAACGTTTTTGCCCATTATGAATTTTTGTACTTGGCGGAATTTTTTACATTGAAAATGTTTTTGCCGTTTATTTCACTTCTTTTTGGGAGATTACGATTTACTGATTAGAATTAATTACAATACACTTTATTCGATGGATCGTTTATGTACAAAACGAATGAATTTTTGAAGCGAAATCCCAATAATCTGATTTTCAATGTGGTTATGGTTGTTGTGAGACGTGCCATGGTTCAAATTCCGAACGACCGATACAGCTGCTTATACATGCGCTTCCGGGTAGGTTCACCCTTTGCTGACGATGAGTAGTTATCATCGTCTATGGTACAAGCTTAGTTGTTTCGGTGGAGTCGTATCACTTCGAAGATTCGACTTCTTCGGATGTGTGCTTCATTGTATCAAAAGTCAGCGAGTTTATTGTCAAATATATGAACCGATATTAATTCTGGCTCCTCACTCGCCCTTACCCTAGAAGAGAAAACTGTATACTTCAATGAAAGAATTAATTATGTTTATATATATTGTTATTCAATATGTTACATACGATAATTATTTGCGACATTGTGAGATTTGAATCAAGACATCAATCTTTCACATATATTATTATGATAATTTTCAGAGGATTCATACCTACGTGAATTAACCGTCAGATATAATTTAAGGGTGTTTGTCCATGAAGCTATTCTGAATGTAGCATAGATCACCGCATGTCTCCGTTTGCTGTGGTCAAGCTGTTGCACTTTTGGCTATACAAGGTGTCTGATTGGTGGATGCATCTAATTTTTGAAATTTTGATAATTGAATGTCCGTTCAATGGATACAGCGTCCTCTTCTTTCGTTTCGATATGCGATGGCGATCCACAATTGCGAATTTATCATCTACTAGGCGGATGAAAATTAATCCTGACATTACAACACTTTCACTGTGTATCATCACTGACTGAGGCTGGCGACTTCTGAACAGTAAACATAAGTACATATGAATAAATAGAGCTTCGAACGTCAGAATATTTATTCTATAAAATGCATAAGAATATCACGCACATTTTTACGCTGGAAAACTCGGAATTAGATGAGTGTGTAAACAAAAATTCGTTGATTCAAAATTATAAGGGTTAAGGTTACGCAAACGTTTCTTTTCACATACACCTATTCTTATTTTTTCACAAAGTGGTATAAAATTATAATCTCTTCATAACAGCACAACATTTGGGGTGAATCTAACCTACCTGTCAAAACACGTTTGTGTAGGTTAGAATTTTATAAGACAATCAAGTCATCCGGTCGTGTCACTGATATTCACTCAACAATATCACTCGGATGTCACTGATATTTACTCAACACTGTCATTCGACGTATTATTATTGGTTTTGACAGCTAATAACATTTGCGAGCGTCGTTGAATCTGCTTGAAAGAATCGAAAACTGTCACGGATACCGAAGCACTTTTGTAGGTTAGGAATTAGCATGGAGTAAAGTTTCGATCATGTTTGTCCGTTCCGTCCATCGAGTCCACGGATTTTCTTTGTCAGCGTAATCATGAAAAATTTATGCACTCGCGCTAGTGTACTTTCTTTTCAATATTCTCCATAATTTTTCACTCAAATATGCCGGCGCCGTGCGACCGACCTCGCGCGTTTGACAGCTGATACCGTCGGGTTGCTAGCGGCTGCCGTTGCGCGAGAGAAAAACCAGACTCGTGTGTCGATAACGTCAACGTATTAACAGACGAAATAATGATCTCTTCACAACAACACAATTAACATTTCGCGTGAATCTAACCTACCTGTCAAATCACGTTTGCGTAGGTTAGAATTTTATGAGACAATAAAGTCATCGGTCGTGGCACTGATATTTACTCAACAATGTCATTCAAATTTTAATATACTGAATCTTTCTATGAGAGTAACACAGTGCGATTATTTAGCGATTAATATCACGGGAGCCGTTGCTTGCCGCGTACGGTTCCAGCGATTGTGACAGGCCGTGCGTATGGCCATCTTGTTTCTTGTTGTCCACAATCGATTATTGTGTTTCCAATCATCGTCATGCGATTGCTTTTACATCAATCGATTGTTCATCACGATGACGTCACGGAGGTCCGGGCGGCCATTAGGCCACTTTGTTATTTTACTGAAATCTAGGAGCTGAATTTAGTGTATGAACGAAACCCGAAAACAATAGGGGGCGAGATCTAAGTTGAAACCATCCACCATACAAATTTCAAGTCAATCCATGCAACGGTTCGACAGATATCGACGTCCCAAGCAGCACGGGCTGGAGAAGAAGAAGAAGATTGTGATTTTTCATCAACATTGGGGGCTAATATCTCGGTGATTACTTAATCGATATCGTACAAATTCATCCAGTAGGGACATATCGGCGGGGTCTTCCAGCGATATAAATCTCATCTTAAAATATTTACTCGTTTCGGAGATATAGGCCTCTCCTTACAGGTATAAAAGTCCCCTAGAGTAAATGATTCTCGGCTAGCGCCCGCCGTTGTCACACGTTCGTCTTTTCTTTTTTTTTTATTTTTATACTTGGCGGCGATTCGCTACCGCGAATCTTGATACGCGGCAAAAACATTGGCCATGTTTACACCGTGTCGATTTCATGCGAACCAAAACGGAAACAACCAATCATGTGCATGACTCCGATGGAAATTTCCTAGATAATCTCCGCGGATTGGTTGTTCCGGCATTTGGTTCGCATCAAATTGATTCGGTGTAAACATGGCCATTGGCAATGTACAAAAACAGCCGCCAAGCGCTGAACAGATCAAAAAGTACAAAAATCTACCGCTAGTCTCCGCCGTAAAATCACTGCAATACCAGGTACTGTGTACCTGAACGAAAGTTTTCAATATAGGACGCCGATTTCCTTAAAAGTCACAGCTATGGATCATTCATAGAACTATCGTGATAGTTGGGACAAACTCTCGTCATTGAAATGACTGAACTGATTCTACTTAATGAAACTTTCTTGGCGGGCACATTTCTCCGTCGCATTCGTGCTGCGAATCTCGGAGCTCGTATTCTTGTGAGCACGGTTACATTCACAGATCCGAAAACTCCCGTGGTGGGAGTTAGAGCCACGGTCTTACATACAGGTCTGGAAACTCCAGTGGAGGGGGTAGGTCGCTCATTGAAGACGCTTGGTAGTTCATTAGTCGCCACTAGGTTCGCTGCTGACCCGTCTCCTTCAGCGGCGAGGGCCGGCACGGGCGGGGGGTTCAGACAAAGACAGCACTAGTCGGCCATGCTTCTATCTCTCTGTCTTTGTCCCGCCTCCATGTTTGTTACGCAGATATTTATGAAGGATGCGAAACACTTTAAAAACAGCCAAGATAAGCCGTCAGTCTCGGCAGTTTCGATGAATATAACTTTAAGAAAATATGATCTTAATCATAATTGAACCCTAAATCTTTTTAATCCAGCCGAACGCGATAAGCATATGCGATTCTGAAGAACTATTACGCAATGTGAGCAAACGATTACGAGCCAAATGCGTTTTAAATCAGTATTGAGGTTATGTATATCTGGATACGGAACCGCAACGACAACTAGTGGCCCCCGATAGAACTAAAATTTGTCCTCACTAAGCGACCCACATAATCGTGGCTCACAGCGTTGTAGTTTCCAGACCTGTTAGAGCTTTTAGCGTGATCGAAAAATTCACCCAAGTTCGCCACCGGAATCGGGACGCTGCGATCTACTCGCGTGTGTCAAATATGGCGACCAACAAGTGTCAAAATATTGAGGGATCTTCGCAAAGACCGACTGATATCAGTGCATACCTCTCGTTTTTCTGTTCTCACGTAGCAATCTCCACGATGAATTGATTAACAAATGAAATTATTTTCCGTTAAACACAAAGCATCTGAATAATAGTTTGTTTTATCAAAGTACCTGAAGAAATTGTAAAAATACAAGTGCGTAACAATATTTCTCTGTACAATAATGTATATACATACACATAGGTTGAATTTTATAATGCATTAGGTATGTAATAAAGTATGTGGTTAAAAAACCAACGAATCAACATTTGTTTACAGTTAGTATAGATATACTGTGCGGTTAGGTACGCTGTTGTTTGAATACACCACGTGATACACCGCGGCACTACCGTGACCAGATCACAACGCCCGGACTGTGGTGACGGGTTTGGGCGAATTTTTTGCTTACAATAAGAGCTTTACGCCCACCACGGGAGTTTCCGGACCTGTGTATACAACCGTGCTTGTGAGCGAACATAAGTCAGGGACGGAAGAGGTAGCGCGGAACTTACCTCAGTGAATATTCACCGAAGCTTTCGTAGCTGGAAAGTTTCCTACAAAGTTACTTTCGCATCTCTTCGGCTGGCATGAAATGCGCATCTTTATTTCTCAGGTTGCGGAGGAGTATCTCTTCATAGCGCACGAGTGCCATCAAGACTAGAATGATATAGCTACTTCATTGAGAGCAACACAGTCAACTAACATGGGGAGCATAGCAAAGTTTTGAAGCTGCGCTCGAGTATTTCCTAATTATAATCTTAATGCAATGGAATCATGCATTGACGATATGTTTGTGACTGAGAGCTCACGCCTTGTGAATTTGAAAATCAACAGCAATAATACGTTTCATCGATTCATCGTTTGTTATGAGACTTTCATACTTTATTTCGTCGGATTATCGAATTTTCCTCTGACTGCTATTTTCAACCTAATTATTCGCTAGTTGTGCGTCTGTCATTGTCCATCGAATCTCAATTCTACTCCGAATTCGAGAGCTGAAAATACGTGGAGATCCGGTTGCCTCCCTTCGTGGTGCGTCCGCTCGACCGAATCCATCCTGTATATAACCTCATCAGCGAAGGTTGTGTTAGCTACATTCGGCATAACAGTCTGAAGGATTTGAAATACTATTGGTTGGTGCGAATCATAGATTTCCGAATCAGTCCACTGATATTTGATCTGTGCAGTGTTCAAATATTGCATCTGTACAGTTCGAATTAGACTGAAATCGGATGATTCATAAGAAATTAGTGTTCACGAAGTAAAAGAAAGAGAAATGTGCCCGCCAAAAAGGTTCCATTGAATAAAGTAAGTTCAGTCATTTTAATGACGGCAGTTGGTCCCAATGATCACGATAGTTCTATGAATGATCCGTTACTGTCGCTTTGAAGAAAATCGTCCTCCTATATTGGAACTTTTCGTTTAGGTCTGCAGTACTTGGCATTGTAGTCATTTCACGGCGGGGACTAGCGATAGATTTTTGTACTGTTTGATGCTTCAATGCTTGGCGGCTGTCTTTTTACATTGACAATGTTTTTGCCGTGTATATACCTTTTTTTTATACGTGTATGCAATTTATCAGTATGATACAGGTTCGAACTATCTACAGGGTGAGTTCTTGCTGGTGTCGGATCTGGGAGAAGCTTCGACGGGCTGAAGCTCCGCCGTCTTCTATTCATACTTGTAATAATATTTAGAATAATAGGGTGTGATTATCAAGTAGATACCGTCATCACCAGATTTGTTTACATCCACACGTATACCACACATCCGAAATACAATTGACTTGCATAAGGTATTGTTGTGATACCGGGATGAAAGCATTGACACATAGTCTTCATAGTTTCAAATGATTGGTAATATTCAATTTTTATTCATTTCAAGTTGTCTGCCAATTATACTAAGGTATCAATTGGTCTATTAAAAGTTCAAATCTGTTTAATCACTCTCACGATATTACCGGACATGAATTTGATCACAGGTATATCGACACACGCACGTTGCACACACAAGCCGACGTCCGTCTGAAAATGATCGGGAATGATTCTCCGGCGTCCGGACTTCAAAATATGGACATCTGGTGAAAACTCAACCTATTATTCTTGGGATGATTATAACAACATTCCTTGTTGAAGCAGCAAGTTGAAGAGGGGACATTTTCAGAAAATGGGCGAAAGGGGAAAAAGTGTGAAGCCTGAGTAAATCCCACAGCAGAAAAAACGAAGAATTTTCAACTGTCTGATAGATAATTTTTTCTACATTCTATATTCAAGCTCAAAAAATGGGCGAAAACAATTTCTTTTTTTCTCCTACAATTTCAGTAAAACTATGCAAGTATCTAAAAATTGGTTACAAATTTTTCATCAACGCTCATAAGGTGTTCTAACTTCAAGAAACTTTTCAGATACATTTAGATTCTCTTGCACAATAATATAATGGACATACTTAATTAATTATAGGACCCAATGAATTAAACAGTAATTACTCAAGGAATTTTTAAATAAGTATAACAATTTATTGAGCACAAGAGTAAATTATACAGCTGATTATCCGTGCATGATAAAAATATATGTAAATTTATTCACTAAATTTGATTAGCGTTAGTGTTTCTTGTCAACATTTTTTCTCCGTCTTTCTTTATTCCTTCCCACGATTAATCGACTCTCGAAGGCTTAAGACCTAAACGATCAATAACATACTGAGGCATACAATAAGTCGGGTTTATGGGTTTTAAAGAGGAATCTGCATCCAAGAGCGAGACAGCTGTGAGACCAAAAAGCGTGTGAAAAGGGTCGACCATATCTCCAGGACGATCACTAAATCCCCCAGTTTCTACATCTTGGCATGCGAGTATGAAATTCATCTGAAATAAGAGAAAGGCAGTCATTTGTTCGGGCAAGAAAGAAAGATACGTTACTTATGCTGAAAAAGAACACAGCACCAAAGTTAGTAAACTTTTCTATGTCTGTTATTGCAGAATGCACCGAGTTCATACCAATTCGTTCTTGTCTATCCAATGAAGACGTCCGAGAATTGTGAGAGAGGATAACACCCACCAGGAATAACACACGTCTGGTAATTTTTCTGGTCTACCGTTCAAGCCCCCGGAGGGTAGTTGCCTCTCGCAAAGCCACCAGCCTAGTTGATCAGCGTCAATTTCATGGAGGTGCCCTTCAAAGAGAAATATTTGTATAAAGAGGAATGGATTCGGAGATTCGAATTGACCCATTTGAAATACTAAACAACGACGCACCAGTTATCGATAAAAATGCAATGCAGCAGTATATCAAACCAGCGTGACTCTCTGATCCCGGTTTGGAACCGAATCCACCGTCAAAATTCATGCAGCTTAAGACATACTCGACCGCTTTATCTACGTTCATGGCATCTAGTCTTCCCTGAGAATATAAGAAATCTCAACTCAGTATTTCAGAGATGATTAGATCATAATGAACTCAAAATCGAACAGATCAAGAAGTTTCAAGTTTTATTCGAGGACTTTGGTAATTGATTAAAGAGAATTCCAAATCGATTCAAAGTTTTGCGAAAAAATGAGACCAAGGTTCTGAAAAATTCTAAAATTGGTCAGGTAATCCTGCACTCCAAACTCTTTAAGATGAAATAAACATCATGGATCAAAGACTGTTTATATTTTCACATCAATTTTTTAATTCTCACCAATAAGGAGAGCGTTGCAACTGCACAGAATGAAAATCTGTTATCAAGTTCACCCCAGATATCTCCTGTGAAACTTCCATCAGGCATTTGCCGTTTTTGTACGTATTCAACGACTTTGTCAACGTTTATAACATCCAGAGCATCATACATGCATAAAATTTGCACCGCGCTGAGTGTGTAGAGTAGATGTGGATCATGGTCTATGCTGGCACTAATTCCGCCACAATCGTGTTGACATTTACCTATAAATTCTAAAATTTCTTGTCTCTCCATTCGGTCCAACTGACCCAATAAATCCATCGCTGTTAATCCCCAAAACATTCCAGACATTCTCAGATACTCGGTCATGCAGAATTCCTATTTGACGAAAATAAATTTTTTTAATGATTGTTCAGTTATTTTCATATTTGGGTTTTTGTTATTTTATTTTGAGAAATTTCTATGTCAGAGATGAAATTGGGGTTTCTTGAGATATCGCTAAAATCTGAAACCGTTGAGTGATTTTGGGAATCTAGATTTATTTATAAAATATAAGAACAAGGGTTTAATTGAGCGTTTGGTGATCCAAAAAAAATCAATCTGTCGAGGGGAAATGAGTACTTGAAAAATCAAATTTCTAGAATTCGGCGACAGATAACATTTGAGGTGAAAGAATATAATCTACTCACGTAATCGTCTTTGTTGTTACCATAAGACGCGAGATAATCTCCATGCTTTTCTATAAGCAATTTCGGAATTGTTGTTGGTAAAACAACGTCTTTCATTAACTTAGACTGTGAAATAACGTGAGTTTATAATAGGGTGAATTTAAAAGTTAATTTAGGTTAGGTATCTCAGAACTTGAAATTAGAGAACACAGGGCATTACCATCCTTCGTAAATTAGACCATCCGTCAATTTTAGAGAAGAAAATAGAAAAATGATGTTATTTTCAAATACAAATAGAAAATAAATAACATTTAAATTATTTTGACAATGCCACCCAATGACCTGATGTCGACACACGACCAATGCAGAATACCCACCGGCGTGTGATGTGATGCCATATTTTTAGGGTTTTTCAGCGCTCCCTCGCGGATAAAACGCGAATAAATAAGGCGCGTTAATTTGAATTAATATAAGTATGAATAAGTACGAGGGTAATTTCAATAAACATATACGTAGAATAAAAATATGAATGAATATTATAATATTACAATCAGTGTAAACCGGTCACCCAGGAACCATAAAAGAATGTTAATTGTGGATGAATTGTTTAGTTGAAATATAAACAGCGCTTGTCTATTCTCATATAGTTCAGACGTATATACATAACGAAAATTTATGTATCCGTTAAGGCGTTCGAAACCACCACCTCCAATACTTGAATATTCTAAACATTGGAAATGAAAATATCTTGTCAATGTTATACTGAGTTTAAAGTAAACTCGCATTCGGTATGGGACCACGGTTTCGGACCCGTTCTCACGAGCCCCTTTGGCAGATTCGAAAGTTCGTTTGATTTACTTTCGTGTAGAGCAGGAGCGAATCCGAGGGAGACTGTTGGTTCCCCTCTCGATTAAGGGGCTGGGCTTTTCCCGCCCACACATTTTTCTGAGGTTTTGGAGGGAAGTTTCGATCGCATTAACACGAGTTCTGTAAACTAGTGAAGCACCTATTTCAATCTTTAACATTTCGAGAAATATATATACTTTAAATTTTTCCCCTGAAAGGCTGTTACTTTAATATCTTTATATCTCCGTGCCACTTCAATAGGATTAATTCAATATTTCCGGGGCAAATCCAGAATCTACATGGCGGTGTAAAATCGTAACTTGAAATCATATTACACCCTTATTACACCTCGTCGAGCAGCTCCATAAACTTAGCCCCTCATCTGCTCGGATCAGCTTAATTCGTTTTTGAATCGTTTGTTGGTGTTTGTTAATCCATTCCCAACGTTTGTTGGTGATCCGTTAATTAATTAGAATTAAAACAAAACTTCTAGGGAATTTAAGTTAAGTTAGTCCCTCATGACCGCTAATTATTATCAAATTCGATTTTATATACGTCCAATCGTTTGTTCGTCATTTGTTGGTGTTCAATAGTTCATTCCCGAGTCTCGCTAATCAACCAGTTTCCCGGAAAAATCAAAAGAAAAGTGTGGTCCTGGGAACTTTTCCAGCCCTAGGGAATTTCCGCTATACCGTTTCACACTAACCGGAAGTCGCCACTTCATTCGCTATTTTGACACGAAATCACGTTTTCCCGACGTAGAATCGTTCGACGAACATTTTCAGGGGTCGGACGGTGTTTGATAGCGTATTCCCGACGTTTGATAAATAATTTTCCATTTCTTAATATTGATTACAATTATGCGCGATCGGTCCTAGGCAATTTCGCCTGGTGCACGCGAGTGACGTCCGCGACTTGACTCATTTTTACCCTTTCCAATAAATTGATTGAATTTCACGCAGCGCCATCGTTTGTTGGTCGTTCATAGTTGCTAATTGTTAACGAATTTCCGACGTTTGGTAGCCAACGGATCATTCGTTAAAACTAATTACTGCATAGGGAGTAGGGATCGGGCAGCGCGGAGGGCGACAACTTGCAGCGAGTGCATGATGAAAAAGATAGTTAAAAAATGAAGCATTTGACCAAACGATGATATTGCTTCACTTTCATTTCCCATTGCTCAATCGTATTATTTGAGAAATAAAATTATCAACATAAAATTGATCCGAATAATAAGAATAAGATTCTATGATGATCTCCAAGTTGGCCGAACGCTTCCGACGGCTAACCTCTAATTCCACAATAGGATGATGGACATGGATGTTGAGGGTTGAACAAATCTGGGGAAGCTAGTTGATTAGCGAGACTCGGGAATGAACTATTGAACACCAACAAACGACGAACAAACGTTTGGACGTCTATAAAATCAAACTTGATAATAATTAGCGGTGATGAGGGGCTAACTTAACTTAAATTCCCTAGCAGTTTTGTTTTAATTCTAATTAATTAACGGATCACCAACAAACGTTGGGAATGGATTAACAATCACCAACAAACGACGAACAAACGATCAAAAAAAGAATTAAGCTGATCTGAGCAGATGAGGGGCTTTAAGTTTATCGAGCTTTCTCGAGCGCGTCACATGTTGGTACCCATCTCCCGCGGTCTTGGCCAGTCTTGGCATAGGCATAAGGCATAGGAGCTGTTAGTTCGTATGCATACCGTATAGTAAAAGAGGAAAAGTGTACATACATAAGCATACCCCCACCACGCTGTCCGCGCTTTTATACCTCTCTACATTCAACGCTTCGAGGACCTCGAAAATGGCGGCGGTGACAGCTCTACCAGCGGCTCATAGCTTAATTCAAATTGTGAACGAGTCGAATTTAGGAAAAATTGAGAGGTTGGTAATAATCCAAACGCATTATACTTCCCAGAATAATGATACCACCCAATCGAGTTCTCTATTAAAATTTTCCTCGCCTGCAATATCGAAGATTAAATCCTCTTCGTCTGCGAATCCCCTGTTGATATATATACATACCTATTGATTTCTTCCTAGCTTCCTCAACGACACCGCGTACAGAGAGGCTATAGAAAATTCTTCAAATTATAACACAAGATTATGCAGGGAAAGAAGGCTTCGAATGCCATTCCTCGATTCCCAAACTGGTGAATATATTTCCTTTATATTTTGAATTCTTTTATTTGTTCATGACAAATTTCTTCCCAAATTTGGGATTAAATTTCCAACAATAACTATCATACTCAAAAACCCTAATTCTGAATTTAATTAAAGGTTTTATTGTTTTCACTGTTTCGTAAATGCTTTAGGAGTCGCTCAGAATCATTCTGCGCTATTTATGTCTGCTCGGGAAAGAATCCCGGGCTTAATGCACGGCCAAGTTTATACCTACCCAAGCAAACGATGGCGAAAAAAGAGACGACAATATCTGATGCATTATCTTCATCCAAAACGGGGAGGTCGAGGAGATATAGATGATGGATTAGAAGGAGTCGACGGTATTAACGTCGGGCTAAATGACGATAGCAAAGATTCTGCTGCTCTAAAAGGCTCGTCCTTGTCATTACAAATTTTTCGTTATTTAATTGAACTGTTTGTTTCAAATTCAAGATCCTATTGCTTTGTAGTTTGGATTATGAACTTTAATACGCTCTTGGGAATCAAGTCTATTCAGAATTTATTTTTTTTTCTATGCAATTTTCCAAAGTTTAAAATAGATGGTATTGCTCTTAGTGTATTGTTTTATGTCTCTTGATTTTACGTTCATCAGAAGCCATGAATTCTGAGGAAAGAATTATTTTAGACGAACACAGTAAAGATGCTTGGTACTACGACGAACAAGATATGATAGACATGGATGCGTTCGAAGAACCAGATCCAGACAGTGATTACGATTATGAAGAAAGTTACAGCAGTAAAAGACGCAGGCGAAGACCCAGAGGCGGAGCACACCATCCTATCAGGGGACATCCACCCTCTGTCGACAGTCCCGGACCTAAAAGAACAAAGGTAATTCTCGATTCTTGTTGGTAAAAAGATTTCAATGATTTTTCAATTCCTTATAGTTTTTAATCTCCTAATTTTTTGTGTCTAAGCAATGTTTTCATTCATTTTTTATCATTCTTTACAGGGTGGAGGTCGTGGAAGGAAGAAAGCAAATTATGATAACGTCGACTCTGATAAGCCTTTCGTTTGCGACCGTAAGTTCAACCATAGATATAATTATAATTAATCATCAATTCTATTATTTTCCTTGAACAGAAAAGGAAGAAAAAACAATAAATTATGTTAATTATCATTGCTACTACTACTATTACTTCTACTACTACTACTTCTTCTTTTACTACTACTACCACTACTACTACTACTACTGCTACTACTACTACTACTATTTCTATCATTTATTGTTTTGGTTTATAAGTAACTTAACATGTTGAGTTGAAAAAGTTTGTTAATCTCACCTTATTCTATTATTATATTTTTTACCATATCTAGTGACTATTTGCAAGGTAAACGAAGAAGTATACTTTACTATATAATACGTATATAAGTTAGAAGGAACGAAAAAAAACATATGAAATCTCAAAATAAATTCTTTAATCGTTTGGGCGTCATACACGTTTTGTGTTATTTTGTACCGGGGAATGGAAGATATTTTTTAATAATTAGTTAATTGAACCCGTGGAAGGCTCTATTACTTGGCTTTACTCCAGCAATACTTTAATTATAAAAAGTGTGATCATGCTGATACTGTTTTTTTGGTAGCGGCATAGTACCTCCATATACGGAGATCTAATATTTCCTTTCCATTCAAATCTCTTGTATTTTCGATCCAGATTATTCATCTATTTTTCATTTTATTTTTTTAATTTATTTATTTTTTTATTTTCATTGTACGATCAATGTCAGAAAATCAAATTTGCATCTTGAGGACTCCAATATTCTACTAATACGAGAAAGATAAAAACTATTCTCCCAAATTGGTGAGAGATTTTTAGCAATTTGATTTTGAAAGAATTGTTTGTTAGTCTCATTTCCGTTTTATACAGATATACTTTCAGATTAAAGTATTCTGAATTAATTCAACACCACGTGCCTTGCATCTGTCTATATCTTTTTTTTTTTTCAATAACATTGTTACCTATGTACTCAGATAAAAAATATTTGAAGACGTTTTTAATCACACAAAGAGTGATCTAGTACAATGAAATAATATAAAAATGAATGAACGCATTAATGATACAAGAAAAAAACTTGTCCTGTGATGAGAAAAAGAACGTCTTCAACAAAAATTCTTTAATACTTGCGAATAACTTTACCTGGCGAGAATGTTATGGCTCGCTTAGTAACAATCTAAACAAAAAAAAAAAACAATAAATATCAAGCGTAGGTATTTTCAAGCATCAAGCCTTGCATCGTATTGGTTTTTGCTTCTTGGGCTGGAAACTCCTTCACTGCTTGTCCATAAATAATAGAGATCAATTATCGGTGAATAGGGATGATGCGTATTAGTGCAGAGAGTGTGCAAGTGAAATCCTTGAAAGAATACAATCCCTTGGCTTTCGTCCTCTCAAAACCCCCCCACAACAATGTTCTATAATTAAAACACAGAAAGAACAAAAGACAAACAGAATAAACGTATCGATCAAACGAGAGCTTGAAAAAAATGAACAAAAAAGAACGAGGAATGAAACAATCTGGCCTGTAGTAAGAAATATTGATATTGGTTGTACGTTCATGAACATTGTTTATTTTTTTTTTACGGCGCGAAAACAGTATTTGCACTTTTACAGTGTGCGGCGCTCGGTATAAAACTAGACCTGGTCTGGTATACCATTACGGTCATTCCCACTCTACCTCCTCTGGCGATCCTGCTAAGGAACCAAGTCCTAGTCCCGCAGATGTTGAATCGTGGAGTGCAGCTGATGTCAACGCTTTGGACCAGCCAGGTTGGAGCAAGAATCAGCTCAGTTTTCTCACATTCCTTTTTTCGTGCCAATAAAACCCTATTCGATTATTTTCCTCTCCATTACGTTGCCTGGTTGACTTGAACTCGTTAAGAGCTCAACTCCAGATTCACGTCTTTCCTCCCACTCACAAAATCATTGTCTTCGCCTCCAACTTCTGACAACCTCCAACCATTAGATATGTTATTATTCTGAAGAAAGAATAATATTCTGTTTGAAAGATTTCAAGAATCTTCAATCCTTTGGCATTATCTATTAGCGTTTTCCACTGGTCACACTGAGCGCGCGCTGGCTCGCACAGGGGGCACTCATTGCGTGCAAATTACCAAGTAGAATACAATCAGTACCGGTGCAGAGCAGCAATTCTGAGTGTGTTTTATTTTCCATCTTCTGAAAGTGAAAAGGACGACAATAACATTCGATTGGTCATTATTTAAAAAATGACCAATCGAAAGTCATTTTCCAAGCATTTATTTTTGGTATGATGGCAAACGAAACGTACCCTCCGTTTTTTTGGCGGTGGGATCGCTTGCGGTATCCAAGCACACTAGACGCGTAGCAACGTAAATAAACGGATGAATAAATAAATGAACGTGTTCGGGTACCGCCAGAGATTTTCTACTGTCGGCGGTAGGGTAGTGCCGCTATCGTAATTTATTCCATTGAAACCATCATGAGTAAAATTACTCCCGATAAGATGATTGATGTTGAACTCATCGTCAATGGCAAAAAAAAAAATTATAATTTTCTAAAAATTTACCATCACTTTAGCGTTTATTTCAATTATCTCGCGAGCGTCAGCCATATTTGCACTGTTTTGACTCCAACTTTTCATTTTAGGGCAACATTTTACGCACTCAATGCCAAATTCACGCACTAAAACTACCAGTGAAACACGCTTGGAAAATGAGTTCAACCTTGTGCACCTTCAGGGCACACTCAGTGCCACCACTAGAAAACGCTATCACTCGTATTCATAGTTGAAACGTTAGTCAAGCCTACTAGGTTCTACTAGATAGTAAGCTCAAGTAACGGTTACTATGGATTACTGAAATTTGTATTCATAGTCGTTGGTTATTAAAAAATAGACACCTATTACTCGTGACTACTTAGGTACCTACTATAATTTCGTGATGCTCTGCAAAACCTGCCAGTGTTGCAATTTCGACAAACATCTGAGATGTTATAACCGGTTACTGTAATCACATTGCTTTCTTCGTTTAACGTGTAGCAAGCCGTGATAAATTCAACTTATGTAGATAAAGGTTAACGGTTTGTAAAACTCCAATGTACTCATGAGTGTATGTTACTTGAATCTGAAAATATGATTTTCATCTGTATGGACATATTACGGCATAAAAACCAACTATGGTGCAAATAATGGAACCTTTCCAAACAATGTGCCCGATAATTCCACATCTCTTACTTCATTTGTATTGACGAGATCTATCACTGCATCCATTATTGTACGCGTTAATCATAATTTATTTATCTAATATGGCAGTATGAATAACAATTTCGATTGAACTCGCGATAGTAACAATTGCTTAGTAACCTGTAAACACGGTGATAGCCTTGTTTAAACTTCCCGGCATAATCATCTACTAACGCTAGTAATTACTATTACTGACTAAGGTAATCAGCGACTATGAATACTGTGCATTACAAGCTACACTTAGTAGTTGACCAAAAAGAAACAAGTAAGCTACTAGTGCGACTATGAATATGGCTGTTATATGTTTGGTCGGTGCCAGAATCTTACCACACATCACACCAAATCCCCTGCCTTGTATCGATGTTTTTATGCGTACTCGTGTTGCGTGAGTGTTTGGTACGTGTGTGTTTCTTCGTAGAACCTTTCATCCTTTCTTCAGCATGTTCTCAAGCTCATTATTAAATAGATCGTACCAGTGGACATGATCTACTGTCTTGACTTGTTTTGTTTTGTTTCGTTTTTCACATGATTTGTTCGGTAAACAATTTTTTGAGAATCACTCGTGCAATTCAGTTTTATTATTACATGAACTAAAATTTCACCAAATAAATTATCACTCAAATTCAGAATCAAGCTATTGACGAGTATATATAAAATATTTGAGTCAGTCGTTATCTTAGATTGCTTATTAACTATCTCCAGTTTCAAATACCCACATCACACTTTAGATCGGTTTTCAATTCATTCTTTTCCTGTATGTACTACATACTTAATGTGCAGGGGGTGGTGGAAACATTCGATCTAACTATGCAGATATTTGGACATTTGAAGAAACGTAATTTTGAAGTACCGATGTACCCTAAAGAAATCTTTGCATATCTCAGTCTTGTCTCAACAGTTTATGTGATTTCTGGAATCAGTTTTCATAATTACAGGTTTTCATAATTAGAGTACAAACGGTTCATATATGAAATAGAATCGACCAATGCTTGAACTTTAGATATGTAAGTTTTGAATTGTTCACATGAACCTTTTTTCGGCCATTGCTGCAGATATAGTTTTACTTATTACATTAAAATTTAGTAGAAAAAAGTCTCGATCGAAGAAATTGTTACACATATCGGCAATGAATTTATTCTGAATCGTAATGGAATGCTTTTTCGACAATTAGAGTCATCAAAATCTAAGATCAAATTTCACCTGAGTATACGCGAATATTCGAATCAACTATTGTAACAAGACCAAGACAGGAGATACTCAGAATCTTATCCACAGTAAACTCGTCTTTCAAAAATACTTCTTTTTGATTTGTAAGTACCCCGCAAGATGCAGCCTGTTTGTCTTTGATTATTATTCACCTATCTACTTGTGTTGTTTGGTTTTTTTAAATTGCTAGATGTTTTCAAATAATTCATTCAGTTGATGACAAATTTTCCATATTTCGAAGCCCTGTTCTCTGACAAATTTACAAATGCACACAGAGCAAAGGCTACAGAATCTTACAATATAAAAAGAATCGGCATATGACTGAAGCTCATCCTCTTACTCAATAACTGAATAAATTATTGTAGAGTTTAGAAAAATCGCTGATTAGTCATTATTATCAATCGATCGGTGTGCATGAACGTCGGTTAGAGACGTAAAGTGCAACTGGGTATGTGGTCGGTTTGTGATTAGGTGGTACGCGAAGAGGTCGTCAGAGCACTGCTTCGTCGAGCAATTCAACACCACCGCCTGTAGCACCTCCGGCGAATGCCGGAGGAGCAGCAGTACCTCAACAGCAACAACAACCACCATTGGCAGTTCAATCGGCCGCGGCGCCATCCTCCCCCACTGTATCGACTCCTAAGGATGACCTACAGTCAGCTGTTCCTTCTCCGGGTACTGCAGTTCCTTCTCCTTCTTCAGCAAAACCTGAAGCAGGTCCGACGCCGGCACCTAGTGGAGAAAAGAAAGTTGGAAAATCTGCACAGCCATCACCATATTGCGACTTCTGCCTTGGCGACGCTAGGGAAAATAAAAAAACTGGTGGTTCAGAGGAGCTCGTATCTTGCAGCGATTGCGGCCGCTCAGGTAAGCAGGAGGAAAAAGTTAAGCGCAAATACGTTAGGAGGGCTAATAATAATTGATGATAAAAAATGAATATGAATATTTTGTTCTCTGCCCAATCTTAATTTTTGTCTAGTTTTTGAATGAAAAAATTGATAATCTTTTTTCATTCCGTGATGAAAATATCTCTTCGATTACAAGACACGAGAAGATTGTCGTCGTTTCTTTAAAGATGCTTTCAGTTTTTAGAGTCTTTAACGTATGGAAAAAGATTTGCCAAATGAATGAAATGGCACTCGTTATTGTCACGCTATGAAATAGCTGAGAAAAAAAGAAAATATCACTTGATAGACGAAAAAGAAATAAAACTCCAACTCGAATAATCGAAAGAAATCTATACTTTCGGTATAGTTATGAATTTCTTATTATAGGTGTGATACTCATTTCTGATTAGATTTATGTGAAATTCTTTGAATTTTTTTACTTTTGTCTTGGATTTGAAGAAGTACCACGTACGGAAGTAACGTAATATGGAAATGACGTCGACGGGAGGGGTGCAATGATTACACAAAAATAAAAAAAAAAAAAAAAAAAAAAAAAAAGGAAGGAAGGAAATGTGTACAAGTCTTAGATTAGATGGTCACAAGCTTTACATATTTTATTATTCATATGACTTTCTTGGCCGTGCGAAACACAATTATTACGTATATATTTAATGTTTATCCAAAGATTGCGAAATTCTTTTTTGTTTCTCCTTTTACCAAAACTACTGCCGTTTTTCATTTTATACTTTTATTGGAGCTCTCATTTTGATACTCGATTCATAAAATGTATCCGGCTTGATTTACACAATCAGTTTATGTATGTAATGTTAGAATGTTCTAAATTCCTTGAACGTTGAATAGCTTCGATGTAACTAGTCAAACTGGACAAGGATGCCAAAAAGATCAGCCCCTGTATTTAATTTGGAATGAAAGTTATTGTTTTCTATCAGATCTTAATATACGGGGTGATGCAAATCCACCGCCGTTTTCTTTGCCTACAGGATCCTTATAAGAAACTGAAATCGAAGTTCCTTATCAAGCACTTTCAGGCTAACAAGGTTTTCGAATTACAGGAAACTTTAATAAACCTATCAAAGAGCTTTTACCGCTCCTGCCAGGTTCATCTACGTAAATGCAGCTTTGCTGACTAGTGCCAAATACGTAAGCGTTAACTAAATAAATACTTGCAAACAAACACGGAAATAAATGAATATGTTTGAAACACAAATTAATTGAACACTCAGGGGAAAAAAAATATCAAATTGAAAAGAAGTTAAAGAAAACAAAAAAAATTGTGAAAAACTAAGACAAAAATAACATATAAATGGAGAAAAATGAAGGAAAATTGATCAACATGGGAAAAAAATAGTTAACAAAACTGGTGAATCCGAATACCAGAGCGACTAAGCGCCGCAATGCTGGCCGCAGTCACGTAAAGGGCCCTGGCAGCATGCCGTCAGGCTCGCTAACGGGCTTCTCAAATCTTGATTGAATTAAAAACTATGATAGCTTCAAGGTTTTTGATAAAAAAAAACTTCAATATTAGGTTTCTGTAAAGAGTCCAATATGTTCGAAAAAAGGCGTTCGGTCTGACTCACCCTGTATACATAGTTTTATTTTTTTTTTGTTTTTGTTTTTTTATTTAACAAAATTTTTTTATTTGCATCTCCTCACTCATTACTAATATTCGTATTACGTATTTTTTTTTTTTCGTTTCTAGTTTCAATTTATTATTTGGGCATTAATTTCTCTAATATGTACGAATCGGCTGTTCGTGTTTTTTTCCTGTTTAAGCTGTTTATTGTAACGCATTTTGATAAGCGATAGTCATACAATGACACCGTGAAACTATTTATTAGATAATTTAAAGTATAAAGAGTGGGGAAAAGAAAGAAATAAGGGAGGAATGAGGGAAGGATGGAAAGAGATGATATCATTCATGATACAGAATCTCCGACAAAATTCAATTTTAGTTTATATCGAGTCCTCTAGTTATGTATACTGTTACACTATCTATGTTCAAACAGTTAAATATATTAGAGACGTGATCTTTCTGATACGTCAGATGATTCCTTGAGGTTTCATTGACTTATAAACTTTTCCAACGCATTCAAATCATTAATTCGGTCAAAAAATTTACTCGTCTGTAGTACCGATGATTGTTTGGTTAGATAAGAAAAAATGTTTAAAAAAAAACATAAGCTTATATCAATGTAATTATCATGTGAGTTATTAGATAAAACATACCTGACAAATCAATGTCAAAGGGTCAAAAAAATCAACATCAGAAACATTTGAAACAATTCTATTAGAAAATAATCGTGAAATTTATTGTATAACAAATCATTTTTTTATACAATACAGAAAGCAAAAGCGACGATCCTTTTCTCCAAATTATATCGAATTACTGAAGAAAGTTTAACTAGTGCAAATGTGCTTTTTTTATCATTGAATTCCGAAATGTTGTTGTTCAAGTACTAGCACTGCTGCTCATATGTTATAATAATATGAACGAGCATGCCGATAGTTCCTCCTTGTTGAATAAGTAAAGATGGACAAGTTGTTATTAGGCAATTTTTAATTCAATTGAGCAATATACCTACGAGGCTTACAAATTTTACTATTTATATAAGTAATCATAATTTATAAAATATTAAGTACATTATATTGTAATATGTATGAACAGCGTGTAAGCGATAGATCAAAACCCTAGTGCGTGTGTGCGTGTGTGTGGAGGGTTGAGAAAGAGAGAGCGAGAGAGAGAGATAGTGAGAGAAAAAAACAGAGGGAGAGGGAGAGAGTGAGTGATGAAAGGTGTGATAGAAAGAAAAAGCTATTCTGTGACGTTTATATTGTGCTGCGCAAGAAAGAACGTGAACTATTCCAAGGTACGCCCCCGCTATTACTTTTATCACCTATTACTCCAAATAATAATAACGGTGTGTTCAAAGAAAAGAAAAAAGAAATACGCAACGTAATAAAAAACCAAAACAAAAAACACACATTGATTGCAAACGCAATAAAACAATTGAATTTAACAAAAAAAAGGAAATAATAAAAAAATAATTTGTGCGGATATATACATACATGGTAGCGTTTTTTCATTATTTCTGGACGTTTTAGTGCTGAGGAAAGGTGAAAGATTTTTTCTGTAATTCTGTCATATTATATTATATTATATTATAAAGGCACTTGTGAGCAATATTTTAAAAACCAAAATTAGTATACGCTACTTTACTTGCGTCTAATTTTATCTATTATATTTACATTATTTATTGTAAATCGATTGGAATGAAATTTCTGGAAAAAAAGAAAGAGAAACTACTCTTATTTATTATATTAAATGGAAAATGATGATAATAGCTTGGAGTTCACTGTTCTTCGGCACAAAATAAATGTCTTGGTATAGTAAACCTTTCTATCTGTCCGCTGGGTCCTCCTCAACTCTCCTTTCCTGTCCTTAATATCCCATGTGACAAAGAAAACCAAACGTTATTGTTATAGGACATCCAACTTGCTTGCAATTCACCGCTAATATGATCGTATCTGTACGTAAGTACAGGTGGCAGTGTATCGAGTGTAAATGCTGCTCCATATGCGGTACTTCGGATAATGACGTAAGTATTCTATTTATTATTTTTCATTTTCGTTTATTATCTTATTCATCCCACTCATTTTTCTTTTCTTTTCCTTCTGGTTGTTCAATTATATTTGGTTTTATCCACCAAATTATGTCAACTAGGATCAGCTGCTGTTTTGCGACGACTGCGACCGTGGCTATCACAT
This sequence comes from Phymatocera aterrima, assembly GCA_963170745.1. Taxonomy (NCBI): domain Eukaryota; kingdom Metazoa; phylum Arthropoda; class Insecta; order Hymenoptera; family Tenthredinidae; genus Phymatocera; species Phymatocera aterrima. The sequence goes on from OY720660.1 coordinate 88,094, forward strand.
GTATTGTTTGGCTCCACCGCTCGCATCCCCACCAGAAGGTTCCTGGTCCTGTCAACTATGCCTAGCTGAATTTCATCGGCGTGACTAACACTGAGATATGTATAATGATGTAAAGAAAGAGAGAAAAAGAGAGAGAGCATGAGAGATTACGAAGGAAATATATTACAGCGGAACCTACCTAAACGCATTCTTCAGGCCAGCCAGCCAGTAGAGATTTTAAATTGGAAGAACAATTTTTATTTTCTCAGTTTTGAATAAAAAAAACGAAAGAATATTTTTATCTCCTTGACTATTAGCCAAGTATTCATTTTATCCAGAGTCAGAACGATCTTCTTACATATAGTTAAGCTTGAAATATGAATTTGTATTAATTCTGCAAAATTGAATTTTGATGGCAGCTATAAACTTTATAATTCAAGCGAGGTGTTCGGGTAGAAAAAAATGAAAAAAAAAAATAAACAATGTTTTTGAAACTAGACTTGTACTTATACGTGTTTTTATTCGTAATTTTAATAGAATACATTTTTCAATAAATCATGACGATGACGATTCACACTTCTGATATTGGGATACATAAATTGATGCCTCTTTTTAAAAGCAATACGAATTCGATATTCTAATACAATCACACAAAACAAAACTCCAACTAGAGTTATTCTTCTAATTTGAAATCTGTTTTTCAATATGTAAAAATAATTCAAACTTTGGTCATCTGTTATACAGGGAGAATGTGAGGAGACGATACGCACATCTTCTGTTCACGAGTCCTGTATTTCACGAAAAATTGAGAACTCGTATCTGGTTATGTTGTGAATGATGTAGATTATGTCACTTGAGAAACGGTTCTGTATTATCCATCAAATGCGGGACCCGTAAAAAAAGACGTGCGTATAGTGTCCTCTCGTTCTCCCACATGAAGGAAAAAATAAAACAGAAAATGCTTCAATTCAATAGGATAAATTTGGATCTGAAATATTTATACTACATCAAACTTGGTAGTAGCTTCTGTTGTGCTAAGAGTTCGGAATACATTGAATTGAATCCTAGAAAATATTTCACACATAGTTATTAAGGATAATCTGAACATTCGAAGAAGGAGAAAAAAAAAAGAGAACAATTCAAAACGATACCTAAACTACTAACTGTTTCAATAATAATAATTGCTAACAATATATGATAGAAACATCAGTACGTATATACCATGATACTCAAGCTTTTACACTTAGAGCAGAAAAATAAAAGAAGAAAAATAAATAAATGATTGAAGTGTTACAGCTACTGGTAGCAGCATATGAAACTACATTACATACAGTGACTAATGCAATATTGCTGAGAAGAAGAATTATAGATTATTGATTACATTTACCGAATTACCAATTACGAATTATGATATATACGGCCTTCTTGGTTGTTTAGCCCAGTATTTTTATATTTTATATATTATATTATACAGAGTGTACTTAATTTACGAATATGCCGTTGGTGATTTTTGGTGCCCATATATAATCATTAAGTGTGTAGTTTCTTTTATTTTATTCTATTTTTTTTCTTCCTTGCAGTCTCGCAAAATTTGTCAAAAGAATAATAACGATTGTACACTTTGCATCACAAAGATGATTTTTTGTTTTTGTTTATCAGCTAAATTTAACAAATATTATGACTATAATTTTTATACTCTTTTGATTTTTATTGTCATGTATTGCAATTTTAAATAATAATAATAAAAAGATTCGTTCTACAATTAGACACAGAAATTTTATACAGAAAAACGAAATAGTAAACTCCATTAATAAATCTTTGTATACCAAGATCGAGGATCTCTCTGATTAAGATTTAAACTATAAAGAATGTACTCTGCGGCATTCCCAAGAAGAAATAATCAGAAGGTGGAAAATCGTTGCGAATTTCTTGAAACCACGGTATGTCTTTCTGATCAGTTTACAAACAAACTAGAACAAATATTATACTGCTCTTAGCTTTCAGCTACGTTGTAACTTTCTTTACCATATCTGATCGGCAAACATATCCTATGATATATCACTAGATTCCAGTTTTATTTCATTATAATCAATAATAATGATCACTTGATTCACCTACTGCTACTATATTATTATTATGTATATTTAATTTTATTATTTACACAAGTGTTCGAGAAACCTGAAAGAAATTGGCAAGTAATCATTCGCTTCAGATTTACATTGTAGAAGTTATGTTCGATCCTCATTAATTTATGTCAAATGGTGAACAAAAGAGAATATTTTAATTGGGATTAAATAAGTTAATTGAAAAGGGTTTACCAACTTTTTAATTCCAAGTATAACCAATGTTCTGTTCGATTTTATTTAACATAATGGATTCATACACAGGAAAAAAATATAAAACTAGGAATATTGGTGACTTCATTCGCAATGTCAAATGTTATTACAGAATTTTCAAATTTCGACCAATATTTCCGACAGTGGTTTACGGTAGAAATTAGGCACTGTTGCATCTTCAGCTGGATATCCAACCGGCAGTAACAGCAACAACTTTTCATTCACAGGACGATTCAACAGCTTGCGAAGCGATGGACCGCAATTCAATGGCGTTGAAGTTAACGTCACTAATCCAGCATTCTATGAAATAAAAACAAACGTATTCGCTTTTCATGATATCTGTTGAGGATCGTTTAACATTACATTTGATTTAGTTGGGGAACCAAATTGAAAGTCAAATTGAAATTGAAACGATACCTGTATAGCTGTGAGGAGTATACCGCAAGCTATAGCAACGCTTAATTCATTATAATAATGAATCTTTCTAGCACCGTTCGGAGTGATGCCATAAGTTTGCTTGAAAACCATTATCAGATATGGAGCAGTGGTGAGATATTCCTTTGTCCAGTTGGTTTTCAGCGGTAATAAATCAGTAGTCCATTTGATCCCCATTCTTTTTCTGTAATTCAATTCTTCTTCCTTTTCAATTATTTGCCTAATCATAGCTTTGGTCTGGTGGTCAAATACTACCACAAAAGTCCATGGCTCCGTATGAGCTCCGCTTGGACTTGTTCCTTAAATTTGAAGAAAATTGTTCGTCGTCTAAAGGTACAAACTCTTTTAATCAAAAGCTTTGGGACAAATCTTACCGGCTGTTCTTATCAACTCGTGAATCACTTCTTTTGGGATTGGATCCGCGCTGAAAAACCTGAGCGTACGTCTTGCAGATGCGATTTTATAAAACTCTTTCACTCTACGTACCAATTCTTGTGTCGATGGTTTTTCGTAAACGTAAGGTATGTGTTCCAGGTCTTTGGGTAAAGCTGGTTCTTCGATATGAACATCATGCAGCCTGGATCCCGTCTCATTGTGATCTAATAAGAATTTGTTATGATCCATTAAAAACAGAATTGAGTAAAAGCTGAATAATTTTAAGCAATACCTGATGGCTCCTCTTTAGACGAACTTGAATCGTGTGAACTATGTTCAAAAGTTTGCTCGGAATTTTGGAAAACTTTTGACAATGTTGAAAAACCGTTGACGATCAAGTATGATATGAAACTGATCAAAATATAAGGCCAATAGTTATTGAAGAATGGAAAATTCTCTGATAACATGACTACGCTGTATACTTCCCTGGCAATGTTTTCTGTTAACTGGAGCACACGCGAGTAATAACAATATTTTGTTATTCTTCTTGTTCTCTTATCAGTTTCTGTGAGAGTCAATCGATTTATCAACTCACATAAACTACCAAGTTTTTTTAGGTCAGTGTATGATCTAATAGCCCAATCCTGAAAGATATATCAAAGTATGTAACCTATTAGTAAGTATATTGAGCAAAAGCATTTTTACTAATTTATTCTATGGCTATTTATGCCATGTTACTTTAATTTTAGTTTACCTCAAATTATACTGATAATATGTACACAGGTGGGGGAAGAATAAAATGAATTGCAAAACATGGAGGAAACATAATATTATTACATGAATAATTTTTCTTATGTTATACGAATGATTTTTTCTTTTCTCTCTTCATTCAAATTTGAGTATATAAATCAATATAAATATTGTGTCATGTTGAGGTGAGGTAGGAGATCATTGAAATTGATTATATACAAGATGACCACGTTCTATTTTAAAATTCGAATGAAAATGTGTTCGCCTGATACTTTTACTAATATCGTTATTATCATGATCATAAATCACGAATCAAGAATCAATACAGTTTTTTGACCTAAATAATCGGAGATTTGAATTTTTATAATCATATGGTCGCGTCTGCGCGTTCAGTAGTTGATCAAACATCTTACAGATGGCGAGAAAATCTAGAACACAAATGTGAATGTAAATAGAAAAACAAAACACGGAGTAATTCCCGTGCGAATACGACAGAGGTAACGGATAGATTCGTATTGAGCTTGAGAGATAAGTTAGAAGGAGTGAGCATGAGGAAAAGAAATTGATTTTGATAGAAATTTATTGTAATAATAATATAAAAACGTTGAATCCTCAAAGAAATCCATAAATAATATATCATCATAATATGTTTGACTCGTTTAATAGATTCAATGAGATAAGTGGATCGCCGAAATATAAAATGCGATCACATAGTATATAAAACAAGAGAAGAAGTTTTTTCCAAGTTGAAAAGTGACAGGTATAGAAAAAAAAATGAAATAAGAAAAAACATGGCCGACGATTGTCATGTGTTGTTTCAATCTCGACGCTATTCTGAGAAAGCCAATTGTCAGTTGTGCGTCTGAAGTTCAATAATAAGAAAAATTCTCTAACGCATCGGACTGTTTCCCGCTATGGATATAAAATAAAAGAAGATTAATAGAAAAAACATATCGTGAATATTTTTAAATCACGTTTAAGTTTATCTAATAACATACTATATCAAATATCTTTTATTCGGATCTATTGGCTATCTACGTGAGATTTTTGTTAACTCGTTAGAAACGATATGGATATATATAACCTGAAATTAACTATGCTAATTGGCGCAGAGTGTCAAGAATTGTCAATTCACAATTTATCCTTATTTAGCGTAAGCTCGTTCAACACGAAGAATTTGATATTTCCGCATTCTGTTGATATCCTAAATAATTACGATGATAATCATGCTGCCGTGAAAGGCTTGAATTACAAGTCATAACAGATCGAAAACAAGTAATATCATACATAGTTATACTACGTATTCATATTATTTGTTCACGCCGTGATTTTTTGCCTAAATTTTATTTTTGACGGCAGCGGAGCGGGGCGGGGGGGAGGCGGAACGTATCCCGAGCAGAGTCCTTCACCAAAGTCCGTCTGGAACATAAAAATAATAACAATAACACTGAGAAAAAGTATAAAGATAAGAACATAAAACGACGAGGGGGGCTTACCGCGAAAAACGGAAAAGGAAACTTATCAACTACACACGACAAAGTGAAGCTAAGTAAAACAAAGCACAGCATAAGGCGTAGTTGCTGCTTGTTAAAATGGCGTCTAGATAAATGATGGTGACAATTTTCTGCTGGTTTTACGTGATTTCGAAATAACAGGATTCAAAATAGAGTGCTATAATTGTTAAATAAAACGAAATACAAATCCAAGAGGGATGATGGAGATGGACGTATCCACGTCGTGCAACGCCACCATGCAGCCGCCTCCCCTACCTCCACCTGAAAAACATCTCGTTAATACGACTGATTGCGAGACGGAGATAACTGTCACCCACGTGCTGACATTTGGTATTTATCATGATTATTATTATTATACGTTATTTTTATTTTTCCATCGTTATTAGTAAACACATGTATTCATTATTACGTACTACAAGTTTATTTTATATCAATTTTTTATTTTCCTGTTTTTTGTGTGTATTTTGTTGTATATACATACGTACACATACATACTCACGTGAATTACCATCATTCGAGAATTTCATAAATTGGGTGGCTTGGATAGACATGTATTCATAACTCTCATACTTATGAGTAGAAAATGCAAAGAGAATAAACAAAAATTCGCTGAAGCCGTAGAAAAATTTCCAAGCTGTAGGTACTGTGTAATACCTCTGTATGTATTATACGTGTTGTCTGATTTGGTCGGATAGCACTAGTGTCGCCCGAGCGTACTTTGAAACTATTAACACAGTGTAGTATTAGTATACACTCGCATACCTACCTACAGATGTGATATGATTCCGCCAGAAGCTGACCCTGGAATTGGATGTTTTTGAAAGAAACGGGGGTACCGTGTATTCGTCTTGATAAACTGTTGCCTATTATAGTATATTTGACTATTTGATTATTGAAGAAAATTCTTCTTATTTGAAATTAACCGGAGATGAACAGAGAATATAAAAAGGCTCGAGGGTCTTCTTCTTATCGTATGGTTATAGAATATAGTTGAATAGTATAATAATAATTTACATAAGTCAGGAAATAAATTTTTATCGCCGTAAAATATAGGTATGTATATCGAAGATTAACGTTTTTCCATCCATGTATTGTACAAAATATGTATCTATATATATAGTTGAATCGATAATATCGATAATAGTAAATACGTATAATCGATAGATATTGAGAATACTCTACTTAACGTACATTATAATGAATTACGCAAGCATAAAAACTCGTTACGCAATATTTGATAATAGTTTAACATGTTGACGTTCGAAACCAGCCCAGCTGGCATAAAGAAGCGAATCTCAGGGTTACCGTTACAGCTGCTCTTCTTCACAATTTCTTGTACAGTAGGAAAAGGGTTTTATAACCATATTAAACTCCCATTTTCATTTCAACACCCGCAACATCTACTAATAAATCTCTTTCTCCTTCTCCCTTCACTACTACTCCAATCTCTTATCCTTTTATAACCAAGTTCAGAAAGAAAAGAAACATAACTACAATAACAATAATAATAATAATAGCCACAATGATAATAATAAGAATAATAATAGCAATTCATAACACGCGGCCGCAGGCAATGATAATACGTCCGCGAATCTTATCTTCCCTTGCGAGTACAGTCCGGGGTTTCCCCTTCCACAACGTACGTCGTCGCGAGTAGAGTCGAAAATCCACGAATTTATTCTCTCACCAGCACGAAATAGTATAGCGTGGCACAGCCGCGGCCCTCGTGTTTTCCCAATCAGCTGTTTGTCAGGCGGTAGTCGCAGTGGAGGGGGGAGGAGCGTACGGCCAGCGGCAGGTGCGGTGAAGGGGTTGTAGAGTCACCTTCCACCCCTCTCTCTTCCCCTCCTCTAGACTTCCCTCTCCAAAGGCGGGGGTGTCTACGGTCAGTTGCCAGCGGGACACCGCTTGACGCGTCACGTAGTGGCTCTTGTCCCTTGATTATTTTTGCGTATCATTCTTACGTATAGCGGTGTTTTTTTTACGTCTTCATTTCTATTTCACAAAGTTGGTGAAAGATTGTCGTTGGCTGGTTTCTCGACTCTTCTTTTCTCTTGGCTTCGTTATCTCGCCTATTTATGATACTGAAACCTACCTATTAACGACCTGTTTGTGAAATTTCAAACAAAATAGAGATTCAAAGACCATTCAAAATGATTATAAACTTTCGTTGAGGATATTCGTCGTATTATTGTGGTACATAGCGCGCGCGCATGTGTCTGTGCGTGTGCGTGTGTTGAGTAGCAGGTATATTATAGTTTGGCAGTGAAAGTGGGACAGAGAGACTAACTAATTCTCTGTCGTTGTCGTTCTGTGATTAAAAGAAGAAGAAGAAGAAGAAGGAAAAACTCGATTGCAAATGTTGTTTCGCTTGTTTACGTTGTTTTCTCAATTTCTGTGTTATCACGATAGCCCGTGTACAAAGAGAGACGCAGAGGGACAAGAAACGTACGCTATATACTATTAACGAGCGAACGCAAGCAATCAGATTGTGACACGCGCAACGGGTCAATTTCTCCCCGTCTAGACTATATACTACAGACTTCAAGCTTTAAGAATTTACTGGGATTCTCGACTAATACCTCTCAACTTCAATCACACACAGATGGACAGACTGTTCTCTTTTTTGCCTTCTCATTCATACAGGAGATACTAAGGAGGAATTAATTAATTCATTCATTATACATATATTCACGTTATTAAGACTAATATACGCCGCGTTCCTATTGCTATGCCGCAGAGGCAATTAATCTGTTAGCCAGCCAATCAACCACGATTATTTTTCACACGGAAATTTCCGATTGAAGGACAGCAGGAGAAAGAAATAGAGACAGAGAGAGAGCGAGAGAGAGAGAGACGGAGAGAGTCAAGGAGACAGAGAATAAAAAAGAAAAGGAACAGTCTCGATGATAATAATAATATTGCAACACCTATATAATCCTGATCGCTGCGCTGTGGCCAATCGACTACACAACTACTACCTACTATTATTAATACTAATACTGACTGATATTGTTGATGCGAGAGTCGAGAGAAGTATGTAACTATGTATGTATATATTGTGAATCCGTGCTGTGAAAAATATAGTGTTTGAAAATAAAATAGATACTCACTACATTGAGTTAGTCGAGGGACCAACTCGAAGTATACATATGTATCGTAGAATATATATACCTACAAATTCTATGAAATTATAAATAACGGGTGGCGAGTAGAGACACTGATCTCTATATATCTCATAAAGAAAAAGACGAAGAGAGAAATAGTTGGAGATACTCAAGAATCGTAAGGTCGGAAGACGAGCGCGATACCTAACCTAGACATAGTTTGATGCATTGATAAGGAAATTGGTGATGAATACGAGGATATACCACACTACCTACGATTGCTACGTTCTGTTGTTACTGCCACGACGTAATACGCTCGATGAACGCCGTTATACTACTGCAGTGTCAGACGCACGCGGTGCGGTGTTCTTCTCCTCGATCGTCGCTGTCGTCAGCTGACCATGGCCGAGCATTGTGTCGCCCTGTGGTAATGGAATAGGAATAACAATTATAATAAATAGAAGACGGAAAAATGAAATAAAAATAAAATATCGGTGCGGTGGATAGTGGTGTTTTACCGTTCGAACGGAATAATAAAGCTTACCTTATATTATGGCCGTGAAAGAATAATAATCGTCCTCATTACATTGCCTGCGCAAGTAGGGTATATCGACGATAAACCGAATATAGTGTGCATAGAAATTAATATTGAACAAAAATGAAGAACCCGGAACACGAAAGTGGATATTTCGAGGACTGTAGTGATGTTGAAATAATCAGTGAATCAGATCACTCTACAGTTAGTGGTCATGGTAGCAGAGGGATTAAATGGGCATCCGGATCGGGTGGATCGGCCGGTTCGTGTAGCCTGGCAAAAGCGATTAATGAATTGGACGTTAGTGATTCGCCTGCATCACCTCAACCCGTTACGGGATACAATGAGGAACATCGTTCAAGAGGTAAAGATGCCGGATCTCGGTATAAATAATAACAATAATATGATATATGTATGTAAACAATTCTACGGTGCCTACTGTTCCTCACAAAATTTCGTTCGTTCGTAGAATAATCAGATAACTTTTGTTCATTCGAACGTTCGGAACTTGAGGCACATGAATGTGTTAGTTAAAAAAAAAAAGTGCCTTTCTGTGAAAATAGATGATGTACAAACGAACTCTTTTTTTACTATTCCACGGAGGTGGGTTGTTCTTTATTATTAGCCTAGGTATAATGAGCGTTTGCCTTCAATACAATATTTATTTATTCGCGTCCGGCTACTTTCGAATTTTTATAATTTTTCATTATCCTTCTCTCTGTTTTTTTCTTGACATTTTAATTCACGTATTTTGTTATTTCAATTTTTTTTGTTCTGTTTTTCAATCTAATCTTGGAAAAAGTATAATTCTGTGAACCTTGAATGAATGAGCGAATCTATAATTATCTTCATCATATAGCGTATGAAAGTTGAGCTCTTCAAGGACAACATATGTTGTAGTTTATTCATTTTTGGATCCGTGGTAACCGTCAAAAAATTGTATAGACATTATTGTTTCACACATTGGTGATTAGCATTCTACAGTTGTAGTGTAGTTTATACATATAACTGTGGCCAGACTTATAAAAAGATGAAACTAGAATAGAACGAAGATCATTTCTTCGAATGCGTGATTCTTCAGGGGACTAGATCGTCGGAGAATCGAATTTTTTCTATTTTTCAAAGTGACATCCCTCATTCGTGAAATGCCGTTTAAATTTTTCAAAAATCCCCAAAATTACTGTTCTGACAGCTAAGAACGTCAAGCGCCGCGCGACTTGGCTTCCACCGAATTCCGGTACCGCGCAGCGGCGACCCACGTTTCTTCACATCGGATTCCCTGACAAATTCCTAGTATGAAAACTTACTGGCCACTATTGGAAATGTCAGGGGTGCAATTGGCGTATGTTAGGCGTGAATAATACCTTAGCTCTTCATGCCGATGTTCGAAGAGAAAGTTTGCCTATTCATTAAGCTTCGTGCGTAGAAACGTTACTGACGAGGTGTATCGGCGAATTCACACAGAACTCAAATGAGAGTTTGAACAATATCATCTGACGAATAGCCCCCAAAAATATCTTTAGTGGCGTTGGAACAGTTGAAATTGCAGCCTACTTTGCGGCAGCAAAATTTAATGGTGGCTGCACAAGTTATAATTATCATTTTTGAAGGGGATGAATATCGGAATTGGCGAACGATTAGTGACAGCTCGTGCGGCCGAAGACGACCGCCGCTTACATGATTCGGATATTGATTCGGCAAAAAGTCAAAGAAAAATGAATTTTGCTGCCGCCAGGTAGACTGCTGCAATTTTAACTGTTTTTAAGTGCTATTCGCCAGATGATATTGTTCAAACTCTCATTCGAGACCTGTGTACATCCGCCGATACACGTTGCCAGTAACGCTTCTTCGCACAAAGCTTCATAAATAGGTGAAATTTCACTTCGAACATCGGCATGAAGAGCTAACGTAACATTTACGTTTGTGGGCATGCTTCACTCGATTTTAACGAGAAAAATTATTTTGTCGAATATTTTAGGAATGGTGATTTCAAATAGATTGCCACTCAGGGACTCGATGATTCATAAAGAGTAGCTGGTTCGATCCATCAGTCGAAAATTACGAAATGTAAAAATATTTATTTCTTTTTGCATCGTGGGGGGGGGGGGGGGGGCGGCTTGTGAATAATAACAAAAATGACACATCGGTTTTTCTATGATCTAGTCCCCTTAACCTAGGTGACCTAGGTCTTAAGGTGCTATTAAAGACCCATTTGCACTCATTCTTACTCATTGTCGATAGCACTGTTGTCATTCGAAAACGGGATTCGTCACCACTCCTACACCAAACAACCAATTTGAATTAAACTTTTTCGATTGGATGCAGTATTTTAGCAGACAGTGGCCAACTATTCCATCTCGCTAAAATTTTGAGAAAATTATGAGTTTTAGGGAGTTTCTAATTGTTAGGTGAGGTTTGTTCGTAGGCGAGATTGGACGAACTTGACCCGCTATGTTGAATGTAGAGAAGCCGTTCCAAAAACAAGAAACGTAGATTTACGCGAAGAACTTGATCGATTTTTATGAAACTTCGAGAATTCGTTGAGCATGATGGCAGGAAGTGGCCAAGAAGTGGCTAGTATTTTACTTGTCCAACACATTGGTCGGATTCGATGAAAAATGAATATTTCCTATGTTAGCTAGGTTAAATTGCCTGTGGCGACTCCAAATTCCCCTTAATGACGTGTCATCGGCTCAGTGCCCCCCGCATAGGTATACAATACTTCGTACTATTGAATGTCGATGTTTTCAATTTGGGACGGCTCTGCAGTGCAATAATTCTTGTAATGTTGTTTAGAGACCGTTATTGCTTATAGTTGCTTTATTTTATTTTTATTCAATTTTTCCTTCGTTTGTTGTTTTTCCTTCTTTCTGTTGTTGCTGTTGCCACCGCTATGTGTATTCATCTCTCGCATGATAAATAATACGTATGGTATAGTATATACCTATTCGTAATCGCCGTTATACACATACATACTAGAAATACAGTAAGAAAAGCGTTTGTGTATATTATGTGTATACTATATATATATATTTGGTTAGTTTGATATATGCGTCAGCAATATTCGTCTGAAAATATATGTAGATATTATGTAGCGTAATGTTGAAAGAATAACACGAAAACGACAACAGCAAAGAGGGTATTCTTCTCTTCTTCTCTTTTTTTTTGCTTACTGACTTGTACAAACAACTTTATTTTCCCAACCATAACTTCATGAAGACGGGAAGATGGTACTTTAATACTTATTACTAATACGGAATTTTGATTATTGACGTCCTCGATTGCCTTATTACATACCTTAGCAGGTATCTAACTTCACTGTCTGTGTAAATTTGATACATTCACCGGAACACGGATTAGCCAGTTTTTACGTGGAAGTGAAATGGTGATTCACTCTTTCTGTTCTGCTGCATATACAGGGTGGATTTTCTCCGGGGTCTGATCTGGGAGGAGCTTCGAGTAAACTGTATTTTAGATGTGTGTTTGGACGCCAACAAATTCAGAGATAAGGGTATCTGCTTGATAATCAGACACTATCATCCTAAAGCAAACGAGTATGAATGGAAGAAGGCGGAGCCTCAGCCCGTTGAAGCTCCTCCCAGATCGGACCCCGGAGAGAACCCACCCTGTATATATATATTGCCTCGCTACTCATACCACCCCCACCTTTACCTTTTACTCTATTACCAGCGCTGCTTCGTGAAAGTTTTATCGTTATAATAATTATTATTGTTATTTAACGATAAATATATAAATACGAAATAACAGTTGAAGGCATGTCTCTTTTTTTCTCTAAAATATGATGATTGCCGTACATGCCTCGAGTTTCTTATTATATTCATGCATGGTATAGGCATATATATATATTAATTTATATTTATTGCTTCATATAGGTATACCTATGTATATTATTTGCGCATGAACCGCCGATAATACAACGACAACAAAGTTTGTTTTCTGCTTTTAAATATACTATTTTTATATTCGGTATATATCTTAGGTATATATATTCTTTCCGTCTACTGCTGCTGTTGCTTCTGCGTGCGCCGCGGTCGAGTATATCCGTTGCCTAAACATGTTACATACGTATAATTCTTGTTTGATATAACTGTTACAGTACATACTATACGTACCTATAATTCGAGAAGACCGTATCCCCCACCGAGGATTCTGAAAGTTGGACAAAAATATTGCATCTTTCTCCTCGTTGAAAAATTTCAACTGAAACATTATTTTCGGTGATTTTGTTGCATCAAAATTATAGGTATAATTCAGCCTTATCTTCAATACGTATACACACACAATGACGGCGATAGTACGAAGTGCGAGAGAGAAATGAGGCCTTGATAGTACATAAACTGCATCCATCAACACGTGGATGTGAAACAGCGTATGTATGTTTCTGAGCCATTGTTTCTCTTATTTTCTTTTTTTTCGGCTCGGTTTTTACACGCTGAGGTTTACCTCTATAATAGTATCAATAACAAATTCAGACTTTGACTAAACTACGTTACGTAACTTGACTTTAAGTCGCGGTAGTTAGTCTACTAGATAGATCATGTATATATGAAGTGTGGTAAGTCTATACGGATGGAGATACCTATATATATATACACATACACGCATATATATATATATATAATACACATGTATGGCATACTTCATGATCGTATAAGCAGAGCTGTTAGAAGACATGCGAGTTTTGACGTCAAGGTCAGCGAAACTCTGTCGATACCAATGGAAAAAGTGTTCTATTCTGTTCGACAGTAGGTATATCATACCTGTATGTACGATGCACCAAAACTACGCATTCATCTCGTTGATTGATGATTAGCCCTAAGAAGGAAAAACAAAAAGCAATTTAAGTGAGTTGGTAGCGGTAGCGCGCTAATCAAAATATATTCTTACTCTAATATGTTTTCTTCCTTCAATTGAAGAAGAATGAAAAAAAGTGTACACATCTGGCTCATGCAACGATGCAGGTTCCGCCATGTATATAAGTATATAACTACAAGATACAACTGTATAGATAGGTATAAGCTGTCTCGCGGTCTCGCGGTGGTTCGTGGTGCTTTGCTTTGCTCGCGCGGTGTTCGAGGAACCGAAAGAAAGTCGGTCCCGTTACGAAATAGCGAGTGAATGCTGGCTATCTGGGTCAAGCAAAAGCGGAACTTCTGCACTGCGCGAGCTATCTGGCCCTCTCTACGAGCTTTGCCGACTCCGCGGCTCCTGCGCTTATACGGCTATATAACGTTATATCTACTATCCTGGCATCCTTTTATCATCCTCCTTATAGTATTCGGTATGCCTAATTTCATCCGGCTGTGCAGTGATACACGCCGGCAAAGTATTTCCTACGTATTTGTACTGAAAAAAAATAATCGATTGTCTGATGACACACTTGTCCTTTTATTTTAGCAATTTTTGTATACTTTACACACGATGCGTGTCTCGTTAATTCATACCTATATTGGTATGTGTAGGCTCACGCGACATTCAGATACAACATTCCCTCGCTGTTTTTATGTGTTTAAACGGTGATCGCCTATTATAACTAGGTCAAATTCTAGGCAAGCGCCGCGCGTTCTACCTATACACTTAACCATATGTAGAAATGCACATATGTATGTAATATATACCTATAAAGTCTATGTGTATACCCACGTTGTACTATCCGTGTACCTGGATTCGATCATGGCCGCCGTTACCACCACCTTGACACAAATCACTCGAGTGATTTTGCGCGCGTGTTGTCAAGCACATCACGAACTCGCAAATTTCTTTCACTCTCTCGGATCAAGTCTCATCATTCTTTCCAATATTGTTTTATTCTTATCTACCTATAGGTATAGGTTAGGTATATGTATAGGTATATACCTATCTATATTGCAGATTTTCAAATGTATGTACCTACAGCTAATTTTTTTTGTTTGTTTGCGATTGTAGTGTTCGAAAATGGGACACCACTTATATTCTGTTTCTTGAATGATTGACTTTTTTCAGTCGGTTCACCGTAGTATGTAATAAATGTCGCAGTGCGCACTTTTGTGTTGATATTTATTATTATATATACTAAGTTCGTTTCATATCATGCGGAATAATGTATAATTTATTTTCGTAGTTGTTGCAATATTGCTTAGTAAAGAAAGAAAGGAAAATACCTATGAGACGTTCCATTCGACCAATGTCCGACCCTCATCTCTTCAGATTTTGATCCCGATTATTTAAATTTCTTCCGTTTTCACGACCCTAGCTCGTAGCTCGAAATCCTCGCGTCCTATCGAAAAAACTTAAATCACAATAAACTTGTACCATCGAGCGACCATTCCGATGGACATGATGAAGAATTTTTTTCGAGACCTCTTAAGTTCCGTTTTTTTGCAGAAGTATCGGGAAAATACATTTCACCGCAAATGCGGCACCTCCCATTCTTCTCGCTGTGACGCGAATTTTGAGATCTTTTCGGAAGTGGTGACTTCGAAGACACCGGTGATACGGGAACTTCCATTTTATTACCGGAATTTTTCTTAAGTTTTATTTCCAAGTCAATTTATCGGAATGAAAAGGACCCTTTATGATTACTATTTACCAAAGGGTAGGTTACACATGGCGCGTATTTCGAGTAATATCAAGACTTTACACCACTTCCGGAAAGGCCTCCAAATTTGCGTCACGGCGTGTAAAATATTCACAAAAAGTTTGAGAAAAATCGAAGGTGTCGCATTGGCAGTAAAATGTATTTTTCCGATACTTTTACCAAAAACCGGCACTTAGAGGTCTTGAAAAAAATCTTCATCATGTCCATCGAAATGGTTCCTAGATGGTGCAACTTTATTGTAATACAAGTATTTTTGATAGGCCACAACGATTTCGAGCTACGAGCTAGGGTCGTGAAAACGGAAAATATTCGTAGCCCGGTGAAAAAAACGTCGAAAAATTTGAAAAAATGTCTAAGTGCTTTTTTCGAGTAGTACCACAACACAAATAATCGGTATAAAAATTGAAAGGGCTGGTCGAAATGGCGTGGAATGCCCCCTATGTATGTTTGTTGTACATACATGGAGCGAGCGATCGTGTAATTTGAACACTAGATAGCATGGCATGTGTATACATGCCTTTAGTTAACTTCCATACTTCAATTTCTCGCGATTAAGTTTATATATGACACGTATAGAATAAGACAGCAAAGACAAAATATTAGGAAAAGAAACGCAAAAAAATTAAATGGATAAAAAGTTCTCTTACGTAATCCGAGGATGGGAAATTTCGTATTGTATTGTGACGCTTTCTACATAAATCCACTTCATTTTATATGCATACACGTACAATAGGTACATAGGTATGTGTGTGTCTTTATCATATACATTCAATTTCCACATAGTTTGTTTGTTTGTTTCAAACATATTATTGTCGTAATGTATAGAATACCTGTCCAGTATGCTGCAGAGAATTTTATTGTGTTTATAGCATTATTTTCGCTAAGGTATAACTGATTTTCATTGTAACTATGTATGTACGTATATGAGTTACGTTAATATTGTACAACGTAGCATCGGTTATTTCGAATTATTCTTGTTCTATTCCTGCGCGAGTCTTAGAACATCTTTGTTTCAAAATTTCACGCATTTGCTCTGTAGAATCTATTTACTCTGAATTTTTTCTTCGCTGTTGCAATGCTTATTTATTTTTATCGAGTTCTTTTTCTTTCTTACAGTTAATCTGGCCGACAATGGAGGTCAGAGAGTTGATATGTCTCACTTTGACCTTCTCAAGGTGCTTGGAACTGGAGGTCAGTATTTTAAATCATACCTTGATACAATGAATTATACGAATACACATGCGTCCGAGAAAATACATTCTCTCAATTAAAATTCAGGGAATAATTTTTTCTTCTTCATTTTGTTCCTATCGTAGCGTATGGAAAAGTCTTCCTGGTTCGAAAGAGGACGGGGGCGGATATGGGACGGTTATATGCGATGAAAGTATTGAAAAAAGCATCTATCGTTCAGAAGAAGAAGACTACGGAGCATACTAAGACCGAAAGACAAGTCCTTGAGGCTGTTAGAGACAGTCCTTTTTTGGTCACGTTACATTATGCTTTCCAGACAGATGCCAAACTCCATTTAATTCTAGGTACGATCGTTATTTTTACGTGTGGGTACTGGAAGGAAATGGAAAATCAACATTTTTCCAGAAATCTTTTTTTTTCATCAAATCAAAAGTGTGGCGAGGGGGGCACGGGGATGGAGGGAAATCATTCTCACTTGATTTAATATGCACTCAATTCAATATAATCCGTCGTTTATATTCTGTTGATCTTCCCACTTCACCAAGGGAAGTTATTATATAATAATCCCAGCAATGAAGTTGAGTTTTCACCAAATTCTCACCTTTTGTAGTCTAGAAAATCATGGAGGATAAACGGATCTTAATGTTGGATAGACCAATCGATGCGGGCTTGTGTAACTTAGAACTGATTAGATTTTTATCGTGAGTTTTTGAGTTTGATAGGTTCATTTGTTCACGAGTTGTTTCGAACAGAAAATCTTGATCTTTTTCTTTTTTAAGTTTTTACGGAATTCGTCTTCTCTCTTCATTTGATCGGTTCAATTTGAACAAACTTGAGACTCATTGAATTTCGGAATCAGTTGACTTTGAGCAGAGAATCAGCGAAGAAAAAACAATCATAATTGAGCTGGGAGAAGTGGGAAGTTTCAAGGCTGGCCCATTAAGGTTATAGCTGAATTATCAGCTTTTTTTATTCCACAGATTACGTTAGCGGCGGTGAATTATTCACACATTTGTATCAGCGTGAACATTTTACTGAAGATGAGGTACGCGTCTATATCGGAGAGATTATTTTAGCCCTCGAACACCTCCATAAGGTATTTTGTATTCTTACCTAATATAAGTCAATTATTTATTATTGTATTGACTAACTGTCTGCCTAGTTTTCTGGAGTTGTGCTTCCACTGTATAAATATCATGTATTGAAAATTGGACCGAAATTTTTTCAATAATTTCTAACAATCATCACAATTTCATAAATTGCTCATGGTAATTGAAAATTACCATGGTTTAAACCAGATTTGAAGGAAACTTAGCTTACGATAGAAAAAAACTCGACGTTTCTTCACGCTGTGTGTTCATTTCAGCTGGGAATTATCTATCGAGATATCAAACTCGAGAATATTCTACTCGATCACGAGGGGCATATTGTTTTAACAGATTTTGGTCTGAGTAAAGAGTTTCTGCCTCATGAAAGGGAACATAATGCTAGAGCCTATTCTTTCTGTGGTACGATAGAATATATGGCGCCCGAAGTTGTCCGTGGCGGAAGTGCTGGACACGACATTGTAAGTATCTGGAATACCTGAAAAAAATTTGAAGAGTTTCGCATAATAGTTGACCAAAAATGAGAATGAACTCATGAGAGAGTTCCCTCTTACATTTCTTTTTTCTTCAGGCTGTCGATTGGTGGAGTGTGGGTGTTCTAACTTACGAGCTGTTAACCGGTGCTTCGCCGTTTACAGTTGAAGAAGAGAAAAATACTCAGAGTGAAATATCTAGAAGGATATTGAAAACGGAACCACCAATTCCTGGTCATTTGAGTGCCTCTGTTCGTAGTTTCATATCAAGTTTGTTGGTCAAAGATCCTAGACAAAGGCTTGGTGGGGGACCTAGAGATGCCAAAGAACTCAAAGAGCATCCATTTTTCAAGAATGCCTCACCTCCGTTCAGTTGGAGCGCTCTAGAATCCCGAAGAATAACACCTCCGTTTGTACCAAGAATTGCTCATGAGCTAGACACCAGCAATTTCTCTGATGAATTTACCAAAATGGTAGCTGCTGATAGTCCCGCTGTTGTACCACCTAATTTCGACAAGATTTTTCGGGTAAGAAAATAAGATTTCATGATTCCTTGGAAATAGTTATAACAATTGTTCTTCATCTTTCTCTGT
The DNA here is from genome assembly GCA_963170745.1 of Phymatocera aterrima. Lineage (NCBI taxonomy): Eukaryota > Metazoa > Arthropoda > Insecta > Hymenoptera > Tenthredinidae > Phymatocera > Phymatocera aterrima. The sequence goes on from OY720660.1 coordinate 107,086, forward strand.
TTAAAATTTCAGGGTTATTCCTACGTCGCGCCATCAATATTATTCGCCGATAATGTCGTAAGTGAAGATATATTCAGGCATGTTGATCGAGGCACGAATGAAGGCCAGCGCCCTTCGGCATCAGATGTGCTAGCAGCTCGTTTTGAGGAGTCAACATTTTTTAAAACATACGAATTAGACCCTAGAGAAGATGCCTTAGGGGATGGTAGTTTTTCAGTATGTCGTCGTTGTCGTAATCGGCATTCTCAGCAGGAGTTTGCAGTGAAAATAGTTAGCCGCAGAGTAGATTGTGGGAGGGAAGCTAATCTGTTGAAAACGTGCCAAGGACATCCAAATATTGTAAAATTAATCGAAGTACATCAAGACCGAGCGCACACGTATCTTGTAATGGAACTTTTGAAGGGTGGAGAGTTGATGCGCAAGTCAAAACCTTTTTCGGAAATTCAAGCAAGTAAAATTATGCGTCAACTTGCCTCAGCGGTCCGGTTTATGCACTCGAGAGGCGTTGTCCACCGTGATCTTAAACCAGAAAACATTGTTTTCACGAACGCTAACGATAATTCATCGATAAAAGTTGTCGATTTTGGTTTTGCGAGGATCAGACGAGGGCGAGAGCCCCTTCACACGCCTTGTTTTACTCTGCCTTATGCAGCACCTGAAGTTCTAGCTAGACAAGGATATGACGAAAGTTGTGATCTATGGAGTCTTGGCGCAATTTTATATTCGATGCTGTCTGGAAGGCCGCCGTTTCGTGCAGGATCACCAGATTTTGCATCTCGAGTTAAAGCTGGAGATATAGACTTTGGAGGGGAGGTTTGGCGTGGAGTTTCCTCATCTGCCAAACAGGTTGCCAGAGGACTCTTGACCGCCGATCCTAATCAGAGGCTAACAGCTTCGGAATTAGCAAACCACGAATGGGTTATGGGATCTACCGCGCCTCCTATAACTCCGGTAGCTGAATCCTCTATGTCCTCTACATCGGCCGCCGCTCCATCGACCAGTGAAAAAGGGGAGAGTTTTACACTCAGAGAAGTTGATGGAGCTAAATTAGCGCAAAGAAGAAAACTCCACAAAAGATCTACCTCAAGTTCTGTATCTTCTTCAGCTTCTAACACCTCCTCAAGTCCATCGGTTCAGCTTTTAAGACCACCTAGCGCTACTACAACCGTTACTTCTGCGTCTCCAGCTCAACCTAGCGTTTTTGACTTCGGTGAAGAAAGGGTGAACGAATATCTTAGCTCGCTTTCGTCGTCGTCGGATTCTAATTCACCGAGAATTGCAAGAAAAATGGAAAGAGCGGATCAGTCTTGCGGACCTAGACCTAAAAGGCGTAAGCGAGATCCTGCTGAGGATGGAACAAATTCACAAGGAGATGGAGGTGGAAATGGAAATGGAAATGGAAATGGACCAGTCACCAGAGCTAGAAAAAGAAAATTAGAACAGAATACAAGCAGTTCTGATAGTTCAATTGAATCATCTGAAACAACATCTTCATCCAGAGCTGGAAAACGGGATGCGATCGTACATAGAAAACAAAGAACTGGAAAACGGCCTAAACGACTTGCTACTATAATCGTAGAGTAGAATTTCATGTGTTGCATGAATCATATTATGATTATGATTATTATGATTATGATAATTTAGAAAACGACAATGACGACGACACCATCACTAGAATTTTTTGTTTCTTTTTTCCTGTTGCATGTTCCGTGACGTAACTACTGCTCCTGCTGCTGTCTTTGGAAGTTTATTGTGCAAGACGCGGATATCGCACCATTCCTATTTCAGAACTTTAAGCATTGTTTTGTAAATAAATAGTAGGTAGATAGGTGTACTTTTTGGCTACTTCTTAAGTATCATGCTACTCTCTATCATCACCCACACAAGTATCAAATTAACGATAATAGTGAATTCCTATCAAAGTTATTAAACAATGGTAGATATGTTGGATTTTTTAACTGGTAGGTAGGGTAAAGTAATCATTATTATTATCAATTGTGTCAACTTGTAAAAAGGAGATAGCAGAGAGGGTCTATAGTATGTTGTATACGCTTGTATTGAGAAATGATTGAAATACCATTCTTGTCAAAGATTTATATAGATTTAATATAATGAAAGAAGTTAAATAATCAGAACGATCGGAAGAGATATAGTGATAATCGAGATGAAGAGTAAGATAACGAAATTATATGGAATAGTAGAAGAGAGAATATTATATATAATATATATACTATATCAAAGTAAATAAAAAATTATTTTTTATTGTTGCATATTGGATGAAAAAACGTGTGGAAAGTCTGTTTAATTATCTATATTTTTTTCTGATGTATTAAAATACGTTATATTTTGGTTTTCTGTGATCATAAATTAAAAGAGAAAACTTACGTTGCACCGCGAATCGGAGTGGCAATTATTGAATATTACTCAACTGCGATTGTGCCTCGGGGGTATACCCAATTCTATAAGAGTACGTTTGTAGGGAGAAAGATAAAAACTAAAGTTATGGCAGACTGATACCGTGATGAAGAGATGTGATAATATAAGCATCTGGAACTTGGTTCTCGATTCAATTGATGAAGTTTTATATCATGTAATACAGTATGCAGCGGCAACGTTTCTGCTTATACACTACAAAACTCCAAGATAAAATTATTACTGGAAGCTAGGATCCGTAATGAATTACTGATAAGGCGTTTTTTGCCTTAGAAAGAAAATTGTAATGAAAAGATTGAAATATGATAAACCTGTTTACCATTTACCCTATCACACTATATTAACTAGTGTGGAATTGTCCTGTTGAACGATTTTCAGATAGTATGGTGTATCATTGAATATTTATGTAGTAGTACACGTAATAAGAAACGTGCAATGGGAAAGACTGAATATAGGGGCATGGCTGGAGGCGGAAGGCGGGAGGAGTGGTTGCACGTAACGACTCAGGGAACAGAGGGCATGCTTGTAATGAAAACGTCTTTAGTTATCGTCGTCATCATTAAATACATGCGAGATAATATTATGGTGAACGGGGCTTTTGATGAAAAAGCTGTATTGTACTACATGTAATGTATACTACTCTGCACACCTCCGCCAAAGACGACTGAAGCAAGTTACAGTTATACTCTTAAGACCAAATATAAACAGAATAGAAAAGAAAAACAAACAAACAAAGATGGAGATGAATGATGGAAATTAATTAATATATTAATAATGATAATGATGATGAATAATAGTAATAATAACAACAATAACAATAAACAAAATAGAAAATAATAGGATAAGTAATAAAAAGAGAGGCAGAAAAAAATATATATCCACATCATGCATATTACAACATGTAGTAGCTGCACTGATTGATTGATTGACTGATTGATAGATCGATAAATGATTGAATGGTTGAACACGGGAGCTCTTGTGCAGTAATTATTATCATATTATATTATGTTACATTATATAAATAAATTGTACTTCAGAAGAAGCGTAATAGATATTATGTTACACATTATTAATACATCATAGGTATATATAACATTTAAAAAAGAAAAGAATAAATATTGGAAAAACGAGTATAAGTAAAAATAAGTTAAATATAAATATACCATACATATGTAATATACAGACATATATATACTATATATATATTATATATTGTATTATCATCACTGAGATGATATTCTTCAAAGAGATCGATATGCTATAGCGGTATATCTATACTATGTATACTATATGATATATTTATACTATGGGGCGGATGTATCGAAAGCATTGAAAAATTTGTATGTATCACAAGATGGAAGAATTATATGAAACGATTTTTTTACGCTTTCGTGCAAGCCCTCGAGACCTGCATATTAATATATATTTTTGTCGTTTTTTTTTCTCTAATCGTAAAGTCAGTAATGATTACGAATTAAATTGAATGAAATTATTCATGGCTAAGTGAAAGGAAACAAACAGTTTTATTTTGATTTTTTTTTTCTTGTTTTGTGTATGTATATTAATATTATTATATTATTATATATATATATATTGCATTGTAATAGACAGTTAAATAATGATTATATTCTTTACCGAACGTGTATGTATAATAATATATAATACACACAAAAAAAAAGTATAATTAGCTTCTAGCTATGCGAATAAATACATAGGGAAAAAGAATGCTGTTTTGTTGCTATGGGTGCATAAGAAAAAAAAAAAAAAAAAAAAAAATTGAATGCCTACCTTTGTTATACTACTGGTTGTTTAAATATATCATATATGATGTTTATTTATATTCTCTTTGTGTATATTTATTTATTCTACTTTTCTTTGATACCTCTAGAATAGAATTATTATATACGTTGTAGGTAGGTATAGAGACCCTGAACTTCATACTTCTGTCATTTTGATAACAATTAAAATTTTCATAAAAGTGAACGACAAAAAAACAATATAAATAGAAAGAACAATATCTGATCCTATTGTTTCAAAAACGGAATTAGAACTTCCAAACATTAATTGATAGGAGATTATAAAGAATACTAGAGTTTCTTGATGAAATATTCTTCAGAGGATTCAAATGACCAAAATAAAATGTAAACAACAGTTAGTCCTCGGAATGATTTTTGGGATCTTGGTCCACTTTTTTTAACTTTACATTGAATTCAGTAAATATTATATTCATAATTATAATTATTATTGAACTTAAATAAATGGATGAACAAAAACGCACAAGTAAATCAGAAAATCAGCGTATAATATCGAATAATAATCAAAGTAAGAAGATACACAAGTGATTCAAATTTAATACACTGGTTGTGTGGTTTTTTTTTCTTATGAAATACAGTAAAATTTTCCTTACTATTATTATTATTTCAATTGGACATATAAATTAGGATTACCAAGCTCTAAGAATAAGTATAAATCACAATAAATTATCGATAAATATTAATCACATTCAAATTTTTGTTCTCCCTTCTCTTTTTCATTTTATTTTTTCAAATTTATCGATAATTTTATGAATTTCACAACATCTTCGGAAATATATTATTACAATGTATATTGTGTATAATAATTCTATAATGTAATACGTAATTTTTTTTCAATAATTAATGTAATGTAAGTTAAGTTAACTAGTTTACTTAAATCTTCATTCATTTATTCGTTTCTGTTTCTTGTGATATTCGTGTGATGTTACAGGATAAAATTCCATTTGGACATTCATTTATGTATTGACTAGGTCCGAAAATAATCGGTATACAGTCGCATGTGCGCTAATAGTTTGTTTTTTTCTATCTAATTGAGGAGGAAATTTCCTCCCTTGATTATTTTACTTTATGGAATTTCATTTTGAAGTTAAATTTTGAATCTATGTATCCAAGCCATCAGTGGTAGCGGTTGTGTTGAGGCGGTATAATTGATGAAAATTGATATTACATCAAAATCGTTCGTGTTTCAAATCAAAGATGACTTATCAAATTAAAGTAGCGCACATTATATTCTGTGATAACATCGAAATCGATAATAAATTATAACAATAAATGAAGAAAATAAGCAGAGCGAAAGAGATAAGGATGATAAAAATGATGTAAAATATCTATATTATATATGGAAAAGTAAAAATAGAAATTCTCCGATATAGCGAAAGTATTTACCCGACCATTGAGACAACTTTTTTAGTTCTTCTCTTTAGACTTTGCTAAACTTCTCTTTGTTATTTTCATTGTTACATTATCATTTTATTTCATGTGACCACAGTGTTAAACGAAATCTACGTCAATTAACGGTCGTTTACTTAACTCTATTATGAAACAAAAATTGGAAAACGAACAAAAAAATTTAACATTGATTTGGGTACACAGGCCTCCGAAATAACGGAGCTTTTAATTTTAAACTTATATCTCTGTTTTCGTCATATAGGTACATCAACGGTACACACATTATCTCAACATAGACGCCAATGAATTATAATGTAATCGATTCATAGTATGAGCCAATATTCCTGCTCCACATAAAAAAGGATACAAAAAAAAAAAAAAAAAAAAAAAAAAAAAACAAACAACAGGTACAGACGAAACACAATATTCCGTTTTTTTTTATCAGCATCGTCATCATTATTGAGGAGCATCACTGCCTACGGAGGAACAGGGTAGAAGATATACTGGCCATAGAACGAGCGCTATTGTTTTCAGGCATACAAAGAGTATTTTTTCGAATGCACTTTGAAAGACTACAAACCCAAGCCATCTTAGCTCAATTCTTTAAAATACTAAAATTCTTCGATTATTATTTATCTTGTCTCCCAACTTATATTATTTGTTACAGATGAAGTGTTGTTTCTTTTATCTTTTTTTTCATACCCAACAATAATAACTATTCCATGCTACTGTCTCCCTTGAAGTGAAAAGAGAAGAAAAACCTCTGCCTCCCCCTATCTTTTTCTTTCCCTCAATTTTGTGATTATTGTTATTATTATTATTACTATTACTATTATGATTATCAACGATAATTATGAATACTTCTATTTAATCACCAATAAACTATATCATTCGAATAGATTACATCAATTTATAACGCAACTTAATACACAAATATACAAATTAATATACAAAATCGTTAAAAAGAGGGATCACTGATTGATGTGTTTATTTGAACGAGGAGCAGGAACCGCAGGATCATCTCAGATCATTTCACATAAAAGCAGGGAACAACCAACTCCCGGACCCTAGCAACATCCTCCGCCTTGGGCACCACCCTGACCTCCAGTTCCCGCTAGTCCACCTGGGCTTGTCGGGGAATGTTGAGGTCCAATTTTTATCCCGTTTGCCTAAAAATACATTCTATTTTATATGATTCTAAGGAAAACAAAAAGCAAGTAAATAAGAAGACAAGAAAAAATATTTAAGATAAAATTGATGGTTATATATTTGTAAATATTTGTCATCACCTCGTTATTTATATCGAATACTCCTTCCTGTATTTTTTCATAAATCTCTTTAGCAGTGTTTATGAATGCTTCCTCAACATTCGCAGCTGTTTTAGCGCTTGTTTCCATAAATACAAGACCGTGTTCACGAGCGAATGCTTCGCCCTCTTCTCTCTTAACTTCTCTCCTTGTATCGAGATCACTTTTATTACCAATCAACATTATTACCATATTCGAGTTTGAGTGCTGCCGAGCGTCTTCCAACCATGTTGTTAAATGGTTGAAAGTTTCTCTGCGCGTTATATCATAAACTAATAACGCTCCAGCCGCACCACGGTAATACGAACGTGTTATTGAACGGAACGCCTCCTGCCCTGCCTAAGAAAAACAAATGTCAAAGTTCAATACTTTAACTTTGTTCAGAGTTTTCAGGGAAAGATTCCAGAAGGTTCATTTTTGTTTGATTTTTTTCCTGGGGGGGAGGGAGGGTCTTTTTTTACCGTATCCCAAATCTGCAGCTTGATCTGTTTGCCATCGATGGTTATCATACGGGCACCAAATTCTACACCAATTGTCAGATCATGTACAGGCTGAAACCTTTTGTCAGTGAATTGAAGCAACAGACATGACTTGCCAACTCCTAGAGATAACAAAATGTCATTCCAGTGAATAATTTGAAAAATATCAGGAATAAAAAAATAACGAAAAAATGGAATCGTAAAATTATAATTAAATGTGAGGTTAATTAATTTCATTGTAGCCGTACGAATGATCGTTTGATGAACTCTGGTGGTGATATGAAAAATATTATCAGGTATTCTTCGTTTCAGCTATTTATTTATTCATTGATTTCGAGGTTGTTATTGCGAGTTGTAATAGGAAACAGAAGGAAATTGGACATATTTCAAATTGTTTTATGAATAATTATTGGCATAAAGTTTCGTGATTGAATTGATAGAGAGGTTCGTGTTGATGAGTCAAACAGATGAGAATTGAATATTTGTGGATTGAATGTAAACGAAAACAATGGGAGCTGTCATGGACACCGCGTAATATACGCGGACACAGATGATCGTGGGGTAACAAATAAAAGAAAAAATGCGTAAAACGATTTTCCTTTAGGGATACTTCATTTGTCTGTTTATTCATCTATATTATACAACTTACCCGTATCGCCTATAATTATATATTTGAAGAGGTAGGCGTAGGACATCTTTCAATATCTATATGAGATTGTTAAAACAGCAATTTTTCAAGTGTATACAAGATAGATACGTAGTAGTTTCCTCTCAACTTCTCTTTTTTAGCTCTGCTCACTACTGCTGCTGCTTATTCTACTTTTCTGCTGGCTGGTGCTGCTTCGCCGTGACTTCACTATGATATATCGCATCGGTTATCTTCGGTTATATTCGGTTTAGTTCGTTGTTACGTGATGAGATAAAAGCGACTCAACGAAGAAAGTTTTGGTTTCAAACCATTCAAAATTCTAATAACAGCTTCGATTCATCAAAAAGCGTACGAATATAGTATAGTTTTGTATTCACCGGTTCTTTTTTCTTTAGAATATCGTGCTGTATCGATACTCAATAGAGTCCTCAATTTATGATATCAAATTCAGATTTGAATTTGATGAAAAGCTATAATAGAACGCCCGCGCTTGCAATGCATCATGGAAGTACCGCGTTAAACAAACATGTATGTATGTATACGTCGAGCAAAGTGCGTTTTCGAGTGTTTCGAGCTTAAAATTGTGAACACAGCAATCCTATTTTACACTAATGGGAATGCTTTATTATTGATAAGATATATTGGTGAACTAAATAGCGCAAATGATAGAGTATGAAAACAATAAATTAACAACTGTACACGCAATGTTTAGACCGATGAGATTTTTCTCTGTGATCTTGTAATAATCTTTCTTCGATATTTTAATGTTATTATGAAATGCTTTGTCTAGATTCGTCTGCAATTACACACCACACACATATGCATTTATACATTTGGGATCTAAGACGTCAGAAGTGTGCAAGTCGCGTTTCTAATGCCACAAGGACGCAAGCGCCGCAAGTATGATTTCGATGCCAAAAGGTCATATATAATTTGTCCTTTTGCGTTCATCTACAAACATAAAAATACGTACAGAACATCAAAATTTAAAAATCAGCCGACCAAAGCCGAAGGCCGTATGCGACGGCGTATACGAACTTTTGATTTTATGAATTTTGTTAAAAAATTTGTTTGCGAACTTTTTTCTTCTGGGGACAGTTCCATAATCGGGGGGTAAAATTTCTTCCAGGCTTAAACCGCTGAAGATTGCCTGCTATATTGGCTGCATCCGACTTCAAACCCTGATACCAATAAAAAAAACGTATCGACATCAATATTTTAAATTCAATATTTAACTAAGAATCACGGGACCCGTGTAGTCAGTTTTCCAATGTTTTATTCTCAAACGTAAGATAAATTTCCCAATGATAGGGACCAAACCAAACCAAACCTTGTTCTCATTTATACATCTAAAGGATAACACGTATAGGTCTGATAATTTACATCCGTAATAATTTCCCTGCCGACCCGCGCATAGATTACCATTTTTCAGTTTATTTCGCTGATTTGGCGCTCTATTTCCATCAGCAAGAGAAAAGTTCGCAAAAAAATTAGAAAAAAGTGAATAAAACCAAAATTGCTTGTATCCGCCATCGAATACGACCTTTTGACATTTAGTCGGTTGAATTCCAAATTTCGATGTTCTGGACGTATTTTCTTGTTTCTTTACAAGTGCAAAAATAAAAATACAAATTATACGACTTTTTTTGCTTCAGTAAAGCGAAAGGTCCCATACTGTCGTTTACGTCCTCATGGCATTTATAGTAACACAAGGTCTTGTACTGTCAGGTGAATTGCGACGCAGCAAGAGAAATGCGTGGAAAAATTCTTATTTTGCATTGAGGTCTTTTTCAATAATTCTATTTATACAAATTATCGTCATTATAATATCAACACTTATACATCAATATCCGCTACTTAACTGAAGTAAGTAGAAAATTTCGTGGAGAAATAAGGGGATCGAAAACAGCCTTTAATTGGGGTGATACATTTTTTTCTGATAAGTATAAAAATCTGTCCAGCAAAATAAAGCTCTCAACCAAAGGTGCAAGCATGAATCTCAGAGAACCAAAAATGACAACTCTTTCCCAATTTTCTAAAGATTTAACTATTTGGGAATTTTCGAATTCCTCTGAAAATTTTGGCCGATTTTCTTCGCCTAAATTTTCGGTTACTGCTATACAATATCTGAAACAGAAGAAAAACAAAATTCTCAATTAATTTGAGTATGAATTAAATGATTTTTCCGGTAGTCAAAATTCATCATTGCTTTGAATACATAATATTCACGTAATTGATCATATTTTAAGAAACAAACTCTTTAAAAGTTGTGGTCTCCCGCAATTTTATACTGTTCAATTGACTGTGACGTTGAGAAGGATTTTTTTCAGCTAAAAGACTTTCCAGCGCAGCTCGATATGCATGTATCTGAAGATAATAATACTTCCTTTTAGCTCAAGAATCTCTTAAACATAAAACATTCCAGATTACAATTTATAGTTCAATTTTTTTCATTTTCTAATATCTCTTCACCTTCAGATCCCAATATTCAGCCGATTTCAGTTTCTGACAATGTTTCTCCACCCCGTGACAAGCTACTTCCAGAGCTGCGTAGGAGAGATTTTTCATCTTGGATGATCGTAGATATTCACTCATTGGATAACTTCGCAGAGCTTCAGAATCATCCCTGTGATATTAATGATTGTACCGTCAATGGTGAGTGAGGTAAGATTCTATGCATCATAAGCATAATGCAGCGAGTATTTTCGGTGATGACATAGAAAAGAACAATTTTCTAATGAAAAATCAGTGAAATGTTACAATTTTCTATCTATTGCCTTCTGTACTTGGGTATGTTCAGAGTGAAAAATTGAATGAATGAGGAATATGTTATTGTCTTAATCTTCTTACTCGAGGGTCATTTTCATGTAACAGCATCCGGCAATACATATAAATTTGGCGCATTCTGATTCCGTGTAACATCTTAATAATGTTGTAGTCAGATCTCCGCAAGCATGTAATCCGATTAAACCAAATCCTGAAGATTTTTCATTCAGTCGAAACTTTTCCGTAAATTCCTTATTCAATCTCTCTACAAATAATGACAGTGCTGACAAATCTCTGTCAATTTTTAAAGACAAGTGCTCAGGCCTTTGTCCTCCATAATTGCCCAGGTATTTCAACGCCGTTGATTCTAACTGCGCATCCAGTTTCCTGAAATAATGATGTTCACATCATCAACAATATTTTGACTGATTTTACCAACCCTTTTTATATCTAGCGTTTTCTTTATTCATTATAATCATTCTCGAGCCGTTTAATTATTTCAATTTAAGTTTTCATTTTTTGTAAAAAGTTACCAAAAAATCACAAAACTTTTTCATTATTTGAGAAATTTTTATCCCGGAAGGATTTCATTGCAGAAATAATGATTCTTTCTTTTTTGGAAAATAAGAAAGCCTGAACAGAATCTACTTTTGTTAGCTAAATTCAATTATTGTTGCTCATTTTTAAATACACAATTTTTCATTCTGTGTACGAAAGACGATCTGCCTGGGCGCAAAAAAAAATAAAACAAGTCATAGACTTATCAGATCCTTGAACATAAAATACGTACCGCGCTTGTTCAGACAGTGGTGATTGTTGCTCTACGCAAGTAACGCACATTGAATATTTGTGAGCTAGAGTTCGTGCTAAGTGGCCCAGTCCTGCGCCAATATCGGCGGCACATTCAGAATTTGCTGCTTCAGCAGAATCGGCAATTATCTATAATTTTTAGTACTCATTCATTGATTGATTTATTTATCTATGGCAGTTTTTCTATGAATTGGGATTATTTTCATTAATTATGAAAATTATTTAGGCATATTATGAAATATGGACCCCTGAGAAATAGGTGCATGAAGCGATGTCCAAGTGAATTTGTCAGAAATCGCAACTATTACGAAAAAGTATATCTTTGCCCTTTTGAATTTATAATGTTTAAGAAAATTTATCAACACAATCTTCTTTTTCCAGTTATAGGTATCACAAAACCGTACAAAACACGTAATATATTTATACCTGCGCCATTATATCAATTTCGTGTTTTTTCTTCGGTTTGACATGTTTAGTGAAAAATTTTCGTAATTTCGGATGATCCCAATTATCTTTGGCTAAATCTCTTCTACTCGTTTCACCTGGTATTTTTAAATGCTGCATTGTTCTTTCGGTAATACTTTTACTTTCACATTTCAGTACTATCTTTTTACTCGGATCTCTCTCTATTTGTAGAAGTTTAACCGCTTGACGTAGCGCCAATAGCGACAATGGCCATACTCGATGATTCCTGGAATGAATATATAATAGAAAAGAGAAATATTCATTTTCAACATACATTATATACAGAATTGATACAGATTCATTACAACATCAGTTATTCATAATACCACCATTATAAAGTTACCTCGGACTTTCATTCAGAATCCATGATCCCAATTCCTCGAGCTTAGTATCATCAAGAAAATCAACCCAGCTGCGCGGAAGTTTCTCCCATAAATCATTTTCATAGAAATCCTAAGTAATCAGAAGGGAATGGAAAAATAAATGGAGCGTCTGATAAGATTTTTTGCAAAGAACGTAGATCATTATGTGCGTTCTAGGTATCAACGAAAACGATTCTTCTACCGTTATTATTCTTATCAATGATTTGTAGATCCATAATGGTAGATCCCAAAATATATTTATTTCACATCTTTGATCACAAATTTCGAATATTTCCCGGGAGGCATGCGCAATGATACAGCAATCTGATTACATATTCAGCTGTGGAACTCGGTTCAACAATCGGTTACAATGCATTGAACAATGTGTAACAATGGGAATTTTATGCGTCATTAATAGCCTCTAACGGCACGAGCATGCGTATACAGCAATATAGTAATATAGTATAATAAACGTGTGACCGTTCCCTGTGTAAAGAATACTATTGATGCCGATTGAATCAGCGAAAATCAGACTGAGAACAATTTGCTTCGATTCAATTTTCATTGGATTGTCGGCCTTCAATGAAAATCAGCAAGATGCTATCAGACGTTTTAAACAAGGCTGCGAAATTCTAATCATCATCCTTGCTTTACGTAGTTGGTTTCACATATGCATACCATGCATACGCATATACAGTTTGTCTATTCGGCGTGAACTAAAACACCTAGCGCTGATGTCGTGTCGCAATTTCCCATTCAAAGCTGTACTATTGTGAGTAGTTGCAGCTTTCGCCGTGAATCTTGAGACGATTGGAGAAATTGTACACATACGTATGGTATAATTTTCACTATGAACCGATTATAATTATTGAACTATTGCCGCATTACGAACCACGATATATGAGTCCAAGAGCCATCCATATTCTTCAAGAATTTTAACTATCCGGCATATAGTTTCTCGAACGTTGTTACAAATTCGACACGAGCACGTGCTATTTCCAACGGTGGCCATGAGTGATGATCCTTTTACTGTATTTCTTTCTTTCTTTTTACTGTATTTCTTTGCACTTGGTGTTCGTAGATCAACCGAATCATTAGCCACTGCATACAGAAGAATTGTTCTAACTTTTTTTTTTTAAGTATATATAGGATATAAAGATGTTAAGGAATAATTTTGATGTCAATATTTTTCAGAATATAATTTTGTTTTGACTAGATCAGCGTCCGCGGGAAATTTTAAAATGTATAATTGGAGTGAAAATAGTCCGTTATACTCACACCTAGTGGATATTATACACAGGTGATTGACATTCTATAATAGCTACCTAATTCTTGTTCATTTTGTTGTATTATTTATTGTAAAACGGAAAAATATGTATCTATAGTAGCGTTGCCTTCACTCGGCCAAATTTGAGGAGACTCTGCGCGGAGTTTTACTACAGAGCCAATGCAGAATCTTCATAGGCAAGTGACTTCTTGCCATCTGAAAGCCGTCTTATGCAAGATTTCGAATAATGTAGATTCTGATGTCAGACCCGCACGCAAATGTGGAAGTAGACACGCCGTCTCTGCAGTTGCAGCCTGTAGGCATACTGCACTCATTTTGCTACTAGGGATAAGTATAAATAAGTACAGTACAGTCCAGCACAGTTCCCTTGTTCCACTTAGCAACACTTTCACTCTCCAACAGAGTTACGTTATATTACCAGATGCATGAGGCGAATATATATTTCATACACCATTCGAAGGAAGAGTACCTCATCTCACATCTACGTCAATATTCACCCATATATCTATATCGTATTCTTGTGTAGGCATATTACACATACCACATAATACTATACGATACAAAGCTATTACAGCGATATACACGCGTGGACCGTAATATACGCACAAAGTAGATTTTTATAATACTTATAAAACTATAACACGTTTTATTGCATCCTTCTATAATCCTCCTACCTCTTTTCTTACCGCGTAGCATCGTGAGAATTTAAACAGTTTCGACGAGAGTGGAATATAATTGAAGCGCGTTGTATATCGCGCAATAAGTAGTTACTGTACAATTGTAGCATAACTCAAGTAATTTTTTTCTGCACATTTACTTTTTTTTTACAATTTAAAGCATCGTGACTACAGTTTATTACCGCGAATAGGTAGTTCCTATGAAATGAATCTCTCTTCTGTGGGATTTTTTCTGTATTTTTTTTCTTTTTGCCGTTAGCAAGTACGTATATAAGTGTATAACGGATTTTTCGTTTAATGGGTTAAAAATTCCATATTTATTGTCTGGACCCTCTTACGTACAGTACTCGTTGTAAGTGAAAGTTATACCAAGTAGGACGAACGCACACTAATTCTTCAGACGCGCAATCTCTCGCTGTATTACATATACAGGCATGTACACACATCCGTATAATAATTTTTTATCTGTGTGTACACAATTTTACTTGTACGAATTCATATTGCAGAATATTATGTTCACCAATTATTTATTTCATTACTCTAGATAAGCATATGATCCGTCCATATACCGGTCACCTGCAGTATTTAATACATTGATATAATATATAATCAAACGAATGTTTCGGCCTCTGTTGTTTTTTTCTCCTACCTATGTATAGTTTTTCAATTAAAAAATGTTAATAAAAGAACACGTATTATATGTACAGTCGAATTATCATATACACAAACTAGCGGAAGCTATTTTATACGACGTTGGCGTTTGTGAAATTATTCAACCTATAAAATTTTTATTGGATTTTTGAAATTCTGAAATTTTTAATACCTATAATCATCTAAATGAAACATCGCTTTTACTCTAATAGATATTATAGTTTATGTAGAAATCGGATGGAAATGTTGACTTTTACGATATGTATAAATTATACATTTGAATTTAATAACGCGTGTAGTATACCTATACATACGATGGTTAAAAAGGCGGAACAGTAAATCAATCGCACATCCAAAGGTGAAAAAAAAGAAACAAGGAAAACGAAAAAGAAAGTATACGCAAATATCCAGCCCGTCTAAAAAAATTATACATACACCCATGCGGATATTAGAATCCTCTCAGGCCACAAATATCTGCGTGATTATAGCGAGATCAGCAGAGATCGAAGAAAGCTAGAGATATAATATACATTCATATGTGCACTGGAGGTAGTATATGCATATACTAGATATATACACAGCATACGCTAATATAGGAAGGCGTGATTTCAATTTCGTTACCTTGTGGAGGTCGCTGCGTGGTGGAAAAGTGGTGACGATTACGAAGAAGACCACCACGTATACACATACATATTGTATAGGAATATAGGCAGTATGTACATATACAATCGGACATTATAAAGAAAGTTTCGTCCTACCTGCCGCGCGATATCACTCGACTATAGCATGCCTACATATTGTCTAAATATTTTTGTGAGTCAAAGCTGCTTGACCTGGTGTCTTGTCATCGCGTGGTCCTTATGTAAAACCTCTTTACTCGTCAATATCTGCAATATCTAGGTAGACACATATACACATATGATCTATGCGAACTGCGAGACTATAGTGCGACTGGCTATTGAGTATAAATTGATGTCTAGCGCCTCCTCGAGGCTCGAGGAACGGGAGGATATAATAAAAAGAGGCATATTACTGCAGCAGGTAGAGAAAGGTGCCCAAGCGTATACACATCGAAGATTAGAGCGGAGCTCTTCATGTAGGTAGAGTACCTCGCGATACTGAGGAGAAAAGGGGAGAGGGGGGGAAGAAGGCACGAGAGAAACGAACTACAGAGGTGCACGGCTCCTACCTGACAATCAGTTTTCATCTGATCGTGAGGCTCCGACGTAGAATCTGAACGTGATTGTTATTCACTCGTGGAGATACCTATACTGTGTCTTGCATTATACTCTGATGCTGGGTGCAACCCGTACGATATAAACCGGTTACACATGCTGCTTAAAATCGGCTGGTAAAACGGCCTATTACTTCCAGGGAGTTCAATGATATATATATACTATATGGGTATTACATAAATCCAGTGAAAACGGTTCACATATAATACACTTATTCTTAAAACGATTGATCGAAATAACGAAAAATTATGCGGTTCTTCAAATTGGTAAGTACAGTTCAATAATAATCCCAATTCTTTGTAGATCTTATACCTCCTGTAATATTCATCTGACATACAAAACTTTCGGGCCTTTAGGTAATTAATGATTTACATATAGCTATAAACTCACGTATACCTACCTACGCGAATTTCGCCATTATTCATAATTAGTACAATATTGTGCTCCGAAAGCACTCTCGGAAGTAACTACAATATAATTATACCTATGTAGACACGGTGTGAAACAAATTAATTTAATAAGAAGAAATTGCAATTAAATTTCAGATTCTTGTAGTCGCTCATTTATAAATTATCTTGACCACGTTATGTGTATCGTCAATGTAATAAGGAATCATATTCGAATATATGCCACAAGTTTTCTCAACGCGATATATAACACAAGTATACGAAATTCTTTTAACTAAAAGTTGGCTCGCGTACCTACTTTGAGTTGCCTTTACCATATCGGGAGCAGTTGTGATCGGGAATTGTTTATCAGGGGGACCTGTTAACTGTGTCTCGGATGCTACTAGAATACCAATTGATCCCTCAGCTTATGGGCTGACCATATAGACTCGGACATATGGGTGCAGCATGTTTTTTCTCGGTATGAAACCGGGTCAGTCGGTTACGTGTGTCAGATAAACAGCGCATAAATAAACACCCAACCCACCTGAGTTTCGTATATTCGACCAAATTCCTATTTCCTGTGCAAATATATCTCTTGGACGAAAAATTAATTCCCATATCATGCATGCATAATTCATGCCGATATAATTGACGATCCTTCATGATTCGTTTTACAGACCGCCACGCTCCTCCTCGTTGTCTCAGTGACAGTATCCGGCGAGGAGGAAGAAGGGGCGAGCAGAAAATCACGTGAAAAGAGACAGCAAATCTCATTCTATCCTCGACGGGGTCCTCGGCCGCCTCCATATGCCGTCCAGATGGAACCGATCGTCCGATACTCCCAAAGAGACCCGCTCTACAATCCCTTAGCAAGCTCGAAAAGCGATGACTTCATTCATGCCGAAGACCATGGCCAGCCACCAATTGGCTATTACCAAAATGAACCGGAACCGATTATAGAAATTATTATCAAGGAGTCTAATGAAAGCCTTCCAACCCCTGTTCCTCCTCCACAACCACCTCAGCCAAGACCTACGAAAGAACCTATACAGGTATTCTACGTGAAATATGAGAAGAAAAAAGGTCATGGAGATGACGGATCAAAAGTCATTTACGATACACCGATACCAGCTTTGACTCCAGTTGAAGAACACGAGGAATTGAAACCAGAAACTGATTCGGGGTATCATGAAGAATATAACTCTGCAGCTGTAACGCCGCTTCCACTTCAGCTAGAACCTTCAACTACTCTGAGAACAGTTATTAGGCCTGATAGTGAGATTTATCATGCCGGTAGTAGCGGAATTCGGGTTACTTTCGGCACTGAACATGTGCCCCCTAATCAACATAACAAAAGAAGCGATAGGGATCAGGATAATAGACCGTTTTCATCACAAATTGGTACAGTAGCTGCCGGATCGTCGAAAAGGCAGCATGGGCCTTACCAACCTATTCAACCGGTTATTCCACTTGGAATTCACAGATTCCCCCCTGCACATGCTCAACAAAGAATTGTAAATCCATTTCCTCCAGTCGGAAATGGTAATCAACAAAGTGTGGGCGGTCTGGGATTCTCACAGTTACAATTTCAACAAGCTCAAATAAACAGAAACCCCCCTTTGGGAAGACCTCAACAAAGATTACCGATAACTATACAAGGGTTACCTGAAATCCAGCAACGTGTCCCTTTCAACAGTTTCAATAATCGAGGGAAAAACATAAATCAGCATCAACAGCATGCCATTCCTCAACAGCATTCTGGCTTTATTACCGATAATCAAGAGCAACAGAATATATTAAAACAACAAGAAATTGAGAAACAACGTTACTACGAACAGAGGAGACAGCAGGCTCTTATAAGACAACAGGAACAAAACAGACTCCAGAGGGAACAAATTCAACAGAGACAACAGGAACAGATTCGAATACAAGAACAGCAAAGACGGCAGCAGGAAATCGAACAGAAACGGATACAAGAACAACAAATCTACACACAACAAGAACAAGCTATAAAATACAATCACCAACAGTTTCAGCAAATATCTCAACCACAGTTTCAAGTGCCACAAAATCATCTGCCGACTTCTTCTCCAGGCGGTGAAATCTTGAAGTCTGTACCCAAGCTTGAACAACATTACGCGATCCGTGAAAATCCTTCTCATCCTGGACCCTTCCCTCCTAATCCCACGCAGTATCCAATAATTACGCAAGGCCAGGGACAATTTGTTACCCAGAATCAACAACAACCCAACGCTATTGAAAATGCGCAACATGTTCAACGTAATCGCCAACCTCAGTTTGTGGGAGGTGATAATAATCAAGAACAGATAACAAGCAGCAGTAAACAACAAAATTTCCAGAACTCACAGCAGCAGCATCAACAACAGCAGCAATTCTTTGCTCAGAGTTTACCTACGCGTCATCAACAGCAATTGCAACCTGGTTCAACAGGTAATCAAGGTAATTATCAATCAATCTGGGAATCTAGGCCAGTAATTTCACGACATAATTCGAACCCGGGACAAAAAATTTATGCTACACCTGTGACGAATTTCGCGGATAATATTCAAGGGTCGTATTCAACTTCTACTCCTGCGACGTTTATATCCTCGACAACTGCAGCACCACACTCAGCAACTATTAGGATATCATCTACAACTGAAGCGTCAACCACCACGACCTCTTACCCCCAAAATGAGGCAAAAATTCAACAGAATATCGCAAATCTTCCCAATGAAGTTCCTGATGATATTAGAGAGCAGCTTCTGAGCTCCGGTATACTCGGCAATGCTGATATTCAAATATTAGATTATGACAAGGTGGGGGATATCCCGATTGAAAATTTACCACCGGAAGCACTCGCAAACTTCTACGGTGCTGGTGGTGGTACCGCGACTGGAGCAGCCAGCGAACCGGTTCCAGCGATCGTCAAGAGGCCAAAGATCACCATCAATTCGGTAGGAGGAAAAGTTTTACCGTTCAAAATACCCAGTACGAAGGTAGAACAAGCCACGCTTAGACCAGGTGGTGTAGAAATGAAGGTGGTACATTTTGACCCCAATACTGCTCAAGGTCAGGCTATTGCCGATGAACACATACGCGAAGACGCTACACATCTTGATCCTGTCAAAATTGGGGCCAAAGATAGTTCCAAATACAATCGATATCTTCCGTTAAAAGTTAGCGGCGCCGCATTTCCGCTACCGGATGTACCGGAACTCAACGGTAGAAAGATCACCAGCGTCGTTGTACTCGCACCAGTCGATTACAACTTCAAAGGGGAGGAAGGAGTCGTTAATTCTTCAAGAGGCGCCCGGAAATTAAACGATGTACAAGCGGTCAGATTCTTAGCAGGCGATGCGCTTAAACAGGTTGTTAAAAAACCAAATGCTGAAAACTACAAGAAATGGCTCGAACAAGAAAGTCGAGCTGATCCTCAGAGGCAATCAGTCGTTCTTCTCGTTACCACGTAAGGGAGAGCATATTTCATTATTTTCCGAACTAATTTTCTTCTCTTCTCATTATACAAATGTTTCAATCCAGTATTATTATTGTTATTGTTTTTATAGGCCTGTAGATGACTCCCAAGGTGAAAAAGAGATTTTTATGTACGACGTAACGACGCAAGCTGTCAGCAAGCTGGCTGGTGATTTGTCAACCGCATTTGTAGACGTTGCCGAAAGTAATTCTGGGAATGAAGACGCGCAGACCGATATTCAGGACGCATCTTCTTCAGAATAGAGTCAACCATACCATGTATTTGTTTTACCGCTGACGATCATTAATTCTTATACATTATAGTATAGATTCGTTCATACCTACAGCTTTACGAAAAAAGTAGAGCAAAAGAGAAATCCCCCCCCCCCCCCCCCCCCCCCCCAATAATCAATTCAGCTCGCATATTTTAATTATATAGGTATATAATCAGTGCCAAATTTAGACTGCAGGAATGATACAAATATATATATATACCTATGGTATGATATGACAATATTTTATCATTTTTTGAGTCACATAGTTCTCTTAAGCTTAAGGATATCACGATCAACTGTATTCGAAAACAACCATAACGGAAGAAATGCTAGTTATTGAAAAATTAAAAATTAATATCATATCACACGATATATGTGTGATGTACATTTTTGTTTTATACGTATATATGTATATATATATATATTTTTGATACGAAATAAAGATCACTTTTTTATACGAATTGATGTAATATTTTTCCTAGTAACAGAAATCAATTTAATTTGTGTTCACGAAAGAATTGAACTGATTAACATTTTCGAACCATCTACGAAAAAATGTATGAAATCCCTTCGTTCGACTGCAATCTTAGTATAAAATTTCTAGCAAACTTTTTTCCAAAATTTGAATCAAACGTTTCCATACAGTGTATAGATGATTGACCAATTTGAAAAATATTATAGAGTAGATTCATTTGGAGTTAGTCGGAGACTATATATGCTGTCTGAATATGAATCAGTGAAAAATTCGCTGATTGAATTAGTGATTTAGTATGCCACTGCAGAAACAGTGGTGTTTCACGTCACACTGGTCAATTAGATAATTTCTTCTGAAACAGTGCCTGGTTTACTGTTTGATCCGTGTCTTCTTTTTCCCTGCACTGAATATGCAGACATGCCGCGGCGTGCCTATTTTGATTGAGATTATACCTAGGAGAACTACGTACACTTTATCTTCAATTTGATACATAAATTTGTCAGATATCTTTTCCGATAAAATCTTACGGAAATTAGTACAGCGACAGTACAAAGAGAAGAAAGTAATGTGCCCGCCAAGTAGTTTCCATCAAATGGAGTAAGGGAGGCTCCCCATGAGGGCACGGAAACACCACTGATATGTGTGGGAAACACGGAACACGAAAAAACGGAACGGAATGCAGACGAATTTTAATAACTCCTCCGCGGATTTAGGAATATCCTAAGGGCGGTATTCATAGTCAGGTCTTGAGACGGTCTTCATCAAGTCAGGGTTGAGGATGGACTTAAGCTATATCGCATACAAGCAATCGCTTATTCTGAATAATGTAACTCGCAGGTGTCCTACATCGGATTTCGGCTAAAATGTTTTCGGAGGAAAGTATTGAATTTAGTCCCGGTATTGTTTACTCGATATTCGTAAAGGTATTCAGTAAACGGAATTTTACCTACGGGGAAATCGGGGTTAGCGGCGGTCGAAGGCGGTCAGTGGGGTTCAGGTCACTCGACTTCTGCAGGTATATGTACCTGTCGTTTGACTTCTCCGAAAACATTTCCACAGAAATTTGCCGATCATTTAATTCCATCCGGGTAAATCATTCCTTCCCGGGATTGACGAGTATTTGTAACAAAGGCTTATGGGCTGTCTCAATAAGGAGATTTATTTATGAGGGGAGATAGGATTTGTAATGGATAAACGCGTTAGGCGATTCTAGAGCAATTCAGTTGAGTGAATAACTGACGGTTGAGGGATTCGAAATTTTTGCACAATGGCTCATATGGAAGAAATTCTGGGCCTGTACGATATGGATAACATGAGTAGTATCGATTCAGACGAATCCTCCGACGAAGAAGAGCCAGTACCCCGCGCTCCCGAACATATATTCGGGATGGCGAAAATCCATTTGAGTTTTATACTGTCATTGATTTCAAACGACGATTCCGGTTTTCGAAGGACAGTACTGTGCATAGAGAATCGAAGCTGAATTAGTAAAAGTTAACAACTGCGACTTTGTGATTCAATTGCTAATTTGTTTGCGATTCTACGCTACGGCCAGTTTTCACGTGAGTACCATTTTATTGAGAAAGTTTAATACCATCCATTGTAATAATAATGAGTAAACATCGTCACGTTAGCAGGAAAATTGATTGCTGTATTTATTTTAACAGCTCGTTAATGCGAATTTCATGAGTCTATCCCAGGCTACGGTTTTACGGATAGTATTCAGAGTATTTACGCTTATCGTGGCACAGGTGTACGATGTGATAAAATTTATAGCTGCGACCGAAGAAGCTCAGGCGATTAACAGGTAATTATTTTGGGAACTTGGGCAAGGCAGGGACGGCATCGGTCTTCCCGGAGTTGATGGTGCTATCGACTGTACTCACATACGCCTAACCCATACGAAATTTCAAAACTTGCAGGAGGTTCATAGAAACCGTAAGGGATATTTCTCTCCTAATGTTGAGCTAATAGCATCTACCTACCATATGAATAACCGCATTATGATTCCCAAAATTAACTATTCATATGATCAACACCCTAACTTTTCGCAATACAGGCGGTTGTCGGACCACGGATGGAGTTTTCGGACCTTGTTCCAGAATGGTAAATGTTTTTGTCGTGTTAAAATCATATACAAATGTTGACTTGGTCCGCGTTTGGACCTAATAAGTGATCCAATGTGCAATGATTACAAACTTCGGTAATCGGACACACTTCTTATTTCAACGTGGCACATTCTACGGGAGACTTCTGCACCCGAACGTCCCTAGTGGGTAAACCAAAAACACCAAAATGACTCGAAATTTTGAATTACTCGAAACCGGACAGAGTCGTGAGTGGGACTTTGAATATTTTTAGTTGGAATGTCCGGATTCGAAACCGGATAGAGTTGGATCGAGTCGTATGTAAGAGCTCAAATATTATCGGTAAACATTTCCAGTTCGAATGTCCAGATTTGAAACCGGATAGGTCTAGGCCGAGTATCAGTTCTGAGGTCAGCGGATATCCGCATGAAGTACGGATATATATCCGTACGAAACACATATATTTCGGAGCAGTATATGATGCGTATGTGAGCGGATAGACTTGGAAAACAAAAGTCAGGCCGCTGAGGATACATTCCGGACAGGTACGTCACAAAACCAGAAATATTATTGTGAAGAATGGCGTCCACGTAAGACCAGATACATTACCCTGAATCTGAATTTTCGGTTATGCATTGCATCCGTATATAGACTCGCAATAAAGCAGAATTAAATTTCGACGATGGATACGTTAACGATAACACCAGATCGGTTTCTGAAACTTATCATCGCCGAATCCGCATTGTTCTCAGACAGGTCTCCATAAGATACTGATAAAAATTGTCCAGACGATAAGATGCTGAGGAAACTGGATAAGCGGTGATTTGAAACCAATACGGAAATCTGTCCGAAACACTTTCCGGTCCTATAAAATCGTATCCGTCTTTTTTAGTATCAGCGCGTTCGGACCTTTCCGACGTCAACCGGATAGGTCCGGATAGACTCCTGCCCCGCGGTAGGTATACGGTCGTAGAGAAACTGGACACGTCCGTACCCGCGCCGGCAACTTTCACGGGGAGGGTGTGGAGTTTAATTTCAGTCCCTGTGGAAATTCCACACCCTCATCAGAATCGTAATATGCACTTTTTTCAGAAGTATTCCTTGCTATTTATCCAAGCGCAGAATAATTCTACGCGCCAGAAGCAAAATATACACGTATTATGTACCTCGTGAAATAAATAGTTCAGTTAGCGGCACCTAAGTTTGTAATTATTGAATCAGTCATCGCGTCCAAACGTGAACCATGTAAACACTTATATGTGACTTTTAAATGTGGTCATTGACCATCCGAACCACAAGTGGGAAAACCAATTTTTTTTCACAATTGATAACAATCGAAACCTACTGCATGCCACATCCACCTTACGAGAACTATCCCGCACAAGCCCTGTTATACGTGCTTTGCTAATAATAACTCACCCCATATCACAATAGCCCGAACACGTACCGCGGAATATTATCGTATAAAATTCCGGATACAGCCATATTCAGAAAATACGTTGGATGAGGATACTTCACGGATTTAACCGTACAGGAGGCGTATCAATAAATTCAGAAATTGATAATCAATTGCGCATAGCTCCGGATAGAAATCCGTATCCGCATGACCAAAATGCCGAATAAACCCGAACGATAAATATCCACAAAAGCCGCCAATCGACAGGATAGAATCTTACAAAATACCGGCTCTATCAGGATTCTATCGTACATTTTAAGCAGGAATATTATCTCTGCTGTCAACCTTCGTTGTACCAGCTATACTACTACGCCACCCGCAGGCAAGGATAGTGGTCTTACGGAGGAATAATAAGGAGACCAATCTCAAAAGGCGCTGCTCAAGAAAGTTGCAAAACTTGAATTGAACATATAATATTCCTATTCTCTTTTCGTTTGATCCCTATTCCCCGAATTCATTATCAATCGTTCTCTATCGAACAAATTGCGTGTATTCGTTTCAAGTCGTGATTCGAAATTGAATGCAAGCCAGTCCTTGTCGATTCTCATAAAATACCCGCGGCTACGCCGGGTGGCTGGGTGATGAATTTAGATGAATTCCAATGCACGAATTCATCATCGATCGTTAGCGATTCGAATGAATGCTGGTAGGTAATAAGTAGAATCTGTTCCGTCTGAATTTGTGTCTAGGGATATTTTGAGAGACAATTTGGATTTGGCTGAATCAGTACATGATGTGAGATTGCCGTAATTCAAATCGGAATACTATTTTATAATTTCTTCTGAACAAATTCGACTATACAAATATTATACATTGATCTGTTTCAATTCGTAACTAAGAATTAAGATTTGCTCGCACGCGAGAAC
This sequence comes from Phymatocera aterrima, assembly GCA_963170745.1. Taxonomy (NCBI): domain Eukaryota; kingdom Metazoa; phylum Arthropoda; class Insecta; order Hymenoptera; family Tenthredinidae; genus Phymatocera; species Phymatocera aterrima. The sequence continues at coordinate 132,436 of OY720660.1, forward strand.
AAATTTTGAATTTTCGAGTGATTTCGGTGGTGGTGGTCTTTCCACCAGGGGCGTACAAGTGCGAAAGTCTCCCGCGATTGAAACCACTCCACGCCGGCATAAGAGCTGCGTCCGATTACCGGAGTTTGTAATTATGGGATTCCTCATTAGGTGCAAGCGTGAACCAAGTGAGCACTTTCCGGATGAAGCATCCAATATTAATACCTCATCCCATATCATAACAGCCCGAACATGTACCGCGGAAAATTACCATATGGAATTTCAGATCAGACCTTATTGCGAGCATAATTTGGGTACTGACCATATTCTACATACAACCCGGATAGGAGCCTACTAAAAAAATTATGGACAGGACGGAACTATCCCGTATAGGTCCAAATTCAAAAGCGAAATCAAAATTTACATGAGTTCAGGATAGGGCGGTTTACATTCCGCACGCTATCCGGTTCCTATCTGACATTTTCAGCAGGCTTCTGATGCTAGATCACAAAGAATTGAAAAGCTCAATTTCTTTTCAATGCGTGGCAATCTACATTTGCGAAACATTGTTTAGATTCCGGCCAATTCGAACAATATATAGGGTACATCTAGTCGAGTCCTTACTTCGAATTCAGACAATTAGACTTTGATGATACTTTATCCGTGATGATTCCAACACTGGGATCAAGAAACGGGATTCACTAGATTTGCAAATTTAAAATTTTTTGCAATTCTTCGTGTTTTATTGGGACGGCTCAAAAAGGAAACATAGCGGTATTATTGGCTGGATCTAACGGAAGTGATCAATCACGTAGTTTTGCGTCACTTTGTGCCTATTGTTGAGAAGCTCCCATTGACATGAAATATACCCTTCTATACTCAATGTTAAAAATCACCTTGTAACGGGAAAGCGTCTCGGAAAAACTGCGGTCAAATGAGGTTCATTCGAATCGAGTGAACATTTCTTCGAACTTAAGTTTGAGAAATTGACAAATATAGCAAGGCAGAGCTGTTGATGGAGTCGATAATTTGAAATTAAAATACTAGAATGTAATTTTCAATTACAAGCAGAGGACAAGAAAACATTGTTCAAATGAGAATGATTATGCATTATAATGTGAAACATTAATTCATTAGACTTCGACATTCAAACTAAATACTATGAGTTGACACAAAAAAGGCTTCAAATCAATTTCGTTAATTTTTCTTTTCTAATTTTGTAATTTATCAATCTCTAAACAATGGATTACAATAACCAATCGAATTCAGAGAAGTACGTGTGATTTATTTTGGAATTTTTTATATCAACTCACAGTCTGTAATTTATATTTCAGTCAGATTAATATTTGAAATTGTAGTGCATAATCACTTTTATCGGAACGGTTTCTATCTCTATTATTATGCTAATTTCGTTGACATAGTACGTCGGTACATGACGATTTTTGTTGATAGTGTGTGTCTCCATGGGACCGACTTGGATCGTGATATAGACTGTATGCGCTTGGCCAGGTTGTTTAATTCTTTTCACTAAACCATCCGAGCTTATTACCTCCGTTACTGACAATGTTTTTTCTTCAATTTTTTCAACTAATAAAATAGTTTTAGAGATTTTATGTTAAGTTAATGAAATTGGCTCTCTCATACCGTATAGATGTATAGATATACCTATATTAGCAGCAATCATTTCAGATTATGTGAAATAAAGCTGAGGAATCTCAATTCAATTTTCAGCAATTCCATATCTTTATTCTTATTTCACAAATTTGCCTTTAATAATCTGCCAAAAGGCCCATTTTTGTTTCGCAGCCAAGCGTTTACGCGGAATGCTTTGGATATCATGAATTTTCACTGTATTGTAAATAACTTATATATTGTACAATAAATCGTTCTCTTTTGTACGATATATTCACACAATGAAATAGGTATCCAATAGCAATAGAGACAGCAATCAGATGGCATCAATAAAAGAGTTTCTACTTCAAAAACTTCGCAAGCTCTAGACAATAAATCATTCAAAAGAAAAACCTGGAAAAAGTTAATGCAAGTTGTTGGCATATTTGCGCTGAAACACCGATTTTTCCATGTTCCATGAACCATCTGGCCCGATATCTTTGAAACTTCTCAACAACCATGTGTATCTATGCTTGCTGTTGAAGGTTGGACAGAAACCAGGTAGCGTCAAACTCGGTAACCATGGGTCCTCGACTCAGGGATAAGGTCCGCTGCATATTCGAGGTGCGGTGGTATCGCCAGCGCGGTACCATACTGGCATTTGGTCATGTTGTCGTTTCTTACATCTAATTCAAACCTATATTATTGTGGTGGATTTCACGACCAACTATTTCAGATTCAAACATGTTGGTATGCAACTTGGAACATAAACAAGTCGTCCGACATAAACCAATACCCATATAATGTTGTAGTCCTATGATCACTAGAATCCAGTCATAATAATAATTGAATTCCAGATTTGAGTATCTTTCCTTGAACATCCGTTAATTCAACTTGCTTGTAATTACAATAAGTTCGTTAGGACATACCGATGTTCCAGCAAATCATCCATAATTATTGCTGTTTGACACTGCTGGGTTTTATTTTTTTTCACTGAACGTAGATCATTGAACAGATCCCTAAAGAATCCCTAAAGGGATTATACTCGGGATTATACGTACTTAAAACTCAAGTACGGAGAGAATTTCTGTTGCTGTGAAAATAAATAGCCCATGGTACTGTGAATATTTAGAAAATATACATTTATTGGCATACCCATCGCACTCACACCTTATGTTACTATAGTTAAATGACTGTAACCTGGACAGAATGAGGTGAAACGAATGTCAATCAATTATATACAAGGACACGTGCAAAGAAACTTTATGCTCTCCACGGTAAACCAACTATACAAATATTGCTACTCTTTGTGATGTGATTCGCTGTTGTGTGAATCTTTTTGTAGAACTTTAGCGTCAATACCTAAATTTGGATCGCTGGAACAACCACCAAAGGAAAACATTTGCGGGATGTCAGTTCCATAGTAGACTTTGGCATTCTGTGCCAAAGACTCGTATTTTTTCAGTTCCAAAAACTCTTTCGACAAGAGTAATTTGTTCGCTTCAGCCTGTTTTTTCATTTGATAAAAATCAGCATCTGACCGACTTTTTTGCCGAGCTAAATGCATCTCGTCTTCTATGGACGCCATTCGCTGCAAAGATTCTTTCTCCATAATCTTCTGATCATATTGGATCTTTGCTACCTGGGCTTCTTTTTCAGCTTCAATAATTGCCTTCTTGCGATCTGTCTCTGCATCCTTCTCAACTACTTTCTGATGCTGTATAGAGATCAGTAGCTTCGTCTTCTCTGCTTCCCTGTCCAACATATTTTGATATTATTCTCATGATTGTGCAGTCTAAATTATTTGGTGCAAATGCATTGAGCAAATGAAGCTGAAGCTACCATCTGGGATTAGCAGCCTTAATTAACAAGCCGGGAAGAATGAGTGTTCCGGGGCCCCGGGTCTGAACAATCATATAATTGGTATAAAACGAATTTTTAATGAAAGGATAAGCAAGGAGAACATCAAATGAGTCAGTCAGTAATAAGCTGTAACAATCGAGGACGTAATATCTAATAAATAATAACAAAGAGGACATCCAGGTCTGTAGAAATTCTTGGATGGGTGCGCAGAGTCGCTTCATAAGTTGTACAAAAATGATATTTTTGGGGCACGTGACCACTGTTGAAAAACTTCTACCTTGCACGAACTGATTGTTTTTTTTTTGTTTTTTTCATAATTTTGTTAATAAACAATTAGTGAGAGGCGGACACGCATACTCGTAGAAATTCAAAAAAATTCACAACATTCGATTTTTGACTTAGGAAACAGTGATGAGTTCAGTGTCGTGTTGCATGACTCAGTTACTTTTCGATTAATTAGGTCGACTCACCACCGGTTTCTAAGTGAAAAATGGAACATTGGTGTTTTTTTTTCAAAGTTTTGCGAATACGCGTGTCCGCATTGCCTTCAATTGATCATTATAAAAATTGATAAAAAAAAAAAAAAAAAAATCAGTCCGTGCCATGCACAAGTTTTTCAACAGTGGTCAAATACCACAAAAATATCATTTTTGTACGAATTATAGAAGTGCTCTGTGCATGCATCCAAGAATTACTACAAATCTGGATGTCCTCTGTGTTATTATTCATCAGATATCACGTCTTCGATTGTTACTGATGGTTACTGACTGACTCATTTAATGTTCACCTTGCCTAACCTTTCAGTGAAACTGCATTTCATATTAATTGATCGTTTTCTAAAACCTGGGGCCCCGGCACCCTCGTTTTTCCCTGAGTTTCGAATTTTGGTTGCTAACTCCGTCTGCTAGCTTCAGCTTCATATTGAGTGAATCTCTCATAGAATTAAATTGTTGATTGACACTTGCAATGAAGTTTGTTGGTACTCGGTAGTAGACCATCATCCAACAAATGAAATACCTACTCAAACGTAATATCTGATCATATGAACATAGGGACCAACGTCAACCACCTGCTAAACCTCAACAGCTAGTATTTTATTTGCTTTCCATCAGCTCCTTGAAAGCAACTGTCCATGAAGTGACACTCACAAGTAAAAATTTATTGGAACTTTGGTTTTAATCCATGTATCTGCAAAATTATAATGTGTACAAAAGAAAAACGGGTCGAAGGTGTTCGGAGAGTTGCGCCAAAATTTGAGAAGATGAAAAATAGTCAAAGTCATTTTGCATACAATGAGATAAAAACTCTTCAAATGTGACTAGGAATCTCTTGTTAAAAAAATAATTCGAAACTTTTATTTGTAATTCCTTGACATTTTTGGATAAGGTCTGAAAAATCAACGTGAAATATGGGTTTTTTTTTTTAATTTCAGTGTCACTATGAAAACGTCAAAAATTTTTCTGCAATTACTATGTCCACACTCATAAAGTGTTTGAACTTCGGAACCTTGTCCGAGAAAATCCGAGTCATGGGACTTTTGCACAATAGTTCGGGGTTTATTAAAGTCTTGAGATAATAATCAGATATATACTTTTGCCAAGACGGTGTGTAATTTTTCCAGTGTAACAGCTAAATTCCCGCTAAAATATACTAATTAAGCTTTGTTGAATATTGAGAATGTCGGAATGAAAAAAAATTCTAAGTGATGAGGTTTAAAAGATGGTGAAATTGAAATGCACAGTTCTTAGATATACTCACATAAGCTCGTAATTTTTTCGGATGGTCTCGGGAATTTTAGGTTTCGTAACTCTGACTGCCTGAATACTCAGCCCAGGTGCCAATTCATTGAGATCGGTCTGCAGTGCGGACTTGAGATTTTCATCGATTTGGTCAAACAAATCTATATAAACTTCATGAAGACTGTGCATGGAACAGAATTGATTCAATTCATGATGAACTTTGTTGAAAATCAAAGTTCTGTCATAATCTGCGGTAAAGTTTCTCACCATGTTGTAAACTGAAATGACATAAAAATGATTGTACTCAATTTCCTAAATTCCAATGCCTTCTAGTAATCCAGTGAAACTGTATTTCCTAACAATGGATTTCCTCACCGCTATATGCATCTAAAATGTTGACAACTTCTATTCGATCAAAATAAATCATAACGCCACCGCTTGTTCCACAGGGAACATTTTTAACCTCGTCGGTTTGCAGAGTTACTTGAACCGAACGAAAGGAAGTTAGAAGTGGAACCATCATATGGAACCCTGGATTACTAACGTGTTGCAGTAATGCACCACCCTGAAATTTAAACCAGAAATGAATCCAGTACAGCAGCATGCATCTAATCAAAATTGATATGCGTGGTTCATCGAACTATGTAAATATTCACTAATTACCATAGCAGGTAAGTGCAAATGGAAAAGTGAAGCATCATTAGTTCGGGGTTCACAACTAACTCTGAATTTCTGTGGCTGCACTTAGTGCGGTTTCTGAAATTCCGAACCAACAGCAAGCGCTAGGAAACCGAGTGCAGCCACAGAAATTTGACCTAGTCTAATTATGAACAGAAAGCCGCAGGTGACAGAAAAGCATGGTTTCATTCAATCTACATATCTTCTAATTCAGCCGATTCAATAGTATTGCAGAGAACAGAACATGATGAGGACTTACTCGAAAGTATACACCGACATGACCCTCCTCGATTCGATGTAGCGAAAAATTAAAGACCACAGCCAAGCAGACGAGCAAACATAATCCAATTATATTTTGATCAGACATTCTGTTACCTGTGATTCAACAAGTTTGTGTACATTTATTGTCGATCTGAATCCAGGATTGAGGTTTATTCATTTTCATTTTAATCGATGCTGATAAAGAAACTAGGTTATGGCAAAGGGTAAAAAATAAAGTCACAGATTGTTACCTGGGAAATGATGATTGCAGGTCCAATAATGATTGTAATTTTTTGATGAGAATTGGTGGTGAATTATGTTTATCTTTGAGAAAATATCCAAGAAACATTACATTCCCGAACCGCCTAGATGCATTTTATCCGGTCGCCATGTTATGATGAATTCGACTCACTGACGTGTGCGCACCACGGAAAAGTATACAGGGTGGCCCAGAACTAAATGCATAAATGGACAGATGTAATAGAGGGGATTGAACTGAGTAAATCAACCTAAAGAACATGTGGTCTCCGTGGTTTCCAAGGCACCGGTCACGAGATACAGACGGTTAATAAATCATGCTACGCGCCGGCATGTAGGCAACCGCCTCCGCGCAAGCATCCGTCAGCAGCCTAATTAATATAATCAAGCACGACGTTGATACGAGTCATAAGCTTTTTGTTCTTGGATTCTTATCACAAACTCTTTGTTATTGAATTTTTACCAAACACAACAAGATATTTTGAATCTCGATGTTTTGTAGGGGTTTTTCATTGTTGTGCCCTCTGGCGACCAGTTCATAAATACATAAATGGGGACATAAGTTCATAAATGGGGACATAGTTCAGGGACGGCACTTTCCCCAGCTCTGGATTAGTTTTAATCATTTATTAATTACCTATTGTTTTCCAAATTTCGAAAATGATTTTCCAAATGTGTCCAAATGATTTCCAAATGATTGGTAATATTCATTTTTCATTATTCTGAAATTGTCTGCCAAGTATACGGAGGTGTTCAGCCCGAACTGTGCATTCTGAAAACGGCATATCAGATATCAGGAGGTGTAGAAATCGGCCATCAGTCATGGCTAACTGGACACTCCCCAAGCTTTCCATTTGGTTTTCGCAGGCTGGCCATCCTCTTTTTAGGTTTCTCGTTCGAAGCGCTATCACTATCGTTACATTGCTATACCAATACTCGACAATGAAAATTTGATGGAAAAAATGATGAATGATCACGGACAATGATGAATATCATAGCGGGGTAACGCATTGGCGTAGCAATGTTCACGATCTAGCGATAGCGCTTCAAACGAGATCCAGAATTGCACTGCAGAGCCGGGATTCTGTACATGAAATTCGTTAGCTAACGATATCGTTAATCGACATGCAACCAATTGCAGGGACGATCTACCGGAAGGGCGCAGTGACCATAGGATATCGCTCGCTAACGATATCGTTAGCTAATGAGTTTCATGTACAGAATCCCGTTGTAGGGCTGTCGAATCATTGCATCAACGACCACGGTTATATTCGTTTTTCTCCTTTCATCTAAATATTTTTTTCAAAAATGTACTGGGATTGAAATGAAAAATGGCTTTATCGAATTGATGTTCCGAAAACATAAAAGCCCCGATAGCTTTTGTTCAAACCTAAAAAGGGGATGACCAGCCTGCAAAAAACAAATGGAAAATTCGGAGAGAGCCGGGTTGGCCATGCCTGCACCGGGATTCTGTATATACATGAAATTCGTTAGCTAACGATATCGTTATTCGACATGCAGCCAATTGCAGGGACGATCTACCGGAAGGGCGCAATGGCCATAGGATATCGCTCGCTAACGATATCGTTAGCTAACGAATTTCATGTACAGAATCCCGGCTCTGCAACGAGCGGTTACCTTCAAGATAATCTCTCGGTATGATCTGTTCTTGCCATTACATCTCCTCTGTGCGCCAACTCACCCACGTCTTTCGTAAATAAAATTCCATTGTTTGGATATAATTTTGTCTGTGTGATCAAATTGACACCGTAACTTACTACCGCTACTACTGCTAATTGATAGGACATACCCACATATGGATATTGTTCGGTGTGTTATGTCCATGTTACGGAAGCGGGAGCGTTAGCGTCCTATGTAGACTGTGCATAATGCGGCATTGTCGCGGCGTGGCTTCACGGTTTAGCGCAATCCAACCATAATCTAGAGTGTTTACAGGACGTCCAATGCGGCTACGTAGTGATAACAAGAGTGTTATTGCCATAATAACCAAACACATATTATCATAACATCATATCATGCGCACGAGCTCACCAATCGTACTGGTGGTGCGTTATTAGATATAAAGTGCCATCCACGAAGCTTGAATCAGTAGAGTGTGAAAGTTTCAAGATAGAGCAACGACTTGATGCGTCAACAGGAAATTAGGGCCGCATAGATCTTAAATCATACATATAGTCTATACTCTGCAAGAATAGTTGAACCAAGTACGGTGCGTTAATTAAATCTGAAATTGAAGTCATTAATTCAAGACAAAAATATGAGTAAACAACGAGTTTTGGTGACAAGCAGCGACGTCCCCATGGCCGGCATTGACCTTTTAAGAACCAAGTAAGCACTCAATTTTTCGCTGAAGCGAATTGTGAACGTGTGCGCCACAGCGCACACGGTTACGGCACAGCGCGGCAATTATGAAATCTTATCACATCCCCAAATGTTGGGAAAACCTAAAAGAAATGCAAAGTTGTTGAACCAATTTCATCAGGATGAGTCGTCGTAGAATTAGTGTTTTCATTATTCACAATGAAGTGTCATCCGGGCTCTTTAACGTAGTAGACACCGGCTGAAACGTCGTTGAGAATAAATTAAGGGAACACCATTTCTACGATGACCTATATCCCGATGAAATTCTTTATTCTGAAATCTGGTACGCAATATGATACTAAATAAGTAGTTTATCGGTAGTATTACCATACGATCTCATTCGAAATTGTATTCCTTGTCGAACTCAAAAACTATCGACATACATATACCACACACCTTTCCATATAAAAAAAAGTTCAACTTCATATCACCTTGGTATTCAGTTATTTCCCAGTATTTCAACAGAATTTCCCGTTTGAAAGATCGGATAGACACGGATACGATCTGACGGATTCGGATTGAAAACACGAACAGGATCAGATGTCCGCATTTTCACTCTGAATCTATTATAGCTGATTCTATTCATGGGAATCCGAATCCTTACCCCTTTTATTTGTTCTAATCTCCCAATTGTGGTCCCAGACATTTCTTTCCATTCTCGGTAACAACGGAATTGTCTACGATTGAACATAAGGATATGGGTGAATATATTGGGATTTTGCACGCCCGAAAGGTAAACGTGATATAAAATAACTTTAATGGTAAAATTAAAATGCACGTGGGATAGCCGGATATGTCTTTCGTAGGGCCTCACAGTTCTATTGTCAAATATAGAATTATATTTATTGCGCAAAACAAAGTAAAATGCCATAAATGTCTTCTTACCTGGCTTGCGCCTCTCCCACATTTTGGTATGATTCCGTATGTTATTTTCTAACAACCGTTTATCCATCATTTTTTCTGTGATATTATCGAAGCTCATACTTCTATGAATCATTCGGATGTAAAATTATTTGACCAATTACTACGATTTTCAAAATTATTCATTGTTTCTTACGTCCTCTAAATTGAGGCCACAGCGCTTCGTTTTGGACTCTAATGGCGTCAAAGCGTTACTAGTGAAATTGGGGGTAAATCATTCAGACGAGCAGTTCTACGCGAAGAACGTGCGAACTAGTTATGTCTCATCCGTTCATGAAGCTCGGTGCCAGTGAATGCCGTCTTTCCCCTGTTATGTATATTTCCGAATATTTGTATATCTCATTCATTGGACGTGCTTAAATGAAAAACGTATTAGTACAGTCTTTCAGTGAATTTGGGGTGCTTGGATATAGAGCCACGCATTTTCTTACCTTTCAAGTTTACGTTCGAATTTGTCGCCGGCCTGGCGTCCTTACCCTCGACTTTTGGCGTTTCGAGCGCCAGGGTAGATACATCTGAGCCAGTCGAAGGGCAATTAAGAAAAGAGAAAAGTTGTAAAATTGCATCATCAGCTATCGAAGAACTAGCCGGTCAAAAATCCTGAACTTTAAGAGAAGGAGAGACAAAAATATTCAAAAAAAAAAGAAAAGGGGCTAATGAAATCTGTTATCGTCCTTCCTCTGATCTCTCCAAAACTCAGAAAATTGATAATAAATACTGGCCCGCGAAGAACTGACATACGAATAATATGTGATATTCATATAATCAAAATGAGGCCCGCGGCTCATTATTTTTGTAAGGACATAAATGCATGGAACTGAATCCCAATAGCGTATATTCACCCATATACGTAAATGTTTGTACTATATTTATGGTATATTTATGAGACATACTTCGATAATGTGCATGCAATATTTGTGCATAATTATTTGAAATTTTGTTTAAATATTCTAGAATATGATATATATGTAATATTAATATAGCCATGTATTATAAAATAATTTATTTTCTTTCTGAACTGCGTTACAAATTGTTGAAGCTGCAGATTGAATTGAGAAAGAAAGTGCCGTTGTATTTTGTGGAAATATTTAAGAAGATCCGGTGGAATTGATCTTGGCAGTTTGTCAAGTTTCAGTAGTATTTTAAACAAATGTAAGGCATCGCACAAATTATTAAGGCGATCCCGCAGTCGATTTTTATCACCCCAAATCTAATTGTGAAAGGGCCAAACCAATTTTTCCTTATAGACTAGATCACGAACGGAACAATGGGAACTGATAGGCCCATGATGCTACTTCATTTTGGATTAACAATACGTATGCTTGAGATAACGATACTGGCTCGACAATATTCTTAAGTTAGTTTAAGCACGGGACCGCCGTTTTCGAAGCTCTTTAGGTGAAAAATAGTATACGTGGCGCGGGGCGCCGCGTCACGCTTATTTGCATTCGCCCGGTTTCGCCCCTTGCCACGTAATGTACTATACCTTTTTTCGTCCACCTTAATACCAACTAGAAATTGTCACCTGTTGACAGATTCGACGTGACGATCATTCCAGCCGCCATTAGCACGCGAGAGCAAGTTCTTCAAACTCTACCAGGCCATGATGCTATTTTCATAGCCAGTCATCATGCCGTCAACAAAGAACTATTGGACATCGCAGGTACACTTCTATTGCAAAATCTTATCTCTTGATAATACATCCGTAATCATATTGCAAAAAGTAACTCCTCCAAGTTTCCTTATCATACCGTAAATTGAAACGAATTGAAGATCACTATAATAGACCAGGCAACGTAGACAATTTGTATACGTAAAGTTTGCAATAACTCATAGTAGCATCGAAATGTGACAGAACACGTGGATTATATGGAAAAATCGAATGATCAACTATTACACGATCCACCTCTCCAACGTACATTGAACAGAAATTAAAAACTGTCCAAAAACCTACGACTCAATTACCTTTCGCTTCGAATGCTGGCCAAGCCGTCGTGAAGACGCGAAATTGAATAAGACAACAAATGTAGGGCTCAAAATTCTCTACAAGAATGTCCCTGACGACATTATACCTATGTTTTTTCGTTTTAATAGACACATAGCTGTCAAAAACTGTGCGCGCCGCCATTCCGGGGCCATGACACCTCGGCTCCAGGGCGTAAAGCGCGAGTTGGGAAGGTCTCTCGACGGTCAAGTTTCCCACACATTCATAAGAGTCTCCAACTACTTATGGCTTGGCAAAAGACGATCTGATTTTCGTTCTGGTGATTCCATTGAATAAAATCTACTCCGATTTCCTGACATGTTTCTTGTTTTTTTGTCATCCCGTCATTTGAATTTATTACCATACCTGTAACAGAATATCCAAATATTCTTAATTCTGATGATCTTAATGACGGAATCTTTCTATTTATCCGTGATGGACTATTCACAGAATCTTGATTGTAAGGATTTTCATAATCTAATTATTCTTATATCTATACATGATGAATTATTCATAGATTTCTAATGAAAATCAGAGAAACGAGGGAAGAAATCAGGATACATTTAATAGAATGGACAGTCCGCACCACGAAAATCAGACATCGAACGCGTCGTTACCTCAACTCGCGTCCTCGAGCCGAGGTGTCAATTTTCGACAGCTGCGTGTCAGAAATGATTTTTGGACGATTTTGATCGCTGATTACGGAAAAACGATCAAGCATTGATACATGTTGTCGCCGAAATTCTTGTACAGAATTTTGAGCGCTACATTTGTCATTGTTGTCTTATACAAGTTTGCGTCTTGGCGATGGCTTGGCCAGCGTTCGAAGTGTCGTAATTTTTTGGGACAGTTTTTAATTTTTTTCCATACACGCTGAGGAGGTGGATCATGTAATGGTTGATCATTCAATTTTTCCATGCATTCTACGCGTTCTGTTGAATTTCTATGCTACTATCAGTTATTGCAAACTCAAACTCCTTCCTTGCCTGGACTATAACGCGAATCTTCTTTTTTCATTCGTTCATTCTGGCGAAAACATTTCTTTGAGAATTTCTGTAAAATTTATCGGAAAAACTCTGCACAAGTTTTATACTTATGGATCACGTTCAGAATTTCACAAAGATATTCCGGGGAGTTCTTCAGAGAACTTTTGCGGACAAGTTTGCAGAAGCCATAGGCAGAATGCACGAGCCATAGCCATAGACTTATAGGCCATAGCACATGCCTTATTCCAAAGTGCGCATGTGCACTATCCACTGAAACTTTGGAATAACGCATGCGCTATGACTCCTGCATTCTGCCATTGGCTTCTGCAAGCTTGTATCGGCTTGTATGCATCGACCTTAAGGTGCTATTAAGGTGCTATTAAAGATTCCCGGCTTTCAACAATAGGAAACAATGCATTCAACCATGTGTAACAATCCAGATTTCATGCGACTTTAATAGCACCTTAAAGACATATTCACCAGACATAAAGACCGATTGTTACTCATTCTTAGAAGCATTGTTATCACTTCGGAAACGCGATTCGTCGCCACTCCTACACCACAGAACCGATCAAAACGAAACTTCAAAGATTATAGATGCAGAATTTTGGCAGAAAGTGGCTAAATATTTCATTTTGTTGAAATTCTGAGAGAATTCAAAGTTTTTCGGGAATCTCTGAAAGTAAGGTTAGGTTCGTTTATAGGTTAGATTGGAAAAATTTTAATTTTTGATAGAAGATTCAATATTTCGTAGAAATAAAATACTCAGCCACTTTTTGCCGAAATACTGCATCCACTCCCCAAAGTTTCATTCCGATCGGTTGTTTGGTGTAGGTTTAGCAACGAATTCCATTTCCAAAGTGATAACAACGTTTTTAAGAATGAGTAACAATGGGTCTCAATATGTCTTTAATAGCACCTTAAAGTGCTATTAAGGACTCACGGCATTCGACAATGGGGAACAATGTATCCAACAAGTTACGAAAATTGGGATTTCATGCGCTTCAATATCACATTAAGGGGAATTTGGACTCGCTATCTTGAATGTACAGAAACCGTTCCGAAAACGAAACGAGCCGATTCGTTGCGAACCAAGTACCGAAACACAACCAATCATGAGCGGGACTTTGGAGGAAATTTCCTAGATCATCTCCGTTAATCGGTTGTTTCGGCACTTGGTTCGCATCAAATCAGCTCGGTGGCTTATGTTAGCTAGGTTAGATTGCCAGTGGCGTCCCCAAATTCCCCTTAAAAGCCAAAGCACACAAAATTCCAGAAGGCACAAGCAGAATGCAGAAGCCAATAGCACATGCACACTGTGGTCTGCACTTTCACAACGGCGCATGCGCTATGGCTTGTACATTCTGCGTATGCCTTCTGGAGTTTGATGTGCTTCGGCCTCTAGAGCAACTGAAAACGGCCATCAGGTTGGTCGAGAGAACTCATTCAATCAATCGCTAGACTCTATTCAATTCACCTGATCTCATTAGAAGTTGGTACTGAATACGCGGAATATGTGCTTCACTTCATCCCATCAATGGTAACAGAATTGGAAAAGTTTCTATTTACAAAAGAAATCAGTATTATTCAGCGAGAGAAAGTTGAATACTCATGGAAAATTAGTCAATCGGTATGCAATTGCCTCAGAGAACTGTTGTTGCTTTCGGCAGAAACTTGCGAAATTGTGTGCAAAATTCAGACAGCCCGAGATAAATTTCGCAGAGGAATTCAGAGAATTTCAGTTAAAGTTAGCCGGTCAGCATCTGAATGACGTCAGAGAATCGCAGAGATTTCCAGACAATTTGTTTCAGAAGTGCCTATAACTGCTAAGTTACATAGATATCGAGATAAATTTGCTGGACTAATGCAGAGCATTCCAGTTAAAGTTAGATCGTCAATATCTAAATAACGTCAAAGATTTACTGAGATTTCCAGACAGTTGTGTAGAAAATTGCAAAGATTCGGGGGGAACAAGGAAGCACATTTCCGGAAAATCGTAAAAATTGGCAGAAAATTTCACTCTTGCAATATGAATTTGCTCCAGAAAAGTTCAGAATATTTGGTAAATTTGTGGTGAAAAATGCAGAACATGAGAGATATTCTGAGAAAATTTTTGCAGAGAAATTCAAAAAATATTTTGTGGACTGTTTGAATCGCAATTTTCCAAAACATTCTACATTTTCACTGAATTCTTTGGATTTCTCTCAATATCTCTGAAAATCTCTAAAAATATATGCAGAGTTTTGTAGAGACATTTTGCGGAGTTTTTTAGAGGAACATTTTTGCCGGGTTTGACATCGAAATGGATGATATATATGCTGAAATACTTCACAATCCTCTCCGTTGATTTCGATTCGAAATGTTCGACCGTAATTTCAGGCCCAAGAAATGAAATTTATAATAACATTCAAAATTCATTTCTGGCCAAGCGTTTCCTATAGATATACTCACAAGGAGAGTTTCGGGCCTTCGGAAGACGCTTTTGGACCAATGCTAGGGGTATATATTTGAGCCAAAATTGAGGCTCGCCATGCTTCATTCAATTTCATAGGCTCTCAAAGTTGGGTGGGGCCCAAATGAAAAAATTTCAAAACTTCAGCACCTTTTCTAATACTCCGAAATACTTAATCGAAACTCAATTTTATAACTTATCTCGTCTTGAAATAGAGCGTCTTCGGATAAGAACAAGTAATCGCACCTTAAAAACTATACTTTCTGCGAGTCGGATCATAAAAATTGATAATTCAAGACGGAAAATTAATAAATTCAGCGTTTTTGCCTAGGTAAGACTGGAGAATATCCATGTAATGTACGGAGAACCTATTTAAATACTATTCGAGACCTATGCATTACAAAAACCTGTGAAACGTTGGAAGGAATTTATGAATCCCACAGTGTAGCAATATGATTGTTACTCTGATTAAGTAGAGATATTATGGGCGTATCTTTGGCAGTAGATCAAGTAGATTTGATTTTTTTCCATTCTATCTACTGAGTAGGTAATTGCCTGCGATCTGATCGCGGACTCTGACCTAATAGACGGAATATGATTATTACTTCGATTAGATAAAGATATAGTGGGCATATTTTCGGTACTATATAACAGCAATATTATATTAATATTACATATCGCAATGTGGAAACATATTCGTCCAAACGTGAAATTTATATTTATGTGCCGTTACGACACCGCGATAACGATTTTTGTGATAGTGATATTGAAAAGCTCTCATAAAAATACGTAGAGTATTCGAATCTCAGATGCCTCATCTCTTTTCTGCCTTTTTAGGGCCCAACTTGAAAGTTGTCTCGACCATGTCTGCTGGATACGACCACTTGGATCTGCCAGAGATAAAAAGGCGAGGTCTCAAAGTGGGCAACACTCCTAATGTTCTCACTGCTGCCGTTGCTGAGATTGCGGTCATGCTTACATTAAGCGCTGCTAGGAGAGCTCACGAGGGTCGTATCCAAATCGCCGAGTTAGTAATATGAAAATTTACTATTATGCTCAAATAAAGTAGTCCTCATTCACCGGAAGTGAGAGATTCCAACGCTCTACCCCCTAAATTCATTCCGTCCAACTTCAGAAATAATATGTGCAAAGTTTGATCCCGCGATTGAATAAAATTAGCCCATGCCCTATTATATGAGGTCTTGATATTGAACATCGGTTTCACGCGGGAAGAATAAGCTTTTGATTTCGGCCATGTATCTGAGCCTATAGACACATACATCCTACAGATTTGTAGCTCACAGAAGCTTTAACCATATCCTTATGTATTGATCAAATCCAGCCGGAGCGCATAAACAAATGCTGGAGTCTAATTATGAGCGAATCGGAGATCCAAATTCGAAAATCTAAATCGACCCTCATTGGGTTCCCGAATTTTTGTTCATACTATGATTAGATTTAACAACGCACAAGGACAGCGATTGAGATTCTGTGAGGCACAGCTCAATACTACTTTTTGGAATTTCTGCTATATATAGTAGAATTCGAAAGGTTGTCTCTTCCCATTTGAAACGAACGCTAGGTTTCAAGTTCTTTGGGCCTCGGGTTAACGTTATCCAATCGGAATCAAACTTTGCAGACATGAGGTTCTCGTCAAACGGAATGAAATTAGGAATTGCCGGCCCCGCAGGGCGTGTGCAACGCTTGCCCCCGCACATGGGCTGCCAGTCGTGAGGGCGGCCAATACGGCATCATTTCGCTCATATTTTTTAGATGAATTTTATTCGATATTCTGGCAAATGTCGACCAGGTTTCAGGTCTCACCAATCTGCCCTAGGTCTAATTTCTAGGACCCTCGACTATGGTCAGAAGCCCACATAAACTTTTGTTTGAATTTATTGACCCTTGGTAATGCGTTATCATAGTCATCAATTCGACTGCAAGATTTTTTGTAATCAACCGTTTCCATTAATTTTGTTGTTAACGGAAAAATAGGAAACCTTTACAAAGTCATATATCCAGACATAAATGTTTCCGCACATTCGAATGAAAGGCTCGCCATTATCTTCTAACATGATTGTAAGATCGTCACATTTCCATCGAAATTGTGCTGTAATTTTGATCTTGGATTCCCATTTTTTTTCGTAGATTTCAGCTGAAAATACTTATCACCTATGCTTTTCAGAGTAATCCTGATTGGAAAATTTTCGCTAAGAATATTAATTCATTACAGTTTTCGAAATTGAGTTTTCATCAGAAATCCCTCGGTCTCAGTATGAAAATCGGAAATTTTTAATATTTCGAACTAGAAAAAAAAAAACGAAAACACTCACAAGAATAGGAACTGATGATGGCAGATTAAAAAAACCCTCAATAATCGATTCGAAAGTAAAAATTGCATTCTCGACGTATTTACAATCATGGGAGGTGAATGCCGAAATTTTCAACCAAAAGAACGGGAAATTCTGCATGAAAATATGGTTCTATACGCTTTCTTCGTCAACTATTGTTAAAAATTAAAATAGATCGTGAAAAAGTATCCTAAAAATGATAACCATATCTACAGTAGTGCACTACAAGGGGTAAGACAAACTCGAACAAGCATTTTTTGGGCTCGTTATGTGACTGGGATAACCGATCCTAGTAAATTAAAACAAAATAGAGAATGGTAAAACCCCAAAACTGATTGACATTTTGCAGAATCACAGAATTCATATGTGTAATTTTCAATTTATGCAAAAAGGTCCGTATTTACCGTACTGTATAGGGGCAGGGGCGGCCTTAGGCTCCTTTGCACACCTCCCCAATGGGTTTGAGATACATTCAACAATGGGTAACGATGGGCGTTTCATGTTTCGCGAATAGAACCTCAAAGACGCCTTGAACCCCCATTGTTACCCATTGTCGAATACCGCGAGTCTTTAATAGCATCTCAAGGCAGCGTTAGGCATAATTAATTACTTTCTGTAATTAGTTTCTGTAAAATACACTCCAATTTCAAATTAAAATTGTAATTAGTATTCAGAAAAATTGTAATTACAAATTACAATTATAATTAGTATTTCGATTTTTTGCTAATTACAATCGTAATTTGTAATTAGAATAGAATCTGAATACCAATGATTTCTAATTTGCAATTAGGAAAAAATTCAATTACTAATTACTTTTAATTTGTAATTAGAAGCAAATCTGAATACTAATTACAATTGTGATTTATAATTAGAGTGTAATTACTTGAAAAAATGCCTAACACTGCTTCAAAGAACTTAAATTCAGCGTGCATGCGGGGCTATAAACCAATGTATCAACCATTTTCATTCAACATGAGTAGGTTTGACTACAATTTTTTTCAGGAACAAGTGGCAAGCACGTCCTCAATGGATGTTAGGACGTGACTTACGCGGCTCGTCAGTGGGTATAATAGGATTAGGCAACATTGGACAAGCTGTAGTCAAACGACTGAAACCATTCGAAGTAGGTTCTTTTATTTATACAGGACACTCACGAAAACAGGCAGGTAAGCTAAGTACCAATGAGCATATATCGCATAGTAATACTCGGACAGAGTGACTCATTGCTGATTTAGAATACTGAACAGCGTTGAAAATTTTTTATCGTTCATGAGTCCACCAAACATGCATTCAAACAGTCGAAAAGTTTGTCAACTTATTGTTGTGTAGGTGACGATCTTGGCGCTACATTTGTTTCGTTGAATGATCTTCTCGCGGAAAGTGATTTCATCATCGTAGCCACACCACTGAATACTGAAACTTTGAACATGTTCAATGACGATACTTTTGCTCGAATGAAAAAAACTGCCGTTCTGGTGAACGTCGGGCGCGGACCCGTCGTCAATACAACGGCTTTGGTCAAGGCACTCCGAGAAAACACCATTTTTGCTGCAGGGCTAGACGTCATGGACCCTGAACCATTACCTAGTGACCACCCATTGCTGAGCTTACCAAACGCCGGTGAGTAGATTATGTACAACCAGCATTGTTTGGATTTCTGATTGGCGTGCATGAACTACAGTGATAAGTGGAATCATATCGTATTTCAATTACAAGCAAATAGTACAAGATGAAATCGGATAAAGATAGGGGTCATCGCCATCGATACATTCCAATCGTATATTTAGAGTGCCCATATTATAAGTAATTCTTTAAGTAGTCACAAACGTTACCAGTAATAATTTCATAGGGCAATTTTCGATAATTGGTGACATAATACCAATGATGGCATTTGAGGCTTACGATTGTTATAAATTTTCAGTTATAACCCCGCATTTGGGCAGCGCAACTGTACAGACGCGAGCAGACATGTCAACAACAGCGGCTCAGAATATAATCAATGGCTTAGAAGGGAAACCTCTAGTCTACGAATTGTAGATAAAGGGTATAAAATATTTCCGTCAATATTGTTACGTATCAATTCTCGCATGATCACAATTGGTATAGAATAAAGAATATGTAAGTGAAATCAAAGTGGTAACACACTATCTATACTATACTACTACAACTATAGTTTATAACGATTGTAATGTTTGCTAAAACAGATGTCTAATATTTGAACGAAAATTAATCATGGAAATGCACATTATTCTGAAATATCTTTTTCGAAACGTATTTACATTCATTTTCGACCAATTATCAGTGTTGGGCGAAATACATTTGAAATTGCATTTGAATACAAGCTACAAGATACACTTTCGAGACCGTATTCAACTAGAAGGTACAAAATACATTTGCAAACGCGTATTTCAAATACATGTAGCTAAAATGCTGCCCAGATCTGACTGTAATGCTGTGGTAGTGGCGAACTGTCGTGCGACGAAATTCAAATGAGACGCGCAGATTGGCTCCTCGCATGATGAGTCCTAGTTTTCATGAATTTCACTAGCCTCGGGTAGTGAATTTGAATTTTGTCGCTGTCGCCACAATCAACTGTCGAGTGAACAGAAAAAGATTCGCGCGCTGCCTGGCTCTCCGCCTAACACCATGCATAAGCGAGCAGGCTTATTTAGTAACTTTGGCCACTCTCAGCAGCTACAAAATACATTCATTTGACGTATTTAAATACAAAATACGAGATACTGTTGTTTGCCAGTATTGAAATACTAAATACAAAATGCGTATTTGAAATGTATTTGAATACGTATTTCAAATACATGTAGCTGAAATACTGCCCAGCCCTGCCAATTACGTATATTTACTATTCAAACCAACCGATAAATCCGAAGATACAAACATCTGAATATTCTGCAATCATTTCGGTTTGAAATCTGTGTAACGGGGGAACCACAGGGGACAAGAATTCGAGAAGAACAATCGTGAGTATTTTCATCACTCTACTGAGGATAATAGAGAACCATGAAGAAAATCTACATGGATCAATATCGGAAACAGTCCCAGTGCGCATGGAATGTATGGGATATTCTAACACCTTGTAGCCTACATCTCTTCCGAGAAATTAGATGCTCAAATCGAAGTTCATGGAGAAAGATGAATACCATCCAAGCTACAAATGTAGAGGATCAGACTTACTAGAATAAAAGAATCTATTGTTATGATATACTTTGTTGAAAGTATAATATTACACGTACAATATGTTGTTATTATCAATAAGTTTTGTAGGGTTAATTTATGATTATCACGACTTGTTCCACATTTTCCATTGCAACAATTCGGTTTGATCTCAGGAAAAACAAACTGTCACAGCATTGTATCAGTCTCTTGGCCTTGGATTTAAGGCATCCTGCTGAATATTTCAGTCCCAGATTCCTTTTATTAGCACCCGTAATGCACAACAGGTAACCATCAGGCTTCCGCGACAACGTTCTTGAGATTTTGTAAAATTGGATCAATTTTATTCTCCAATGATAAAATATGCCCTGTATCGCAGTCATTGTCGGCAATGAAACTCACGACAAGTGGCAGTTTGTTCATCTGAACCACCTGTTGAATATAATTTTCGTCAACGAAATTATGCACAATTTCCTAGATTGCGTTTTTTTCTGGCTGCACTCAATGCGCATTGGGTTCGGTTTCTCTAGTTCCTAACTAATAAGAATACCAGTAAAACATCACATGACACATCTTGACATATCTTACCTGATAACTGCTGTACATGCTTATCAGTGTCCTATTTTTCCCAAGACCTAGTTTGCTGCCCTGGTCGGTTGCCATGCCAAATGTTGAAAGGAAACTGGCACGCATCGCTAATTCGGGAGCTTTTTCATCTGACACTGAAATCACAGGAACTCCATCTCGGTCTGTGATCAGTATACTGTGCAGACCATCGACACTGTTCAATAGTTGATGCAAGAAATTTTTCAATTCCTGAAACTAAGGCACCATTTGTATTATTCATATAATGCGCCCATTTCTGGAAGACATAACCTCGA
This sequence comes from Phymatocera aterrima, assembly GCA_963170745.1. NCBI lineage: Eukaryota > Metazoa > Arthropoda > Insecta > Hymenoptera > Tenthredinidae > Phymatocera > Phymatocera aterrima. The sequence goes on from OY720660.1 coordinate 153,953, forward strand.
AGCTTGTTCACATTCGTTGAGCATCCGCATTCCACAATCTGAATGAGAATTGGTTGAGTCGATTGCGTTTTCCTTTGGCCTATACGAAGTCATACTGGGGCGACGTAGCACTTGTTACCTTCCCCAACTTATCTATGTTACTTCAAAGTGGCCAGAGTATAGAGATATGATAATAGCAGAGTAGAGCCGAATTTCAGAACACGAAAGAAAAGAAAGAGTCAACTATTGTGTCAATGCATCAGGTATCTCACTTTCAGTACCCTATTAGATAGAGATAGCTAAGGCGTTGAAGCTATACTTGCCATCTCTTTACTCTTCACGTTCTCCATTCATAGCAAAGCGTATGTCTCAATTCCTCTTTTATCATATCTCTATGGAGCAGAGACTTGCAATATACGACCACGCTGGTATAGCCTAGTAAAACCGCAATGGAAAACGCCGAAATTCAGCCGAACAACTCACCACGTTCATTTTCAAATGTTGCACTTGAACTGTCAGTACATTTATATAAGGTAAATTAACAATGAACAAATAAACAATTAGTTTCTTCTACAGAGAACAGACGACATACTCAGACGCACGCTGGCCATGCTTACACCGAATCGATTTGATGCGAACCAAATGCCGGAACAACCAATCCGCGGAGATTATCTAGGAAATTTCCATCGGAGCCCTGCACATGATTGGTTGTTTCGGTATTGGGCGGCATCAGATGGGCAAAGCATGGCCGCTGGTGCTGAAAGCATGGTGGGGCATAGCATAGACTTATTGAGATAGACTGAGCGCTCCCGTGAGAGGCATTGAAGCTCACAAATACGGGACCAGAAAGAAGCCTACGGGACAGAGATATGCCGGGAGTACTCCTTTCTCTTTTCAATCGGCGTCATGGTGGGAGACAAGGGAGCAGTGGAGGTGGGACCACTGATCTCTAGTTTGCGCATGTCAAATAAGCATTTGTTTTCTTCATGTTTCTCCAGAATATTTTTTTTAGGATATTGTATATGCTTTTTGTTTATAAATATTCGTATTATTTGAAGTTGGGTTAATTTAATTGATACATATCCATTCATACCTTTTCATACATACATATACATACCTATACGAGCGCCTGATTTCCCCTCATTCAACTCCATTTCTCCTCTACCGCCTCGATCCCCACCACCAGCATCGTCAGACAGAGAGAAGAGTACTCCCGGCATATCTCTGTCCCGTATATGTCAGCTTCAAGCGGCCCATAAGAGCGCTCTGCTGGGAGCTTTCCATCTACAGACAAAATATCGACACACTCAGGCACACAGGAATATGATTGGCTGGAGCGAACGGAAAATACCAGTGATATAGCTGTGTGCCTGAGTGTGTCAATTTTTGGCTATAGATGGAAAGCTCCCTCTATCTCTATAAGTCTATGGCGTTTCATCTCTTATGAGTGCGTAAAATGGAGCGAAATTTGTCAGCGCCATCTCCGAGTAGGGTGGCGAAGCTCTTGTATACCTATAAGAAACAAGTGGGGTGTTGAATTTCAGCATTTTTGAATTTTGAATTTTTTAATATTAATTTACGGAAATAGTTTCGAAAATTTGATAAAATTGGCGGTTTGATTCCGGGCATTCCAGATTCCAAGGACAGCCGGGATTCTGTACACAAAATTCGTTAGCTAACGATATCGTTATTCGATATGCAGCCAATTGTAGGGACAATCTACCGGAAGGGCGAAGTGCCCATAGGATATCGCTCACCAACGATATCGTTAGCTAACAAATTTTATGTACAGAATCCCGGCTTAGATCTTGTCATGGAGTGCCCCATATGTTTCATACCATGGACAATTCCTAGGCTGATGTTTCCATAGGGTGTAAAAATGGCCAGTAGCGCACTCTAGTATCTGCAGTTAGCGACCAAATAAATGCTCCAATTACCGTCGTCCGTCCGTGAGCTGTGTCGCTCTGTGTAAGCTAAATGGAAACCACAACTTTATCCAAAAGGAGGGCTTTCAGCACCAAACTCATGGAATATACCTATCCTATCGCATATTCTTTGCGGGTGATAATCCGCTAAACCTTTACTTCCAGACGTAATTGACGAAAAGTGATTTGTTTCCCAACCCTGAAATATTTTTTAAGTTTTAACATGGACGGCACAATAACCTTTAGTTGCGTTCGATGCGATATCCTCTCTGGCATACACTCATATGCATAGCCATCTACACAACGGTGTGCGGTGCATCCAGAGACAGCAATGGTGGGCGCGTGATTTTGAACAAATTTGGGATACTACGAAAATATTGAGGTAAGTTCGGGGAGCTCGCCAAATTAATCTATCAAATGTTGATATTTCTATCAATTTACATCACGCTCGTACGTAACTCTGTGTAACAAGTGTTTCCATAACAAAAAATTGAAGCTTTCATATCGGAATGGCACGCCCCCACTCAGAACAGCACGTACTTCATAATACGGACCTCCGAGTTCTAGGTTAACTTCTATTTGTAACAATTCCGTTGCTTATTTCTCGGAGTATCAAAACGGTAGTCAAAACGTATGATCTTCCCGCTGTGAATTTGGCAACGGAGTTTATCTCAACCAACATAACGCAGTCTAACACCGTAAACCCATGTCATAAACAGTTATTGGTAAAATGGCGCGTTGATGTAACAAATGGCGCTAATGTGTTCGTGTATCTCAGGCTTCGAAATACTTGCTATGATTTGAATTCTCGCGTTCCAATCTTCGAATTTCGAACTCTCATTCGTCAGTGGTTCCATCATCAACGCTCGCTCGCACTTCTCATGCGTTTACGCCTTGTAATATACTTATCTCGTCAGTAAGTATTTGAATTTTTGAATTTTGAAATCCAGACGCGACGGACGGGTGATACTAGTAACAAGCAATAAAAATTTTCGATTTCTCTCATTTCAATTAAACATTCAGCCGCTCCAAGATAATTGTCGGTTTTCCACATGGTCCTTTTTTTCCTTAGGCTTACATCCTCGCGGAAAGTATCCAACCTTTACTTCCGTTCTGTACCCACATTTCTAGTAAACACCTTCAGCCGTACATTTTGTTTTAATACGTGGATACAGATTTACTATCAACATTACATCTTTATACCGATAAACGCACACATGATCATCCTTCTGTGTGTTGTGTCACATGGACTGCAGAGTGCCAACGTCAGTTGTATACACACTCCATCACTCGAAATTGATTCGCCTACCAGTTTTGCATTTTTTACGCTTATTTCTTGTATCTTGAATGAGCGACAAAAGATACCAGACTTTTCTGACTCTCCTCTTTGTATTACTCGAGTTTTGGAAATACCCTTGTTCTCAATGTTTACAAGGCTTGGTACCTTCTCGAATTTACTTGGGCGTGAACGAAATGAACTGAGATTGTAATTTCAGGTAGGGAATAACAAATAACGAGACCACGATGTCTACAAGTAACAAGAGTCAGGGTGCCCGAGCTATCGTCGAATCTCTGCCTCTGGATTCAAAGACCCTCAGTGACGGAGATTTGAGTGCTTTGAGTTTGTCGCACAGCTCAGAGCAATACTCAAATAACGACTTTGAAGCATTGGCAAATATGCAGGCAGACTTTGAATGCATGAACGCCGAAGAGGTCATGACTACTGATGAAGCACATGTGATTCTGGAACGAAATTTCGAATCAGAAACTATTGTCCCAGACATAGAGATGGCAGATGTTTCGGATGATGTTCCGGCAGAACAAATAATTTACACGGCAGCCAATCAGAACAGTCAAAACATTGTATTCCAAACAAAGCCGACATTGCAAAGAGTACCAGTATCTGCGATACAGGTAACGTCGGGCTTTCCTGCTCTCTGTCCTGTACTATTCTGGAGTACTACCAATTTTAGGCGTCTCATGATGAACATTCATTTTGCTGAAATGATTGTCAATTTTTTTTCTAGGTTAAGCCAAACGTGGCACCAGCAGCTCAAAGCCAATCGATAATGATTGTGTCGCCGGCCGGGGGCCAGGGAACGAGTCAAATATTGAAAATTTCTCATCCGTCGAGCGCATCGCCAGGCCAGCTACAGTCCCTCGCTCAGACTTTGATAACTGCGAAATCCGCAGATGGTAACATAGTACAGCTGAGGTCTGCCCAAGGAACAAGACCCATTGTGACGACCAGCCAATCGGGGAGCATCACGTTGAGTAATATTCAAAGCACCAAGCCTGTGCAGTCTGCAATTAAAAGGCCTGCACAAGGTGTACAGCCGAACAGAAACGTGAGCATTGCTTGTTGCGTTATCGTCAAATACCCGTATTCATTATTCAACTGAGGAGTATGCATTGCTGGGAATTATTTCCTCTATGGATATGATTTCAGGTTTACACGAAAATGATCCTGGCTGGTAACCAAGGGCAACCGGGTCAGCAGGTGTTGCTAGCCAGTACACAAAATGACAACCAACAACAGCAAACCATCAAGTTTGTAACCAGTAGCGGGGCTGGTCAGAGCATTCCAAGCCCAACGAAAACCATAACGTTTGCACAGGCCCAGCAAATGGGACTTCTTTCATCAGGCAAAATTCAGCAAATCCTGCCATCATCTCCCCACAAACAGCAGGTGCGGGACTCACGAAACAACAATGTAACAACGATGCTGATAACGAATTTTGAGTAACGAAATCCTGATTTCTTGACAGGGTATAATTGTGAATAAATTGGTAACAACGGCGTCGGGTCTACCATCAAAAATGACTATACTACCAGGCACAACGGTGAAGTCACCAACAAAGATATTACCGGCACCTAGTTCAATGACGAGTCACGTAAAGTCATCTGTCGTGCCCAATTCCCAAACAACAACATTTTCGAGCACTGGAAAAACCATTCAGCAGAGTCCACAGAAAGTAATCATAAGACAGGTGAGAGGGTGTGCAACTAAAGTTTTGTTTTTATGAATTCCTCAGGGCTGTGACTGAAATACAGTTAACTATTTCTGAAGGATACTCATCGGAAGAAACGGTATCAGAAGACCCAAAACAGTGCTAGTTTCAAAGTACAATCTAGACCATTCGAAGACTGAGGCTTTGAGTTGTTGTGGCTTTGGCTATTGTCGAAAAATTGTGCGTCCGTGTTTCTTCATGTTATGATTCTAATCAGTTTTCTCATCGTTGAAAATACGTGATTTAGAATATACGATACATGCTGCCCTGGCGAAAAAACACTTCAGTTTATAATTTCACGGAATTGCCATTTGCGAAAAGTTTTTAGAATATTCGATACATGCTGCCCTGGCGAAAAAACATTTTAGTTTATAATTTCGCGGAATTGCCATTTACGAAAATTTATGTGAAATATCTGCTAGATTTATGAGAACTTTATCATAATCTTTCATGAATGATAATTCTGACAAATTGTGAAAAATTGTATAGAAATGTTGAAAATAGAGATTCGAGCACCGCCAGTTTATCAAAATTTCACTTTATAGTATTCTACTTTTCTCTATGCCAGCTGGATCTAATTTTTTATATTCCTTATTGTTGTTCTCATTCTATACCGCGTTTTGATATAATCGTTACGCTAAATATCAAACACAGATTAAAAACTGGTGTTGTAGATTTTACTTACAAGTTTAACCTACAACAAAAAATTGTAAGAAATGACAGAAAATTATAAGTTGTTGTGAGTATGACTAGAAGAAATCTTTCACAATTTGGCAGAATTTTTCTCAAAATTAATTTTAATCATTGATATGGTTTTTGAAAAATCATAAGAAACTATAGAAAAAACTTCTGGGAAATTTTGACCAGTTACAAGTGTTCGTGGAAAAAACTTTCGGTGAAAATAAATTCCGTTCATTCGAGTAGTTTTTGAGAAAGCGCGAGAAAGTTATTCGAACACTTTTCCCATACTCAGAGAAGAGTTTGTTCGTGGTCATTGGATGTAAAGTTGGTCATGGCAGAATAAATATTTCTTCGTAACAAAAAAATGTTTATTATTGGTAAACAGATTCATTTGGTTGAAATGAGCTGTACTTCCAAGTCTCTGGATTGACATGAAAATGGTAACAGTCGATAAATAGTATTTAGTTGGAGAGAAACATCTATTTTCATATTCCACGTCAATAACTGTGAATGAATGCTTCTCTATTTTCATAATCACTCCTTTTTCTTTACTATTCTCCATAGGCCAGTGTCATCTCGAATCGCTCAACACGGTCTGGACAAAAAATTCAAAGGTTTTGAAGAAAATATATGTTTCATTAGCGAATTTGAGGCGATCCGTGTTCTGTTATTTTGCTCTCAAAATTGTTGTCTCCCTCCACGGCGATTACCATTTAAATAAAAAGGTTTTTACAGATTCCGAAACTGCCTTTCGTGTTGTATATACATACATAATAATGTATAGTAGGAAATATGAGCTACATGAGAATAACAAAATTTCGTCATATTGAAAAATTTATAAGTCTTTTCAAAGAGCTTAGCCGCTGATCAAACTTCCGCAAAAAGTTCATAATTCTTGAAAACTATTTAAGAAAAAATCGGCGAAAACAAAAAATATGCAATTGACGAAAATTGTGATTGAACTTGTTCAAATTATTTTACATTATGTGAAATAACTCCGGCACGTTTCAATCGATCCACCTGAATTTAAGAATGCCCGACAGCTGGCAAGAACATGCACATTCTAGAAAAAAGATTCATCAGAATCTGTCCGATAGTTCAAAAGTTATGGCACTTTGAAAAAAAGTGTATTGTAAATAAGAAAGATACGGGTTTTCTTAAGTTCGACAAAGAATCACATCAATTTTTTCTAAAACGTTTCCATTTTTCCTTCTGATCTTGCTGGCCGATTTGAGATGGAACTGACCTACAACGATCAGATATTTCGGTTATTCATTTAAAACATAACAAAGTTCCAAAACTTGGAAAACTCATATGAAACTTTGTCAGGAATTAAAAAAGTATTTTTCACCAGGGTGTTGATTTTGAACGATAGCTAAGCACGAGTATAAAGCATAAAAACCTGTGTAGGTAAATTGGCATCCAATATTCACTGACAATGAATCCAGAATCACACTGGCGGAATCTAGAAATTCTGTTGAAAATTTGACTGGAGAGAACCAATGCGCATTCTAAATCAAGGTAATCCTGTCGCTCTTGTAATTTTATTGATAATTTGATTGGTGGGGGATCACTAGTGTCCGAGCGGCGATGAATTTCGGATACTGCGAGGCTTCTGTGAGCGGAGGAACTTGGGATGAGCTACTCTTGATACTTGGCAAAAATTGGGGAACAAGTAAATCTACGACAGGAATCATAAGCCGAAGAGTAACTTTGAGATAAACTCATACACGTTGACATATCTTACATGTATATTTCTCCTATTCTTTTTACAGAGTTCCCTAAAGCCAGGCACTGTTCTCGGCAGCGGTCAAGTGATCAGAATACCGGCCAACCAAAATCTTGTCAGCGCTTCCAATCAAGTCCACCAGATACAAATGCCTGGCCGACAGGTAAAAAGAATTTTATTACCAGAAGCATTGATCGATTCCTCATTGCATCTTGGCTTGCATTTTTCTCACATGCCATTTCATAAATTCCTGTATGAATCACTACTTATAATGAAAATGTTTAGGTCCAGTATGTCCGATTGGTGAGCACACCCTCGTCTGGATCAAGTAACGTAGTTACTGTTGGCAAACCGAAATCTCAGACCACGCTTCAAACGGTTGGAGTCACACAGAAACTTGGTGGTCCACAACAGATTGTCAAGGTTCAGTTGCTAGTATTATTCTCATATCTATATCAAGACAATCAACGAGAATCCAAAGTTTGAACTTAATGTTCATAACATATCCCCTATTATACCGAGATGATACGGTGAAAGTATACACTCAACAGCGCATGCGCGAAATAATACAACTCGTATTGGCTGCTTTGATTTGAATGCAATTCCTATTGGTTGTTTCGATTATCACAGCTCAAAACAGTCAATATGAGTGCATTATTTCGCGCATGCGCTGTTGAGTGTATACTTTCACCGTATCATCTCGGTATGTAATGATATTAGAATAGTTGGATCTTGTTTGTCCAGGTTTTACCGTTGAATACAAGTAATCAAGCCCTAAGAACAGTGGTGCCAAAGACAGCCTTAACCACGAGTAGTCAAAGACTGTTGATACCTGCATCGGCAACAGTTGGTGGGCAGTCAAAAAATGCTGTTGCCATTCCTGCATCGGCTTTGAGTCAGCTCGCCTCTGGCCAGGCTGTTTTGTCGACAAACTCCAATGTCGGTAACATCGTTGTACTCCCGGCTCAGTACATTCAGCAACAGGTAAGAACGTGTTCATTTCATCATATCAATAATGATTGCAAGTCCATGATGAGTATCGGCACTTGCATCCGAATTCAGTTTCCACTTGACGAGGATTTCTGTACTGATCAGGATTTGAATTATGCAAATTGTGTCAAATGGAGTATGGAAGTTGTCATACGAATATTGCATTCCTTGCAATAATTAGCGTTTACTTTTTAATTGAGATTGTACAAACTGGATAGGCGAGTATTCCCAGACACACACCATACGCCTAACTATGTTTTAGCAACAATCTGACGAGGCGAAGACGAAACCTCAGCAATCAACGCCAAGTTTGCTGAGCGGTTCTCAGAGCTCTGGTGGCAATTTATCTATCGGATCTATTGCTGAAAGCAAGAGTTCTCAAAGATCTTCGTCTAGCCTGGAACCCAATGGCATTCGACCGAGAAAACCGTGCAATTGCACCAAATCGCAATGCCTCAAACTGTGAGTTGAATTTAATTAAAATTTACTACTTCTACAAAGGGGGTACAGGAGTTTGCCTATAGAAACTAACTATTTTCTATTGTTGATGATTGCGGATTTAACAATTGAGCAAGAAAATTGTTGAATGAATTCTACCATTTCAAATGTGAAATAGTAATTTTTTTTCAAGTACGGATGCCGCCTGTTCGGCTCTAATCCTCCCAAAAACATGATTGATAAGATTGGATGATTTTTATCTTTAAGAACTCTCCTTTGTATTTGTGAATAATTTCGTATGTACGACTCCATATTGATATTATCTCAGAGCGAATCAGGTACTTTGGCAAAATCTATTTGAAATTGAATGAATCAATATTCTAATGTCCACTTGCGTCCTTGACAAAACAACAAAAACACTGGATGAAGCTGAAGTACTACTACGAATAAAATCAAAAAATACGTAGTGGAACTATTCCATCACGTTTTATCAAGTTCTGTAGGATATGCGGAAAATCGTATCAACTATTATTGCATTGGACATTAGAATAATCGAGGAAGTTCAATTCATGAGCTGACCTCTGAGAAAGTTTTGAGAGCTTCATTGAGGTATTATAGATGAGATAGGATCAAACTCCATTCTAAAACATGCTTAAAACACAACTACGTATTTCCTTTGCAACTACTCTAAAATCATTGGAAGGTACCTAGACCTTACAATCTGTTTCAACATTCTGATATTATTCAAGCTGCATGTGAATCGTATTGATAAACAAATGAAAGCAAATAAATGTACGAATTCGAGCGTTTCATATAGCGCCACCTTTTATGGCAGAGTAGGCATTGACCTCAATGCTGTGCTCTTTTGGTAACATTCCATTTGAAACAAAGGACAGTCTAATATCCTTCTAGAAAATTGTGAGAAAGAATATACTACATTTCCAGGAAATAGATTGATGTTTGAATCCCGATAGAAGCGAGTTCATATTAAAATAATCAATGAATTTTAACTAGTGAGCACCTTGGTTGTTCTATAGATATTGCGACTGTTTCGCCAACGGAGAATTCTGTCACATGTGTAATTGCAACAATTGTTCTAACAACCTCGAAAACGAAGAGGAACGCCAGAGAGCAATCAAGTCTTGTTTAGAACGTAATCCCAACGCTTTTCGACCGAAAATTGGTAAGGGTCGTGAAACAGGGGACGATATACGGAGGCATAATAAAGGCTGTAACTGCAAACGTAGCGGGTGCTTGAAAAACTATTGCGAGTGTTACGAGGTAAGAATCAAAAAAGACAACCGAATATGTGAACTGCGTGATCAATACCCTGTACTACGTTCTTTACATAGTATAATTCTGCATTACTTACCATCAGGCATTAATGAGCGCACTTACTCTATCCTACAATCTGTTTTCAAGATGGGGCAAGATACATTATTTGCTCTCTGATTTTAGGCGAAAATTCCTTGTTCGGCAAACTGCAAATGCGTAGGTTGTCGTAACGTGGAAGAACCAAATTTGGAGAAGAAATCTTTGAAAGACTTAGCAGAGGCCGCTGAAGTTAGAACAGCTCAGCTCACTCTTAATAAAACCAAACTGCAACAGCTCTCAGATATGGCATTCCGAACACCTGCTGCATCAAATACGGGAGCGAGGTATGCACACTGTTATATTACCAGAATTATCTCTTCAGCTCTTTGACGTAGCGTCCCATAACTTTAAAAAATTTTCGCGTCCATAAAGATTCATGAGAAACAATTTTCAATATGTTCAAAATACGGTGTGATGTTGAGTATTTTTAATTACCAACCTCAACGGAGATTCCATTATTGTTCTATTTTACAGGCAACCATTTAACTTTTTGACTGACAAAGTTGTTGAGATTACTTGTCAGTGTTTAATGGCCCAGGCGGAAGAGGCTGAGCGCAGTATGCTGGATGATGAGACGTCGCAGCGGCTGATAATTGAAGAATTTGGCCGATGTCTGAAAGAAATCATAGAGTCAGCTCATAAAGCGGAAGCTACATAGCAGTTTCACGTGATTCAGAAATTACACTCATTAAATGTCATGAATGTATACAGATATTGTGGAATTGAGAGTAAGGGATGCTCTGTGGTATGATAGCGTAGCAAAGAAATACTGTACATATATGTATATGACGAAAAAAGGGTGTTGAATACCAAACAGAATGTAGAATCCAATTAATATTTTTATTTCATTTAAGCAGCAGTCCAGGCCTTGGGATGAAAAACGTAGATTTGCCTGCAAATACGTATATTTTATCAGAAGTTTCTATTCAATGCCTTTCGTGCATTTTCAGATACATTTGTACCACAAACCGATCTTGGATGCAATGAAAACATTTTTCATCAATCAGGTAATGGTTCACCCGGATATAGATTTATAATTATCTATATGAAGTGTAAAAAAGAATTCTGCTGTGATAAACACATTTTGTGTTTAATGAGTTTTGGGGAATTAGAAAATGCTATTCGAGCGTAATTAAATGTAATAAAGTTATCATTATTTCGAGATTTTTCTTTCGACCACGTATACTTCTGTACCTCAATTATGCCTTTATGCATATGATAGACTACTTTGTCGTAACAATGTTAAGGATCGTAATAGGTATTTATCCACAACTGTCATCATAAGACACACACTTTGTTGTTGGTTTCTCTTTGCTCGACACTGATAGCATTTCCATCTCCTGCATTATGATACCGACTGTAATTTCTCTGGTAATTAGCAATCGAAACTAACAGCAATAAGAAGTGTGTCCAGTGATATAATTATGTGTCTCACTGGAGCTTTTTTTGAGCAGAATTCCGTCGTCAAACACGAATGTCAATTAATTTTGTATAAAAAATTAGTCCGTCTCTTGAGATTATTCCTTCCTCTTTTGATGTGGTTACAGAAATTATTCGTGACATAGAATTAAATAACGGGACGGGAGAGAATAATTACTATGAAGCTTTTCAGTGTTAATTATTTGTCAGATTTTTCACTTTGGAATGAAAATTTCCAATTCCACCATATCTAACCCCGAAATTGGATTGTATTCCGCGTTGGAATAAGTCTCTTGACAAGATGGGAAAAATCCAACAATTTTCAGACGTCCATCGATGACCGAAATAGATTCAGCTTTGGTGGATCAATTTTTTAATTCCCCACTCCATCATGTCTGACCACCCTAATTTTCTGGTAGTCAATGCCTATGAAAGTACACAGAATCTTGTATTAAAATATTATCATTTTGAAATTGCTTGATATTCATTTATTTGTTCAGGTCCATTATTTAAGAACTAGTCACAAAAACAGTGGCATCACAAACCAAATGAATGCCCTCTTTTGGTAAATTATACAGATTGGTTCCACCACAGTATATTATGTCAACGCTGAATGAGATTAAACTCAAATAGAATAAAAGTTTCAGCAGAATGAGAGAACACTTACACTACAGGAATGTCATGCTTCCAAGTGAGAATGTAGACAAGTTTCTGCATCATTTGAAAACATTTTCAGAAAATAATCTTTCAAATAATCGTAACTAAAAGTCTCAAACCAAAGCTTTCGGGCTTCTACGCTAACTAGACAAAAAATAGTTTTGCTTTCAGGAAGTTCTGTTAAACCACTTACAAAATGCACATCTTGAACTTATAATATTGTTGCCTCACATAGAAGCGCTGAGAGTAAAACCGTGCACAGACCTACATCGGTGATTTAGTTTGCCGGGCCTTGGCACCCATGTGGCACAGAGATTTATCCATAACTTGGTATGATTTTATATAACCAGTAACAGTTCATTCGGTCGAGTCTGATGAGAATCGTAGAAGGTCCAAAACAAGTGGCCCGCTCGGGTCGGAATTCTCAAACTAATAGATATCTCTTGTTAATAAAATCAGTAGACACACATACGTGATAATCGTTCGATTTTATACTTTTTACGTCCCATATGGGCATTCTGTCGCCTCTGATAGCAATATGAAACTGAAATAAGTTATTGAAAAAGAGAAAAAACATTAAGTCTGAATGGATTAATTAAAAATTCTTGAAATTAGAATTCGGTAGCTCGTTCAGTGTCAGACAACAATTTGTGTCTTACAAAGAGATAATATAAATCGGACATTTAATAGAATAGACAGTTCCATGTCAAGTGATCACAACTTTTTGGGCAAATTTTTAGGATTTTGACATACTACTCGTAATATTTTCAAGTTTATCGTAATTTTAGTTATGATGGGCCTTTTTTTGCAAAAATTTATAACTCCGGTAGCGTTCATCCTCTGAAAGAGTTCTTGGTCCTATTTTGTTGGGAAAAGAGTATAGTTTCTGAATAAACATTCTGATCCAATGTAGTTTCGTCATGAACATAACAAAATTTTCTATGACGATTCGAGATTTTGGACGTTTCTTTTTTTTTTTTCAATCTGAAGAAATTAAGAAATACATATACACAAGTCCCGTCGATGCTGTGTACATTTCGGAATGGGTCAGGTCTGGGTCTTGATAGTGGTGTATGAAACGTACCTGTTAGAGGTGTTGGTTATATTTAATGAAAAGAACTCGGGATTATAACGAAAGTTGTGGATTTATTAACAAAATGAAAATGTCCGACATGCCCCTAAGTAAATAAAAACGGAAGAGGCAGGAGAGTGCCGGTAACAAGGATATAGATATATTTTAATGCATAGGTGTCGCCTATCATTATTAGAATGTTTGGCACGCTAATTCAGAGTATTTCAGTCAACGTCTGGGATAATACTACATTGCTATTTCCAATAGCACCAAATCACACAATAAGATCGAAAAGCGAATGAGGTGCCTGTCCACGAAATGTTAGAAAATAGAGAATTTTGAAATGCTTCCCGGTCTCGATAATGATTACAGAAATTTCATGTTTGGCGTAATAACAGAACACTTGGAAGATATTGTCGTTCGGATTTAAGATTGAATCCTAGAAGCAATTGGAAATTTAATTTTCATCAATTCAGCAGGCTTCACAGTGCTCAAGCCAGGTAATTATAGGGGAAATAGGGGAAATCTTATATGAAAATAGAGGGGTTCTGAAATTTTTGAATACTAATGACCAAAAGCAACGAAATTAGATGCACAACAATGTTAACGCCTCTATTATACATGGTGGCCACTTTTTTTCAGAAAAAAATCCCTGACTTTCCATGACCAATTATTCAATTTTCCATGACCAAAGTTCTTATTGTTTCATTAGTGCTACGAATCAATACCTCCAGTTCTCCATTTCATTTCAATATTTTTGACAAGAAATTCTTTCGAAAAGACCCTATTTCATTAATATTGAAAGCAACTGTTTTTTTTTCTTTCACACAAATTTTTCGTTGACATTTATTTCCAACAGTATGATGAGAAGAGTGAATTTTTAAATTTCCTTTCTAGTCATTTGTTGGATGTTTGGTCATCTCTTTTTTTTCCATGACCAAGTTCGAAATTCCCGGATATTTCCCTGATCCCCTGATCAATTTTTGTGTGCCCTGATATTTCCCGGTTCTCCCTGACCGTGGCTACCATGTTGTATTATATTCATACCTTTTAAAAAATAAAAATTATCAAACATGATTTACAACTAACAAAACTCCATTACATTATGAAATAATACTTTCAATTTTGATAGGAACAAATATTCTGGTGAAGCTCTGCGGATGTAAAATTTCCGCCAAACTAATATACTGTGAAATTCAAAGAACGTAAATAAAAGAAACGCAACAAACTGCCAAAAATAGGTGGATTTTAGGGGGAAAAAGGGTGCATTAGGATACATTTAGAGGAAGCCTGCAGTTTCAGAGTGCTTATAGGGGAAAGAAATAAAATGAGGTGCTTTAGGGGAAATAGGGGACCCACTGTGTACCCTGATTTGAGTGAAAAAATGTTTGTCACCACCTTATTTCAAATCCGAACCATGAATATTTCTGTTCCAACATTACGCTCAGACATAAACTTCCTGTAACCATTATTTGCATACACCGAGCATTTCAGAGTTATTCATTTTCAAACATAGTATAATGGTTGATAGTGTCTATAGTTCTTGTTCAACGTTTAATCTTACTTATGTATCTGTATTTCTCAATTTCTTCAGATTTTGGAGAGAACAAGTTTTTCAAAAATCTTGGATTATTTCGGAAAACTGACAATATTTCATGTTCATGAACATACTATATCAGATTAAAATTTTTATTTGGAAATGTATATTCTTTAACAAAGAAAATGAGCCCAAGAACATTCAAAGGATAAACGCTATGCAAACTATGAATTTTTGCGCAAAAAGTGGCTCAAAAACCAAGACTGCAATAAACTTGAAAATATTGTGAGTTTTGGAAAATCATTTGGCACGGATTCATTTTTCACTAATAGCAAGGTTCTTCCAGAAGTATGTAAAAATTCCTAAAATTTATCCAAAAAGCCATGATCACTTGATATGGAATTGCTCATACATAAATGAGTTCAACTTGAATGATAAACGAATTTGTAGCGTTATGCTATTTCCAATGACTTGCTCAGAATAAAGAGTAATTAAGGACTTCATTCAACAGTAAGTACAGAAACTTACATCTTAATTTTAATTTAATTATAAATTATGATGGACGCTCTCTCAGATATAAGATACGTGTGATCCTTATTTCCCAAATCTGATGTCCATCTCAATGCTAAATGTAATGAATTCGTTTATGTAATTATTAATGGGGTGAAGAGCATGCAAAATCTGTGGATTTCTATGACACTAGAATGCAAAAACACAGTCTTGTGCCATCTGAAGACAATTCTTAGTCACTGTCGGAATCAGAACTCTCTTTGCCGGCAATGATTGGTGGAATACAATTTTTGTCACTCAACATTCCATGTTCTATTAGAAAGCTTTTGACATCGGAGGAATAAAAGTCAACACCAAGATTGTCTGTGACGCGTACAAAATTACCAATCACTTGTCCCTTCTTATACACAAGCAGCGCTGGAACTCCCTCTTGTTTAAAATGCCTACTCAAGCCAGCCACTGAACCTGAGAAAAACAGAAAATGCCATTATATTCAAAGAGAATTGCCTCATCACTTCAGAAGGATTCGATCTTGAATTGAGCAATGCAGAGGACGCTACAATTAGAGATAGATCTATGTGAAATCACTTTTGTACATGATACAATGTAGCTACATGAAGTGAACAGCATGTTGAGAGCTGTGAGCTGACCTTTAATAGTACAGAATTTGAAGCCCGGATATTCCGTGGCCAGAGTCAACAGGCAGCCGTTCATGGTCTCGCACCCTTCAATGTTAGTTTCATATATGTGTATGATGACGGTAACGGATTCATGTTCACCGTCGATGGCTTCTAAGAATTGGTCAGCATTCTGTAAGGTGAACACCCTGCCAAACCTGAGTTTCTCAGCCTGTTGAAGCATCTCTTGCATTCTTTGCTTTTGATATTCAAGTAAAAACTCATCGTCCATCAACTCTGCCAAGTCGGGATTCGTCTCTTCAAGTTTATCTCTTTCCTCGTCCAGCGCACTCTTACAAGTCAAGGTCAGTTTTTTCATTAGTTTGATTCTCTCCTTTTCTTGCTCATTTCTCTTCTCTGCCTCAATTTGTTTGAATCTTTGCCAGTCACCCAATACTCCCTTTGGCCCTGTGTTACTAGAAGTTCCATCCCATTTGGAATATTCCACAGTCTCTTCCGGACGAGATGACGAAGCGCCGCAAGAATTCTTTGAGTCTTCATCATCAGAAGAATCTGCCGAATCCTTGCCCTCGTCTTCGCTTGAACTACTGCAGTAATAGTGTACCTTTTCTCCCAAAATCTTATCCTCGAGCGTAGCCATCCCGTTCCCGTTATTTATATTTATGTGTTCACGTATATCTCACTACTCATTACAGCTAGTCACAAATTTTGTGCTTCAACCGCGGTTCAAGCGTATATACATACAAGTGTAAACAGTTGCATGGTTGTCATCTTACAGACCAGTGAAGTAAGATATAAGGAGACCCATCTCAATTCTAGAAAATGTGCACAAATAATGGAGAACTGTTAGTAGTACGGAATTCTACCACTCGCAGCGTTTGGTTTCGTAAAACGAGTCGAGACCATCGACATACCTATAGCGTTGAGTGTAGAAGGGTATCTACACTCAACGACCAAATGCTGGAACAACCAATCAGCGGAGATGATCTAGGAAATTTCCATCGGAGCCCTGCACATGACTAGTTGTTTCGGTACTCAGTTCGCATCAAATCGGCTCGGTGTAAACATGGCCAAATATCGGGTCTACACGTTTCGTGATATCGCAACACTGAAGAATTACAATGACAACATCAGCTGTCCTCAGCCGTGTATACGCGTGATACTTGATTCTTACAGCTCCTCATTGCTATCCCCTTGAATCTATTTGAATTTATAATCGAAATACCGTGAAAGATGGTCATGACGGTAGCCTCTATACGACAACAGCTAACAAACTTGGTTCATTCGGGGGCCTCGCACAAAGATCAAACAGAAAAGTAAGACGACGAGGTTAAGAGTGGCCGCCTCTTCATACACTTGGAATAATATTTAATAACGTATTCCAGGTACCGGACGATTCTGGATACCTTGTTATCGTCTTCGGGCGATGAGCTGGTCGATGCTCTGAAGATTTTCATTGAAGCAAGTATGTCCTTGTTCAATATTTATCTGTTCTCTGGCTACTTTTATCTTGATTTCGTACACCCGGAATTCACGATGACGTACTCGCTAATTTACAATAGAAATCGTTTTTACTTGCAGTTGTGAACGAGAATGTAAGTCTGGTCATATCTAGGCAAGTACTGACCGAGGTTAGCAGCCGCCTACTCGTCCTACCCGATGAAACTTCAAAGGTTGTTTCGCACTACACGCTTGACAAGGTTTGCATTTGAGTATATGACATTGTTATCCACAGGCAATTTGGCAAAATGTTAATCGAGTTCAGGGTCTCACGATATCCTATTTTATTTTAACTTGGTGAGCCACAAATTCCAGTCATGAGGAGTCTAAATAAATGTTCTTTCCTTTTCTTTTTCTTAGCCTTTATGATACGTTACTGTAGTCATAATATTCTTGATCCTTTTACAAATAATTTGCAATCCCGTAATTTTTATTATCAATAATGTATAAGAATCCGTTGACGTCACAATCTTGAAAACCACAGAACTCTGGTACATTGAGCTAAATTTGATGGAAATAAAATTCAAACAAGTAAAAGTTTAGAAAAGAATTGAAAAACGATTTTGAACCAAAAAATTTGCTGTTTAAAATATTTACAATCATTGGATGCGAGCGACAATATTTTCATTCGAAAATCACAAAACTTTGCATAAAACATGTCTCTTTAGATTTTTTTCAAATGGAAAACCTTGAAACTAAATGACATATCTTTGTATGTGATGAATCCATCGTTCGGAATCGTTGCATAGATGGTAGCAACTACGATCTATGTAAATGACATATATCTGAATTTTGGACAATATTGTTCTCCCAGTGGGGAGCATATTGTTTTGCATACCTTCAACAACTTTCTAGGTAGTACCACGAAAAAAGTGCAGGGCTCCCACTTGATTGCTTATCTCTCTTTTAGTTACTTTTCTCATTTTTCTCTCACTTCTCCAAAAATGACTCACTTTTTTCACTTACATTGACGATTACGTCTGATTTTTCCTTTGAATCGAACTAAAAACATAGTTGAAATGAAAAATATTCTGAGTCTAAAACTAGCGACAAGCGATCGTCCGCCACAGAATTTTTAATGAAGTTGACTGAAAACTTGACGTTTCTTTTTAGTAATTCAAGGCCTATTACCTTGTCTAGACGCTAGAGATCTTCCTGTATTTTCTCGAAGTCCAGAAGATCACTTGATGATTTTTGCGTTGGTTTAGTCTGTAGAACCCAGATGTTCTCGTGTTCAAATAGAAAATTTCGTTTGTTTATCATTTGTTAATAAGAATTTTTATTGAAAAATAACAGTTTTTTTCAGCCTTATTTCGAAAATCTGAGTTTTAGAGCAAAAAGTTTAGAATAAAAGTTGTTTATTTTACGATCCTGGATATATTACGAGTCTTGTATTTTTCCGAGAATCCCAATATTTTAACCAGAAGTCGCCCTGAAAGCGTAAAATCTGTGTATGTGCCGACGGACTCACGTGATCGTATAAATCATTCCACGTCAAGTTAGACTCCTTTCTGACACTATATTCTTCAAGATGATTATATCTTTTTGTACGTGTTCTACGCGTAAAATAAACACAACAAATAATTTTCATTTTTTTCCTAACTTCAATATTTTAGAACTAAATTATACGGGGTTAAAAATTGCTAACAAAGGTCAGACACCCGAAATTCGTTCTCCTTCAAATGCTTATATTTTCGGTTCTATTCATCGTACGTACTTCATTCTATATTAATTTCAATGCTTACGAAACACACATCCATAGTATATTTGTCAAATTTGTCTCGACAACGATAAATATTCATTATAATCAATTATATTGTTTACGTACAATTTTTGAGTTCTGAACACCGCTAGAATATTAGAAAAACATTTCAAAATGATCAGATCCCATGATAAATTCTCTACGAGATATATGAATTTCAAATTGGAACATCTATGAAAACCATTTTAAAACGGCGATTAATCCACAAGTGGTGGCTATGGAAGTAGGTGGGTAAATTTGCATAGGAAAACTCGAATACATTATTGAGTACTTTATTTCCAAACATACACAGAGTGAGTCCTCTCTGGTATCGAACGAGGGAGGAGCTCATCATGGCAAACGCTCCGCCCCTTTCTATTCATACTTGTTATTGTCACTTCTATTTTCACGTGCTTCAAAACCATCCTACCTCAGGTTGTCAATACTTAGTCTAGTCAGGTAAGATGTTGTTGACGTCAAAATGAAAACAACAATTCAACCAGGAACTCTGTGTAATTTCAGTTTATTGACATCTACATTAAATGTTCAAACCGAGTACCTTCTTGTTCTAAGAATGGTAACAGTGTTAACTAATAGGTTTTCTACCAATAATAATCGACTGTTGATTCAAATGAGACAAACATATCGGGATATCTGATTGTATAAATCCTCGCGGCAGGATTTGCATTCAAACGACATGCACCGTAAATCAGGAGCCCATCGACATACTCATCTACAGAATAGAATGCGATTTTAATCATAAATCCTTCTTGTCCGGAGTCTGGGACAAGTATGTTCCTAATTGGGATAGTAATAGCAGAGTGAGGTGTCTCATTTTGATGTCAACGATATCTTACATGACTAGACTAAGTATTGACAACCTGAGGCAGGATGGTTTTAACGGCACGTGGAAATAGAAGTGGGGTTTCTCGCTATGACGATAAGAAGTATGAATAGAAAGGAGCGGAGCTTTTGCGATGATAAGGTCCTCCCTAGTTCATTACCAGAGAAAACTCACCCTGTATATACAGGGCAAGTCTTATGAAACCTCGAGAATGGGTGCGGCTCAGTTGCTGTGAAGGCACGCTCATTTGACCAATGAGGTAAGCTGTCCCGTCGACAATACTGAAACGTGGTGCAGGTATGTCAAAAAGGTTGAAGAATGCATAGTAAACGCGTGACGTAAGTATCTATTACCAATAGTTAGAGATATATAAAATGAGAGTAAAAACAAAGAGTAACAGAATTGTGCCAGCTATCGTGTTTATTTCTTTCCACTAATATTCTTTCCATGAATATTAGTGGAAGTCGGCTTCCTTGATCTAAACATCGAATTAACTTCACAACAATTTTCAAATCGTGTCCAAAATGAATTTCTACATCATACGGTTATTATCAAGTCTTCGAACCTTATTTACATACCTTCAGCACGTTTCAACATACTCTACAGCCTATGTGATAGCTCACCTCACTGGTTGAATGGGCATGCCTTTGCTGTAACTAAGCCCCACCCATTCTCGAAGTTTCATAAGACTCACCCTGTATTATATATGTATATTAACTATAAAAATTATAATATAGTATATGGTGCGTTATGAACTATCGTGAATAATAAACTACTACGTGAATTTATGAAAGGCGGGTACATTTGTTTGTAAATAAAATTAACTATGTTATACATACACCTATAGAGTAATTTTTTGTTTCCCCCGGTTATAAGAAATATAAACTATGTACCCTATAGGTCTTCCACCGAGGTCACTTTTAGTGATTTGGGTCACTTTGCCGGTCAACAGTCACTAAAAATCACTTTTCGTGGAAAATAGTCGGAGAATATCGGTCGGGTATCGCTGTACCCTATATTGACTCGGGTACCCGATGTTGACTCTAATTCGGGTACCCGGGTCGAAAATCCAGTAAATTGTGATTTAAATATGTGATTGTGCGCCCAAAATCGGTCGAAAATTATCAGGTTTACTCGGGTAGAGTCGGGTTCCCGGTTTGGACTCAGACACCCGACCCAGCACACCCCTAGCTACGAATTGAAATGCGCTGTATGCTTTCAAATTTTCAGGCGCTGCGAAATCTCAAATAATGTTCATTACAACAGATTTGACCTATAGGGCAACCATTCTTCTGATCAAAAATGAACAAAATTATGTGAAATCGATTTTAAGTGCTATAATTGATTTCAAATTGTTCTTCTAATTCACGGACTCATGCTCACCCTGTGATTTCAATTGAGAAAAAGAAAGAATGGGGCATTGCATACTGAATATCCTGCCATTTAGACTTGCTACCCTGACTATCTTTCTTATTGTTATTATAATTATTATTATTATTATATATATTTTTTTTTTTTTTTTTTATAAGATAGTTCTCACTCAGAAATCACAATAAATTCTTCAGCAATTTTTGTTTCTAACCATTTTTCTCATAAATTACTTGAGCTATCTCAAAACCACCGGTTTTCTTTTGATTTTCAAAAAGATTCACACAGACCTTATGATAAAACACAGTGATGTCACGGTTTAAACGGGAGTGTGAATTCGGTTCTTTTCATCTGATTTTTGAAGGAAAAATCCCGGGTAAAGTAGCCCATAAAACAAAACGACTACAATCTATGTGAAAATTATGAAGGATTCATATTTATACATATATTTCTCGAAGAAATATAAAGAATCTGAATCACACTTCCGTTTTGGTTTTGAAATCATATAAGCGTTGTATCATAGAATTTGTGTGCTTTTGTTAGAAATTGGGATAAATAGTGTTTTTGAGATGGCTTAAATAAGTTACAAATGGACAATGAAACGAGAAATTCTCTACACACTCTCCTGCATTTTTCTGGTGGTGGACAATCGGCATAACAGAATTAAGAAAATATGTCATGGGCACGGTCATATAGGCTGTGTGATTTCGCATGGAATCATTCCCATGCGATTTTTCGTTCATTCACAAATGTACACGAAGAAAATTGTATAGGTAAATTCACAATACTTGTGTAGCAGACGTGGAACATACTTGCAATATCGCACTCTGTCCTATACTTGTTTCGAAGGCGTTGAGAAAATCTATCAAAGTTTGTGACAAATATGGTTTATCGTAATATTTTTGTATACGACAGAACGCCATATTGCAAGTGTGTTCCACGTCTGCTACACAAGATTTTGCATAGGGTAGATGCACCGTTTTTGGCCACCTTAGTACCGTCTCTGGCCATCAATTGCTCCATTAGTGGCCATATCAATCGAACGTAAAAAAGAGGTAGCCACAAACGGTACAGAAGGTGAGAACATACTTCAACCTTTAAATAAATTGATTTTCAACCAATCACTGAATACTACCAATACTGAAAAACTGTATCCAAGTCATATTGATGTTAGTGATCAAATAATTTGATAAATTGTAAGCACGAGAAGTAACTAATCAACATTAAGAACTGGCCAGAAATAGTGAAATGGCCCAAAACGGTGCTCCTACCCTAATTGACCAATTAGTTTAGGCCACTAACCAATTAGATTAGGTTACTAACCAATTAGATTAGTCACTTTTTTCGTTTTGATTGGGTCCTTGACATGAACATGATATCTATAAATTACGATAATTTACTTGGAAATGAATGCTCTCATAGATTTCTCCACTTACAGGGCTCATAGTTCGCTACTTTTCTCACTTTTAGTCACTTCCCTATCCAAGCTCACCTTTTTGTCATTATTTCATGTTAAATTCTATTTTTTATGAGCCAATCTTTTTGTAAAAGAATTATTACAACATGTGTCGATTTTTCTACTTTTATAGCAAAATTTGGTATAATTCCACTCTCAATTCCCTAGAAATTGAAAAACGCTCAAAATTCGACCCGTATCACTAAAAAAAAAAAAGTAAACGATGAAATCTTACATTTTTCATCGAAAATCCATATACTGTAAATCATTCTTTGATTGTGGGTTTGATTATTGGATAATTATGCCTGGACAAGTCGTGGGACATGACGAACTGATGTAAACAATAGATGTTTTACACTGATTTTGGATTAGTTGGAAATTTCCTCATTTAAATACTGAAAATGAATTAAATCGGATTTTTCGATTTTTTCAATCAGATATCCATGTCTGATGACTACTCCAGGCCTAATCGCCCGGCAATCAAACATAAAGAATGATTTATATATGGATTTCCGATAAAAAATGTAAAATTTCATCGGTTTCATTTTTTTTTTAGTGTACTACAGGTTGAATTTTGCGTTTTTTTTAATTTGCAGGGATTGAGAGTAGAATTAAACTAAATTCTGCCATAATAGTAGAAAAATTGACACATGTCAGAATAATTTTGTTCAAAGAAGATTGGCTTATAAAAAATAGAAATGCGCATGAAAAAAGTTTCAAACACTTTTTTCAGAACATTCGAGGTGTTTTTGATTTTTCTGAATTTTTCAACTTTACAGACGGCTTTTAGGTGTGAACAAACGATAAAATTGACCGAAATACGTTTTTCCATCATAAAGCGGACGGAAATCAATATGGAAGAACTGTAATTTTGGACAAAATTTTCTTCTTAGGTTACGAAGAAATTGGCGTCGCAAAATTCAGTGGGGGCCGATAGGCTAGACCCTTTAACACCAACCCGACTCTGACCCTACGATGGAAACTTAGTCATTTGGTTCCTCAGTGAAACTTGATTCATGCAGTAGATTATTCAATTATTGTATATTTTCGTCATCTTCGCAATTTTTATACTACCACACATCTCAGAGTTACATTCATAAATTGCGAATACATTAATACATTATTAATAGTAAATACGTCACTTTTCGGTCACATTTTGGTCACTAAAAAGTCACTTTACAAATATTCAAAGTCACTATTCTCACTTTTTTTGTTCAAGTTGGCCGCTATGAGCCCTGCACTTCTGAAAATTCTTTACCTCATGATTGTGCTATTGGAATTGTCTGAGGACGATGAAACGTAAGTGTACCATCCTCTATCAAAAGCTTGGCTGCAAAGAGTAGCCTTCGGCTCTTGCAAGAGCCAATAAATACGCCGTAAAAATTCGTTTTATGGGCTCGAAATATTAAACATATTGACATGGAATTCTTCACCAACGTCGATTATAAAAAATGAGCTGCGTTGCTACAAGTTCAAGTTGAAAAAACGAAAGTAGTGGTACACTCACGTTTCATTGTATTCAGCTGATTTCAAAAATACAACTATTACCTCAGAGATTCTCAAAAGCGAAGAAATCTCCGAAAGCATTAATTTCCAAGTGAATTACCGCTTTGAAGAAATATTGGATTTTTGGAAGAACATACAAGAGTCAATATTCATTCAAAATAGCAAAACAGGCAACTTTTATTCCAAATTTTGTTTTTCCCTGAACTCATATGTTTGAAAATTGTGCTAAAAAATCGTTATTTTTGGTAATGAAAATGGTTACTAACAACAAATCTGACAAGTTTTACGCCCGAGAATTATATTTAACACGTCACACACGAACTTATTGAAAGTAAACAGAATTTCTCCCAATATTTTTTTCATAGTCATCTGACATGGGGTATTTCTGGAGCCTTTAATCGGCCCTTAATTCTGATATGAGCTTTTTTTCACAGTAGGCCTTGAGCTTGGTTTTTTTTTTTTCGCGGTTGCAGCTGGGCCGAGAGCTGGACCTAGAACTGGGACCGCCACTTGTATTTTATATAAAAAATTGAGCAATCAATTTCTAGATGGGGTATTTAATTAGCCATTAATTATACCCTACAGTAAATCTTCATTTTCATGTGTGGTGGTCCCAGACTAATATATGTATAAGCTAAAGTTTAATTTGTATTCGGTTGAAACTGCGAAATTCGGCAGAGCAGATCAAATTTGGGACTTCGGTATTTCACGTTTTCAAAAGATTGGTGAAATTTTCATAAGAATGAATATTTTGTATATTAATTAGGTCGTTTTACATAATTAATCTCGTTAACATAAAAAATAATTGACGAAACCTAGTCATAGAAAATATTCATTCTTTCCAAATTTCACCAATCTTTTTAATTAAATTGGAATACTTACTATCGCCGCGGAAAGTCCAGTCAGGGTGCCGTCCTATGTAACCCCGCTCCGCTGAAATCGAGAAAAACGGAACGGAATACTGGTAACTTTTCCTATGCATTGCGTGTACGTATTCATACACACCTCTACATGCACCGTTCTGTTCCGTTTTTTCGTTCCGTTGCTATACATGGGACGGCACCCTCACTTTGAGCTTGAATAACCGGACCAAGAACTTCGTACGAACTTGAATTACAACCATTGGAAAGCCTGGGGAATTTTGCGTCGAATGCGTCTAACGAGATATGTCTAAATAAGCTGATGGAAAGCTTACCGCGTGAAAAGTTTTGTACAGTGTATTCGGTGACGTTTTTACTGCAGCTAACTTCAATTTGTCGGCATTCATCAGATACGAGCTTTAAACATCTGAAATAATTTACACAGCAATTGCAAATTAAGTATACACTGTCGTGTTATGAAAACGAAATTGAAAAATATCATTTGGGTGAATTGCTGTGAATAAAAATAGACAAACAAGCGATCTTGAGAACGCATGCACTGCATGAATTTGTAGAATGTAGATTGTAGATTGAAGCTTCTGATCAGGAATTCTCTAAGCTTTGCAATGGGTGTAATTTCAAGTTCGTACGATTTTTGTTGGTTGAGTTATTCAAGCTCAAAGTGAGAGGGTTGAACTTCCCGTGGCGATAATATGCATTTTCTGCACAAAATACTGCATCATTCTCCGAAATTTCCTTCTGATCGGTTGTGTGGTTTCGAAGAACTACGAATCACGTTTTCGAGGTGGTTAACAATCGTTAATAATTGACGTAACTATGTTGTTTAAATTGTGCAATACCCTCTTAAATTATATTTCAGATAAGATTAAATTGGTATTTTGGTAATCGGAAGAAATTCTTTGAAATCCTTCTTGAATCTTGAAATATGTCGAGTCCTGGTGCATTTGGAGAGAAACTCGAACGTAATATATTGTAGAAACACGATGAAGCAATTGTGATATTTTTTCGCCACACATTATTTTCTGTGCACGGTATGTCTCAGCCGGACACATAAATATTGAAAGTTATTCGCACCGAAAATTTGTTTTTTGAATACAGGTTCAGCCACGTGTCATTTCGTTTGAGGAACAAGTCGCCAGCATCAGGCAACACTTAGCTGATATTTATGAACGTAATCAGAATTGGCGGGAAGCCGCAAATGTACTGGTTGGAATCCCGTTGGAAACTGGACAAAAGTAAGTCTTCAGTCAGTTGATGCTTCAAAGAAACGCAGTAGTTTTAACATTTTTTCACGTTCACCTTTTGACGATGTATGTCTGACGAAAGTAAATGATGATCAATTACAGGCAATACACCGTTGACTACAAGCTTGAAACTTATCTGAAAATTGCCCGTCTCTATTTGGAAGATGACGACCCTGTCCAGGCCGAGGCGTTCATCAACAGAGCTTCGCTTCTTCAAGTACCTATAAATTCATTTGGGGCTAATATTCGATCACTTCTTATCTCTTCTTCTTATGTTTGGATTTTCGTTAAACAAGCAATAATAGTTCAAGTCGATAGCTGAAGGAGTTGAAGCAAACACGTAGTTTGGCTATCTGCTAATAACTCTTTTCCATTCTCTAGGCTGAGTCGAAAAATGAACAACTTCAAATTTATTACAAAGTTTGCTATGCAAGGGTATTGGACTACAGAAGAAAGTTCATCGAAGCTGCCCAAAGATACAATGAGCTCTCCTACAGATCGATTATCCACGAAGACGAGCGCATGACTGCCCTTCGGAATGCACTGATTTGCACTGTTCTAGCGTCCGCAGGTAGTTCTTTCCTTTTTCATAACTTTTCGAATTTGAACTTTTTGAGTTCTCTAGCGTCATGAGGAGGGCATTTTAAAATATGGAGTGGGATTCTGTTAATCAATTCGTTCATTCACTGTCGTCATTAATTGTATGCTTTAACAAGATCACTCGTTAAAAACGATTGCAGTCTGAGATAAAAATTGTGATTTTAAATAACATCAATTATGTGTGATTGATGAACAATGAGCCGTGTTAGGTGAATAAAATCGAGTGGTGAACACTAATCAGAAACACTTCGTTGGAAAGCTAAATTTATAATAAACTGAAAAGTCGATGATAATATGTAGGCTTTTATCTTTGGTTGGTTTATAAACAAATTGTATTTCCTAAAATGTGTACATTAATCCTCTCTGTAAAAGAATACAGATCCCAGATTTAGCAATTGAAATTCTGTGATCAGGCTTTAGAGTTTTATTTCTATAGAATCCTACGAACTTTATAAATTTGTGAAGGGATGTGTCAAATGCAAAATTTGTCCAACCGCCTAAAGAATCCTGAATTGCATGAAACAATCATATCTCAATTTGGCAATCGAAGCAAGTTAATATTTTCGCCCTTTCATCACTGGGCCCCGTTTGTATTGTCTCATCTTTCTTTTAAGCCATGGTGACTACTATAGTGTTGTATACAGGGTGAATCTGAAATGGCACACCGCATTGGTACTGGCGGATTCCTCGTAAAAACGTATTCGAAGATTCTCTACTGTATTTTTCTACCGGTCACAGATTCCTTGTAATAGCTAATCAAAAAGTCGCTAATCAGCCGCAATTTGTTAAGCAGGCGCTCGTTGGTGGGCCAGCCTAGCAACGAGTGTGAGGCATGGATGAAACGCGCATGGCTCACAGACCAGCTTTAAGCTCATACAACGTACCGGATTTGCTACAGTCCGAGAAGCTATTACAAGAAATCTATGACCAATCAAAAAATTTGGTAACACCATTTTGAATACATTTTGTTGTTTTATCACGCATGGAGTGCATGTGGTCGAGGCAATAATTAGATGCGAATCATATATAACAGTAATGTGACTTTATTCTTCATCACATGTTCTTTCAACTACATAGCGAGTACGACTAACTGCTTATAGCTAGGAGCGACGCTGGTCATACACGAGAAAGAGCAATCACTCACTACACTTGACTCTAGTATTACCCGCCATTATATTTGAAATTGATTTGCAGCTCATTTTTTATCAGGAATCTGCCAGTACCAATGCGGTGTATCATTTCAGGTGTACCATGTATGTAGGGTTTACGTAGTATTATTGATAGAGTCGTAACAAGCGTTACTTTGATTCTTCCTTGAGAGCATCATTGTCTACGTTCGCAGGTCAACAGAGAAGTCGCATGTTAGCAACTTTGTTCAAAGACGAACGTTGTCAACAGTTGCCTGCGTATTCAATTCTTGAAAAGATGTACCTAGACCGCATTATACGCCGTACCGAACTCCAGGGATTCGAGGCACTTCTACAACCTCATCAAAAGGCCTGTACCATAGATGGCTTAGGCTCAACTATTCTTGACCGAGCTGTTATAGAGCATAACCTCTTGTCTGCCAGCAAACTCTACAACAATATTACTTTTGAGGAATTGGGAGCTCTGCTGGAGATACCTCCAACCAACGCCGAAAAGATTGCCAGTCAAATGATCACAGAAGGACGAATGAACGGTTACATTGATCAAATTGATTCCATTGTACATTTCGAAAGTGAGTTCTCTCACAGATTTTGTGGCAATTCTAGAAATAGCTCTGCTAATCTATTTGATGCCTGAGAATTATTCGCCATGTTTACATGACTCACACGCCGCTCAATGGGGATTTTTCAAACCTGAGTGCCCAAATGACCTTTTCACATGCACTAATGAAATTGTATTCTTCAGTTTTCATCCCAAAGTTACTGCAATATGTGTCTTGCGGGTCCACAAAAATATTTAGAAGGGAAATTTGTGTCAAATGCCAACTATATTATGTCTTGTGGCATAACCAAAAATTCTTCGAAAGATAAAGAAATCATGTGTTCATGTCAGGTCTAAGTGTACAGGGAAGTAATCTGCAAAGGGGCCTCCACATGGAATAAAACATGGAAGTATCAACATGTAGTTGATCGAAAATGGGGAAAAATAGAATCAGATGTAACGTCAATATACAAAGTTGTATGAATAGAAAGATTTTGTCGTGGTGTTTACTACTTTATCCAACTTTGTACATTGCCTCTGTATTCAATTTTATTTTTTTTCATTTTTGTTTAACAGCCGACGCGTTGCCACTTTCAAGTTTTCCTCACAGGTCATCATTTACATACACAATGTGCGTATGTTAATGATTTTCTTCATGAAAATAATGTCGAGTACCTACCTATAGCTAAATGCGTACAGCAACATAATGTGTACATATTATATTTCCAACGCCTCAACTGCACCAGAGAACTTGCTTAATTGCATCTCTTTTTTTCAAAAATCGAAATAGATACATTTATTCTATATGGTAGTCTATAAAGATTATTTGTCTTCAAACCTAATCCTGACATAAACACATGATTTCTATTCTTGCTGAAGAATTTTTGGTTATGCCACAATACGTAATATGATTAGCATTTAAGTACATTTTCCTTCTACATATTTTCGTGAACCCCTGCCTACTTATTGTATTAAATTTGGGATAGAACCTACAAAATATATGTCCATTTTTGAATTCGAACGGGTCACTCAAGAATGTTTGAAAAATCTCCACCGAACCGCGCGCAACACACGTAATAAGGCAAATTTAGTTGTTGTTCTACTAGTTTGAGGCAATGTTCGAAGTCCATCACTTATAGTTGTTAGTCAATTTTCCATCGATTGATTGTCATTGTCAAATACAATCGACACTAAACATATGATTTTTCTTTACAGCCCGTGAAATTCTACCAACTTGGGACAAACAGATACAGTCCCTTTGTTACCAGGTGAATCAAATCATCGAGAAAATTGCCCAAACCGAACCGGAGTGGATAGCCAAAGCTACAGAGGACCAGATGGTACACTAATATTATATGGATTCACTGAGGTTGCAGGGGGGGGGGGGGGGGCTGTGCACATAGAAGAAATTGCTACAAGTACAGAAGACTTTTGGTGCAGATAGCGAAGGGCGAACATTGTAGAAGATTCAGTCAGGTGCATTAAGGTCAAATAGAAAGGTCTTTCAATAAATTCACTCCATAAAATATTGTTGGTAGCAGCTATTGGAAGAAGAGAGATTGTTGCCTGATGAGAAAAACTCATAAAACTCCAAGTATTATGAATCTCTTGGTGCAGAAACCGACCATAATCGGATGAAGTGTTTGTTTGGAAGTATGTAGCAATCAGTGGTGGAGACATACGTACCATGTTTCGATCGACAACTGCCTCATTATTGGCGAAAAAAACTCACGGATTGCTGAAACACTAGTAACTTATCGGAACAAAAAAACGTGTATGGAAATTCAAGCTGTTCAAAGATTTTCCCCTTAGTTTATAGTGAATTTTCGAATAAAACCTCAAACTCAAACGCTTGTTATTTGGATATTGTAAATAAAATGCCAACCATTTTGAACATGATGACTTGTCGATGTTTCATTCCATCACCTAAGTTTTCGAATTTAGTGCTCAACCAACGGAGGATATTATAGGTATATGTTTATTCAATCTTCGTGACTTTTTTTACTACCCCGACTGAAATGAGTATTTGTATTGATGTATGTTGTACAGCCACCGGCATTGAATCGTTCTCTTCAGAAATGGGCCACCGACATTACATGTGGTTCTAAATTATTCTAAGTTGGCAATCAGTACGAAATGATAGAAAGAGGAACGAAGATAACAGTGGAGTAAACAATAGAATGGTAATGAAATGCCAACTTGGAAGAATTTGAAACCACATACATGTCAGTTCACTATTTTTGAAAACAGGATTCAGGCCGTGCAATGGTCCAAACCGACAATAAATGCGGGCAGGATTGAAACTTGTTGATAACTTTGTAACCAAACAGGCTAGATAAAAAATGAGAAAACGAATCAGGAGCTGAAAATGAGAGCTTCCAGACAGATGAATTACATTGTGAATTCGGAAGAAGAATGAAGTGTCAAAAGTTATAAGCCGTTGAAATTATACATATAGAAACAGAATTTTAAGGGATATTTTCATGGCAATGATTTGAAATTGGAATATTGGTTCTGATGTTTAATTATCTAAATGAAGTGTACATGCACGTACAAATGCTCGTACATATGTTCAAAAATATTCACAATTATTGCTAACCAAGTAGATTTTTAGTATTGATGTATCCATTGGTAAGAAATGATTGTATATCTCGACAACTATTACTTAGCAGAAGTGAATTAAGGTGTGATAATTTTACAATTATTGGTGTTTATACGATATGTTTGCCTGATGAAATAATTGGTCATGGAAACAAAAACGCAGCAGTTACATAACAGTGGAAAGTTGGACTATATCTGTTACGACACATTTTATATCGTATATCGTTATATTGGTATCGTCAATTTCTTTTGTTTTATTTTCATCATAATTTTCGAGTGAAGGCTAATAAAAATACAAAAATACGTTTGTCTGATGTAGGTATAAAACGCTGAAGCTTTTTTTAAATAAAAAAGCTACCACAAAAAGCAGCACTTGAATCATGATAATAGTTAATCTAGAAGGTAGAAGGAACATCGGATTCATACAAGCCGGCCCTACAACTCTTACGTGGCATTTCAATAGAGCTGATGAAACAGCAGAAATTTTGAAAAATTTCAAAAAGTAGACAAGATTCTCTGAGATTTCTAGGTTTCTCCCAGGTACTATTAGATTCCCTGAGATTTCCTTGTTTCAGAATTTCCATGATCACTGGACACCCTGCATAACCCATAACGCATGCGCACTGTGCTTTGCAATGGCACGTGCACTATGGCTCTTGCATTCTGCTTATGCCTTCTGGAGTTTTTTTGTGTCCACCACTTTGGTAAGAGTACTCTGATACGTGTACAGTGACCGTAGCTTCAAAGACAGTGCAGCACTGCAACTCCTACATCATAGTTCCTTAGCCAGCGTATCGATGTTTGTTATTCTCCGTCCAGCAAATTCAGGTGTAATGGCATCAATCTGTTCTCGTTGATCAATCTATTGGAAAAAATATATTTACATGGAAATGTCATGTTCACTTCTCATTCTCTAATGATCAGAAGCAATTTTTCCATCATGAACTACAAGCTGGTACTTCAAACTAATGAATTCTCGTGGATGTTAATTTGTCACACTGCCGTTGAACTTTCGCTTTCACGAATGTGCATTTTTGCTTTCCTACGGGTGCTCGAATGATGTAAGGCATTATTCATTTATCGCATACCTACAATTATGAAGCTTAACACAATAAATCACTGACTACAATCGCGTAACGGAGAATGGCTTTCGCCGGTAACAAACTACGCCTTATGTGCGATGAGAGTGATACGACACATGATATTCCATGACGCTGCTAAAAATGGGAGCGTTTTTGATAACAATATATTGCACGCAAATAGTCTCGTTTATTGATAACGTTATCAATAAACTATAAATATATATATATCTATTATAATTTGTATATTGCATTATGGCCGAAAATTCTTTCAGATCATTAATAGCTATGTAAAGGTGTGTCCCAGACCATGCATCCATCAAAATACGCACCTACGCGAATGATATACCTTATAGCGTTTCAGATTGGGGCTACATCGGACCGCACTGTTCTGGTGTTGCACGCTGTGTCCATCTCTTTCTCGAAGGAGAAGAGAATCAACAACGATCTACACTACACCAACCAGTATGTATCCCCAATCGAAAACGCTATTTATCTCTGTGTTTGCAAGCAGCAAATATCTGCTTACTTATTCCTGTGGAAATAAAAATACCAAGTCAAGATTGAATAAATTTCTTTTATTGACGATCACTATCAATACTGCGGCATATTTCTACAGCTGCTGTCTTTTAACATCATTGTTCACACATTTTTCAATCCTGTAAAAGATTCGTTACTCAATTGTATACCAACATAGTTATATACAGCCACCTCATAAAATTGAGTCTGCGTCGATCAAAATTAGATGATATTGATACTGATATACAGCATAATGAAATGAATTCTAAACATATCGTTTTTACGTAACATGAATTTTCTTTCGGCCATTTGTTGGAGTCGAAATGCGAAATAACAAATTGAAGCAGTGTCCATGCATGGGAGAAGTTACGCTTATCATGTTACCGTACCATTTGGTTAAATTGGCAGATCATTCATTCATTGAATCTTCAACAATCAGAATAATCTCAAGAGACATCAGGGGTGCGTTCCGAATGAACACCCGTGTGTGCCCGAGCGTAGCTGTTTCTGATAACTACACCCAGGCGCTAAATTGAAACGCACCCAATATAATCTTTTACGATAATTCTGCTTGTGATGAAATCATATGATTTTGTTCCTTTTTGTTTTTATGAATTTATACACAAATGACGTGGCATAATGATAACGCGACCGCGTCCGTTTCAAAGGATAAATCGATCTATCTACATTACGATAATAATAGTATTTGTTTTTTCGATAAGCTGGTACTTTAGTGTAGACCATGAATGACACGGGAAATACAGATGTAGCATATACCGATCGAACAGATTTCGCCTTCACGTGTTTATTTCTAAGCTTCAAGGTCCAGTGCGAAGCCAATCTTGTGGCCGCCAGAGCCAAAGTTCTTTCCGTCGATATTTGTTGAGAGCGTTAAAGTCACACCTGTAACATCACAATGGATTAAGTAGACATTTAGTACGATTTTTCAGTACACTTTTACATGCCATAGCCTATACCTCAAATCAGTCATTTCACGGAAATATAGGTGATTCATGGGACTCGTGTTTCTTTTCAAAATGATGTTGATGAGATCCGAAGGGAGATCTGATTATGATGCTACTATTTGTCACATCGTTTGAAAAGTCAGTTATGAAAATTCAGTATGCTGTGATATCATTGGAATTCTATAGAATTTGGTCAATGTGTTTGTTAAATGAGAAAAAGAAAAGAGGGACCTTGGCGTGAAAATAACTCTGAACGTTTCTGAGTTTTTATCTTTCCTAAAATATAGGGTCAACCACTAGGATGAATTTAATATTACGTAGGGAATATGGTGTACAAGAATTTTAGGGAATTTGGGCTCTGAGCAACTGCCACTAATTGTGAGAATAGCATATGAACAGAAACTGACTTCCCGATTTTTAGGGTTACCAGGTTTTCCGTGTCACTGGGTACCCTGATTATTTGAGTAAATTAGTTTGAGAAAAATTAGCCCTCGAATGTTCAAACAAGAATTTGAAGATTTTACCTCAAATTTTCATTCACATGCTCATCTTAATGAATACGTGAATCGATGATATCACACAATTTTAGATTCATGCCAAAGAAACTGGTTCACCAAATAATAGAATCTTAGCAACCATGAGGTATCTTTTCAAGGTCAGGATATACTGAAGTATACAAATATAATTGAAGGTATAATTAGTGCGATAATTTCATTCTTGCTGAATGAAAAGCCAAGAAATGCTTATGCTCGATGAAACTACTACTGAAAGGCAAACCGGTGGTAGCAGGATATTGATTCCTATATTTCCAATCTAAATCCGAAGAGTGTCAAACGGAAAATCATTAAAGTTGCTTACCATCGCGTAATTTCTGCTGGTATCCCAAGCCAACTTGGAGATGAGAGTTAAGCTTAGCTCTGACGCTGGCATCACGATCAAGGTCGTACTTCGCACCAAGGCCAAACTGTGTTGCATTGTCACTAGAGTTCCAAGCCAGATTAATCGCACCCTCAAGTCCAGGCTTCACCTTGTGGTAAATCGATCCTCCAAACTCACGGCCGTCATTCCTGGTAAACAATTATCGTTTTGTCAAAATGATAGTGTTTAATAATTTGAAAATTATCTTTCAGTCATCTTTGAAAAGTTCCCTGTAGCGATTTGCCATCTGAATCAGATTTTGTCTAAAAGATTAATCAACACGAAGCATTTCTCTCAAGGGGCTATTCACTTACGGATTGAGTGACGAGCAATTTCAATGATTTCCAACAATCTCATGTTATTGCATGCGATTACAATTGTTAATTATTCCTAACGATTTCAAGAGATTGCGGACAATTTCAAGTGATCGCATTTGCGATTTCAAGATCTCTATGCATATTATTCAACGACTTTCACATTAATCATCCATAATTTGCTGTGTTTTTCGAGATTCCAAGCAATTTCAGAGCATAAAATCTCGCATCATCGACTTCATTGACTGCGAGTTGATTGCATGATCTCAAATGTCTTCCACATCGATTTTGGAAACAGTTTTCACAAAATGGTTTGCGATTTCAGCAACTGAATAGCCTCTCGGTTTGTCTTCTGAATCAAGTATACCAAACTAGCGCCTACGAACGTTTCATAACTAGGGTAGGGGTCCCAACTACGAAGTGTGTCCCAATTACGGTGCCCCCATTGGATTTTCTTTAATTTAGGAAAAAACCAGTACCAGATATCAAGTTGTCCGAATTGTTCTCATAAACTTCGACTTATGAACATGATAACGAGACAAGCTTCACACATTGAGGCTTTAGATTATCTACTGAAAATTTATTATCAATTCCGGATCGACGAATTCCTTGCAAGTGCCTTATGTGTCTTGACGGAAGTGGCAATCGATTTGTTGAACTAATTTAAAAAATGTACGTCTTAATAAGTCAATAAAAATGTGTAACTTTTCAAAATTAGTTTCGTGATGGGGTTGACTTTCCACTCTTCGACAACATAAACTAATTGTAGATATACTGTCTAAATTTGGGCCGATTCTGTTCACGCGTTCATAAATGAGACGAAATATAAGAATGACGTATCAGTTGGTAAAGGTATGAGTATTGCATTGCCTTGAAAGACCAATATAATAGGAAGAAGATTCATATTTAATGAATAACGAAGCGAGGTGTCACTAAGGGTTCTGTAATCGGGACACCTACCCCGCTCATATGAATTTTGAAGCGTGTGTCGCCATCCATTCCCAAAATTTAGAACATCATGTTCTGCTTCCAATTGGACATGAATCTCATGAAAATAAGAATTTTGGCATCATGAATGGGCAACTCGAAATAATTATCATATGTATGTGTGCATAGCATTAGTGACTGTATTGAACGTAAGATTTTCAATGGTCTACGGATCTTATCTACTTTCTTCATCTACACATAATGGGGCGTGAAATTTGTCGAAAATTTTCAACTTACACAGCAGTGTGGACGGCGAAATCAGATGCAGTGAAGCCAAGAGCAAAATTGTTCTTAGAAAGTTTGCTTCTCTGAGAGTCGAAACTGGCTTGATAACCAGCCAGCCAGCCTGTGGACAAGCAATTAATCGATTAACGAGATCGTGATTTTCACTTGCTACAAATTCAATACCTCTTAGTTAAGTCTGAGCTATAATGTGGAGATAAAAGTGTCTATTTGAGCAGGTACCTTGGTATCCAACAACTGCGGATGCATGAACAAGTGGCCCACTTGAAAGGCTCAGGTCAAAGTCAGCATTGGCGGACACGTTCTCATGTTTGTATGAAGTCTTAAATTTGCCACTCTTGCTTCTGTGAAGAAATGGTGAAGCATGTTTAGTAAACCACACATTTGACGGTTCTAGAATATAGTTCTCTAACCAAATGTATTCATCCTTCTTAAATTAATACGTAAACTGAAAACCAGAGATCCAACCGAACAATTTATGAGCAAAATATTTTACCCAGTCTGAGGTGAGAAGGTACAGCTATAACCAAGAGTCAATCCCTGAAGAAGTTTGTCGGCCAAGCTAATGTCAGTGCCAAGAGTGTTATCCGTGTTCCACTTTTCGGTGAAAGTTAGACCATATTCCTTGACTTTGTATTTAGTCTCAAGAGTACCGAAAACTTTGCCCGTGTCCTGGTTGGAAACTCCACCACTGGAAAACTCAACACCAGACTCTGTCTTGGTTTTTACATCTAATTTGAGGAGGCCAAAGTGGTATCCCTTGCCAAAAACATCACGGGCGTTCTTGCCCAGATCACCGTAGGTCGGAGGAGACATTTTCTGATAAAAAGAAGAGAACATTGTAAGATGTACGGTTAATTAATCAATGTAATGATTATTCGAAAATTGATCCCTATTCTTGAACTAAAATTGATTGAACGGAGGATTAACAATGACAGTATGACGTCAAAGAAAGCTGACAATGGACAAATTCAGTTTCAACATAAGTTCTGAAGTAATTCAGCACCAAGTGCTGATCTATTCATGAAGAATATTCATAAATAGTCTGCAGCTTTAGACATGCGTGAACATTATATAATCCTATATCACCGATATTTCATTTAGGCAATACATGTAGCATCATGGAGACTGAAACAAGGAGCACGAACTTTCTTACTTGTTGAAGTAATACACCTATTGTCCTCGTATTATATGTAGGAAGGGGATTCTTGGATATGAAAATCTGAAGTAACATACAAACAGAGGTTGGATTTATGCGGCCTCGTTCGCCAAGTTTTCAATTTTACATTAAGTTTTGTGAAATCATTCTCGGAGGTAAGCCATGTTTGCAACGAGGCACAGTGCAAGGTGAATTTATTTTCAATATAACTATTCATTTGTCACATTCTTTATTTTGAATTTGAGACAAAGACCTATGTAATCACAAAAACGACTGAGGCATAATCACGACCTATCTAATACATAAAACAGCCTATTTTTAGTGCTAAAAAAGGCAGGACGAACAACCATCTCTGTCAGTTGTTTACGGCCTCCCGTGACACTCTCTCCGTCGGCGCTGTCGCGCAGGAAGACAAGGAGTCCGTTTTTCGATCAAGCATCACCCCTAACGTTCTGGCCCGTAGTGAGGGCCCATGTCGGAAAGAATGTATTTATTTAGTGTTGATAAAAATAAATTCATTTTGACAACGGCCCTCAATCTGGGCCGAAACATTATCACAATTAGTTCGTAAATTAATTCAGACCTCCCAATCCAAGAATCTCCTCTCTACACTTCTTACATTTTCAGTGAAAAATGTGGCACTAGATGGCAGTAACAATACTCGTGAGCTCGCTGATGCGATTACTTGCTTACAATTAGATGAAATTGGTAAGGAACTGGGCTACATTAATTTGCATCAGTGCGAACGTGATAGAAATTCAAACTCGTCGTCAAGTGCCCTATTTGATAATTTTCTTTCTATGATGAATAATTTAATTTGCGATCAAAGTGGACCATCTTGCTTGCAAAATAAAACATTAAATTTGAAATTCTATAGCCTTTCCGGAACAGGAACTGAATTTAATTTTGCCACGGGTCTCTGGTGTGATAAACGATAATAATATACATCTAGGTTTTATCCTTTTGAATGCCTCAGAATTGAGATTTTTATTTCTTTTATGTTTGCCACCCTTGATTTGAGACAAACAACTCCAACACATACACGCATTCACCTTTTATAGCAATTTTTCGTTTTAAGTTGGTTCGAAATGAAGCAAAGTAAATGAGGTGGAAAATTTGGCCCAGTGAAACCAAGGAAAGGTTAAGTTGCCAGTTGATTTGCTTCCAAGCATGCCACCAACTGTGGAGGTCACCCATGGCATTCGGCCAAAAGAGCTTATCATTTTCCTTCGGAATACAAAAACTATGGAATATTGTTCTGTATGAAGAACTACTGTGAACAAGATCATCTCACTCTGGTCACTTGTAGAATAATCACTACTTCTCTTATCCAGAGAATGCAATGAAAATTCCCAGAAATAACAAGATGCCAAGTCGACATCCATTCTTGGAAGAAAACACTATTCACCTGTCACATTAGATATAATTTTGTTCAATTTATAAATGTCTCTCGATGGAGCATCGACTGATTGTAATTGCCACAAAAATCTGAAGCAAGTTTTAGATGATTCTAACGAAATATCTACACTGGGGATAACTTATACTTATACTTATAACCTATACTTATGTCGGCAATTCTGAGTCGAGGCAAGTGTAAGTGAACAAGAGTGTTCCCTCATCAGTTGGAGCATAACGATGGTATTTGAATGTCAGATTATCGGATAAATTAAACAATAAATTGAATTGTTGGCTGAAATAGAAGTTATGCTTCGATAAATGAAAATAATGTGGCGGCTTTCGGTTGTAACGAACCACAGAGTATTGAATGAGAAGATTCTGATTACGCTCAACTAGCATATTATAATTTAAGAGTATTTTGGAGGCTGTTCCGTTTTCATATATTCCGTCTGATATTATATAACAATGACACCGTTTCCTTATCATATTATCATCGCTGAAATTTTACTACAGGTATGTACCGGTTTACCGCAGTATTGACCTGTCCCAGAGTGTTACATAAGACGCAATTTCGAATTCGCGAATTTCTGACATCACTGGTGACCTCGTAACCTTAACCTAACACGAGGTTATCGAAAAATCGTCAGTAAATGTACGTCGGATGGAGTGACATGGTCGATTTTATATTAAATATTACGAATATCAATGATGAAGTATTCTTTTCTGGTTTCGGAACGATTTCGACGGAGGTCGGTGGACGACAAAGGACGTAGCGCCGAGTGAAGCCGGTCAAAATAAGACAGTATCAATTTAATGGTTATTATTTTGTTCGGGATACCGTGACAACACTTGAAGAAGTTAATTGTTAATTCATAGGAAAGACAACGGACAGCGGATACTTACGAATCTTGATTAGAACGTGGATCTGTCGGTAAAAATACCGGA
Organism: Phymatocera aterrima; assembly: GCA_963170745.1. NCBI lineage: Eukaryota > Metazoa > Arthropoda > Insecta > Hymenoptera > Tenthredinidae > Phymatocera > Phymatocera aterrima. Next base: position 193,870 of record OY720660.1, read on the forward strand.
CTTGACGACGAGATATTCTGAATCTGAACACGGCTGACCCAGCGGGAGGGATTCGGTTTCTGCGCATGCGCGTGATCATACTCCTTATTATCGAGCCTTGTATTTTTCTCAGCATGTACCTAATGATGATTAATGAAAAACCAACAGCGAATGTATCTATAGATTATTTATTTAAAACTTTGGTACAAATTTTTGCTGTAAGAAATATCGAACTTTTTTTTTACACCTTGCATAGTCTCGAAGAAGACGGATGGACTTAGGTGTGGGTGACGTTCAGTTCCGGTGGCGATCACGTTTTCATATGTTCCAATTATCGTTCTGTTATCCCTAAATGAATTGTGCGCCAATTATAATTGTTCGCTAATAGAAGAACCGACTCACCAAAGCATGTCGGCCGCATGCGGGAGCTGTTAGTATCAAGATATCTGCATATTAGATATATTTTGACTCTGGTATAACTGGGTGAACTGGCGGGTCGCAGCGGCGCATTTTTAAAGTTAATTCTCGGCCAATCTTATAGTTCATTTCGTAGAAAATAATATTTCTGTTTATTGCGGCATTCGACTTTTTGGGTACTCGGCAAAGCGAGATAATAAATATGATTCGGTGCTGTAGCAACATTCCCAGACAGCACAAGACATCTGGGGAATATTCTAAAATGGCTGAAAATGTCTGAATATATTCAATATATTTGGACAACGTCTTCACTATATCAATGGTGAAAATATTCATTCATAAATTTACGCAAATGTTTGTACTATATATTTTCGAGACATACTTCAACAATGTTCATTTGTAATTATTCGAAGTATCAAAATATTCCAGAAAATGATACCTATACTATAATAATATATGTATTACAAGATACTGCGTTTTCTTTCTCAATACTGCGTGAGAAATTAATGAATCTCCAGATTGAATTGAGAGAAAAAGTACCATTGCATTTAATAGAAATCTTTAAGAATATCTGCTACAGTTGATTTTCGCAAAGTTTGCAAAGTTTCAGTGGTATTTTTAACAAATGTTGGAACATTTTTCTCGTTCCATGAACTCGAATGTGCTCTACACATTCAACAATATTACTGGTACTTATATCGTGATTATGATAGCATTTATATTTCTGATTTATTGTTGAAAGTACAATTCCATCCCCTTACAAGTACCTCGCACTGCCACCAGGTGCCGCACAAATTATTCGGTTTCTCCAGAGAAAATTAACGCGAGGCAAGGCTAGGCCAAGGCTCATGCCACATTCATAGTATTAAGTATTCACACTTACTTGTGTAATTGCAGCTCTCGCTGATGAACTGTGCTGTTAACTCACACTCTTCGGAAATCTTCTACCTTTTTCGCATCCGTGACACTATTTAAGAAGGTACAGTACTAACGTAATACGGTATATACATACGTATGTTCAGAAAATGTCCGATATTTTTTCACTATTGATGAAGAATATGTACTGAATGTTTTTGGGCTGTCTCCGGTGCAATTACTATAATATTGTAAAGTACACTTATCTCCGGTAAATATCATTCAAATGTTTGTATAATATACCGAGATTATATATATTGAATATAAAAAAGTGACTATTCTTATATAACCACGATATTACGAACACGTAATTTTAATATGTACAAATACTTTACGGATATTGAATATATAATATTCTTCATATTTCATACATATTGAATAGATATGTTTGTGCTGTCTGAGTTTGAAGCATTGAGTGTACTAATTATTCTAATCTCTGCTGTCGACTTCTCAGTGATAATACTGATGCCGTGCAAAAATTGAAGATGTTTTTAGAAGTTTTGAGAAGTTCATTAGGGGTTGTACTATATGACAGCATTAATGATCCTTGGTGGAATTGAAAAATGTTATTGCCAATCGTTTATTGCAGGATTGCGTGAGCGATATTATATTTCTTTGTATTTCAATGGAAATTGACCCTCTAGTAAATAAACGAATGTATTTTTTTCACTCAATTTACCTATTGTTTTAAATTCATTTATTCTTTCTTATTGGTGTTATATTGCCGACATCTCCATGCAATATTTCAGAAGTCCGGATTTATGTCTTCACAATACACATGTGAAAATTCTACAACATCTTTCAAAAAGATCAAGAAATTCCACAAATTTAGTCGCGTAGGTCTTTTTTTGTATGACTAATAGTTTCAGAGATGTATTGATTCAAAAAAGAAATACTTGAAAATTCTGATTTGGTATACTTCGAGAACCGCTTGAAAATTGAAGAAAGCACGACGAAAAGTTTCCGCTATTATTACTGGAAGATGCTAGAACAAAGACAGGATCGGCTGTGATAAGGTCTGGTCATCGAATATTGAGGCGGACAGTCCCTTATACAACAGAATCAGAATTCTGGACAAAATCATTCAATTTAATATTTCTGTTCCAGTAAAACAAAAAGAATTGAGCATGAAGAAAACGGAATCAACGCCAATTAGATAGAATTTAATTTTTTTTCTAATTCTGATCTAATTCGTGTTAATTCCGTTTTTTACGTACTCAATGGGTTCCAATTCTTGTTGTTTAACTACGCCTTTGTACATACATCTATTACTCGGAGGTTGCAGAAGATTCCGATAATTGCAGATCGATGCAACAATATTGAAAGTAGCCTATAAAATAATCGACAATCCACCTATTATTATTTGCTAATGATAGTATTTATACCTGAGTGATTTGTAAGAATAATGGTATCCGCGCCTACCTTCGTGATAGCTCTTAAGATTTTGATAATTACTGTACACAGCTATGGCCCGAAATAGTTTACTAGCGCTTTCTAGACCGCAACAGATTCTTCAAGAAGCCAGTACCCATCATCCGCTGTCCGTAGTAAGTTCTAGAGTCGATCATTGGTGGGGGGGGGGGGCTTGAGTATATTTAAATCACGACCTACGAAGAGCAAAGGCATAAAACACGAGGTACGTACTATTTGATTGCAGTATCGAACTCATCGCAACGCTGCTGTTTTGAAAAAGGTGCTCGACGTACGCCTGACTCTAGTTGACTGCAGCGTATAACATTTTGGTTGATATTTCTTCAATCGCCATAGTAAATGTCCTCGTTAGCTGAACTCGTGAGTTGTTTTCATCCCATTGACGTGAATTCTGTTCGGCTATTTTCATTGTCAGCTCACCCAACGGTCCTTAAGTGTGTGTGTTGCTTGCGCACGTACAAGATGTACGATAATCATGCGTTACCACTTCGCCTATCAGCGAATTCAACGTAACTTAAATGAAAACGCGTATTTTCGCCTTTTGAAGAATCGAAAAATTCCGTCCCGTGACTAATTGAAGTAATCATATTTCCTAGACTAATAACAAAGTCTATATAAATAAGCGCGTAACGTAAAAAATAAACATATGTACGAAAATGGGAGAGTTACGGTACTTTAAATATGACGCTACAAATGCGACTGAGAAGATGCGATTTATTTTTGCGAGTAAAATGTCAGAATACATTTTTTTGTCAAAATTATCTCAGTTCATCTAGGGTGGTTGGTAATAATTCGCCAGAGAACGCCCCACTTGGATGTGGTCAATTGGTCGTATATTTTTTTCTTGATCTGTCCCGCCAATTTGAAAATAGTGCAGGTTCTGAGAAAGTCGCGTTTGAAATTTGGAGTACGAGAAAGTGATGTTCATTGCCAACTTACATACATACAGAGACAACTCATACATAGGCACCCACCTGAAAATACAGCGAAAAACATCTGCAGATCACAACAATACTGTTGTAGGGTGTTACGTCTAAAAATGGCTCTAAGAAAAATCGATGAATTTGGAAATTTAAAAATTTAGGTTCTTACCTTTATTAGATGAAATCTTTGACCAAATTAGGGCGTAGCGGGTTGGGGGTTTGTACGGGCAGCGAACGGTTGGTCAAAAATTGTGATTGGTGACGCAGATAGAATCTGTAGGCAAGTTGAGGTTCCTTGATATTCGATAAAATGTTGATTAACTAAACTGTCTGAATTAGGGTCGGTTTCAAAAGTAAAATCTTGTTCACCAATTGGAGGATAATTGAGGGAATTTAGATTCACTGTCGAACGTTCACTGGAAATGTCATTAAATTCTTCTTTGGGTTGAACCAATGATTCCCGTTGACGAACTATCTCGTCTTCAACCCAAAGAAGAGAATCACTGAGGTTAAGATTTGACAAGATTTTCTGAAATTTTAAAGCGCGTTTAAGTTTTGACGCCGTACGTTGTTCACGCGCCCGTCAGCCACCACGTCGAACGTTCTTTGTTTTCGAGGGGTTTTGTGGATCATTCATCTAAAAGGGTGCATACATATTAACGCACTCCATTATTAGAAAAAGGATGGAAAGTAGGATAAGACGTTAAATGAATTAAGTTATTGGTTGCCTAGTGGTTTAGGCACTCCGAGGGGAATTGAAGGTATGGATAAAATATATAGAAGGTTGGTTAGAAAGCTAGAAGGTTAGACAGAACGAATAATTGGTTGACTAGCGGTTTAAGCACTCCGAGAGGAATTAGAGGTATGGATAAAAGATAGAAGGCTGGTTAGACGGTTAGAAGGTTGGACAGAACGAATAATTGGTTGAAAAAAAAAGAATAAGGGTTGAAACTTACAATAATAAAGACGATTTGACGTGTATTGGTTATTGCGAAAATAAAGTAAATGAATTTATTTTACTTGTTTAGCAAAATTTATCGGAGTCCTTTGAAAACGTGAAATTTAGAGAACACTTGGGATAAGGTTACGAAAATTAGTTGAAAACTAATGTTTGGAAAAAATTCGCTATAGTGCCGTGAAGTTAAGTCAGGATTTGAAAATTGAGTGAGAGACAGTGGGTGCAAAACCGGCCCTTGTATGAGACAAGTGCGGACCTTAACGAGAGCCCCACGGGGGTAGTGTTTATATTATATCTTTTGCTCAAGTGTTCTCACACCATCAACCGTTTGAAACGAGGTTCCACTCACACATATACAAAATGCATCTGCGTTGAGCTGGTGATTTCTGGCGTTATTGTTAGAATATATAATTTGTTCGTTTATTGAAACTTATTTCATATCTGTTGATGGATTATCATATCTCACCTCAGTTTGTCAGTATAACATCATAGGCTGGCACAAGATGCTAAATCTTATATTAACTTAAACTTTACATTTATATAATTTGATTACTACTGAGTACATAAAACTTATGTGATTAGGTATTTATTAGTAGAGGTAGTTAATATTATAAGAATCTTGACGATTGATAACTTTAAAGCTAATGGATATTGTAGAGATATCAAGGATCGATAACTTAGAACTAGTGGATATTATAGAGATCTCAAGGATCTATAACTTAGAACTAGTGGATATTATAGAGATCTCGAGGATCGATAACTTAGATCTTATAGTGGATATTATAGAGATATCAAGGATCGATAACTTAGAACTAGTGGATATTATAGAGATCTCAAGGATCGATAACTTAGAGCTAGTGGATATTATAGAGATCTCATGGATCGATAACCTAGAACTTATAGTGGATATTATAGAGATCTCAAAGATCGATAACTTAGAACTAGTGGATATTATAGAGATCTCTCTACCTAGTAGGTATTACAGAAATCTTAGGAGTTGGTAACTTAGAGCTAATAGTTCAAAGTAAAATTCCAACGAAAAATAGTGCGTTTTAGTAAGGGTGTTTAGGAAAATAAGTATGTGGATCGCATACCTTATGGAAAATGTCACGAAAATAAAGAAGAAAGTTTTTTTGTAATCGTAAGGTGTGGGAGACTCGCACATTTTGACTATTAGCAAAGCATACGCATCATTTACGTGAAAGAGTGTTTGAGACGATGCTATACTCATATTTGCCGTATAATGGCGACCCGACCTAACCTGGGCTTGCGTCAGTAATTTCGATTAATATCAGAGCCGCGGCATCACTGCTGCGAAAAATCATTAGCACCAAAACTTCTACACAGTATTACGAACACGAAGGAACCAAAATTTGGCTTCTTCCGTGCAATTGTAACGTAATTTAGTATCTTGTGTGGCAATGGCGGAAAGTAGGCAGTTTCCGACGAGTGTAAAGTTTGACGCACGAACCTAAGGGCCAATGCTGCAATCACACGAGTCAGAAACAGCTCATCCGCCCGATATTTTTCGTCACAACTGTCAGGAAAGATTCGGCTCTTCATGCCTGTCGAGCGCGCCGCGCGTCGCAAAGAGCTAGAGAAAATATAGCTTATATGGAGTAAAGAGGTTAGCGCATGCACACATCGCAAATACTATATTTTCCGCACGGAAAAACTAAGAGCCTAGCGCGGAAAGCGTAGCATTCACGATGTGCGCATGCGGCAATATTTTTTCGCACGTTCGGGCTACTTTACGCCCGCTCTAGAAGCACGAGAAGTCAAACTTTCCGTGCAGGTGTGACAAAAAATAATTGCATCCTGTAATTACGGATAATTACGATGGTAAACAGCACGGAAGGTCCCATATGACTCTGCATATGATCAGCTGAGTTCTAACCGCACCTAACAGATGGCTTAGTGCGTGAAGATGCATGCTGGCCGGTAACGCGTGGGTAGAGGTTACCACCCGGCCATCGATGATTCAAACATACCGGACACTGAACTATACAGGGTGAGTCAATTGAAACTCTGAGAATGGTAGGAGCTTAGTTGATGAATTATGCCCTACCCCTCAGCCAATCTGGCGAATGTTCAGTATATACACCAATGAGTCATTAATGATGATATAAATTAAGATTTGAAGTCTACATGTAGGTAACCACTGTTCATGAGAAACAATAATTAAAATATGACAACAAAAGAAAGACGACCGCGCGAAATGGAAACAATTATAGGGTTTGTCTTGACATGGGAGAGTAATATTCACTCATAGGCCTATAGTATAGGCTATAGTAATGAATAGGTTATAGTCAGTATGACCAGAGAAATTGATTGTATCAGAGCTCTTTGAGATGCTGACTTACTTCTCGATGTATACAGGGTGATTCAGACCTACCGGATCATATTGATAGGGTGGCCATAATTTTTGGTCATCCAGGTATTCCTCTCCGTAGTTTTCGACGTCAAGGTGTTTTTTTCCCTAAGATTTAGTCGTCCAGGTATTCCGCTCTGTAGTTCTCGACGTCCAGGTCTTTTCCTTCATAGTTTACAGTTGTCCAGATATTCCTCTCCGTAGTTTTCGACGCTTAGGTATTTTCCTTCGTAGTTTTCAGCTATCCAGGTAATTTCTCTTCGTAGTTTTCATTCATCCAAGTATTCCTTCCCGTAGGAGTAGGACTACCTGGACGACTGAAAACTACGAAGAAAAAGACCTGGACAACATCGAAAACTATGGCGGAAACGATGATAACAATGACGGTGGTAGCTAGGAATAAAAAATCCAGCTAAATAATCAGTTAATCACGGGTGCATTAAAATCTTGGCTCGTGAGGCGGCCCTGACCGTCTCATGTACACGCCCTGTGATAGGCGGACTTAGATCCTTTGTAGTTGGGGAACTATTAGTCATAGACGTTTTTGGTAAGAGACTTTGGGTCTTAGGTTTTCACGAGGAAACCACCCTATCAATATGAACCGGTAGGTCTGAATCACCTTGTATACTAAACATTTGCCAGATTTGCTGAGGGGTGGGGCCATTCATTAACTAAGCTGCTCCCATTCTCAGAGTTTCAATTGACTCACCCTGTATAGTTCAGTGTCCGGTATGTTTGAATCATCGATGGCCGGGTGGTAACCTCTACCCACGCGTTACCGGCCAGCATGCATCTTCACGCACTAAGCCATCTGTTAGGTGCGGTTAGAACTCAGCTGATCATATGCAGAGTCATATGGGACCTTCCGTGCTGTTTACCATCGTAATTATCCGTAATTACAGGATGTAATTATTTTTTGTCACACCTGACTCACCCTGCACAATACACTGAATACTAATGTGCATTGTTGTTAGGAATTTAATAGGGTAATCGTAAAATACAGACTACTTTATTCAAATAAAGCAAATACAGTGCCTACATAGGTATATCGCTTCACTTTCGGAAGAGGTAACTGTGTGCTACGATTGGCCGTATAAAAGTCCAAGTTAAAATAGCAGCCTCTAATTTGTCCCACAGCAAACAATGCGCTGGGTATGGGCACACGCCTTCCAGTGTACGAAAACCTCCAGTGCGAAAAAATTCGCCAAGTACATCGATGTCGTTTCCAACAGAAGCAGATTCCCAACGAAAACAACGCATATATTTATTAACTAAAAAATCATTTTGACCTCACAAAGAGATACAATTTTATGAACTGCTTTGTGCTGGGGGTGTGCGGGAAGTCATTTTGTTGAGTCGGGTCGGGTCGGGTACCCGACCAAGGTTTGGACTCTAACTGTGTAAACCCGATATTTTTCGATCGATTTTGGCCGCACAATCGTATGTTGAGATAAAAATTTACTACCCAATTCGAATTATAATAGAAAATCGATAGCGGGCTGGGATAATTTTTTTAGAGCAAACAAAAAAATACGTATGCACTTATTTTGTATAGGGAAGAACATATTTCAACGCCGAACGATTTTGGAACATAACGTCTGCCAGCTTGCCTGATTTCATTTGGATTCAGTCTGCTATGAAATATAATTCAGTAATTATGGTAGTTTACGGGCACGCCTCTTACAGTATTTTTCCCGGCAAAGCACGAAAATTCGCTTCGACGTCAGTTGAGAACCGAGCGTCGGCCCGCGCAACAGAAGTCTCTATACAGCAGTTTCGACGCGCACCGAAACTGCCTCATAAAGACTTTATGAGGCAGTTCTGCAGTCAGTCATATAAAGTCCCACTTTACGGATCGAAAACAGGCGTCAAAAGGGACATGTTCATGCCTGTGCCGGAAAAAATTATATCATTGAATATAGAAAAGTATTTTCCGTTTCACTATTTCACACCTTTCAACAGCAATCTTTCCTCCGTTAGAATCTTTTACTTCCTCAACAATTTTTTTTATGCCATTCTTTTCACTATTACACACTTTCAAACTGCATAATATCTCCGGTGATTCAAGAGACACCACTTCGGAAGAGGTCTTAAAATAAGCGTCTCATTGGACGAAAAATGCGATTGTTTCATCATTCGGCAGGAAATGGGTACTTCGGGCCGTGAAAAACAAAAAGGAAAATTGTTTCGGAAAGTACACTTTTAGACGCAACTTCTATGCTTGAAACCTTTCGTAATAGCACTCCAAGATTCCGAGCTACAGCCCTTTGAAAAAAGCAATAATTTCAAAATCAAGAATTTTCATAAAATCGAATCTCAGTCGGGGAGTGTGTAAAAATCTGAAATAATTTGCTGGTTTTTCTCTTATCTCGTACTAACATATGATAAACCAACATCGGAATTGAAGAAGGTTAAATTTGATTTAATTAAATTTTATTAAATAAAAGTTTAATTTTAAGTTTAAGTTTAATTTTTTTTTTCATCGAGTTAAATTTAATATGCTGATTAAATACTTAGTTTTCTTTGAATATTATACACAATGCAATACATCCGGATTTTTCTGGCAGAGTGAATATGTTACCCCTAGCTAGAACTAGGTATGACTATCTGACTAGTATTCGTCGTTTTGGGTTGTGCAATTGATACCTCAATTTTAGGTAATTTAGGCCTCGTCTAATTGTGACGGTACAGGTGCATTCATGTACCTGTACACATTATAATCGCCCGCCCTTATTGTTGAAGGGGATTATGAATTGGCCGCTTAGGCCCGTCACGGGCTACGCAAGACAATTTGAGTTTCCTAGAAGTCCAGCAATAGAATAACTCAATAGAAATATTTCAATTCATTTAAATTTTAGGTGAATATGATGTGAGTTGCTTTGAATGATTCACCCACAACATAATTTTCCGTGAATTGGCTGTAGTACAAATTGATGTGATTGGTTCGCTGTAGGTTCGAATTTATAGATATAAGCCTGCATTTTTGTAACTGAACTTAGTCGAAGATCATCCTCGAATCGAGTGACAACCTTTTTGCATTAAATAATCATAGAAGAAGTTACGTGATAAAAGGAAATTCTCAGCTTCATAGAGGTAATTGTATTTGAGAATTCATTATTTGCGTTTTTATCATGAACTCCTCGTAAAATGGAAAAATATAGAGTTTTGATTTTTATTGAGTTTCTCAAGGACAATTATCGTTGTGAATTGACAGTTGGAAATGTCCGGACCAACTTTTGTACAGTGCTTCAATCCATTTCAACTGGAGAACCATCGAGTCCGAGATATAAAACGTCTTCGAAATGTAACACCATCACAGTTGAATATACTGCGAAAGGATGAAAAATTAGTCAACCTATTAGTTTGTGGTACTTGTCGATTGAAAGTTTCGAAACTATCGAAGGACACGGTTGACACTGACGTTCCATCTACATCTCAACAGCAAGCTCTTATAGAATCTGATAACGAGTGCTCAACGTCAGATGATATTGACAATTTAGAGACCTCATATGCTTCGACTCTTAGCGATGTTCAAGCTTTGCCGATGGATACAGAAGGGTCCTCATCCATATCTGGCCCTAAAAACGAAGAAGCTCTAGCTGCGTTGAACCAAATTTTGATTTCACTGGGAGAATCGCCGATAGAAGAACGGAAATTCTCTCAACAATTATACCCGGAGGAGAAGTTTAGGAAAATCCATAAAGCTACTGGTGAGAAAGTGTTCTGTGTCAATTTTGAAAAAGAGAAGACAGCGGATGATAAAAACGGCGACATTATGATGCAACTAAAAGAAGCATTTCATAAAACAGACGACAAAAATTTGAAGATTAGGATTTTGACGCGTTTTTCAAATTGGACGATTGCAGATATTCAAACCCACTTTGACGCAACGAAACATATGATCATTGTGGCGAAAAAAGTGAGAGAAGAAAAGGGAATCTTATCGTGCGCAAATTCGAAGAGTGGGAAGCGGTTAGATGATACGCTCATACAAAACATCGTAAACTTTTATGAGTTAGATGACATAAGCCGCGTAATGCCAGGGAAAAAAGACTATATCACCGTCCTCGAAAGTGGCCAAAAAATTCAAAAGCCGAAACGATTAGTACTATGTAATTTGAAGGAAGCGTACAATGAGTTTAGACAAAGATTTCATGATGAAAACCAATGTAGCTCCAGCAAATTTGTCGAACTGAGACCAAAACATTTTATTTTAGCTGGAGCAAGCGGCACACATACAGTTTGTGTTTGTGTAATTCATGAAAATGTGAAGTTGATGTTCGATGGTGGTAGAATTGCGCGAATATGCGAAACAATGCCAAAACGTATTGCAACGTATCGCGACTGCCTAGAGTTGGTTGTTTGTAATCCTCTAACTGAAGAATGTCACTTCAATAATTGCGCCAAATGTCCAGGGCTGAATAATCTTAGTGATGAGCTACAATCTGCGTATAACGAAAAAATGATAGAAACAGTCACATACAGACAATGGGTGACTGTTGATCAAGCAACGCTGGAAGTGATGCAAGCTTCTGTACCAGATTTTCTGCAAAAATTGTCAGCTGCCTTGCAAAAGTTGTTACCTCATGCTTTTATTGCTGAGCAGCAACCAGCCTTTTTGAGAAAGGCAAAAGAAAGATTCACGTACGAAGAATGCATTGTGACTGGTGACTTTTCAGAAAACTATGCATTCGTATTTCAAGATTCAATTCAAGGAGTGCATTGGAACAACGATCATGCAACTGTACATCCTTTCGTCATTTATTATAAAGAAGAATCGATATTAAAGCATAAGAGCTTTGCTACAATTTCTGAATGTTTGAAGCATGACACTATCGCCGTTCATTTATTTCAAGGTAAAATTATCGAAATGATCAAGAACACCGCGAAGAACGTAAAAAAACTTATCTATTTTACTGATGGTGCTGCAGCACAATATAAAAATTAAAAAAATGTATCAATCTCTCCCACCATCACGACGATTTTGGCCTCGATGCAGAGTAGCATTTCTTTGCTACATCTCATGGAGAAGGACCATGCGACGGAATTGGTGCAACGATTAAACGATCAGCAGCAAGAGCTATAGTCTTCAACGGCCTGACTTAATTATAAAGACTCCGGAAGATTTATATAACTGGACAAAAACAAATATTCCCAGCGCAGAATGTTTATATTTTACTAAAAAGGATTATAGCCATCATGAAAAAGTTTTGCAGCCACGTTTTGAACTTGCTAAGTCTATAACTGGAACGAAAAAATTTCACTCGTTCATACCGATTAGTAAAAATCAGATTGAAGTGCGAGAATATTCGTTTTCAAAGAAACAGTCTTCAGTAAAGATAATGAAATAGTTTTGAGTATACATTGTTATTAGTCAATAGGAACATAGTACTATGGAAAATAAAGCACTTTTGTCCTTTCATAAATTCCGTATACCACATATTTTTCATTCCCACAACAAACAAATCCGATGTCATCGACGCGCTACGCTATTACAGTCAGCCAGAGCCACAATACGGCGCGCGACGCAACGCAGCGCTCTCTTAAAAATTGAAAAAAAATAGACTCCGTTGAACCTCCATGAATATTAAAGTTTTTTCTCAAACAGAATTGATCAAAGAGTCCGAAAATATTTTTTTCAAAATTTAAAAAATGGCTAAACTTTATCGAAAAAATCGTTAAATATTTAAATTGTTTATAACAATTGGAATTATTAATATTAATGTTAATTTGAAATTTTTTCGCAAACTTTCATTCTCTTACCTTTCGAATGACTTGTGGTTCATCTTTCTACGCCCGATAGAACAGGAGATATCGATTTTTGAAGGTGGCCGAGTGCTCATTTTGACACAAAATTGAATGTCATATAATTTTTGAAAAACAAATATTTCGGACAAATGCAAAAACACGTATCGACTTTTTTTACGTATATTTCACGTAAAAAAAGTTTCGACTAATTTAAAAAAGACGAGGTCAGAAAACCGCCAAATTCGGCTGATTTGACGTGGAATTGCCCACCAAGCGATATCTTATGAAGGGCGCTCACGCACAGTATGATCTTATGAGATTATAAAATGGAGAATATGGAAAACCTTTTTTCTAGTCTACATTCAACTTCTCGTTTTCTATTGATTGAAAAATTATGAGACAAATCAAGGGCTTTTTTGTGGTCGAGGGAGACATCAGAAATTTGTACAGATTTTTCGGCACAAACTCGAATTTTGAAAGAAGAATTTCGTTTTTGAGGCCCCATTATGACATGACACCTTTGACTGACAATCTTGGAAAAACTTCCACCACACCGTCCACACCAATTTTACCGAAACCCGTGGTATGTACTTTGAACGTCATATGATACCTACTATGACATAGATGTGGATTTGAACAAAAAACAAAATCACCAAGTTCCGAAGGCTATGCGAAATAACCGTTCCAAACCCGATTGCCGTTTACATCGATTATAGTAAACTACGGTGACGGTTATGGTTTTTACGTAATGAAGGTTTTCAGTTGTCGTTTCGGTGATTAGACTCGGAAATATGTGGTTTTGGTGGATAGTGGTTTCGAATTCAGTTTGAATCCCGATTTTTGATAACACTCCTTTTAGCAAAAATTAGATTCATCTGACACAACGAGCCCACCGTATCACCGCCATCCATACGTTACATGAATCCATGAGTCACATAGCTAGTTGGACGGTGGGTGCAAAAAACTATTTCGGTAGCATTCATTCTATAAAACTACAATTTGTGTTGGCAGAGTACATCCGAATGTTTTTGCCCGATTACTGACAACGACTATATTGTGCCCGTTATAGCTCGTATGAATGGTTTATTCCACAAAATACCGTGATTTCGAGCTAATATGGCCAAAAGCCGACGTTCACCTCCCATAATTAATATGTTTCATGGAAGAGCTGCGTCATATTGCCGAACTGTCGAATGCCCGGCTCGCTGTATTTCCGACCGGCCAACTTTCCGAATTGTTTTTCTAGTCAATCCACCAAATTCCGGAAACGGTATATTTCCAACTCGGTCATCACCCGAATCGTCATGCTAACCCGAACAGCGACTAACAATGAGTCCTAATATCTATCCACTCTGGAGGGCTCCTTACTGATGAATCAGTAGGTCAGGAAATAGTGCTTTCGGCGATTTGACTGGCGACTATGTAACGAATTCTTATAATCTGTTATTCGAATAGGTGGCGGCGGCGGGACCTACTGGACCATGCAATAACTGCGGGGCAGCTGGTGCGAAATTCAAATGCCCTGGCTGTCTGGAAGTTTGGTACTGCTCCGAGGATCATAGAACCAAGGATTGGCAGCAGCACACGAAATATTGTAAACCATACAAAGTTCAGTTCAATGAGGCAGTCGGAAGGTATATTTTAGTGTTTGAAATTTGGATAATAAGTGACCTATAACTTCAGCTCATCGACCCACGATCTGCAAAAGCATTAAATCGATCCCACAATCAGTGAATTTAGTCTTCGGCGCATGAGTGTGTGTGTATTGTTCACCATTGATTGGAAAACAATTTTTTGAATACAGGCATGTTGTTGCTATACGTGACTTGGAACCTGGAGAAGAATTGTGGACGGAAACGGCTTTCGTGGTTGGACCCAAGGCATTCAGTTACCCTCTTTGCCTTGGTTGTTATGTACCTTGGCCCCCTGCAGGTCCTGATTCCGCTGTCCGACCGCTTTGCTCGAAGTGCGGATGGCCAGTTTGTGGTCCTGACTGTGAGGTTTTGCCAGACCACAAAGATTATGAGTGTCAGGTGAGCATTCCCAAAGTTTGACCTTGAATTGAATCCGGTTTCCGTGCCCACCTGAATCAACTATGCAGGGTTAGGTTACTCCGACCAGAGTGTCTTGATTCGAGCTATTTACTTAGGAGGTAAAACTGAAACTACGTCGCAATGTTACAGGCAATATATGATCGAATACCTATACAGGGTGGGCAAGGTTCACCGCAATATGCCTGGGAGCAGGCAACCGAAATTATACGTTTTTCCGTTAGGATCAAGTTGAGAATCGTTTCATATTGACGCGGTAAAAGAATAAGAGGTGGTCCGACCGTTGAGTGTAGAAGGGTATCTACACTCAACGGTCCGACTATCCTATACTCCCCATGTGAAGCTCTGTGCTTATTTTGGCGAAGTACAGCGGAAATCCGCCAGGGGCCTCACACGCCTAGAAGGATGGCGTAAACAGTAATGACATCGATCTAGCAGCCAGTATTTACGAAAGTTTGACGATTGGCATGTGAAAAATCCAATCTGCTGCCGAAGATTACGTATACGTTGATATTTGCGTGGTAATACACCTGAAAATACGTTACGTCATAAAAACAAAATAATTATACGATGAATTTATCTGACTACCGCGATAATGTATTTATGAAAATAAAATATATGAATCGAAAATCAGTACAGATTAAATGGAATTCCGGCGGCAAGATTTCTAAAAAAAAAAAAGGAAGTCACATCTAATAATTAAACCATGTAAAATTCACAATAATAAATGTGTGGACGACGCTGAGTGTGAGCCGATGTCAAACTCGGCAGGTTCGATTAGGGAATTCTACCGAATATTCTTCGATATTTTATCATTCGCTCACCTCCTGAAAGCCGTTCACGCGTCTTATTTGCTTGGCCATAACGTGCTAGCTTCAGCGTCGTTCACCCTATCTATCATTGTGCATCTTGCATTAGATGTGATTACCAGTTTCTTTTTTTAGGAAGCTTACTGATGGAATTCTATTTAATCTTCACTGTTTTTCGATTCATGTATTTCATTTTCAATAATACATTATCGTGATATTCACATAAATTCGTCGTATAATTATTTTCTTTTTATGGTGTAACGTATTTTGAGGTATATGTATACATACTATTAGATTCCCTGAGATTTTTATGATTCCATAATGAGAAAGAAAACTGGACACCCTGTAAAAATGATTTCGAGATGGTCGGGTTTTAATACGTAGACCGGGAGATGGTGCACGTAGGAAGCATCTGATTTTTTACAAGTATGGCACCCCAGGAGGGGTCGAATTATGAAAGAAAAATGATGGTCATCATTGGACCGTTACACCTACGCCGGTGACTCTAGAGCTCTGCATTAGTGTACCCTATCATGCATTACATTGAAAATCTCCATGTCTTCTTTCGTTCATAAATTTTATGAGAGTGCTCTATGTAGTCTGATCAGAGGTTATAATAAATTTGGAATTGCCAAATATGAAAGGATGAAGCTATCTCTCCGTAATAAAAGCAATTCAGTTTCGAGAGAGTTACGTCGAACGAACTCTAGGTGCTTGGTCAAGCGAGTCAAGGTCCGGTAGAGTATATGATTCTTACACGAGGAAAGAGCGAGCGTTAAAGATTGCAAAAGAGTATTCTAATTCTATGTATACTTACTGCGGTTGATTCGCGGACAGTTTCGTCCCAATTGTTTCCTGGTTGGGCAATATCAGACAATTGATTTTGACCACCACTGAACGCTGACTGCAGCGCCGGTTGAGTGTCAGTGAATGGAAGTAACTGGACGATCTTCTGCTGTCCAGTGTCCGATCTCCGAGTCTCCGATGACAGTTTAATACCGATACCTAACCTCGTAATCTATTTCGCAGCTGTATTTTCCTATGCAACGAGTATCTATTGTTCATAGAGCAACAATTTTCTGAACGATTATCACTTTCGAATGACAACTTTCAATTTGCCGAAATAGATTACGAGGTTAGGTATCGGTATTAAACACATTCCGATTCCTTGCTACTCACTGAAGTATGTATATACATACCTATGTCAAGACCGTTACGGCTCGACGTGACGATATGATTCCAAGAAGGAGAAGAAGGATTTTTGATAAACGATGAAAAGAATGAAAAAGTTGAGTCGGGGCGTAACAACGGGGCCTAGGGATGAAGCCCCCCCCCCCCCCCAACCCAACGTCGTAGTCACGAATACTTTGTAGATATTTTAATTGAGGTACCCCCATAACATATCAAAAAATGACCGCATGTTTTAGGGGAACACCAATGTCATATTCCTTCACAGATTCAACGACTCGAACAATGGATAATGCAACAGCAATATATTGCAAACATTGTTAACACTTATATATCGGCAGATTTTCGCGGCTGCAGGAGAGAAGTTTAATGTCACTGCGGCTTTGGAAGGTGAAACCGAAAACGGTGTCCCTCAGCTGGATTGTGTTACACCGCTAAGGCTGCTTATTGCGTCGGAGAAAAATCCGGACAGGTGGAATACCGAAGTCAAGAATATGGAAGCGCATAACGCTAAGAGGTCAGAACAGCCTGAATGGGCGAAAAACCACGTGAACATAGTTGAATATCTTCGTACCCGTGGCAAACTTGAAAGGTATGTTTACTTACATATATACATTTTCGCAACTCATTATGGTGGGTGTGCGATGTGCACTAATAAGTTCGACCAAGAGTGATACAAACAACTTTTTTTGTAGATTATTGAAGAAATGACCCAAAGTGAAACTTACATGTCAAACCGTGGTGTGAATGGTGTGTATGCACTAGTGGATTTAATTTTTGGAGCAATATAAATAGCAGCGGTGTCTCCATTGTATTTAAATTTTGTGGAATATCTCGGAAACGGTGATTCCAAATGGATTGCCCATTTGGGATTCGATGATTCCTGAAGAAAAAGTGTCGATCTATTAGTCGAATGTCACGAAAATGGCGAAAATAAATATACGTGAATGTACTATTGAATCTGTGGTATATTTTCGAAACATACTTCAACAATGAGCATGCAATATTTGTTTGTAATTATTCAAAGTATTGATAAAATATTCCAGAATATGATATCTGTATAATAATTTTCCTACGTATTATAGAATAGTTTATTCCCTGTCTGAACTGCGTTAGAAATTGTCGAAATTCTAAATTAAATTGAGAGGAAAAGTACCGTTGTATTTTATAAAAATACTGAAGAAGATCCGCTACAATCTATTTCGGCCGAGTTTGTAGAGTTTCTGTAGTTCTTCAAATAAATTTAGGCACATTTTCCTCGTTCCACGAATTCTGATTTGCCCTACACATCCGACAGTATTACTGGTATATCATGATAATGATAGCATTCGTATTTCCGACATATTGCTTAAAGTAAAATTCCATCATGTTACGAGCACTTCGTACCGCCCGCGCCACCAGGCAGCGCACAAATTATTTTGTTTCTCCCAGGAAAATTAGCACGAGGCGAGGCTAATCCAAGGCTCATGCTGCATTCACAGTATTCACACTCGCTCGTGTAATTGCAGCACTCACACTCGGGTGAATACACTCGTCGATGCAGCACTCGTCTTCGGCTTATGCCGCTAACTTACGCTTATCGGAAATGGCCTATTTTCCGCACTTGTAACACAATATATCATACTCACGTCATACGGTATACATACGTGTATTCAAACAAATATCTGATATTTTTTCGATATTGATGGAATATGTATTGAATAGTTTTGTGCTGTTCGGGTCAACATTGAAAAGTATCCTCATATCCAGTAAATATTATTTGAATATTTGTATAATATATAGAGAATACATATAATGAATATAAAACATTTACCATACTCATATCACCACGATATTTCAAAAACGTAATTCAGATTTGTACAAATATTTCACGGATATTGAATATCTTTTTCTGTATGTTTTATACATATTGAATAGATATGTTCGTCTTGTCTGGGTATGGCAAATCACATCAAATACAATTTGCAAGGCATGAACTATTCATTTTATAAGATACAATGTCCGTAAGATGGCATTGGAGAATTGATTTCACTCGGGGGACCATTTTCCTATAAGTCGAAATCAATTTTCAATGTCATCTCACGAATATTGTATGTAGTAGGTACTATGGTATTGTTTTCTTAGGCGAAATCAATTCTTGACGTCCTACGAAGCTTGTATCTTATATAATAATTCAGGCTGTGCAAATTTGATGTGATTTGCCATATTACAAGCCATGGCGTGATTTTGACCGAGATCTCGGAGAAAATGAAGTTTGTAGATTTTGTGTGCATATAGTATGTAATATTGGCGCCCGACGGTTTTTCGCTACTCGGGACCATGTAGATTTCGGAAATAGGTCAAATACTGCACAACGTTGTCATCCGACGCGCAATGACAGTCAGCTGCCCTATATTAGTGCTGGTCCGTAAGTAATAAATTCACGATGAATAACTTTTCACCGATTTTCACGTTTCTAAGGTTTCTAAGGTCAATACTTGACGTTTTGATAAATCGGTTGGCGTAACTTAGAATTGATTTTTTAATTGCGTTTCGAGACATGCCCGAAAACTCCAATCTTTGTATTCAGACACGTATACTACATCTATCGTTCCATGCCACATTTCTAGTGTTTCACGCACTTTCGACGTAATTCTGAATTTATGCCGCGTCTTTTTTGTTGCCAACTGCATCTAGGCCTTCCGACTATTAGATCGAACCTATTTTTCATAAATCATTGAGTTCTAAACGGGCAGTTCATTCAGAACCACCATTTCAAGATATTCGACACATTGACTTTTCAAGTTCATGAAAACAAGTGCACGTCTCATTAGCCGCCACCCCCGCGTCGAAAGCAAATTTCTCTGCACGCCAGCTCGTCACAGCCACTGTGATCAGCGATTCATATGCTTTATTCAGCCGAGTCTTATTGGGGTACCTAGAGCATGAGTGCATCATCAAATAAAAATTGAATGCTGTATCTTCTATTTTCAAATGTATTTCCGAAATACTAATTTGTACTTGGTATTCGAATACGCTTCCGTAAATGTATTTTCTTCAACAGCGGAGCGAAAACGAGCGTTGAGAACCCCTCGGATTCGCTTCGGGGACTCAACTTTATACAAGCCGGGCAAACGCCCGTATTCGCTCTTGGTGCACAATAAACTATTGTATCTTGTAGCAAATACCATTGGGAATTATATCTTGTATTTTTTATCTGAATACAATTTTCAGTGTATTTCGCCCAGCACTGGATATCACAGTGCACGCGGAGCGTCGTTATGCCGAGCTGTGTTCGCACACTCTGATGTGAGACGCATGTTATACTCATATCCCTCATATTTGACGCGATTTGGGGTAGTCTCACTCATTTTGACGATTAATCAAGCGTACGCATAATTGATGCGAACAAAAAGAGTGATAGCGCAAGTCTGTGTGCAATGCCGATCGAATCGAGCTCAAAGTATGTTTGTTTCATTCAACAATAGCGACGTATTTTCGATTCCCGTAATCATTAATATCTAGCCATTTTCAATAGCTGCTATGATTACGGGTATCGAAAATACGTCGTCGCTGTTGCACGGAGAGAACATGGTTTAGGCTTTATTTTTTCGGCATTGCCTAAAGACTTGCGCTATCACCCTTTTTGTTTGTGTCGGTCATGCGTACGCTTTAATAAACGTCAGAATAAGTGACGTTTTGTCAACTGGGAGGAACATGAGTATAGCATGCGCTAAAACAAAACTCATACACCAAATGTATCCATATCGCAATACGAGTGTAATCGATGTTCCAACTCATAAGATTTTCAGAAGACGACATCCATACAGCTTGCGGGATCCTCGACATCAATAATCACGAAGTCAGAAGCCCGCTGGGATATAGTGCCAGGGCATTGTACCCGATCACAGCAATGATGAACCACTCTTGTGTTTCGAATACCAGCCACAGCATTTCCCCGGCAGATTATAGGTGATTTTCATCAACGATTATTCAAATTTTGTCACTTCGAAGTCTTGCTCTAAATTTCTCAAATAGAAGCGTCACACGACGTAGGATTTCGCATTTGTCAATACAAGAATTAGAAGTCATTGCCATCTTTAAATATATTAGGTATACCCTACGAGGGAACTCGTTCCCATTTTTTTCGTAAGGACCACCCTAATATAGAAATATTCCACGTTGAATGCGGAAGTGCGCCATAGAACGCTTTTTCGCGTTGATGATGCCGAGGCTTCGATATCAGTCGAAATAAATGAAATAACCCCAGGTTAGGGTGGTTATGGCAAGAGCAAGGGGGGGGGGGGGGGGGAGGGGCGAATGGCGTCGAATATGAGTATAGCATACTTAACAATGATTTCAATTATCGCCGATTAATTTATTATTTGGCAGGTTAGTCACTATTTTTTAACCTCAAAGGCTTGGACGTGTGAAATTCAGAAACCTATGAGTATAATTTTTCTGCGCAACACTCGAGTCAAATTATTATATTTGTAGTTTTCTCAAAATTTTTTCTTCATTTTGAAAATTAAACTTCATATCAATTATTATTATCATCATTATATTATTTGTTTGATATTTGATGTATGCGTACGTAGCGCTCCGCGGTTGTATTCGCGAATAACTTTTTATCGCGATGTCGAATCTTGCCCAAAATCAATAGGGATCTAGATCTCAATGCCAATTATATTTGTGGCAAAGCACACCTTTTTTTATCGTCCGGTTCGACAGATATCGTGGTCGTTGTCTGCGAGGATGATGAAGAAGAAGAAGAAGAAGAAGAAGATTGTGTTTTTTCGTCAAGTTCGACCTTTAATAACTCGAAAACTACTCGACCGATTTTCATTTTTTTTTTTTTTAACAATCCAACATTTACCTGCACTTCACGATTCTGTGAACTAGAATTCAAAATTTTCACCCGTGAATTGCCATGGGCCTTTGATTTTTTCTAGAAGGGTATACGATTAAACATGGGAATCTTCGAATATAGATCTATAGTAAGCTAGAGCTCAATTAAATGATGAATTATAAAACGATTACGCCGGACGATAGAGAGACTTGTTATGAATATTGAATCTCAATTTCAATCCAGTTGCAGTCGGTAAGGGCTTACACCTGAGTAGCATGTTGTGAAAATCGATGTTTTTCCCCATTCTCCTGAAAGTATATAGTTTTAGGAATGTCGTGTTAAAATTTGATCAAGCAATTTGAAAAATTGTAGAAGCTACGTAAGACACGGTCGTAAAACATATTTCAACTGCTTCGGATTCGATTTGAATTCCAAAGAAAGTGTAATTAGTCCAGTCAATCTGTCGCAAAAAACGGCTAGATTTGCAAAAAATATGGTAATTTAGTTGATAATGGTATTCGATAAGGGGGGTTGTATTCTGAACGTAATGCCAGATTTGCGGGGTCCCCGGAGCGTCGGGGGCGCCACTATCGCGAGAAACGCGTTTGATCCGATATCTCGTGAACGGTGCATCTCAGACAAAAAATTATAGAGACCTTTTTTCTTTCAAATCAAATTTCCTAACTTTTTTATTCAAAACTTTTTTTTCTTGCATCAATATTTTTCGAGTTATCAATATTTTTCTCTACTTGTCTCGAGAAACCGCGTCAAGTAAAAACGTATTTTAGAGAACATTATGATGACCTCAGTCGCTTTCATTGCGAACCATGTAACACACAACTTGCAGACTCGTTTCAGTAATATTTCTGCAATATTACAATAGTGCAAAATATTGCTGTAATATTGATGCAATTAGCTGTATTGTGTGGGAACCTTGCGAACGCCAAGTTTCTAGAAATCAATAAAATAATGAATTCTACCTACGGTAGTTGAATCCTGGGATTCTGATTCATAATACCGGTTTTGTTTGTTTTTGTATTACAGAATTCGAGTTAGAACGGCAACCAAGGTCTCAAAAGGTAGTGAATTATATGGGAGCTACACGCACTCCCTCCTACCAACGATTCTACGTCGTGAACATCTTCGCGCGAGTAAACATTTTGATTGTGCTTGTCGAAGATGCTCCGATCCCACGGAACTTGGGACGCACATGTCAACCTTAAAGTGCAATAAATGTGACAACGGAGTGATTGTACCACTAGATTCGATTGGTAAGTTTCATTGACGAAAAACTTGCGATATTGGGACAAATAGACATAATCCATTCTCTTGCGGAAGGCTAACACGATGGATGCGGATTGATTACGCTGATCGATCGTTACAGATCCAGAAAGTACATGGAAGTGCACGCACTGTTCGTTTAGTACGCCTGGACAGGCGGTTAGACGAGTTCTGAGTATTATTCAAGCAGAAGTAGATACTGTCGAAGAAATAACAGGAGTCGATGATGGAAACGCTATCGAAGCCAGAGAATCGGTGTTCAAGAAGTATCGCTCCGTTTTGCATCCACAACATGCTTTCAACACAATGCTGAGGTAGGTACTTCACGTAAGGGATCAAGGTGGAAGACGGACGGAAATTATTGTTGCCGTGTAGAATGGTTTCTCCTCCAACAAGATAAATGCGCTCTGGCTAATGTATTATCAGATGACTTTTATATAAACAATCAAGATAAATTTTCCGGATGTGTCTCCTGGCGAGTCACGAGTGGCGACAGATGGTAAGAGAGTGCTTATAAGGTTCAGTAACGTAATCGTATGTTGCAATAGCATATTGCCGAAAGGGGGCGCACAACCAGCAGGGTAATGTATAAAATTATTTATCTTCCTCGATGATACACCGTTGGAAACGATCGGAGTACATAAAATAATAATAATCTATGCTATGGATGGTCTTAGACAAAATTCATGTACCGTATATGAACCAGGAGTACGGAACACAAATCAGTTAGCATCCACGGCGAAGAGGAATTCATTCAAAATACTCATAATACTTTTTATGCCCATTGGCACAGTTTAGAAATCATGCTGCAGGGGTGGGGCGAAAATGACCCTGATCAAGTTATATACTTACGGAAGAATATCCTGAAAGGCGGTAGCCGGGTAAGCATGTGAAAAGTGCCCTCAGGCCGGATTGGATTTATGATACGGTAATTGAAAGCTCTTCCTGAAAGCACAGTTGATGCCAAACCGTAATCCCTTAGCCTTTATAGAATACTATCAGCCTAGTAACATATGGAGAACATTATTCTCAGTTTCCATTTAACTCCGTTTCTCCTATCGATTAAACCATGGAGTAGAAGGAGATTTATTTCCCTATACACGTCATCGTGTCCAAAGTGGTCCCGAAATCCCACGTCATAGGTGGCGCTGTTAACAGCAAGGAACCCGGGGTCGCGTAATCATTGGTGAACACATGGTTCGTGTTGCGCGCACTGGCCTATCACCCGCAGGTTTCCGGTTCCACGCTGACTACAGCTCCATCTATACCGTGAACCACATTTTATTTTGGAGATATATTCCCTTCTATTTCATGGATTAAACAATTATAAAAAGAATCAGGCGGCCTTGTCGTCATCGAGGTACACATCAGGAACTTTTTGAGATTTGTTGGCTGCAAAATCGAATTTTGAAAAATGAATTCAGCTTATCAGTCGGGAAATACTGTTTCTCAACGTCATATTTTATAATACTTCGATTGGCTCGGCAGCTATTTTGCGTCATGGTGAAAAAAATTAAAATCGTGAATTTTTACAGTTTGCCGAGGATTTCTGACGGTTCGTACCCTTCGGTTCATGCATGCGCACCTTGTAACCCGCACTAAGGCGCGTTGAACAATTATAACTAGAGCAATAACAGATATTACTCACGTGCGATAGGTCGTAAAACTTTTCTGAGTGGTCGTACGCGCGTTAGGGGTAATAATTGTCTTTCACGTATTGCGTTACTAACGCCATGAGGACGTAAACGACGTCATACGTCCCTTTGGAGTTTCCAGAGCCGAAAAGTCGTGAAATTTTAGCACCTAGTAGTATGAAAATCCGTCCGGAACATCGAAGTCCGAAAATGATGTGATGGCGGATACGACCTATCCGTTTGAGGCATTTTTATTCACTAATGTCAAATAGTCGAAGGACTCCGGCTTGTGGTTGTACGCAAATTTTGTTCACTAACACAAAAAGACTGTATGTTTTTGGCGGACACGGCCTATTAATTCCAAGAACTTTCTCTTTATTACTGATGCAGATGCCCGAAAGATAAAACAACCGAACAATGCACGGAAAACGGTTGAAATTATCAATTTTAATTTTGTTCACCACGCCGCACAATTATCGCGAAGCCAATTAGAATATCATGAAGTATGACGGGTATGACAGTGTTCGAATTTTTTTGGAAGATTGTTATTCATAGGAGGCATGTCAAACGGGCGACTTATGAGACGAATTTTCTTTTTAAAGTTCGATTCAGCAACTAACAAATTTGCGGAAAATTCCTGATATTTACCTCATCGACGACTAGGCCGTCTGATTTTTGTCATCATTTTTTATTTGTCGGAGACAAAGAGCTGAATGAAAACTGAAAATAAAGTTTCCGTGTATGATTAAGCCGATAGTATGGTGCTGTGTCCTAAATTCGTTTTCGCACTTACTCTTGCTCTTGCCCCGAGCGTTTTCATAGTATCCATGCTGATAGCGCGCTATAGTCAATATAGAGCTACAGAGCGCTATAATTAGCACTTTTTGACGAATCGGGACACAGCATAGATAATGCTAAATGAATACGGATTGGCAAAAATCGTTCTCTTTAGGAGAACTTTCGATTGACGTATTATGAGCCCAATTCGACTTCGCTGCACATTTCACATGCTTATACGGCTCGGGCTCTGGCCTACGGGGTACATTGATTACCCTCAATTTTCGGGAGTTTAGACGCGAAATTCAAGATTCATCATCAAGCTGAAGGTTTCTTTCTTCCAAAAAGTTGCCCTTTGATGCAGGGTGAACTCTCAATGTCGGGGTTAACGATTTTCTCCTTACGGATTTGAGAGTTTTGTCCCAAAGCGTGAACGGCGTCTTTTTAACAATGGAATGATGAGTGATATATAATGTTCTCGCGAGAGTATAATATTCGTATTCCGATTTGTTACAGATATTCCTTGAGCCAGCTTTACGGACGATGCCATGGATATGAACACGATGATTTACCAGACATTGTTTTGGAGCACAAAGTAGATCTCTGTAAAGCGCTTCTCCGGGTTCTGGACGTTGTAGAGCCCGGCAGCTCTCGAGTCCGAGGTTAATTGAGGAATCACGATTACTATGCTTTTGCAAGCTGCGACGAACCGCATTGGATCGCGCCGAACCTTTTCAGTTATGCACTTACTATGTTAGCAAACCGCTGCATATTTGAATCTCATATAGTCCCATGAAAAGCTCAGGCGAGGGATGTTGGTTGGTAGCTCAGTTCTGTGAGAAGCTTTTTCCTTCGAGGCCAAGAAAAAGACGACTTTTTCTTATTCTACGATTCTCATTCGCTGTTAATATAGGGTGATTCAGACCAACTCGGCCATATTGTGAGGGTGGATTCCTCTTGAAAGTCTGAGAGGAAAAGTCCTTTACCAAAATTTCCCAACACTAATAGTGTCTGAGTTACGGAGGTTACAAATAGACCTATCCCGGAGTCGGTACATAGAAAAGTCAGAACCGTCTCACGCACAAAAATCCTCAAGTGCGAGTTGTAATATATCGACGAGAAGGATCGGAATTCAGGTGATAAGAAATGAAGATCTCACTGATAATTATAGATAATAAAAGTATGTTATCAGAAGTGCGTGTCACTAGTCTGCCATATTGGTTTGACAGGCAAACGATATCAGTAAAGTAGAAATTACGTTAATCAGATACTACACGAGTGACTCAATGATTTCTCATTTGGTTACTAAATATTGACTCACTCCGTATTTCACTGGTCACAGGTCTTAAATTTTATAGTTTTTGTACCCCAGATCTTCCCCTCCATGGTTTTCGTACTCCAGGACTTCCTGTTTGTAGTTTTTGTACTCATGGTGTTCCTTTCCATAGCTTTCGCACCACAAGTCTTCCCATCCGTAAACTTCGTCTTCCAGATTTTTCTGTCCATAGTTTTTGGACTCCAGGTCTTTCTCTTCATGATTTTTATACTCTAGGTGTTGCTCTCCGTAGTTTCTTACTGGAACTATGAAGAGAAACACCTGGAGTACGAAAACCATGGGGGAAAATACCTGGAGTATGAAAACTACGGAGGAAAAGGCATAAAGTACAAAAACTACGGAGAGGAAGACCTGGAATACGAAAACTATGAAGGGGAAGACTTAGAGCACGAAAATTACGACGGGGAAGACGTGACAGGTTATCCCCTTCAAACGAAGATATGGAGGGGATAACCTTGAGTCCGAAAACCATGAAGGGGAGGACCTGGGGTACAAAAGTTATGAAATTTAAGACCTGTGACCAGTGAAATACGGAGTAGGCAATATTTGCATATCTAAATGAGAAATCATTTAGTCACTCGCACTTGAGGATTTTTGTGCGTGAGACGGCTCTGACTTTCTCATGTAACGGCACTGGAATAGGTCTATTTGTAACCTCCGTAATTCCGACACTATCAGTGAAGTAAGGGATGTTAGCCCCCCGTCTTTGAAATTTTCATAATATGAAAGTTGCTCTGGGTTGCTCTAGAATTGCTCTACGTTGCTCCATAACGACAGGTTCGTCAGACTGATATTAGGGGGAAAAATGCGCAAAAACCAATTGTCGTAGGAGCAGCCCAATTTTGAAAAGTCGAACTTTTTTACGTTGCTCTGAGTTGCTTTAGTTGCTCCGATTCTTGCTCCCAAACAACAATAATATGAAACTGATAGTACTCCAACGAGAGCTCAAATAGGATTCGGAAGTTAGCCCCCC
Organism: Phymatocera aterrima; assembly: GCA_963170745.1. Classification (NCBI taxonomy): domain Eukaryota; kingdom Metazoa; phylum Arthropoda; class Insecta; order Hymenoptera; family Tenthredinidae; genus Phymatocera; species Phymatocera aterrima. The sequence continues at coordinate 221,489 of OY720660.1, forward strand.
GTTTTTGAAATTTTCGAATTATGAAAGTTGATTTGGAGTGCACCAGAATTGCTCTCCATTACTCCAGAATAGCAGAATTCGGAAACTGAAATTGAGAGAAGGAATCAAAAAAAAGAATTCTATTATGGTGCCCCAGTTGCGAATCAAAAATCGAGCTTTTCTCGATCTCTCTGATTTGCTCTAGCTTTTTTTTATCAGGTTTGCCTGACAAAAGTGGACGATTTTTGTTTCGAAACCGACTCCATTTTCTTTTTGGACAGAGTATATATAGTACGATTTCTATTATTTTTTGTAATGAAACAAACCTTATCAAGACCGGTGAATGGGAGGAGAAATGTTCGATTGCTCTGATCATTGAGGGGAAAAAATAGTCATGATGACATGAAATGAAAAATGATAAAAGACAGGTACTCATGATAATATAAAAGTGTAATAAAAATTATGAAATGTAATGGATAATATAGCAAGAGAATATGATTTATTATTTATTTACTTATTTATGAGGTGTTTTTCTTTTTTCCTCGCAGCGCCATAGAATATTCTTACCAATTCTTGACAATGGCTACTCATGGCCGCTACGAAAATAAGTTTGAAAAGTATCATCTTCGGAAAATATAATCTTAATATTGTTAGTAAACTTTATTCCGCTCAGGAACCCATTTTCATTGCGGTGCAACTCAAGTTTTGCAAAAATATCATCAAATATAGAAATACGAAACAAAATATTCTTACAATAATACGAGAGTGCAACAAAAGAACGAAATGAAATGGCTATTTGAATAATACATATAATGGAAACCAAACAAAGTATACATGTGTGTTCACAGCAGAAGAATATTATATATTATTACGATCATCACATGTTATTATGACTATTCCCTGCCCCCCCCCCCCCCCCCCCCCCCCTCCCTCAATGATTAGAGCAATCAAATATTTCTTCTCTGATTCACCGGTCTTGATAAGGTTCGTTCATTAGAAAAAATAATGGAAATCGTACTATACTCTGTCCGGCGAGAAAATGGACTCGGTTTCGAAACAAAAATCGTCCACTTTTGTCAGATCTTGTCCTGATAAAAAAAAAATGCTGTAATTGTTATCCGAACCTTGTTGTTTCCGGTCAACAATCGGAATAGCTGGAGCAAATCAGAGCCATCGAGAAAAGCTCGATGTTCGATTTGCGACTGGGGTCACCGTGATAAAGTTCTGTTTTCTCATTCCTTCTTTCAATTTCAGTTTTCCAATCCTGCTTTTCTGCAGTAATGGAGAGCAACCTGGAGCAATCCAAAGCAACTTTCATAATTCGAAAATTTCAAAAACGGGGGACTAACTTCCAAATCTTATTTGAGCTCTCGTTGGAGTACTATCAGTTTCATGTTATTGTTGTTTGGGAGTGAGAATCGGAGCAACTAGAGCAATTCAGAGCAACGTGAAAAAGTTCGATTTTTCAAAATCGGGGGGCTTCTATGAAAATTGTTTTTTTTTTTTTTGCATTTTTCCACCTAATATCAGTCTGACGAACCTGTCGTTATGGAGCAACGTAGAACAATTCTTAAGCAGCCCAGAGCAACTTTCATAATATGAAAATTTCAAAGACAGGTAGCTAACATCTCTTACTCCTATTAGTGTTGGAAATTTTCGGTCCGGACTTTTCCATCCAGATTTCCATGAGGAATCCACCGTTACAATATGGCTCGATCGGCCTGAATCACCCAGTAGTATAGACGCCGTACAAGTAAGAAGCGAGTGTGGCAAAATAAAAATTGTTCATCAGTTATAGTGAGCCGTACTTGCACTTTTGTTGTTTCAATCACTCATATTTTTCTTAGCATACAAGGTGATGGATAGTTTGTGAACGTGAATAATGCTAGACGATTTTTCGAAGCATGTAACATAAATTCTAGTCAATTCCGAAAACGCAAAAATTAATATAGCTAACCGTCTTCTGACAAGTGTGACGTTATTCTTTGGATATGGAGAATATCATATGCATCATTGCATCATATAGGGGAAGCTCTTGTATACTTACTGCGGTTGATGCGCGGACGGTTTGGTCCCAATTGTTTTCGGATTGGGCAATTTCAGACAATTTATTTTGACCACCACTGAACGCTGACGGCAGCGCCGGTTAAGTGCCAGTGAAGCGAAGTAACTGGACGATCTTCTGCTGTCTAGTGTCCGATCTCCGAGTCTCCGATGACAGTTTAATACCGATACCTAACCTCGTAATCTATTTCGTAGCTGTATTTGTCTATACAACGAGTATTTATTATTCATTGAGCAACAATTTTCTGACCGATTATCACTTTCGAATGACAACTTTCAATTTGCCGAAATAGATTACGAGGTTAGGTATCGGTATTGAACTGTCATCGGAGACTCGGAGCACAGACACTAGACAGCAGAAGATCGTGCAGCTACTTCTATTCACTGGCACTCAACCGACGCTGCCGTCAGCGTTCAGTGCTAGTCAAAATAAATTGTCTGATATTGCCCAAGCAGAAAACAATTGGGACGAAACCGTCCACGAATCAACCGCAGTAAGTATACCTTGGAACCCTTTTTTTCCGGATCTCTGTAACTTTTACATTTGTCACTAAAAAATTATTAATGTTTGGTCAAGGTCAATTCATCTACAAAAAAATGTAGTATAGAATATATCGAAGCGAAGTTTTTGAAAAACGTCTTCCCGAAAAGTTGCATATGTCCCAACGTACAAACACGGAATATAGACCCAACACCATGGATTCTGTCGCTCCCAAAACAGGCAACCGAAGATACATATAGTTTCAAGTTGGCAATCTTTCACTCCACCCAATGCCCCAGCGACGGGCGGCAGTATGCGAATGAAGCTCATATACCCACTGATATATACCGCGCCTTTCTGTGGATATCGAACGATCCGTGCGCCTACGGTAAGGCAACCGGACATACGCTCGATGTTTAAGTTGAGAACACTCGCATCCCATCTGCCAGGCCGTCGTAACCCCAAAAGTTAGTTGTCCAAAATATCTCGATTATTGGGAAGTGTTGAAAATTTGAAAGAAATTCAATTTGTGGAATTGGAGAACTTTCGCCATGGTGATAATATCATCATATTAAATAATTTAATGCGATGCTATTTTCTTCAATGTTTCTCTCAAATTGTTCAAGAACTGAACTCAGCACTGCGTTACATCCTTACAAAATTTTTATCAGATAGTAAAATCTGTGTATCTCATCGCTGTTATCAAAGCATCGAAATGAATGGCTAGGTAATAAATTCAGTCTATCGGGTTTGGAATAACGAGTTCTCAACTTGAAATCAAGCGTACGTCCGGTTGCCTGACCGTAGGCGTACGGATCGTTCGACATCCACAGAAAAGCGCGGTATAGGTATATCAGTGCTCGTACAAATTTGACAGCACGTCGATTTACTCAACCTATAACCTAAATAGACACAAATTATCGAAAAAATTGAGATACTCTTATTGATAACGTAATTGTCGTCAGATCAAATTCCCGTAGATCAAACAATTTTTTACGCCATTAAACAATTTTCTGAAGGATACCGATTTATTCATTCATTCAATCGTTCATCGAACGAGCTTAGTGATAATATAAAAAGGATCTCTGTACCATGTTATCGATTCACTCGTGGATGTTTGAATCGTGCTACAATAATATATTCTATATTACGTTATTGTGTTTCAAAAAATTCACTTAATACAAATTTTTCAAATAAAAATCACAGAGGGGACAAATTAAATGGTTACCAGTTCTACGGGGATACCTCATATGCATAAAAGTTTGTATTAATAAACATTCAGAATTATGAAAAAGAAAACATTATTGATGATACATTTCAAATTTTGTCATAAATACACCTGAACTTGCAGTTAAAAAATCTTGCCAAGCACCCGCATGTAGGCAACCGAGTACACAGCAAGCATCGGTTAGAAGGCATTTTAAATCCAAAAACTCCATCATATAATTGGAATAAACGGATTGATGATAACGATGTACTCTGGACACAGCTTACCGTGAATGGATGTGATTCCAACTTTGAAAGCATTTTCTATCAGGCATCCTACGTTGTTGTGTTTTGCGGAACTTCGATGCCCAGGTGTTTGAAATTCGTAAATTTGAAAGTGTTTAATCAGCAGTCGCACGCTTATCAACAAGACTTCTAACCGATGCTTGCTATGTATTCGGTTGCCTACACGCGGGTGCTTGGCAAGATTTTTTAACCGGTCATATCTCGCGATTATGACTTCGCAGACCACATGTTCCTTGGGTCGATTCACTCAGCTCGACCCCCTCTATTACCCCTATCATTTTTTTAACTCAATTTTGGGACACCCTGTATATGATCCCAAATAGGAAAATATAGATATATTGGGACCAGACGTTATCCAATTTTGGAAATAGATACGTGGGTAAATCAAGAGCTTGTATTTATAGATCATATATTTATTGTCAATATAAAGAGATTTAAACTGTTAAATGTACTACAGTAGAGCAATGCGGCCATATGCAATTGACATGAGTGGTCCTGAATGCATCAACATTTTCGAAAGAAGCCCAACTCGAGAGGCGAACTCCAAATTTGAATTAGAATTCCACATAAGAAATTATTTGAAATAATAATTGTTTCCGTTTGAGCGATCTATAAAACTCAAATCAGAATCTCATTCCGTGGATTTGTATATGGAGTGTTCCACGCCAACTTGACCAACGAGACGCTACGTTCGGTAGAGTTTTCAAATTTTTCTTACGGCCTGTATCATATACCTTGAATTTCAGGACAAAATTGGAAGCGTCACATTGATGGTAAAGGCATATTCATATTCGTTTCGCAATAAAAGATCACCTAGAATTAGAAGTTTGTAGAATTTCATTGCCATATCCATCAAATGGTCACTCGATGGCGTGAATTTATCGCCACTCGAGCTCTTTTTTTATACGACGCGAGCATCTCAAAATTCAAGTTGAGGAAAATGACGTCGAAAAAATTGTAGTTTGCTAAAATATTATTGAACAAATTTGAAAATATTTCTGATTGCTTTTTCCACAAGTACTACCACTGCAGGTCTGCAACATTTCGAATGAACATCAAAATCGTGATGGGTTAGGGTCAATCGTTAGTTAAAATGGCGCGAATGCCCCATATGTATATTCTATCTCCAGTTCAGTGTACGCTATACTTACTCAATTGTTTGCACACTTGAAAGTTGAAATTGATTCACTTATAGGAATGACGCTGTATGAGCTTCACGCACCCCTACTATTTCTCGCGAAGAACTTGTTTCATACGGGGACGATAGATGAAGCTGGCCTCAAAAGTAAGATGATCGAAGCAGCTGAGATTTTGAAGGAAGCGGCGACTATTCTAAGCCTGGAACTTCCGGATACCGCCGAGGGAAAGATCGGTCAAGTAGCAGTTCAGTCTTTGCAGCAATTGGAAGCCTCGATCGAAAATTTATGAAATGAAATTAGAAATTGTACAAACGTTCATAGTAGATCGATAATTTATTGATATAGGTATGGTTTTCCGTACCGCTGTGTATTGATATATGTTAGTGTTACCTATTTATTACATATTCCGCAAAAATGTCATGTATGTAATCGTGTACATTAAACTACAAACAACAATTAGCAGTCTCGGGCTGACTATGGGCCGGCCTTTAAACTTCCCGTTCTCACATTTGTTTTGATCTCGAATGAAAATGGGAGATCAAAAATCCCTTAATTCGTTCTCAAGATAACATAATTTGCGGAATTTTGTTTCTTAAAAAAAAAATAATAATTCAGAAACTATTGAACCGATCAGACCCAAAATCTAATCAGTTCTCAGTTCGGAAAATCCGCGGCGATTGAGCACATGTTCATCAAAATCCGATCACTCGTTTGTCGGACACACACGCGCGCGCGCACGCACACATACAACAGCGTCCATATGAAAATAGACGGAAATGATTCTTTACATCTCAAAACGTGGACATCTGGTGAAAGCTCACTTTTTATTTTCGGGGTGATCACAATAACTTCCCTCTTCCTCTATAAACAGAGAACGAGAATTTAACAATAACATTCAAGTGGACATAAATAAATATCGACTGACCCCTCGTATGTCCAGTTCCATACCTCTAGGTGGACTAGTTTCACCGAAAACTCTCTGTATATTATCCCAATTATCATTTATTGAACAACTAGATTTCTAGAAGGATCTGTATGCTTTTTACGTTTCATGTTTTTTGTTTATTTTTGTGCGTACTATATGCGTATCACATATTATTGGAATTAGTATTTTACGTAAAATTAAATTTTTACAAAGATCTGAATATGGTTGATTTTGAAACGGTCGAGGTGGAGGCTCATTGTTTAGGCTAAAATAATAATAATAATAATAATTTCAATAGGCTTCTCCATAGACAGGATAAATAAATAAAAGATGGGATACATACCTACTATTGTTTTACGCCTGGTTGCAGTCCACTGAACAGCCAAGGCTCGCCCATGCCGAGTTCTAAATGCGCTCTGTGATTGGTCCATGTTTATCGACCATTTCTCAAAAACGGGGGCACGGAATACTTTGTGGAGAAAAATTTTACAATCAGTTTTTGACGCTGCAACCGCCGGTACCAATGGGGTGCGGTTACCCGATATGTAGCATGCATGGTTTCGATAATTCTTTAACAATTAAAATTATTCTTTATCAACCTTATACAATTAACATTTGTCATTTGTTTTTGATGTGTGCTTCGTGAATCAATTCATACACTAATTCTGTAGAATCTTCTGTCTAGTACGATGACTTTTGCCTTATATATTGATCCAAAAGTGATCATTTGGGTATTCATTTATGAGAATTTGTTGAATTTGGTATTAATGTTTGAGACTGTGTTCATCAAGATTAACACACGATACACCAATGCATCGAAAACATAACGTACGCTATTAGAAATGTTGTCTTACAAAGTTACCATAAACCGCGGCCAGTCAGCTATTTATTCGATTTTTCACGAACCCCTCCTCCGAGATCGTTTAATTCCGGGACAAATAAAGGTATATTTTGGACTGTAGAAGGCGGAAAGCAATGGTAATTCTGATGGTTTCCAATAATGAATTAATTTACGATACACGCATTCAGATATTATTCACGATTTGAGATAGAACTTGCAATCAGCGCTATCAAACCTGAGACCAAACCCCACCTGTTTAGGTGCATCTCCACTGCGAACAAAAATTTGTTGAATTTAACCAATCCAGTTCTGTTTAATCCATAAAAAAAAAAGGTCACACACGTATTTCAATAATCAGACGGGCCTATATTTTCCGAATAAGGTGCAATAAATGTTTTTTTGGAATCCCACAAGTGATCGATTCTATTCAGATCGATTGAAATGTTTCCGATGCAATTGGATTACTTGTTATTTCATAGAAGTAACAACGAATAACGAATTTCACCGAGCGAATTATAGTTTCATCGGATTTCAGTTGAAACTCGAATATTATAATGAATAGAAAAAAAATTTGGATTTTTGAGTTCCGCCAATCCTAAATATTGCATAGCCACGGGGTGGTTGATTTCATATTTTTCTAATTCGATATTCATCAACATAACGTATTTTTTAAATTGATTCAGTTCATGTAATCATTATTTCTTTTCAATCATACGTTTTACGATAGAGAAAAAATAATACGCTATCAAATCCTTAGATTCATTCAACTACACGTAGTACATTTTTCTCACGAATTCAACAATGTCCATAAAAATCATGTTCTCCACGCCTCGCGCGGCTTAATCAACTATTAAATAGAAATTAGTATTATAATAGAAAATAGAAAATAGTATTACCGATATATTTTTTTGTTTTTCAGTCAAATTGAAACTTTAAAAACGAAAAAATGAGAAAAACGCAAAAATGGGCGTTCCTCTGTTACTTACGTAGCAAAAGGTCTGAAATTTTCAGTTTGTTCATTTCAATGTGTTCAACGAAATATAAACGAAAACTTGAAACCGAAATTTTGAGGCCTAAAACTCATGCCACTGTGTGTGGAATGTCTCACATATATAAATATTATATTACTTTCTGTAATTATTTTATTTTATTATTTATTTATTTTTTGTACATGGCGGCGATTCGCTACCGCGAATCTCAACATCATACAGGAAGGGCGCGAGGAGACGAAACGCACGTCTTTTGCTCACGAACCCTGTATTTTACCAAAAATTGAGAACACTGACTTTACTGTAGCCTAGCCTAACCTGTGGAAATGCCACCTGTATCGATTATTATCAAAGCGTAGCTAAAAAAGCCAGCCTCCATAGCGCAAGTCTACGAGTAGGTAATGCCGAACAAATTCAACCCAAAACATGCTTGTTCCATCCAACAATAATGACGTAGTTTTTTGTCGCACAGTTATTATTTTTTTACGATTTTAGACAACCGGGTAGAGCTATGATCATTCGTTCCGAAGCCGCTCCACAGATGGCTAATAATACACAATACACATGCCTCATGAACGTAGAAAATTTATTGGAATGCATTATTAACAGATGAATGACATAATTGCGTCGTTTTTCATTTTGTATCAAAAATACACACCAAGAAACTGCAGAGATACGATAATTCTGTATAGTATCATAATTACGAAATAAGCTAAAACCAACTCTACTTCATTTATCATACACTTTTTCTACTCTCTATTTTCTTGCTTTCATTAATCAACCATCAGTAATTGATTGTTAGTTTCATTCTATGCATAAGTTGAATATACATGTATTTTACATTATATTTTTAATTATACTTTCAATTGCTTCTTGTTGGTAAAATTATTGCACAACGATGAGTTCGTATGTAAAATTTGTAGAATAATAATAATATAGTTATCAATCGAGAATCAGGGCAGCATATCTATTTGAAGCAAGTCGCCGTAATGCAAACGCTACAAGACATGGACACAAAACATGTTTATACCGATAAACGAAAACATTATTACACTTTCCGTGTGTTCCGTTCATGTACAGCACTTGCGCTCGCGTTTTACGAGTATGCTGGAGCCTAGTTTTTATCGTTATTAGAAAATCTTTTTTTTTTTCTTACGTTTAAAATTGTGTTTTCAAAGCTATTCAATTACATGGTAATAAAGATAGTATTTGATAGTGTATAGTGGCATGATTATCTTCATCATGAAATGAAAAGAAGATAAATATAAGCGATTCCTCGAACGAGGAATTAAAGACTTTTATACAGTCATGGCTGCGACCGGTCCACCAAGTCTGATTGGCTTCACGAACGAAAAGTAAAACGGAATAGAGAAATCGATAAATATGTAGGTAACGAACGTAGGTATGTTAAGAGGAAAACAAAATACAAAAAAAAAAAGGAATAATGACTTGAAAATTATTTTTATGATGAAAATTTTCAATATTAGAATATTCATTTTCCAGGTTTTCTCATTTTTCGGATTTTTTTTTTTTTACAACCAATATCAATTTTAACCCGGCTTCTACCCTCCAATCAGATAATTCTTTGTTCTCATTGCCGTTAAGGTGCCATTAAAGATTCACGGCATTCTCCAATAGGTAACAATGCATTCAACACCGGTAATATGCATCTTCAATAGCACCTTGACTTATTGTTAGTAACGTAACTTTCATTGGCTCTAATTTGGAACATCAATGTTGATGGTCGGGTTTTACCCATTTATAGGAACCGTAGTATTTGAAATCATTCTCCGTCGCTTTTTCGTTAGCCTCTTTAGGCCCCCGTGATCCGTATCTGTGAAACAAAAAACCGAAATTTATCGATCAGTCGGAAAGAGACAATCAACTTTCATCATTTTCCAAGAAAGTTAAGCAGATTCTTTTTTGTTCTACTCACACGTATGGAATCGGTGGAATTTTTTCATTTTCAATACGATGAAGAAGTGGAGTGAAGATCCTCCAGGCTTCAGAAAGCTCGTCGCTTCTTACGAAGTGCATTTGGGAACCGCAGAAAACATCTAATATCAATCTCTCGTATGCGTCAGGTAATTTAAGCTCCTGAAACGAGATTCGGGAAATTGAAAACTAAGCTTCATAACCACTATCACTCTTCATTTGATCCCAATTCTTGATGGAAATGATCTGTCACCTTGTATCTACTATGGTAGGTCAAATCCAGCTCGGTTTCTTCCATGTCGAAGGTTATACCGGGTGATTTAGTCATCATTTTAACGTAGATCGCTTCTCCAGGTTGCAGTCTAATCACCAATTCATTTCTTTTTGGCTTTCCGTCGAATATATCGCCGGGAACGTCTCGGTATTGAATTCGAACCTCCGCTTTACGCTCGTTTAATGCTTTGAAACGATTGAGGAAGTGAAAGTTAGCAAATTTCAGGGGATTAATCACCGCCGATAATTGAACTTAAATACGGGAATTCTAAAATTTGAAGATTTTATCCAGAGTTTGAAAACCGACTTATGAAATTTAGTCTAGGGTTTTACAGACTTCACAGGGACTTCATAGATTACTGAATTGATTTTAGACTTAGACGGAATTTTACGATAGGCAGTTCACTGAATTCCATCATAAAATTGCACAAAATTTTTGAAGAACTCACGGGAGTTTGGAACATTTCATATTATTCTATCGAATTTTTCAGGACTTCGTGAGATTTCGTACAAATTCATATGACTAATGAGATTTAAACTCCACGGGATTTCACAGACTTTACAAAGAATACATCGATTGAATTCGCCTTCAGTCTTCAGGATATTCCACGAGACAAGATAGACTTCATGGGATTTCATATAGGATTTCACAGATTTCATGCGACTTCAGGAATGATTGTACCGATTAACGGTCGGTAAATCGTGAAATAGATTGTAAATATTCTCACCTTTACCGCACCTCAGGATAAACGGCACTTTGTCCCACCTTTCATTGTTGATTCTAACAATCGCCATAGCATAAGTTGGGGTATTAGAGCCTGGAGGAACTGTAGGGTCGTCCAAGTAGCCCAATCTTGCGTCGGGATCGGTCGCATCGGGGTCACTGACGTATTGACCCAATACAACGTCGTCTAATTCCAATGAACTTATACATCGCAATACCTTGACTTTTTCATTCCTGGAGGAGGCCGAACACAAGAATTTAAAACCAGAATGAATTGATGAACAGAAAAAGACAAAGGGAAGTTTTCCCTAAAAGGAACAAAATCCATGAAATCATTTCATATCCACCTTATATCATCAGGATGACAAGAGGCGGGTTTTTCCATTGCGACTAAAGACAAAATTTGGAGTAGATGATTCTGCATGACGTCTCTGATGATACCAAATTCATCGAAGTATCCGCCTCTCCCTTGAGTTCCGAACGGTTCTTTGAATGATATTTGAACAGATGCGACGCTGTCCCTGTTCCAGGTGGGGTTGAAAATCCTGTTTCCAAATCTCAAGGTCATTAAATTCTGGACCATTTCCTTCCCGAGGTAATGGTCTATACGGTACAACTGCTCTTCTTTGAAAAGCGACGCCAAGTGGCTGGAGAGCTGTTCGGATGTTGCTGCATCGCGACCGAAAGGCTTTTCCACAATTATTCTTGTCCAGCCTCTGAGAAGGTGAGAAAATCTTTGTATTCGGGGTTAGCGAACGAAATTGAGTGGGAAAAAGAGGTTGAAATCTTGCCAAGGAAAACCGTGAAAACTAATCTTTGTTCTTGTTCATTCTGCTATTTGCATTATTCTTACTTCTGAGCCATGCAGACGTTCCTGATGTGTGAAGTACAGACTTCGAAAACTGAGGGGGGTAGAGCTAGATAGAAAAGCCTGTTCCCGGTGGCTGATTTTTCGTGTTTTTCAAGTTCCTGATTGAGGATTTCAAAGTCTCTCCTAGTGTCGTAACTCCCTGCTACATAGTGATTGAGCGACCAGAACTCTTTATATCTCTGTTCCTCTTCAGGCTTGACATTCATATACTTGTGGCATTTCTCCATCAAGTCTTTCACCGTTAATTTACTACGCGCATACCCGAAGAATGTTGTTGTTTTTGGCAAGAGCTTATCCCTGAAGAGCCACCACAATGTCGGGTAGATTTTCTTCTGCGCTAAGTCACCCTAAAGTTTTCGTATTCGGAAAACAGAGACAAATTTATCTTCGGATGCGGGATTATGGTTATTTGATATCTACGAGACAATGTTCGATTATAAACTTACAGAAGCTCCCAGAATGACGAAGAGGTGGGGAATAGTTCGATCGAAATGTGTTCCTTCCAGGTGATCCATCGTCGCAGACTTCAGAGATTTTCTGATGAGTGCTAAGCTCTGCTCGGCAGTTGTGTCTGCAGCAAAAGCCAAATATTGATCGTATATGTTCATACCTAATTATCTATTGTCATTCTCAGATAAGAATTGCCAGTTTATCTTGTAATCGAATTATGAGGATTTATCAAATTAAATTAAAATAATTTCGTTTCTATCTCATTCAACAGGTATAGTATGTGACGGATTCTACTTGAAAAGGGCCACTTCCAAACCTCATAACCGTTGATCTTATTGTCCTTCTAGGACTTTGTCATACTATGTGAGAGAAAATTCCCTGATTCAATCTGGCGACTTCGAAAATTTAAGAGTTTTCCATCGATACCATCTTGGAGTTGGAAAGTCGTATTTATACAAACAAGATGGTCGACGTGTTTTTCTTGGACCTAATTTTTCCAGAAAAATATTTCCGAATTCCGTAGAAACATCTCAATTGAAATACTATGTTTTTAAAGAAGGCAAACAAAAATTTCGTCGATTATGTTATGTTTTCAAATTTAGCAACATATTTTTTTCAACCCACGCTTTTTTACATTTAAATAGAAATTTCAACAAATTTGTTCAATTTCCGGTTTTCAACAAAGATGATGGCATTAGGAGTAAGACGATTAGTATTTGATTTCAATCTCTAAAACGTTAACCGTTTGCGTTACTCTGATTCTGCAAAACGAATACTTTTTTTCTAAGGCCACATTGGTTTTGTTGTGAAACAAAAATAATGTAATAAAGTTCATGGATAGAATTTGATTTATTTGATGACAAATGGAAATTGAATTTCTCCACCTGGAAGAAGATGGTATGCAATATAATAAAATATGTAGAAGCAAACAAAAAATAATAATAATGTTTCAAATTTTGTTAACATGATTGTAAACATTGACGAAATTTTGGGTTTTCTATTCCAAATCAATTTTTGGCAATCAAAACGTTTTAACGAAATTCCAGAATATTATATTATTCATTCAATAAGGTGGATTCGAGACGCATCTGCCGACTATCTTGTTTGTGTCGATGAGCATTCCAATTCCGAGATAATTTCGATCGAAAGTTCGTGGATTACGTAAAGCACCATTTTTTCATTCCTGAGAAGTCCGGAACGGAGGCTCCACAAGTGTTTAAAATAATCAGAGAGGGTTTATACTCTCTGATAGTATAACAACATCCTGAAAGAAGAATAATTATGATAGCCGATGAACTATCTAAAATTTGTCACGTTTGAAACAAACGTATTCAGACCATCTTCTGAATCCATTTACATCCCAGACAGCACGAAACTCAAAGTTGCCGCGAACACATTATAGGGGAGAGGTCGGCAAAATAGGCACCCTAACAAATCAACGCTTCAAATAAAGGTTTGAATCAATGGATCTCCGAAAAAAAATTTCCGAAAATTTTGACCGAAAAACGGTAGCCTGATCGATGCCGAGTGTTGAACGTCCTTACCTGAATCGTCGAGGGCAAAATGTTAGGAAATTTTGCAAATTTTGCAAAATTGAAAAATGTTTTAAATTTATTTTTGTGTTTACTTCAAAATACTTCGAACGTGAGATTAGCTACGTATAAGAGCCTTGAAAAAACAGAGAAAATCAAACGTTATTTTATTTTTTAACATATCCTCAAAATTTCCAGAGGCATTTCGCCCCTCACTTCCTTAGTTCTTTCAATACATCCTTGATTTCGTGTTTTTAAATTTCCAAGGCTAGTGTACTTTTTTTATTCATCAATTTTGGAGAAGTCACAAGAAATTTTCAGGGGTGCCCATTTTACCCTATGCGTAAGGATATCTATCGGTGATAATCTAGATGACATTGATCGAGAATTTCGTGTATCAATGAATATATGTATGCAGTACATGGTGATTAGAAGTTGGAATATGTTCAAATGAAGGTACGTTGCTACCGCGTCCGACGACATTACGTAACGCTAATATATGCACGTAATTGAATATATATCGTGACGTCTTAAACCCGAATTTAATTCCTTTAAGTACTAACTATCTATGTACATGAACGGTACATTATCTATGAAGTAATGAATATCGCATGGAATATTGAAACTATAATTTACATCTACGTAAACTGTGAATGTCATTCATTATCCAACTGCGTACAAATTCAAAAATCGAACTCTTTTACCTGAGGTCAACGATGTCTGAATAGTACCCAAGTATCATCAGTGCATGTACTCTCTACCTACGTAGTATGCCTAAATGATTATCAGATATACGTAGACGTAACTGCATGCGTAGACATTCGTAAAATGCGTAGAATACATAACGATATTCAATCTCTCAATTTGTTTCTCTTTCTTTTTCGCGTTATCTGATCGTGTGTATGCGTGTATTCCTTTTCTGCAGATTTCAACTACAGTCGAACCCATCATAAGCTCGTGACTGATCTGTTTCTTTTCGAAAGTTAGTGGCCCCTCAACCCTCGCTCTATTGTATACTAGAAGAACAGCGAAATAGGGGCAAGCACTGATGTGGAAGTGCCGAATAACGTAATATAACTTTCAAGAGTTCGACTTGTGAGGGGATTGATTGTATAACCTTATCGACGACATATCACGACTGGTGATTTTTCGATGACATGATATTTCTACTCTTTAGCTGCGATTAGCATCGTCAACAGTAGAATATTGTGTGGCCGGCGCGGAAAATAGACGATTCCCGACGAGTATGGAGGTAGCAATGAAGGCTGACAGCACTCATTTTCCGCTCGGGCACAATTCGCAGTCATACTCGTGTGAATGCAGTATGAGCCGAGCCGATTGCGGCTAACTCCACACGAGTCAGAAGTCGCCTATATTCGTACGCATCCCATAGGATATTTTTCTTACACACTGTCCGGAAATAGGGTACTTCTCATACACAGTACTCAGGCATTGAAAATCGGCCCGGTAGATATTACAAGAACTTATTTATATACAGATTAGGAACGTGATTATAATAACTACAAAATGGAAATATCGACAGAATACAGCGAATTCTGATTCATTTACTACACTACGGATTGAAAAACTGTTACTAACATATTCGGCGTATTTTTTGTTCGAAAACGTACTGAATCTTTTTTCATTTTTCTATCTTCCGAAACACACTGCGCTGCAAGAGATGCACATTTATGATGATACATGTCGCGTTACTAATGCCATAAGGACGTAAGCGGCGTTATACGAGCCTCCGGCATTGCTGAAGCCAAAATGTCCTGATTTTTTGAAAACGTTCATCGAGAAACATGAAAATAGGTCCAGAACATCGCAATTTGAAGATTGACTGACTGAAGCGAAAAGGTTGTATATAATAACGGATACGACCTTCTGGTTTCATAAGTGAAAACAAATTTTTCTAACTAATCCCAACAGGTTGTATCAACCAAATTTTGTATAATACGACCTTTTGAAAATTATGCTAATTTGAAAATCAAGAGACCGTATCTATCTGAATGAGACGACCTTCGGCATTAGTAATGTAAGACCCAAACATTCGGAAAAGCAAAGGTCATATCCGCCGACATATGTATTTCAACTTTCGTCAACTAATTTTCCAATTTCGATGTTATGGACTATTTGTATATGAGGTATTCCATGCGAAACGGGACCGGTTTTGGCCGTTGGTCAGCGGAGATTTGTGAATTTTTCCATCTTGTTAAACCGGCGATATTTTCCAAACCAATCAATATTTTGGCCTATAACTACCAGGGGCTTTTTCCGCGGTAGCAAGTAACTGAATTCCAGAAGGGCGTCAAATTCGCAGTCCATCGGCCAAAAACCCGTCCCGTTGCGCGTGGAATCCCCCATATGCTTCTCGAGAAATGCAAAAATAAAAAATTATACGACCTTTTGGCAATAAAACCGTACCCTTTACTTTCGGAAAAATTGTGTATTGCTGTCGAAAGAATTCGTATTCAATACATATTTGAATGTTGATCTAACGAATTCGATTTAAGTTAAGCTGGCATTTTGTGTTGAAAGTTATCATTTACAGATTCACATAGAATTTTATACATCTATCATGTTAACTTTAGAATGATGGGGAAATAGTTCCGTGTTCATGTTAAATCTTTGAAGTAATATGTGTTTCGTGAATGTAAGTATTAAGAGTTTGGTATTTCTTCGATTACAAACTTATGAAAAGATTTGATCAAAAATATGAGTCAATTCGACTCTTTTTATATGTCACATTGACAGAGACGAACTGTCAAGAGTTTTTATTACGTCATAACCCTAGTTAAAGTCACACAATCATAATCTAAAAATTCGGTTCCGTATCGAACAAAAATGTTAAAACGACATATTTTGGAAGTAAAGTCAATGCTTCGGGCGAACCCGTGTTCATTCGGTCGGCTTCGGGAGTCAGAGCTGCGTGTGGGGGTCGAGAAAAGCTCAGTCTTAGTGTTGAACACGAGCGGGTACGGACGTCCGCCACGCCGTACTATCTATTCCAAATTCGTGAGAAGAATAAGTAGCCATGAAGACGGATATATGAATTTATTATTACAAGGTAAGCTTCAGTTTTGTCGGTACCGTGAAAATTAGTGATTGTGAAATTGAATTTGGAAATTTACTATAATCAGATGTATAATTATAATTCAAAACATTTATTTCCACATCTTTTCAGTTTCGAAACAACAGCCTAAACAGTTTTCTTGTTTTTTTTTTGTGACGGTCATACAGTCTGGTACACCCATTGAACATTCTACTGAAAACAAAACATAACGCTTCATAATTGCTGTGGGCCCGAATGAAGCTGCTATAGACCAGTTTTTCTTGTCATTGGATGTCAAACACATTCTATTACCACCAAAGGATATCATTGGAGCAATCGATTGTCTCTTCAAAGCACACTTGCCATTTAATACTAACATTCGATGGGCATCTGCAAAGCTTTTGGCATGAAGCGTTAAAGAGTTTCAGAGGATCTCGTGAGATATAATATACCTGTACAGACAGTTTGAGTGTGATCGACGTTTCGAATATTCCATATTCTAAATCATTAGATGCGTACGACACCTATGGTCACCAATATATTATAATTGAATACCTCTGTCCTTTATATATGTTTCATGACGTGAGAAATTGAAGAGAAAAGAATGCAGAAACAAAAATGATCAATGAAACTTGCAATAGCGGAAGTTGAAGTTGTTTAAAACAAATTCATTTACTCTTTCATGCTCAAAATTGTATTATACCAGGCAATTGTAATGGTCATCGAAAAAGTACGATGTGGTTTCCAAAATATCTTTTTTCATAGTCATGCAATAAATTGTTAAGTATCGTATTACTCTGATAATAAATGATTATTTTCTCAACAATTGCCTTGTGCTATTTTCCATACCCCGCTCCAATAATAGTTTACATGAAGGGAAAGTGAAATTAACATCTTTATATAGTTAAGATTAATATTGAAAGTAGTTAAACATTCACGCAAAATTTGATTATCTCAACATTTGACATGACTCAATTTGACTGAATCTATATGTTATAGTAACATAAGTGCAATTTCAATTTTGACATTATTTTCAGTTGATTTGACTTAACTGTCGTTTGTTACGAACATTCATATTTTGTCTATTTAACAGAGCGATTAAGTATTATTGATACATGATTCACGTCGAATGAAACTACAAATATGACAAAGTTTTAACTCAAATCCCATGTTGACTTTTCACATTTCATGTTTCTGTCAGATTTACTAAAAAAATTAGTAACCTGATGGTACATACATTCAAAATGAGCGTTTGCGTCCGTATGGTAATGAGTAACGTGATGTGTGTAATTTCACTGGAGTGAGCAAAAAGGAACTATAGCAATGACTAAGTAAGTGATCATACTTCCGGTTTTGGCGTTAGTTTATGGTGCAGGCTATATGGATAGCAATGTTTTGTTTCAAACTTCGAACCGGGGATCTAATCCTAAGACCTTCACGGCGCGGCAGTTCAATTGTAACTGATTTTTGGTGCTAATCGTGCAGAGACGACCGAGATGGGCATTGAAGAGAATAATTTAATCTGAATTGTTGCTACTTACGAACTACGTACGCACGTTTGTGTGTATGTATCACATATATTTCACCCGGTAATGAAAGTGGTCGCACGTTACTCGTGGACACGTGCGCATCCTACGCGGCCTTAACACTGCGCAATGCCAATCAGAATTTTTTGTTCAACACATCATATGATGATCAGCGCTGGGTTAAGATATTTGGCTGCCCAAGGCAAACTCCACGGCGGCCGCCTCCTAGGGCCTAATCAGTCTCATGATCATTCACGATTATTATCAATATTAAAGACAATCTGAGGCTCCAACGGGAGTAATACCTACATACAAAGCCGGACTTTCCGAGAATTTGCGAATTTTTTCGAATACACCATTGCCAAGTTGCTGCCCCCAAGGCCTTGCCCCCTGAGGCGGTTGCCTCACCTGCTTATATCGTCTAAGGCTGGCGCTGAGGATGTTATGCAATCTTTGTGGTTGCTTTTAGCTCATGTTGCGATCAGTTAGTGTGGGATCTACTGACGATAACCAAAATCGCATCTATTACATGAAATCTCATATAGGTTGGATAATTGCACAGATATAGTGCTGTGATATTTCTGCAATCTTGGTTATGCTGTATTGAATTTCAGATGGCATACATTCAGTTCTGCGGTTATTTATCATTGCAAAAACCAAATTTGAATAAAAATTGTATGAAAGTATAATTCATTTACCCGGAAATATAGTTACTTCTACCTGAATCAAGAATCGATATCTCATATGTTATGTTCACATACGTATACATGAATAGTCGGAACTGTAAAAAAGTTTATAAGATATAGAAGATATGGAGATGAAGCTCACCATTTGAATTATGTTTCGGTACACATTCCATGGCGCTAGATTCAATAACTGAATTCGGACTCAACGGATGACCGAGGATCTAGGTGAAATAATAGTTGTATGCTCGGTCCATTCTATGACTCGACAGATGAGGGGTTTTGGACTTCTTTCCCGACGTTCCGCTGATGATGGACCAGAGTTTATCAAAGACATGGCAAATCTATACCGCGGTGGGTATTATGCAGCTATTACAATTATATACTATCCGGAAATTTCGCCGACTACGTACTACGAATAATGCACTTCGTGGTCGATTACGAACTAATATTGTACTTCCCCGAATACAGGCGTGCATGATTCGACAATAAAGTTGAAATTATGTAGATTAATTTTCCCTACAGTCTCGCATTTGATGATTCACATGCGGAATGGCGTGACTTGAGATAAAATTCACAGTTACACTTCAACCAAGAATAAACAAAACAATGCCCATTTCGCACTAACGATACCGGAATCAACTACTATTTCGCTGATATGTACTGTATGGTAATATCAATATTCATATATTCTCTGATACATGTAGAATGGCGTTATTCTCAACTGCATCTCATCGGAACTGCGCATGAATTCTTTGGTGTGAAATATGATCAGAACATTTATACTTGAACCCCGCAGTCGTGGCCGTCATATGATCATAGTGCACTTTGAGGATAAATTTCGTGAGCTATAAACAAAGTAACTTCGTTTTCGATTCAATGAATATTCGATGCAAAAATTGGTTAAATTATGATTCGAACAACATCGATACAGAATACTTAACCTCAAGGAAATCGGTTAAAGTATGAATAAAATGGAGACAAGGAGTCTGAAGCTACTTTTCATAATTTCTGATACACTAACTCTATTGCATAACGGAATTACTATCATACAACACAGCTCTGAGCATGAGGTCATACTCAATTATTTTATCCATATCTATCACCGAACATCTTCGATTAGTAAAGAGGTATTTTGGGCTGTTAAAGGTCTTGATACCGGTGCAGCCTCCTAATACAGTTTAGTGGCTTCTGATGCACTCGCCTGTAGTTTAGAACAGCTTCAGAATACCTACTTGTCTTGATTTTCCATGTCTTCGGGCATGATCGAATTCGATGGAAATACCAGCCGATATTTTATTCCGGAAGACGAAGACCTTCAACCCTCATCGACTGGGGGACAACAATTCGTTCAACAATTATGGCCAATTTGGTACATGCAAATGAGGTAGAAGATGTCAAAAGTGCCATAAAATCTTGAAATGAAATATTTTTTTAGGTGGGATCTTGTGCCAGTATACGATCTAGGATATTGTAGTCACCATTACCTAATCATAATTATTATATATATGTTATAATGATCTAATAACATCGAGAACCACATCCCGGTTTATTGTACTCTAGGATTTTTTCGCCGCATTTTCGATGCTTTTCACCTCATTTGCATGTACACAATTGGTCATAACTTTCGAACAAATTTTTATTCCACACCTGTTGAGTGCTTAAGGTGCTATTAAAGACATATTCATCAAACATAAAGACCGATGGTTACTCATTCTTAGAAGCATTGTTATCACTTCGGATACGCGATTCGTCGCCACTTCTACACCACACAACCGATCAAAACGAAACTTCAAAGATTAAATGCAGAATTTTGGCAGAAAGTGGCTGAATATTTCATTTTGCTGAGATTCCAAGAGAATTCAAAGTTTTTCAGGATTCTCTGAAAGTTAGGTTAGGTTCGTTTATAGGTTAGATTGGAAAAATTTTAATTTTCGATAAAAGATTCAATATTTCGTAGAAATAAAATACTCAGCCACTTTTTGCCGAAATACTGCATCCACTCCCCAAAGTTTCATTCCGATCGGTTGTTTGGTGTAGGTTTAGCAACGAATTCCATTTCCGAAGTGATAACAATGTTTTTAAGAATGAGTAACAATGTGTCTAAATATGTCTTCAATAGCACCTTAAGGGGCATTTGGAGACCCATGAAATCTCCATTGTTAGGTACATATTGTTCAATGCATTGTCACCAATTATTGAACACAATGTGTCTCCAATGGCCCCTCAAGTGTCCCGCCCGAGCGAGAATGCCTCCACCATGCATGATGATGTATACAGTACCTACCTATGCATACATAAATCAAGTACGGAGAGAGAATTTTATGACAGGGTAACGGCACATAAAAATTAGAAGATTATATGAATTGGCAGAATGCTCATATATCTCTGTAACTGATTAGAGGAATCAAAAATCACGTGTGAGTCACGGGATGACCC
Source organism: Phymatocera aterrima (assembly GCA_963170745.1). Taxonomy (NCBI): domain Eukaryota; kingdom Metazoa; phylum Arthropoda; class Insecta; order Hymenoptera; family Tenthredinidae; genus Phymatocera; species Phymatocera aterrima. Next base: position 242,907 of record OY720660.1, read on the forward strand.
AGAGGGCAGCTTTGTAATTATATAGGCATCAATGTATTTATGAAATTTTTCATCGCGTGAGCTAGACCCTGACACATCAAGTGCACCATCAATGTCTTGATAAATGAGAAAGAGTGTAGATAGCAATGTATAGTCGTTTTTTTTCCTTCTTTCCTCAATTGCCTGTGACCTCTGGTACTCACGATTGTAATTAACTTGTGCACGGTTTTATTTCTCAGCTGTTCATACACGATGCCTTTTCGTGAAATCTTTGTGGCATATCTTATCACGTGTTCCACGCTTTCGATTTGACCTGTTTGAACTATAATGAATTCATAGTGGTTTTCAACGGTGTCCAGCATCGCGTCATTGCCAATTAGTATAGGTATAGATTGATTAGAAGGCCATCATTAGGTCTACTATATTTTTGTCAAAATATTATTTTTCAATGAAAGCGAGTCAGTTGTCTTACTATATTTTTGTATATTTCTAATCAAATGAACGATTATAAATGAGGTGATCCACGTCATTTCAAGAAGCCCGTGTACATCACTACTCCCGATTTGATATCTTTTTCCCTCTTTGACAGTATAGTATTCGCCTTAAGAAACGCATCCGAGTGAACTATTTAAGATGTTTGGCCCATTCGCAATCGAAATATACATCGTTGGAACTTTTATTTCTTCAATATTTTTAGTTTGGAGTGGTTTTATTGGGAGCAATAATTGTCGTATTAAAAAGTTGTTCAGATAAAAGTTTCGACTTGTTACATCGTCTTCTCGAGAACTAACTAATTCAGATTTTTCAGAGGCAGTAAATCGCAAAAAAAAAAACGGTCCTAAACCACTCCTTTTAATTTTGCATGCTATGAAAACAAACGGAGATTTTAAGGCATTTTGAGAATGAGAGACAAACTCCGAGCCGAAAGCAGCGCCTCACGCGCCCGAGCAGATACCTTTACAAAATACATACAAAGATAACAAAAGAAGGAACTATTATTATAAGCAGCGTTGTATGTGTATGCGTGCTCAGACGACGCGAATGTGCCTCTGTCACGTAGAATCAGTATTTTGGTCTCATTGTCAGTTTCTTATTTTACCGATAATCCGTCTCAGAGATATACCGAAATATTATAAGGATTAGCAGAAACTGCGCTCTGGTTAGTTCGAGTGTATGTTTTGTGCTCAAATCTACTGAGAAGCGGAAACAAATGTTCCCATCTTCCTGTCATTTGACAGCTGATTTCGCAGCTTTACGTAAATAAATCATCATTCATTCGTTTGGCCTTTTCTCGGCCCTAAATAACCAGAGCGCACCTCCGTAATATCAAAGATCACTCATACAAAATTACAAGCCGATCCGATACTTTAGGAAAATATGAGATCGAGATACTGGAAGCGTTGCTATAATACTACGTGAAAGCAATGCCACAACGACATGATAGACCTCATGCTCGAAATCCCTTAAGGTGCTATTGAAGAGCCATTTGCACCCATTCTTACTCATTGTCGAGAGCATTGTTGTCATTCGAAAACGTGATTCGTCGTACACTTCTACACCAAACAGCCGATCGGAATGAAACTTTGGGGAGTGGATGCAGTATTTCGGCAAGAAGTGGCTGAGTATTTTATTTCTACGAAATATTGAATCTTCTATTGAAAATTAAAATTTTTACAATCTAACCTATAAACGAACCTAACCTAACTTTCAGAGAATCCCGAAAAACTTTGAATTCTCTTGGAATTTCAGCCAAATGTATAATATTTAGCCACTTTCTGCCAAAATGCTGCATTTAATCTTTGAAGTTTCGTTTTGATCGGTTGTGTGGTGTAGGCTAGGAGTGGCGACGAATCGCGTATCCGAAGCGATACCAATGCTTCTAAGAATGAGTAACAATCGGTTTTTATGTTTGGTGAATATGTCTTTAATAGCACCTTAAGCATGCTGCGTCCTCTGCGCAAATCTGTTGCCTCACATGATTTTGCTTCCTGATGCAATCCTATTAGGATCTCGGCCTCGCAAATAAAACTATCATTTAAATTTCGAATCTCATCAGTCACAACTTGAAAATTTCTATATGAAATAGGTATACTTGTGGATATAATTAGTATTTTTGTCGAACTCGAGTATCGTGAAGTGAACTTCCACTCCTTCAAAGTGAAATGTTATACTTATATACATCGAAATAAGTCTTGAAATATTCAGGAGGATTTCGGCAGATTTCTTTCGGCTCGAGTCAACTCTCCAATCAATTTTTTTGGTCAAACTTTCATTCATTACCTCATTCACGGTTCGTTTACACCGATATAAATCTAAGCCTCACGCGTCTGAACGGTACTACAGCCCTGGTTTCTGCTGGCTATAACTATACTATATAACCACCGCCAGATGATATATATTTCTCTATCGATTTGCCGCTCACAAGACGTATAAGCTTGACCTCTAGCCAACGGCTATGTAATATAAAGAATAAAAATTTAATACGGATACAGGATCCATGCTCTATACTCAAAGTTATATTATAGGTATATTTGTAGGTGCAGTATATCGTACATGTATATATATACATCGCTCCATATTCAACGCTCATGGATCAAATCTAGACCAAACTACACATACGGTAAGGACGATAACCTATCTGACGTACGGTGTAAACGAAGTACATAAGTCCCACGCAGTTGAATTATCTATTTCTTACATCAAATATTTCGAATCAATTGAATAAATGATATTATGGAATGATTTCTGAAAGCGCGAGAAATGCGAGTGTTTCGGTTCAGCAGAACATGAGTTTTAATTGGATAGAACAAAGAAAAAACCGATAAAGATCGTTCCATAATCACATCGACGCCTCAGTGAAAAATATGCTATCTGCCGTTCAGTCAAAAAACAAGCTGTATCCTGTGTCGACGATGTAAGAGACCGTATGGATTTGAACTAGAATTTTTTAGGTCCAAGAATAAGTTTTCTACCAAGGCGAGGCAGAAATCATCGTAACTCTGTCTTACATAATCGATGATGTTGAAGTGATAACGTATAATGGAATCTACCGCATCCTGGAACTATCGCATCTGTCAAGAACGTTCGATCTGAAAAATTTCTAGTTCGAGATTCTAGTTCACATTGAAATATCCCATACAGCACCGAGCTTGCAGACACATTGGAGCAGTATTTCTGTATTATTGTGTCACTGCAAAAATATTGCTGCAATCATGTCTGCCGCATAGAAGCTGAAGTTTATAATGGTCACGTAAAGAAAATCACGAACCATAATATTGGCTGAAAATTTCGAATGATGAAAAATCTGTATTTTTCCGTAGTTTCGGGAATCCCCGACGCTCGACGTCGCCTAATTTTAGCGGATATTATATTTTTGTTATTTCATTGTGTTGACGTTCTGCACATCAGCCTCATAACAGAAGGCCTTCTCTGTCACGGTCCCCTCTTTTATTATATTCTTATTGTACGAATATGCTTTGTAAGTCATTTGCATAGCGCGGTTTGACGTCATAGATACAGCGATCGTGCGATGTCGGACGTGGAAGTTGTACATCATACATACAATAGATTTGAAAGAGCCTCAATTTCTCGTTCCGTTTATTAACCATGGTTCTAAACGCTGGCAATTTTTGAATTGCCATCTTCATGGGCAGCTTGATCTTGAATCTTATTGTGTGTGTGACGATATTTCACCATTCAAACACCTGACAGCCAAGTGTATAGCATACACGTAAATGTCAAGTTTAGCCCTTTGATAATTCCATTCGTAGATTATTAATGCGCGATTTGTTCACTAGCGGACATCTGGTAGATAAATTACTTATCTGCGAGATAACTGGGAGTAACAGCCAATCGGAGGTCAGGATTAGAAGCTTACCCGGAGGATGAAATTTAACCAGAGGCGACGAAATCGGGTATCAACCTACGGAACTTGGCGGCGATTCGCTGCTGCAAATCTTGATACGGATTAGATATTTTATGTGTGGCAAGAAATTTGTAATCAATAATGTTTTCAAAACATGATGCAACAGGTACCATACAGGTGTGTATGTATCTATATGGACCTTTGATTCTCATTCAACTGTTTTTCCCACATTCCGACATTAATTAATGATCATGTCTGATTCGTTGCGGTTCGATACTTCGAATTGAACTTTTTTATTTCAAGTTTTTTTTATGTTGTGCATGTTTCCATATAATTATAGTTATAACGTTATTATTTCCATGATTCGTTCAAATCTAATTCAAGCACCTATGATATATGATATTATCGTGCGTAAGAACAATTCCGCTCAGTCCCCGGTATCATGTGGAGAATGTAACGCCGCAATATTCACTTCTTCAGAATACGTAGCTCAATGCATATAGCGAATACATATCAATAAGTCGTACGCCATACGCGATCCTACCATGAAACCCGATTTAGGCCGTGTCTACAATGAGTCTTGTCCGGTTCGGCTTGTTGTAACGGCATGTAGTTATTCTGTTGCGTATATACATATGCGCGATCATGATCGGTTGCAACAATTTAAATCGCGCATGCGCGCAATAAAACAGCGACACGCCATTGCAACAAGACAAACGCTACAAGACTCATTGTAGACACGGCCTTACAATAGCCTCATCCGTATCCGTATCCGTAACGCGCCAAACACACACAGATAAAATATCAGTGTATGGGTTTGTGTATGTGAAGATACGTGGTGTCCGTGTTACGGATACGGATTGTACGACTATTGTAAACCGGGGTTAACTGAAAGATTAAAACTGGTTCCATTACCAAGGTAACGTACGAGCGCTATAAACCATAATAGCGCGCACACGTCGCATCGCGTGATTCGTGTATATAGTTCGAAATTTTAATACTCTGCATATGTATAATTGTTCAATTATTCAAGCGAGAGATGAAGCGATTGCTTGTTACGGCAAGCACTCCGTATGACGTATTGTCATCACTCACACATTTATCAGGGAAAGATGACGGTGATCCACGTCAATACCCGCCGAAGCATAATATCATTCTTGCATCTTTTTTTTCTCCACTCAATCATGCAATTTATGATACCTTAACGACAAAAAGGACAAGTAAAAACAAGTGAGGGATATTCACTCACCTTTCGCCGAGCTCGCCATCTTTCTTGGTGTGTAGTTATCTGGATTTAAATTTCTTCGAGAAAAGTACAATTTTGAAAACCGCCGGCAGTAGATATCAAGTGGTGGTATGAAACAAGACGACGCCCCGCTAGTTTGTTACCCACTCGCAATCCGCGATCGACTGACTGCAGAGAATAGTGATACCCTAATCACGATTCAAAAGTGGTATACGCGGTTATAAATACAATGACATTTTATATCTTTGCACCTGATGATCGCTGATGAGGAACATTCATTGACGTTTATGCTGTGGCAAACGACCCGAGTCTACGGTCGTTTATGGATTTCACATCGATGATGACGTTCAATGATGATTATTATACAAGTATTATATATACTTGGGAGGTTAGGCTGACGGAGGCACTTATAACATAACACGCGTTACCACGCGCTTCTTTAAACGCGCCGACTTGATTACGGAGGTTCGCAGACTACGTTGCGCGGCGATTCTAGTGGATAGGTATATTGACTTTCGTATTTCTTTCAAACGCGCCAGATTTTATATTCCTGTCCAGTGTCCTTGAAGATTATGAAACCTTTTGCGTACTCCTCTCGTAAATAATGGCATAACCTGTCCTCGTGTTTCTGAAGTTTCACTCCAAGAACTTGGGGGAAATTGTTTTAGATTGTTTTTCTTTTTAATCTTTCATCGATGGCTATTTAATTTGAATAATTAATTTTAATGCTCTTTCTGTTTAATCACCATTCCTATAATTTTATGATGTAGAAGAATATCTCCGATATATTACATCTGGTTGTGACTTCAATGCACAATAAGGAACCTGCGTCAAACTTAATTTTTGGCAAGAAAAAAGAAGTACACGCCATACTTTCAACGCCGTGTACGCGGCACATGCTTAGCCTATACGCCTGAAATTCAATTTTCTGAATCCGGGTTGGTGGCTCGATCTGTGAGCCTAATATGGGAACCGAAGACTAAGAGTTGTAATGTGGGTACAGAATGATTTTACAGTATCATCTTCTTGTCTTTGTTTCACAGATTCTGTCTTATCGTTCAATCAGTCGTGAGGGATATAAGATTGATTGATTAATTGAATGATTGATTTATATATTATATGCCTTGGCCACCCTTGAGGTAAATGCGACGTATAACATAATAACGTATACATAATAGATACACGACATGCAAATACAAGAAAAAAACATACTCACATCAGACAACATACTGAGAAAGGAAATAGATGAAGCATACAATTTACACCGATCGCAACAGCCATAAGAAAAATATAATAACATCCCTCGTAAAAATTACGACTACTACGAGTTTTTAGGGAAAATCCAACATTTTAATGAAAAATTGTGGATCTTCGTAGCTTTTCTTACAAGACTGTAAATTTTCATGAAATTCCACAGGAAATTGTGAGTTTGCATGAAATTTTATGATAAATTGTAACGGGTGCTGATTGCGCGATCCGCGCGCAAACGATTGGTACTGCCAATTTTATCAAATTTTTGAAACTATTTCCGCCAATTAATATTTAAAAATGAGGTGCTGAAATTCAGCCTCCCACTTTTATTTTGTTATTCTGAAATCGGTCCGACGCGCAAACGTTTTTTTGCCATATTTTTTCTATTTAGGCCACGCGCAAACGTTCTGACATAATTTCAGGCTGTTTCATTCGATGTGGGTGCTAACTTTATGAACCTACTGAGGAGCAGCACCATGCTGAGGATCTGGTCGTCGGACGCTTTAGTCGAATAGTGGAGTGCTTATGTATGTGACTGGGGCAGATTCTGTAACTTTTTCACGGGTGATGAGACAGATTTTCCGTCCAACCCTGCCGTCGAAACGACATATATCACCCTTGTCACCGGTGACATACTTAAGTTACAGAATTAGGGCCCTGGCCTTGCCGATAGCGGTATTATATTAGGTTCGTTCTTCTTAGCTACACTTTTCATACCTTTGCCGCACTTTCTTACACTCGACCAATAGGAGGTGTAAGATCCTAGGGAAAAGTCTAAAAGTGTAGAAAATGTAGTTGAGGAGAACACAGCTATTAGCTCCCTTTTTCTTAGCTGCACTTTCTACACTTTTACACTGCTCCCTAAAAATCACTAGGAACTTGCACCTCCTATAGGGCAGAAGCAGGAAGTGTAAGAAGTGTAGCCAGAGAGAAAGAAGAACACAGTTAACACTGGCCACTCTTTTACACTTTTCCCTAGGATCTTACACCTCCAGTCGAATGTAAGAAAATGTAAAAGGTGTAGCTAAGAAGAACCACTGATCTCTAAGAACACACCTATTGACGCGATATCGTCGGACAACGAGAATCACCTTCGCTGGATGATAGAGGTCAAACGTAGATTTTTATTTCTTCGTTGCACAACAATATCGCTACAATATACCGATCTGCACAGCTTTGTTAGTGCGATAATTGACAGATGGAATTTCTGCACTGCTTTCGGGCGACCGAAAAAGTATCATTCAATGACGACCATATACAATAGCAATAGTTCTTCAAGTAAGACACTTTATTGGAAATTATTTAATTTACGAGGATATTCAGTACAATTATTAGTATACGCGATATTGCGGAAGACCTTATTACACGCACGCAAGCTGGAATATCCGTCCCAATGCAATACAATGCAATTACCAGTTCGAGCGGTCATGTTGAGATATTCGGTCATAACAATTGTTGTGGATATAAAAATATATTTAAAAAATTTCAATTTGGTAGATTTCTTTATTATCCGCAATTCTACATGTTATCAGTGCTCGATAGCACGAGCTACGATTCATTCCGTCTCTCCCATTTTCAACAAGTTGAAAAACTGTGATAACGCAAACTTGATTGATCCACAAAGAGCTTAGCTTCTGCATGAGTATTGCAACACCACAAATAGTTATTCTCTTCTTTCGAAAGAGATACAATTTCAGATTCGATTTTCGGTAGTAAAAATGCCGAGAAAAATGACTCACGCAAAAATTATTCAGATTCAATATTCATATCCCTCTCAAAGTTGAAAAAAAACCGAAATCCTACTTACGTTATGGTCTTAAAATTATGGTGTTTTGACATAGAATTGTGAGAATTTGTTTGGGAATTAAAAAAAATTGCGTCTTTGAGATAGATCAAATAATTTATAAACAATTTTTAGTTTAATATAATAACGGTTCAACAAAAAATTTGTTCACAAACTCTCTTGTGGTTTATAGGGTGAGAATTATGAAATGAAAAAAAATTCAGAAAAGAAATGTAAAATGATCAGGGTCACAGGCTGAGTGATTAAGCATGGAATGCTCCATATGTACAAGTAAGCTTAATATGATTGTTTGAATAAATAGCTTCTTTTCTATTTCTTTGAAGAATATTTTGAAAATTCTTGGTCGCACTAGAACAATTATTTTACTCAATCTGTTTATGCAACTTACGCTCCATTTTACGAGGTACCAAACTGTTTTAAAAATAGAATCGTAAATTTAATACATCGGCATTCGAGCAATAAATACGTGGCAATCACACTGAAAGTAGTTTTTCGTTCTTTCAATTTCAATGGAATGTGAAATCCGTTAAGGTGCAAACGCGATTCAAACTTTCAACAAATTTCCATTATTTATTTCTGAACTTCTCAAGTATTACCGGGCGCTATTTCATTTACTGCAGATTACAGATATTTGATAAATGAAAGCCTGCCAGCTTTTCTGTTTTACAGACTAAATGTATATATTTTCAATATAAATAATTAATTAATCAATCTAATCACATTGACGAGGAAAAGTAGGAAGGGGAGGATGATGGGGAAGAGGAGGAATGCTTATGTCGTCGATCTGACGTAAAATAATAAATAAGGTGTGGCGGAATTGCGTGGATTTGGTGCTAACTTCTCTTCCAATTCACGCAATGGAATTATTCTAACAGCCTCGTCGTCACACTCGAGCCATGATCCGGTGTGTTTACCTCTACGAATACCGCAGCATTCCATGCTACGACATCCAACTCTTATGACATTCAATTGGTCTTTGTTTTCACTAACGTTCGATTTGGATCTGAAAAACTTCATTATACCAGACGATGTTGTGCTACCAACATTCGACGGTGGGAATTGACGCTTGTTATCACGATCGCAATGGAAGTATTCTGACGATGCTGATTCGTCAGGTAATCTTGTATATGCGACATAATGACCTGCCGTCATTGTCGCTCCTTGGTGCATTATCACTGAATACAATTTGTAAACGTGTCGAGCTTCTCTTCTACTGCTGGATTCTGATACATCGCTCAAGCAATCTTCACAAAAGCATTGTAGCGTTAGTGGCGTCGGCATATGATTGTTGATCTTCTCCATTGACCTGAAATCCATGATTAAATAGTCAGTCACAGATAGAAATTATTAGAAACTTTCTCCCGCAGAATATTGCAGCTGAGAACAATGAGTTTGAGATTAACTGACCCAGCTGTAGTTGAAAATCGTTTCAATTGGAGAACAAGGAGTCTGGGTAAAGACGGGAAGCACACGGCTCGTCTTGCTTCGTTATATCGCAAGCAACACGCGCACCAGTATTTATCTCTACCTCTGAGAAGTTCGCTGGTCACTACTGCTCGTCTGTACACTTCACTGCTATCCAATGATCTCCTATCTTCTTCTGTGGATAAGAAATTCCCATTAGAAATTCTTGGATTTTCAGTGAAAATTTATACTTAGGTATCCATTTCTCTCACCTTCTTCGTTCGATTGATCAGTATCTATAGGGACATAAATGTCACAAAAACTTTCTTTTCTCTCCGTAACATGTTCACATTCCAAACATGTAGTACGAAGGAGGCTAACGCCTTCAAAATCTTCTGAAATAAAGCACTTTTTGCTTTCTGGTTGATGGCCGGTTACATCGTCATTACTTTCGGCCATATCCGAATGACCATTTTGGAAGGTTTGTTTTGCAGGAGGAAGAGCCGTGCCATTGGAATTTGATTGGATAAAATTCACGCTACCTTTGGAAGGAAACTTTTTCTTCTTCTTCGATTTACGAAGACCTTTTCTACTCGAACTTCCCTCAGACTGTACATCGTTGACTTGATGTATGTACAAATCTGATCCCCCATCACTCAACCCAAATCGACTTTCCCTGTGCCTAACAAGCAGTTGAAATGTTTCACGAATATTGTCAAGTAAACAGACCAGCAACTCGTGAGCATCCTGTTGCTGATTGCCTTCGAATATCGGATTCACTTCCCTGAAATTGGAAAATTGATGATCTCGTCAAATCCCCGCTAAAGTTGGCGGTGCAGAAGGTCAATTTATTTCTACAATTGAAATGAGATTATTTCAGAGATTCCATGAATCATTACCTCAATGCTTGCAGAAACGCATCGGGTTGATACGGTTCGCCGTTATCTTTCATTTCCGAAACTCTCAACGCTACAAATAACTCATGTAACTTTTCCGTCGCTACTTGTATTCTGGGTTTATTAGAATCTCCCATTGGCCCCGCCAGCGCCAAAAGATCTTTGCTACTCCAACTACGACTGCCGTTTGCTGTTAGCGAAACACCGGTTCTACCCAATGAGGATGATTTCACCTAAAGAAATAACGTTCATAGAAATTTACGGTAACGGTGAGAGTATTGAAAAACAGCCATACCTTTGTCTGGAGCTGTTTGACTGTCAAATTGGACAAATCAGTAGCAAGATGGTGTAGATTATGTAAAAATGAGGGTGCGAAACGAAGCGTATAAAGTACGCTGTTCAAAAAACACGTGTTACCAAGATTGCAGAGTGTTGCTACACGCAATCCCTCTATCCCGCTATTAGCGACATTGGACATAGTCTCCTGGGAGCTTGGCAATTGACTTCGATACCCATTTAACATTGTGATATCACCTGAAACATTTCATACGTTAGAACAATATCAATGGGTGTGTTCCGATATTCGTTTCAAGCGCTTTCAGCAGTCTTCTATCTGCGTCACACTACGCGGCTAACAACAAGCTCTTCTTCCTCCTGTGTGAATTAACGCGCCTGAAGCGAATATCAGAACCCGGCCAATGATGATACACATATTTCTATAAACTGTCATAAATGAGCGGTATACCGTTTGACAAGGGGTATCTGTTCAAAGTGCCCCCTCTTGTAGATGTACGAGGGGGCTGTGCGTTTGTTTTAGTGAGTGGTTTGCCGCGCCTCGAAAGCGACAGGCAAAACTTTTTCCTAGGAGGTACCAGCTGCTCATCCTCGTCTTCGCCTGTTTCTAATACTGTCATTTTCTGTTAACCTGGAATCAAGCATAACTTACTGAAACCAAATAGATTGAAACATATGTTGGTTTACTTCTTAAACATGAACTCTGGAGTTGAAGAAAATTTCTTCAGATCTTAATTATTTGCACTGAAAGCATATTATCAAAATAATCCATCAGCGGCTGTTCTCATTAACGAATATTTCCGAACGTCAGAGTACACAGCGCAGTACCAAGCAATTCAAAGAATGAGAAAAATGTAATACAGAAGAGGTTAATCTTTTCATCTTAGGCGGAATCCAATGATCTAATAGATTAGACTGTTAATTAGAAAACTCCCTAGTTACGGGCAGTACTCAATTTTTTCACAACAGATCGTCAAATGGTCACGGTGTGATTCCTACACGTTTTAGTTTTCGCAAATATGCATGTATATAAGAGGCGATTAGGGAAACTCGATTGTAATGAATTTTCGGTAGCAGTCTACAGCGAGTAGTGCGTAAAATGGTACGAAATCGATGTGTGGCTAGATCTCAGAACTAATAAATAATTGATAAGGGCAAGAGAATGAGAGAACCAGGTATGAGTATGATCAGTAAAGTAGATGTAGGAAACGGTGTTCGGAATAGCCGATGATTAATTATTTTATACAATATTGTTGGGAATTACGTAGCTGGGATACACAATTTTCAAATATATAGAGATGCAGTTGCGGTGTGAATTTTGCTTTATATTCATCAGGCTTACTTACGTCCTGTTGATTAAAGAAGTCATGGAAAGATTGAATGATGTTTTTTCCGAAATGATAATAATCAACAATCTCTCATACCCTGACAACATCAACGGTTTGAGTAGGCTCCATTTCTACAACGTAATCTCAATTGCTTTCGATCTATTTTACCGTAGCCGCCGTGACCACCATTACTACCCATTTCACTCATTAGCCTGTGCCCACAAAACTAATATGTAGAAGTTTAACCGTACTCTGTTTTATCTTTCACATACGTAAAATCACGGAACGCGAGGCCACCGAGGAGGATGGCGAAGCATACAGTGAAATAGAAGGAATTATACCGACAGAGCGGCCTTGAAGATACCAACAATCTCTCCATTATCGACAGAATTGTATCGCATTAGCTGTATTTCCCTCACAGATAGAGATCTTTCCCTAAAGACCCATTTGCATCGATTGTTACTTATTGTTCAAAGTATTGTTATCATTCAGAAATGCGATTCGGCGCAACCCCTACACCACATATCCGATTTGGATGAAACTTTTTCGATTGGATGCAGTATTTTGGCAGAAAGTGGATAAGTATTTCATCTCCACGAATTGTCGGAGAGTTCTATCAGAAATCCAAGTTTGTCCAATCTCACCTACGAACAAACCTGACCTAACAATTAGAAACTCCCTAAAATTTCGAACTTTCTCAAGATTTTAGCGAGATGAAACAGTTAACCACTTTCTGCTGAAATACAGCATAAAATCGAAAAAGTTTCATTCAAATTGGTTGTTTGGTGTAGGAGTGGTGACGAATCCCGTTTTCGAATGATAACAATGCTTTCGACAAGGAGTAAGAATGGGCGCGAATGGGTCTTTAATAGCACCTAAAGATGACATTAAAGACGCTTAAAATCCCAATTGTTGCAGATGGTTGAATGCATTGTTACCCATTGTTGAATGCAGTGAGTCTTTTTACTGGCGCCAACTGACAATCTGGAAACCAATTACATTCACTTGAATAGGATGGAAATAGGTTTTTCCACGAGTGGAAGAGAGAGCGACGGCGCGAGCGAAAGAGCCGAGGTGCGAGGAATAGTGGGAGCTTTCCATCTATAGCCAAAAATTGACACACTCAGGCACACAGCTATACGATTGGTCTTTTCCGTTCGCTCCAGCCAATCATATTCCTGTGTGTCTGAGTGAGTCGATTTTTGTCTGTAGATGGAAAGCTCCCAGTGTTAGCTATCTCTCTTCTACTCATGGAAAAACTTACTTCTATTCTATACGAGTGAATGTAATTGATTTCCACATTGTGAGGTGGCGCCAGCAAAAAATTCGACGTTCTCTTCAACAATACGTGAGCAATCTCTCTCCTCATCTCTGGCCGTGTTCCTTTTTCAACTGGCAGTACTGCGAGTTTTCCTAATCTCTTTCTCGCACCTCAGTCACAATTTTCCGTGATACGAGCACTCTCTGTCTGGGTGTAAGCCAATTGAAAACGTATCGAGCGCTCTCTGTCTGACTGTAATCCAATTACAAACTTATCGAGCGCCACGTACAGGGGTGGAACAGCACTAACATGAGAAAATTGGAGTTTTTCATACTCGGTTGATCAGAACGCGTTAGCAGTCTGAAATTTCATGTAATTTACTAAAATCGCGTTCTGTTTCCGATTACCGCGTTTCCGATTACCATTATTTTTCTGTTCTCGCCAGAAAAATATACATTTTCTTTTAAAAAAAATAGAAGACGTGCGATTTCGATGTAAAACGCGCGCGTAGCTTATTCTGAGGAATATAATACAGTTGAACCTGGATTATCCGAACTATATGACTTGGTTCATCTGAACACTCAATTATCCGAACGCTGACGCGCAACATACATAATTGTCGCTGGCCGCAGATTTGCAACAACCGCGCGTGTTCGAGCGTGGTCAAGTGCGTTTTTCGAATTACGGCGTTAATCTGCTCGCACGCTGTTTTTCACGACATCCGCAGTTTTAATTCGTTTCTCGCAGCTAACACAGAGAAATGTGACTTGTTGTGAATTGTTTATATGCCTCATTTTTTTCCCGCGGTCCGTATATAGATCATCATGCCTTCGACTCCAAGTTCTTCGATCCTTAGGCGCAAAAGCGTAATGTTCTTATGTTCGAAACAGAATTGAAACTTTTATCAGAACTAGACCAAGGTGAGAATAGCGCAGCCCTATACTTGCTCGGTTTGTATACATCTCCGAGCAATTGGAGCTCTTCTATATATATTTTTTGTTTAACATAAGTTGGAAAAAGATATAAGAGCTCTGATTGCTCAGAGATGCACGTAACGAACGCAGCTATGATATAGGGAAGACCGGGGTGGAATGGACCACTGGAGCAGAACGGTTTCGTTGTTTTTTTTCCACCAGAGGCACCGAAGTAGGCTTAAACTGTCAATTAAGATATCATCAATACAATGTTTAGCATTGTTTAGTTAGCTGGCAGTTATTGTCCCACGTCATTTGCGACATCGTCGCTGAATAGAGCTTAAATTTTGTGTGCTGTCATATTCCAAAGGTTCTCAGCTGAGGAAGATCGAATATCACGGTCGAAAGGACAGTCCACTGAATTAAGCATGTTTCTAGCCATCTCTCTGTATATTGCAATTGGCAAAAAATATGGTTCAGCGTAGTTACGGAATATTCTCTTATGTAATTACTATGCATTTGGGGCAGAATGGACCACTGCATAGCTCAGAGTGCGCTATAGACGCCGGGTGCTCATATTCCACTCAATTATATTTCGACTGAGGGTTGGATTTCATGCCGCAAGTGTAAAAAGTGGGCGCACAACTCGTGTGCTGGCATAGATAGTGATGACGATGAATGCGTACTTATTTGTCATGTTTGTCATCCAAGAAATAAAAAAAAAAACAGAGTAGCTCATTCTGCCCCGTGTACGGGGCAGAACGGGCTCACATACATTTTTTTTCATTGTTTACTATTACAAATTACATGTTGTATTCTGTGTTAACTTTCATACGAGAGTTTATTGGAAAAATGTTTAAATGAACGGTTTTTTATTTTTTCAATTTTTGTTACAATTATTGAAACCTCCAAAATTGGGTTTGAACGTTAGAGGGGCCGTTCCGCCCCGGTCTCCCCTAATATGATAGATGTATGCATTCTGATGTTTATGAGGCGTTAATACACTTTAACTTTTGTGGTGTATATATTATATTATCCCTTCAGAAAAAAATGCGTTTCTTGATTGTCCGAACTAGGCTCGGTCCCGACGGGTTCAGATAATCGAGATTCTACTGTATCCCCTAATCTTCGGATCATACAGCATGTGCAACACTGCATTCAAAAGATAAAAGTATAAGTTCCAAGATTCTTATTGTTCTCATCAATCGAAATATTAAGCGATTTTTATCGAAAAAGGACCATTTCTGGAATTATTCAAAAAGTATTCTTGCCATGCATTGCATCAAATTCCGTGAAGTTCACAATTTGTTATTCTCTGATATCATTTTCCGTTATTTTTTTTCTCTCATTTATGAGCCTAACCAATGAACGAATACATTGGAATTAAATTCAAAAGTAAATATCTATTGTAACAATAACGGGTTACATTAATACTAAGAAATAATCACAAAAAATAATAAAGAAACGAATGAAACGGAAAAAACTGTGTTCAACACTTAAATTTGGATCGAGATCTGTTGTCAACTGCTATGGCAATGAACGTACTAAATACTAGATCCCGAAGTTCAACGCTTCCATCGAATTTTAATGGACCATTGCTATTCATATATTGTACACTGTTCAAAAAATCGGTAGTGAATTTACTAAAATTGTATTGAAAGTTTTATGCATGTACGGAATTGTAAATGTGCTATACATGTATGAAGTCATTTCGAAAGACTTACTGTTCGAATACACTGTACACATTTCTCGGGTAATTTTAATAAACTCTGAAAGTATAGTAACAAAATCCCGCCTAGCAAATTCACAATACAAATGTATTTGAAAATCCAAGCACCAGTGCACTGAATATAATGTACTTGTAAAGCAATTCAACACAAAAAAATAATTTTTTGTATCTGATTCATTATTAAAAATTTTCAGCTGATACCCAATACACTTTGAAAAAAATCTGTTTTAAATTTAATACAAATGTATTAGAAGTTTTTTTGGCAGATACCGTTGATGAAATTTCCAATGCGGTATTGAAAATTGAAGAAGTGGTACCATAAAAATAGAAGTATCGAATAGTGATATTACTTTACCTATGTATTTGTACAATATTAATATGCATGTCAAGGAATTTCGGACGGTGAATATACGAGAATAAGGAAACATTTGTTGATATCAATACAGAGGTATATTTCAAATTTGCTTCACTGCCCTATTTTATCCAACAGACAGTTATGTAAGCTAATATATGTTTTTGTCTCGAAATCATCAGAGTCGAGACCAGAGAACAAAAGCACTGTACAGGATTATTTCTAAATATGTGACCAGCAAATTCAACGTAAATTGTACTTAAAAATTCAATTCCAAGTATATCAAACAGCAAATTTATTTAAAAAAAATCGTTTTCGTTTTTACGTTAGTTGTCACACTAGCGAAGGCCTCCCTCACCCTATTTACCGTGATTATTCGAAATATGTGTTGAAACGCATTTTGACTTTGATAACGCAACACCGCGTTTTTTTTTTCTCTCGATGACCCTGACAGGGATTTTGAACCCAAGACCCTCGCATTACTTACATTACACGTACTAACCACAACGCCAAGTCGCCACTCAGGAAACTAAGTGACTTTTTGCTACTTGTTGAAATATCTATTTCTGTCCAAAGAATATCGCGGCTTCAAATTCTACTAATAACTTTATTTTTGCTCGTAGGAACAAATAATGGAAGAATAATGGAAATAATGGACACACTCGGGCTTTCGCTTATTTCGCCAAATAGGTTGAACAAACTTCGACTTTTTTTTAGTCATCGTACATAGGTATATATAATACTTTTGCTATGCCAATATAGTGAATATCTCGCATAGCATTGAAAAAATGTGAATAAAAATATTATGTGTATGTGGTATTTGACTAAATATGTATTGCGTTTTTTAATGATGTGTTCATATGAGACCAGCACCGGAATTCTGTACACGAAATTCGTTAGCTAACGATATCGTTAATCGACATGCAGCCAATTGGAGGGACGATCTACCGGAAAGGCGCAGTGCCCATAGGCTATCGCTCGCCAACGATATCGTTAAGTTAACGAATTTCGTGTACAAAATCCCGGCTCTGGTGGCTAAACTTATCTGCCAGAAAACTGGGAGTAACAGCCAATCAGAGGTCAGGATTGAAAACTTATCCAGAGGATAAGGTAACAGAGCTAACGATATTGTTAAGTTAACGAATTTCGTGTACAGAATCCCGGCTCTGGTGGCTAAACTTATCTGCCATAAAACTGGGAGTAACAGCCAATCAGAGGTCAGGATTGAAAACTTATCCAGAGGATAAGGTAACAGAGGTGACGAAATCGGGCATAAAGCCCGAAAAAAAAACAAGCGAAGTCAGTGCATTGTTCCAACCATTAACATACAGCAGCGATTCAGATGAATCGAAGGGACAGACAGTTTGTGAGCTTATTCGAATCGGTATTTTTGAACGTGTATTTTTACATGCCACAATACAACTTATAATATTTATAGCAACTTGTTGAGGTTTTTCTGTGAGTTTTTGTATCTTAATCAGTCACATTATCAGAAAATATGAACAAATATAATTCATTCCATATGTGTAGCCCTATAGAAGTGGTCCGCTGTAGCCTGTAATAACTTTCAAAATAAGAGACAGAAACGCTGCTGTCCATCATATATACATGTTCTCTATAGCAGTACAGGCCGACTTCAGAGGTGTAAATATTTTTTTCACTACAAAACAATTAGAGAACGATGAATGCTTAATCCCAGTACCCAGAGAAGGATTGGAATAAACTAGAGCGATACATGTTAGCATCCGTGGATTCATTTTCCTTGAAATTTTATATTGCTCTCTCACAGATCTCACTTATGATCATTATGCTGCAACTCATTGAAATAGAATTCAGCAGATTGAGATCATTTTGTTCATTTGTATTGATTCTCAACATAAAATGAGTATTGAATCAATCGCATTTGATTTGTCGTTTAGAATCGAATTACACCGGAATGAGCTGAGTCAGAAATTGACACTGATTGGAAAGGGTTCAATTAAAAACTCAAGAAATCAGAGTTTTCGGGAAATTGCAACTATTCAGGGATTGGACTTTCTTCGTTTTCCAATCGTTCCGATTCCTTTGTTGCTTGCTGTTAGAAAGGGGCCCCCTATTTTCAAATAAATGTCATAGATGTATTCGTTAAAAACATCACGTATGAAAAAAAAATCTATTCATGAGCTTATTGATAATTTATTACAAAACTATAATAACTATGTGACTGTATTCCAGAGGTGGTTTTTTTTCCTTCGCAAAATGGGCAGCATTTGAATAAGCGTAACAAAGTGTGCAATCATATATCCAACAAGAGCTCCTGTGATACACGGAATGGGCCATGCTTGCCAGGGTTTGTTCCAATCCAGAGGTATTACTGTGGCACCAAGCCAGGTGCCCAGCAAAGTGGCCTTAATATTTCTTTGAACAGCTTCTACAAGGAGATTGCTGGTCTGCAATGGAGCCCCAGTCAACAGTGCTATAGATTCATCAACGCCCAGATGGAGACTAGCCGGTATTATTGTTAAGCACGTTAGAGTAATGGTGAGCATAATTGTCTCTTCAAGATGCGTGAGCAAAGGACACCCGAACAAAATAACAACAACATAATAAACAAGAGAAGTGACCACCGATGATATGAGGAATTTGAATATTTCTTTCACACGTTTGCTCCATGATTTTCTAATCCTTGTCACAGACCTTGAATCGGTTTTACTCAAAGCTGGTAAGTCTGTTTGCAGTAGAGAGAATGAGAGTTTGGTAACTTCGGCAAACATCAATATCATTAAAATTGGTATAAACTCGTACGTCCCGACATTGTATAAACCATCGTTGAATTTTAATAATATTAATATCCCAGGAAAGTAGATACAGGTGAAGGAGCAATAGAACAACAGCAATCGTTGTTTAGGTAGATAATCTTCCGCCAACATAGCTGTTCTGACTTCAACCTGAAATTTCCAAAATCAGCCAAATTCTTGACAATTTCTTTCTTTTAGATTTGAATATTTGGTCAAAGGCAATACTTCTTCCAGTAAGTATATGCGCATGAATTGGATAGGTCAAGTCAGAGAGATCATCATTTTTGCCACAGCGCTCAGGCCAAGTAATTATAGGAGAAATCTTATGTGAAAATAGGGCGGTATTGGGGTTCAAAAATGTTTGCATAGTTGTGACAAAGAACGACAAAATTAGATGCACGGCAACGGTAACAGCTCTATTACAGTATATTCATACTTTTTAAAGAGTAAAAATTATTACACATGACTTATAACTAACAAAACTTAATGACATTGTGAAATAATCTTTTTAATTTTGATAGGAACGAATGTTGAAGTTTTGCAAGCATAAAAACGCAGCCAAACTATAGTACCGTGAAATTCAAAGAATATTGACTGAAAATCGCAACAAACTGCCCATAACAGGTGTATTCGAGTGAGAAAAAGTGCGCTATAGGGGAAACCTGTTTTATAGTGCATATAGGTTAAAGAAATAAAATAGAGTGCTTTTAGGGAAAGAGGGAACCCACTGTGTAGCCTGTTTTTACGGTCATGAACTTTATTACAGCATGGATGATTTTGTTACTTTTCCTTTCTTGGAACCACATTTATATGTACAGTAAAAATTATCCATAATTCGAATTTAACCCACGACTTACCTCTATTAGAATGAATCGGTCGAAAATTCATTGACAGTGTGAATGCCTCGAGATACTAAAAAAAAAGAATACTATGACCAATGGTATGTAGTACGTGCGTTATCAATGCATGCTCTTTTATTTTGTTTATTTCGATAGAAACTAGCTATTTCGCTCAAATTTCACGATGGAACCAAAGTATTACTCTTTGAATGGAACCAGCTCTTTGAAAATACGACATAACCTTCTTCAAGTCAAGGCGCGTATACACGGACTTGAGGCCGTATTTCATGCATACGACTGCGGCAACTTGTCGCGCGACGAAACCACGCTGATGTCAAGAATTCCGTCGCGTCTATGAAATATAGCGACTGATAGCGACGCTGCGAGTTGTTGCATCAAGTCGCACGCGTCGTCTTCTGTCAAAAGCAAGCGTCTATAACCTACGTTCTATGGTCTCTTTATCCACTTCGCCTTGGCAACAGGGTCATAATCTGAAAATAATATAATACCCATTCGACGATGTAGTTTGGACCTCTCATACTTATAATTACACCTATAATTGGTTTTGCCGTTCGGTCCAGTCAATCATGTTGCTATGTGCCTGAGTGACTACGTTTCCTTCGCAGGGTCAGAGTCGGGTTGGGATCGAATTTGAGACAATGAGAATTAAAATTAGAGAGGAAGACAATAATTTCTTGTCAAATCTCATCATTCATTGGCTTGAATTGAACCCTGGCCGGATCTGACTCTATGATGGAAACGTAGTCATAGCGTTGAGTGTCATCTCCCATAGCCCTTCAAATTTCCGAGTTCCGCAATGAACACAGGTGCAATTTGTGATTTGTGCAGCATGGTAATCTGACATTAGTCATCAATTGAGATAAATCAAAGAACCTGTATTTTTGCTTGTTAATTATTCTGTGTAGTTAATTATTCAAGTAAATAATAACTAACAAAACGATGTCTCTGTCTCCGGAGGAAACCTTCGGTTCTCAATATGCGCTTCAAGTAGCTTTACAAACGATGAAAGAGCGCTGCCAACAATTTCAAAAACGTTTGGCTATCGCGGAGAGCGAAAATGCCAGCCTCAGACTGAAACGTGAAAAGGAATCAACTAGAGCTTCAATTTTCACCAACGGAGCTGACCAAAACAATGAGTTACAAATTCTGACCGTAAGTATTCGTTAAAACAAACCTACCTACGTGAAGGTTATGTTCTTGTTTTTGCTTGTGACTGTTCTTACATTATTCAAGAGATCGCGATCAATTCCTCGGTTGTCATTTTCATCCCCTTCGACTCGTTCTTTTTCTTCACCTCTATCGTTTCCTTTATTTTTTAAGGATAAGGTTGAACGGTTGACAAGAGTGAAAACACAATTAACACACCATATATTTATCGTTGCGACTGAAAATCGTCAATTATGGAATCGTTTGTCACGATTAACAAAGACCAATAAATCTCTTGGTAATCATTTGCACAAAATATCAGACGCTCTCCAGCAACATCCGCCTACTCAACAACCGCTAGAAGCATTCTCATATAATTTTAGGAACGATTTTAATCTAAGCAAAAGCGACTCTGATCAAATTCTCGTGACCACTGATTCTGGTACGTATGTTTCATAGATATTCCTAGAGAACGCTTTCGTCTAATCTTTGTCTTGCTGAGACTCTGACTTATCGGTAAACTTACACTGTAATAAATGCTGGTCTTATGTTTGTAGAACAGAGTAAGACCAGCCTGGAAGAAATTTCATTGAAATTATTAAACAGTATAAGAATGGAGAAGCTTGAGTCAGAACAGCAGTATGCTGAGGTAAGATGATTTCCAACTAAGTAGTGCTTATAGTAGTTGGCAAATTTCAAATCATGGCTTACACATCGACGAAGCTGAAGTTGATTACGTTAATGTGACAAAATCACGAAAAATAACCTGAGATGAAATTTTGATGATTTCGTTGCGATAATGTTATAAACTTCAGCCTCATATAGGTCATTCCGATTCCGGTAATAATTTGTGATTTACTAAAGCGTGAGAATGTTTTATCTGCAAGATGGTAGAGATGCAGAATACATCTGATATCAATTTCCACAACAATGGGTATTCTTATCCGGAATATGTGGACTCAGACTCGATGGAACAATTGAGAGATCACAGTACCAGATTATCAACAACGCAAGAACTGTTATCGGCGCAACAAGCAAAGCTGAAAACTGTTCTAGAAAATTTGCAGATAGTCAAGAAAGGTGATCTATTGCTACACGAAAATTAGACGAAAACTTTTTTACCATACAGATGTGATAGATCGTAGGTCATAAGCAACGGCAGGGCATGATGATATTATATTACTTTTACAGGTGGAATGTGCAAGAGATGTCGTGAAAACGCTAGAAAAAAAATGTGTCAAACCGGAACCCAGTTCAATTCGGATGACAGCCTGAAAGAAAATGGCGCTACACAAACTAGTCTAATTCCACACTCTGCTACCGTGACACTAGAAAACCGAAATTATGCTACAGATGACTGCGGAGAATTTGAAAATAAAATTTGCCCAATGTGCGGGACAATTTATGGAAAATCAACTAATTGTGCTGAATTTCATGAACATGTTTTGAGTCATTTTAACGATGACGAACAACCTGGATGTGATTTTGAAATAATTGAATGACAGTTACAATTATTTGTTGGAGCTGAAGCAATGTTTGCCTCACAAATTATGTAGGTAGAAAATACATCACATGTAATACATCACACGTAATTACATGCACGAGAGTGGTCCTTCCTTGGGATCAGACAATTTTTCTCTTGTCACCCTCTGAACCCATTCCCCAAAAATCATACATATTTTTCACCTGAATGGGAAAATTTGAGCGTTGTGGGGTACGTGGTTTTCCTTTGATATGGACGTTTGAAACTTTGCATGAAATTTTTTTCCTCATTTGGAACATGTTTGAAGGGTGGTTCGGATTAAATTTGTTGTTCCACCCTACATAAGGACCACCGTAATATATGCATGTAAATACATAGACTTCTATATTGTTACTTGAACTACGATGAAAAAATAGTATTTTATCATGTAATTATTTAATCGCTTCGTTTGTATCAATTCACATCTGTTTATACCCGGAGTTTGGATATTTTTGTCCATTTCTTTTTCATTATATTTCTGAATTAAAAATGGAGAGTGTCGTTGAAGTATATGACAACTTGGCTGGACAGCCTATATTTTTTCCGATTGAAAAAACTGAGGATATCGAGGAGGTTGACTGTTGGATGTAATTTCGGAAATGAAGCCTTTGAAAATTATGAAATTTTTACTCAATTCATGGTTTTAATGATAAATTTATTTTAAATACAAAAGCTCCTCAATATAATAGGTAACAAAAGTATCAAATTTCTGGTACAAAAATAGATTTCAATTGGTGTTCAAATAGTTTTCCAATAACACAAAACTAATCATGTAATTGCACGGTATAGGAGCGTGAGAATAATGCCAATGGCCGAAAAATTTATAAAAACTCGAATAATTCTTGGCTGAAAACGTGATTATATCCATGGCTCCCAGCCCAACCAAGTTCGGGCTAGAATGTTGGGATCTGTAGCTTGGTCTAACAAGCATTCGACCTGAAATATTAAACAGATAACACACACTTTTCCAAGTTGAATTGCACCTGGAAAAATGATTACATATAAATGAATCACCTGTTCTTCAACAGTCAGGTTTTCATCAAGATGTTTCGACCGTACTCTGAATTGCAGGCCGTCATTGGAGCCATTTATTATATCAGTATATTTACTAAAATATTCTGTGTCACCATACCGATCCTTTATTTGCAGTAAAATGAGCTTAGATGGCTTGGCTCCGGTCAATTTCTCCACCACAATATCTAGTTTTTTTTTTAGATACCACTTCACATCTGCAAGAAAGATTCATAATTCCTATAAAAATACTTCACTGCTAATGAAATTTGCATGAAGTCCACCTTTTCGAAAACTATTCTAGAAAACATTGACGAAATGATATAAAACATGAAATCACAAAAAAATTGAGCTCCACCTTATGTCGAATCACTCCTGTAATTCTATATAAATCCTAGCAAGTTTGGAATTCTCAAAAATTAGACAAAGTTGTGTACATTTTCGTGAAGAAACCTTTGAAATTGGTCGATGCATTCAGAAGTTATGGCCAATTGACACAAAATCACAATCATGAAATTAGCGAAAATTACAAAAGCCCGTGCACACTATGCCGTACCGCAATTTTTCTTCGGATACTATCTTATGGGAGTGCGCGCACTATACCGCACAGAACTGAAACGCACTGTGGCGAATGAAAATGGGCATTTTATATTCGCTGGTTGCTAAAGTTCTCATTACCGTGTTGATCATATTTCCCATATTGACATGAACGTTAATTTTCTGTCTTTCTCGAGTGCTTACAATTATAAGATTAAATATGGATCAACATTATTTCCGTTAAGGTAGTGTCGTGCAAAATACACTTTTTATAGAATCCCTCAAATATTACATGACATATCAGTTAATCTGTTACCTACATGTGTGTGAATTTTTAAAAGTATTGACCGTTTCTACCGTGATATAATTGCTATCAAAATTGATACTTTTTACTCACGTTGCATATACCAAGTATAGGCGGAACCCACATTATTTAATTTAGGATCCAAACCGGTCTTAAGTGTCTTCTGACAAACAACTATATGTTAGAGCAATATTTCACAAACGTTAGTAAGAAACATGCAATTTCTTTACAGTATAGTTTTTCAAATACAATGATCAATAGCTTCTACGTTTCCCGAATATCCGACATGGAGGCAGTGAGTGAAGTGAGTGTATGATGACGATTTGGTAACAGTGTACGAGTTGCTTGAACCAATAGAAGCACGCGTGATCCAAATATGTCTACAGCCCATAATCTTTCAACACCAATATATTTATTGTTTTACTATCAACGTGTGATATTTAATCATTATACATCATACCTTCAAAAATTGTAGATGAATATTTCAACACAAACATGTATTCATGAACTAGATCCCTCTTCCAAACACCGCAGCACTCTACGCATTGTGCGTCAGTGCACCTGTCAATGATGTGCGACGTTGACACAATTGTCATTCGGAACAAAGTTTGATGGTATGTGTGTATCAGTATGCACAGCTATTGTATGTGTGAGACAGCATTCTGGGTACAAGCCCTACTAAAAGTTTTCAGCGTCTGATCCGAGCCATTCTGATATTTTAGCATATACTTTGAGCGTAACTTCTCCATAATACTGTAGCACGACAACTATCTTAAATCTGCTAAAAATTTTCTCACTTTTTTGATGGTATAAAATCAAATGACGCATCGTAGAACGTAAAAAATACATAAATATAAAAATACTAATATAATACTATATGAAACACGGTATTTCTTATAATCTGCAGTTTTGTGCGTGCATATTCTGAAAGGAAAATAAAAAAAGAACAAAAATTCTGTGAGAAAAACAAATGAATAACAAAAATGGAAGCAAGTCAAGACATATTTTTGAAACTCAAAATCCATGTTGAATATTATAAATTTCATAATGCAGTCAGAAAAGATCATGCGAGGCGGCACGGTACGGCACGGTGCACTTCGGTGCGGCATAATGCGCAGGGGCCAGAAAAGTATAGGCTGAAAAGTAGCCGTACCAGGTGTAATAATTGTTTTGAGAAAAAAGACAAAATACAAGTCCTGTTGAATTAGTACCGAGTGATTTGAATCTTTCCTTCGGACCTACCTCGGTGATTGAGATGGAATTAGTCAACTAAATATCAATGATGAAACTAGGGATGTTTTTAAACATCCGTACCTGAAACTTCGCGTCGATCCTCTGATATCTTTTTTCTTGGCAACCAATCTAACGATGGCTCTTTTACGAAAATATCCATACAAGCAAGGAGTGGATCTTTCCCATGCTTAATTGCACGCAGGACATTAATCATCGTTACTTTTAATAACCCATTTTCATCGAATGGTCTCAGGAGTCCGAGGATTTGCGGAGTCAATCTGAATGGCATAAGTTCTGGTACAGACAGATCTATGGCAGCGTCAAAACTGCATCCGAAATCTATGCCCATTGCTTTACCCGAAGGATAGAAGATTAGAGTGTTAGATAAATTCCTATCTCCGATTCCTAAAATCCATTGAGCGATGCATAATGTTGCATAAGAAGTGATAAAGTTGCGACGTAAGGCGAAAAAACTCTCCGGTGATGCGCTGACTTGTTTAAAAGCTTTTTTCAATATATCCCAGTCAACTCTATTTTTCAAATAATCATATTTTCTTGTCACCTCTTGCCTACCATACCTCAGTATACCTTTACTGTACAACACTTCAATGGGTTGTCCAATCGCAAGATTGCTCATCCAACTCATAAATAAATCCATGATATTCTGACGTTCACTTTTTTCTTTGTCCGTTAGCACCGAGTTAATTATGTCGTTCAAAGATTCCGTGTCATTGACCCATTGAATCAACCCAAGAGAACCAGTCAATGGGATAACCAAATATGTGTCGATGGACAACTGTCGTTGCCGGCAATCTTTATCTCCTTTTAAAATCTTATTTATGAGCATAAATAATTGCTCTATTCTTTCATCCGTTCTTAAGTCTTCTCCAAATTTAACAAGGAAGCCATACTTCTTGCCATCGTTACCAAGTAGCGTTATTTTGATCGGCTTACGCAGAGATGGTAGAATTGTTACTTCGGGAATGAGTTTCACGATCTTTGCATGATACTGTAGCATAGGTTTCTTATCAACATTATATTGCCCAGGGACCTCGATGTTTCCACTGCTAAAGTTGTGCAACCAGGGGCTGTATTCTTCGAGAGATACCTTACGAGTCTCTTTCAGGCGATATTTCAGTAATTCATCTAAATCATCGATGATCTGTTTTTTACGTAACCGTAGTTCCTCGCCTTCCAGGTGTATCATTTGCTTTATTTTCTCTTCAAACTCACTGATATATCTGTAGACTTTTCCACGCAGTAGAATTTTCTCTTCCCCTCCTGTTGATGGATATACAGTAGCCAATAAAGTATTGATCCCAGTATTTTCTTCTTCTGAGGTGTTGCCCCTCAATGCATTGATGTGGTATTTCAAATATAGCTCTGGTTGTACAACGTACTCCATAGCTTCGAGAAACAATTCCAAATCTTTGTTTTCCAGAAGAATACGAGTCAACTTGACAATCAACGGATTTCCCTCTAAAGATTTATTCATTTCTATTGTCATACGGAAAGTGTAAACGAAAGAATTAGGATATGTTTCTGCGAGTCTTAATAATATAGGAGCAACAAGACAGCAAGCAGGTGTCCCCACATGCGACAGCAGTTGTGCTTGCCATTTGAGAAACATCCATGTTTCCACATCCTTACTCGTGTGTTGGAACATTCCTTGCAAATCGGCATCGTCCAAATATTGCAAGTGCAAAAGACACGGAAAATATTGAGTAGCATCAAGGGAACCGTAACGCATCGCGCTTAGAGTCGAGTGGATAAATTCTCTGGATAGGTTGAAGCCCGCTTCAAAATTATCGGTCATGGAATGGCAGTACTTTGAAATTTCGAAATAACATCTAGCTATGTTCCTGGAGTCTGCAGAGGCGCAGCATTCTTTGAATTTCACTAAACCGTAGTCACTCAATTGTTTGAGAACACTTCCGTCATTGGGTCTGGGAGGTAGATTTTGTAAAACGGATGGATCCTCTGACAATATACTAGCGATTGGTGCAGATTCTAATAATAGTCGCTGCAGTTCGATTACTATGCTACTGATATGCTGTCTAACATCCAATTGCAGTTGGGAGTTTAAAGAGTCATTCATGAGAAGTTCATGTGAGTATCTCCAACAAGCGGTATAATTTTCAACTCTTATTCCCTGGGTCTTAGAATCTCTGTAGCATAAATATTTGTACTTTGCAAATGCTAACTGCCACTCGTTTTTCAGATTTGAATCATTGTCTTTAAGATATGGTTCCGAGTATCTTAAATACTTCTTCATAAACTGTAAATTGTTTTGACCATAAGCCACGTGTGCTATATCCAAGCATTGCCTTACAACCGTATCGTCTATCATGTCAAGTGTCTCAGTTCTTTCATCTGATGTCTCAATTTTGAGCTGTCGTGAAAGCAGTCTGCAGAAGTATAATCTGTAGGCAATATGCCTGTCCCACAATAATAAGTTGTCCTGATTCAATGGTGTACCGTTATTCCAAGAAGTAAGCATGCATTGCACGTTCGGAATGAGTCGGTTTTTGTCTTTGGTTCCTTTCAGGTATGTTTTTATGTCGCTTAATCCACGCAACTTGAGGTACTTGTTGATTTGTTGCTCGTAGTAGATGGGATTCAAATGCCTCCATTCTTGTCTAATTTTTTCTAATCCATTCGTCACGCAATTTTCCGAAAATTCCGGGTTTTGGTAGATGTAAAATATCGCCATCTCTTCGCCATAGCGGCCCTTAATCTGAGCAAATCTATCTTTAGTGTTGACCCAGTCATTCAGAGCTCGCCGGAATCCATCGTTACAATCATTTCGCAACATCGCATGAATCTGTGCCTGGAATGTCCATGGAGCAATACAATTTTCATTCATTGGTTTCTCCCAAAGCGTGTTAAAGTCCTCATTCAACTCTGTTTTTATACGGTCATTAATCTTCTTCCAATCAGAAAGATGTG
Organism: Phymatocera aterrima; assembly: GCA_963170745.1. Classification (NCBI taxonomy): domain Eukaryota; kingdom Metazoa; phylum Arthropoda; class Insecta; order Hymenoptera; family Tenthredinidae; genus Phymatocera; species Phymatocera aterrima. Next base: position 271,569 of record OY720660.1, read on the forward strand.
CCAGGCATGTAAACAAGGATCCCTGACAATAATCTTTCACCAGACCTTCATTTACTTCGTATGCCGTTTCGTAAGCGACTTTTGCCAGGCTCCATTTACCTGCTGCTTGTGCAGCAGTTGCTTCCTGGAATAATCGCGAGTTCATTACACGTATATAGGAAGATTCACTATCTCCAAAAAAGACCAAACAAAAGTACGCAATTGTGATTACCTGTAATTCTTTCCCGAATTTTTCACATCCCAAAATACTTTGCACAATATCAAAATCGTTCATAGATTTGTAGATATCTGCTAGTTCCAGCCAATTGTTTTCTGCGTTGAGTGTTTGAGTTGCTGTATGTCTCGATATTTTTGCTGAAGGCTCAGAGTTCTCATTTGTATGTCCGGAAATCATCTTCTCTTCTAATAACAGAGCTCCCAGTGACAACAATCCGCAAGATTTCGACACTTTTGCAATAAGATTTGGAGTTATGTGGATCTCATACGAATTCAGTATTATTTCCAGCACAGTAGCAATAAGAGGCTTTGATCCGTGGGTTTTATCCAATATTAAATCTAGACTTCCGGCAATCTTATCAAGGAACTCTTTTCTCTGATTTGTCGACATTTCTTTTAACATTGAACAGAAAATCGCCACCATTAGATCTCGTGCAATTATTTCATCATTCTTTACTAATTCTTGCAATGGTTCAATCAAGCTGGAATGCGTAATCTCGATGTCGGGGAAATCCCCGATTCTGTATTTTCTGAAATGTGAGTAGTGCAGCAATCAATATCTATCGTCTGAGGCCGTGGATGAATGTAGGTATGCACATGAGTGATTTGAATATAATCGATATTCTCTATTCACCTCCTATTCACCCCTCTCAGACAGAAAGTGAGGTAACGGCCCCAAAGAAATTATCGCACATGGGCAACTCTGTGGCTCGTGTTGAAAAACCCATGCATGAGCGACCCTTTAAACTTGAGTGACGGAATTATCCTTGTGCAATAATCTTTTTCGAGTCGTTACCTAAATTTATATATGACGGAAGCAGAAACATGAAATGTCAATCTTATTTGAATCGCCTTACTACACATGTGCTGTACCTGATGTGAGGCAAAATATTACAAATTGAGTATTAAATGTGACACATAGTTTGTAGATCACCTGCAAATTTTAACGCTGTTCCTCTGTCGGACAACTTCCTCCCTCAGCATCTGATCTCTCCGCAGATTTATGGAGATTTGTTTTTGCCGTATGTTGTCGGACAAAACTGTGGTATTTTGTAAAATCCTCTTAGACTTTTTGTTCTTTGATGGGGCCGGAATTTTTTCAACATTTCCAGTTGGCTCACCAAACTCGTTCCCAACCGTATGTGCAGTTTGAAAAGAAGACTGCTCCGTGGATACAGTCTGTTGGAACTGCAAGGATTGTGTAACTCGCAAGAATAGACTCTGGTTTCGGGATGTATTGAAACGAGTGAACAACGGATTTGAATGTGGATAATATTGGCTTATTTGGCTGGCAAAAGACGATGTGAACAGCGGAGCTACTAATCCAATGTTCTTCGGCTGTACTGTGACTTGATAATCTTCGAATTTGCAATCAATCAGCGGTTCAAATATTTTGCTTTTCAATTTGCTGACCAAATGCAACATCATCAACGGTAAAATGGGTAAATAACTCGATTCTAGATCTGCGTCATACATATAAAAAATCTCTAATATCCTGTCGGTAGATTTATCTGACATATGTCCATCCTCTGTCCAAAAATTTAACAATTTTTTCTGTAAACATTCATTCGTATCAAGTAAACCCAATAATAAAATGCGTCTGCTTAGGTCTTTCAACTTATCCACTGTGCTATCATTGATCTTGTCGCTGTACTTTCTGTACACAGCTATACAAATTTCCATAACAATTTCTCTCCGCGATACAGAAGAGTCTTTTGAATACGGGATTATGAGCAGCGCAAATGGTAGAAAATCAGTTGGCTCTAGAATATTCAACAATTTTTGGATCATTTTCAAAGCTACATTTTGGCACAATAATATCCTGTTCAGTAAAATATCTTGGAATCTTATGAATGCTAACTCCTCGATGATTTCTTTATCTGAAAACTTTGGCAATGCTGATTGTAGGAGCTCTAAACATTTTTCTTTGTTAGAATTATCAATCTTATAGTAGTTGGGCGTTAATTGTTTGAAACAATAGTTAACAATGTTTGGATAAAATTTGTGTATTTCGTAGATACTTTTGATATATTTGTTGACATTTATCTGTGACTTATCCATCACTGAAGTTTGGATGTTATCGATAATGCGCTGTATGTTCGCGAGGTTGCTTCTGGACTCTAAGAAACTCAGTATCAGTCCGCAAGCATTACACGCATGTAAAACGATATCTTCATCTGGATTATCGAGTGACTTGATCAAATATTCTACAACATCATGCCTCGATGCTAACGATTCTTGCTTATTGTTTGAAGAGAAAATGAGAATCATGTGAACTATGAATTTGGGAGACATGATTTTCATGTTTAGAATTCCCTGAGGTACCTGCAAACAGGATTGCCATGCTTCGACGAGCATATTGATAATTTCGACATTATATTTGTATATGTTTCTGTGATGACTGTCTGTATTTTTCATTAACATTTCTAATAAATTTTGAGCTAATATTTTATCCCTATTTTCAGTGGGAATAGCTACGCTATGCCAATCTATGAGCATGATTAAAATATCTTTGATCACGTAATTTAAATTTTGATAATTCTTAAAATGTAATTTCAGAAAGCTCAGTATTGGAGTGAGAAAAGATTTTCCGTATGGTTTGAAAGCATTTTGCATGTTCATAATCACTTTCATGATGAACAGTTTCACGTTGTAAATCATTGTTGCATTCAGAGAAGTATGGAAATACTTCATCCATTTTGGCATCGTAGGACTTTCCGAGTCAATTGGCAAATTGAGTATATTTCTTGAAATCATATGTGTAATAACTCCACAGATCGGTGCCATACATTCGTGATTATTGAGATCATCGCTTTCAAAAGTCAAAGACAACATCTCTTCTTCATCAATATTCTGCGCAACTGGCTGAGACCGCAGATTAGCTTCGTACAAATCAAAGCAAGATAAATCTTCGTTCAATGTTGATGCAGCAAGATTGTAACTCTTTGTGTAAGAGTAATTTTGAGCTTTCTTCAAACTTGATTGTTTCCTTATGTTGATCAGTTTCTTGTATTCTTTAGGTATTTCTTTGAAATCTTGTCTAAACTCATACGTCCGATTCGCGTCGATAATATTTTCCCATATTAATTGACCTTTGGCTTTATTCTCAGCGAATAACAAACCGTAAAAATTCTCTTCGCATTTTAAGCTTACGATAGCTATGGAACAGTTATATGCTGCGCAATGTAGGAGGCGCATTAATTCCTTCGATTCAGAATTATTGGACTTCATTTTTCGAACACTCAGGACGTTTGTATTCAATGCTTGGAATAATTCTTTTCCTGATTTTATCGTTCCAATAGCATTTCGGACACTTTTACTATCAGAACCACTTATGTTTTCCAGTGAAACTCTAGCGAACATAATTTCTAGCAAATTATAACAACCAATTTTCGAGACTATCAAATTCTTGAAGCCAAGACCCTCTCTCAACAAGTCTTGAGATACAGTTTCATAAATTTCTTTTATGTTTTCTTGGAAAAAATGTTCAATCGGGTTTGCGTTACAAAAATGAATGCATTTGAGAAGTAAGTAATTCAATATCTCTAATCTTGCATTAAAATTATTCATGTTCATGAAATACTTGTAAAGAATTTGTAGAGACCTTTGTGAATCTTCAGTAGAAATTTCGTTGAAGTAGGAGGTCAAGTAGGCGGCTGAACCGTCATCCCAGAAATATTGGACATTGCCAATGGTCAGATGTACCACAGAATCGAAAAGTGTGACGGATTTCAACGTTGGTAATTGGCGTGCCAACGTTTGGAACGATGCAATTACGTTGGAATGATCGAGACTACCTTTCCGCAAGTCATTCATACTATTTGGATAGTAATCAGATTTTAATTTATGCAAACAATTAGTTAGTGCTTGTTTTTTATGCACAGCTTCGTCTACAATACAGGGTAAAAAATTGTTCAACATTTGTGTTTTGTATTCCAAATCCAAGTATCCCATGAGCTCCTGCATCATCCAGGAATATAGATCGTTCGATTCGCTACAAATCTCAGATGGATTGTTCGAAACTTTCACTAACAGGGAGTACAAGTTTGTTACTTTTGCTTTCCGCCTTTCGTTTCCTTTCATCAGATTATAAAATGTAGAGAATTTCCGTACAAATTCCTTTTCCAAGTTTGAGAGGTACCCCTCCGAAGACCTCTTATTGCTTTTAACGTACGATAATAAGTCTTCCAGCATTATCAGCACAGTATCAAACTGCTCCTTCAACAAATCGCTCAGTAATGTATCCATACTTTTGCTAAAATTTGTCAACAGATTGTTGAAAATTGAATTCCCGAATAGATTCATAAAGTATTCCCCGTGGTATGTCGTCAAGTTTCCACGACTTAATTCAGTTTTCGAATCGGCGATGATCACCAGAGTTATTACCGTTTTCGGCTGGAATAAAATAGAAAAATTATGAAGTGGCACTGTATAAAGATTAAAAGATTGGAAAAAATTGAAGTATGGCGGTGGCGAAAATGATTCGTACAACAAACGACAAGAAAGTGCAGGCATTAGAATATTGTAGTTCATTTCATAGATAAGTAGTAACTGGGATTTTTCAGGAGAAATTACGAACATTGACAGTTTCCCGTGTAAACTGAAACAGATTTATGACGGACATTGAAATGGAAAAGTATTTCTCTTCGTACAGTTCTACGAAAAATATACAAAAAATCTTACACTGGAAATATAAAAAATACTTATTACATACTTCACATTTGTGAAATAGGAATTTCAATAAGTTTTCCAAGTATTCTTTATCGCTTGATTCCAGATTAACGGCTACCACTTCACCATATTGTTCTTTTTTCAGCAGGTTGAAAATTTGTGTTATTTTACATGCCGAATCATCGTCATTGAGAGGTCTCTGAAAACGTAAATGAGTGTAAACTACAAAGATATACCGGTTCGAATTATTTGCCGTGAATTTACTGAATGGAATAATTCCGTTTCTCTGATACAAAATGCATGATAAGATACCTACCTTATATAATTTACCAGTTTTATCAAAGGTTTCCAACATAATCAATCCTTTCAAATAACTTTTTAATTTAATGCTCGTGTCGTTGTTGAGTATTTGATCACAATCTAAGAAATGTTCATATTTGCTTTCGATTTCTTTCAGGATCCAACCCTTTAACTGTGACAAATGTTGATCGTCTAAAGTATTGACGAATGTATTTAACAGCTTTTGTAAACTCTGGGGAAGAGATTCCATCATTTCTAAGCTTTGCAAATCAAAACCTGTATCTTCAGGTTCAAAAATCAGTGTTGTTATTAGTGAATAAAGATCGCCATTCCAGAAGAACGTTGGAATATAAGAGGAATTTGTACCAGCTGTGGTTTTCTGCAAACGCAAATATTTTTTAATCTTTACCAAGTATTGGAATTGAGACTCTTTGGTGAAAATATATTCACCGGGGAGATCGAAGACTCACCATTTTGTTCAGTAGTATATTTATGAACTCATAGATCTTTAGAATAATTTTACATTTCAATGCACGAGTGTCTCCATACTGCCTCGGGAATTCCGTCAACTTTTCGGCATATTTTTCTCTTTTCACGTTCACAATATGAACAAAATTTGCAACACAATTGAAAATCATATCTTTGTTAGCATTTTTATCCGAGAATAACAAGTCTAAGCTAATTACGTTTTCATTAAGAATCCAAATATAACAATCCAAAGTTCTCAAAAGTGGTTCCATAGTTTCCACAGACAAAGTACCCATTTTCGGAAGTAAATTTTTCAGTATAATCTCGTTGAGGACTCTAACGCCATTGCTATGGACATAATCTGCGAAGACCTTCTGAACGGAACCATACAGTGGAACATGTTTAGATATCCGGCCGAGAAGCTCTATGCATTTCGATCTGCAAGTTGAATCTAAGGATCCACATTGTTTCAAGAGCCAATTGACAGCATCTCTGAGCTTGGTGCCTTCGAATTCTGCCGGCTTTCTGCGCCGTGGATTCTCCTTGTTGAGAAGGTCATATCTATTTTCAATCACACGCTCGATATGATTCAAGGACTTGAATATCTGCTCATTGTCGCATTTGTTCAAGCTTTTGATGAAACAGAACAATAATTCCATCCAATACATATCAATTATTATGTTATTTTCACGCAATATTGCATAAAGGTAGTTGAAAGCAACGGCAGCACCAATTCGCTTCTCGACAGATGCATGCAAGGCGAAATTAATGATTTTGCTTATGATAGCGTTCATGTTTGTGGACGATGTTAGTAAATCAGCATCCGTGGACTGTTTGATTGACCATTGAACAAACTCGGCTAAACATACGCCACAGAAATCCCTCAGTGCAATATTTGTCTCATAAGTTAATAAATCGAAGAATGTTTCAATGAGATAAACTGTTTCTGACGATTGCAGCATCATCTTCGAGCTGTACCAATGAGTCAGCTGTATGGCCAAAGGGTAGAATAATTGTTGTATAACTTGATCCGAGTCCGATCCGAGCCTTAATATAACTGGACATATCTTTTCAAACACAGGGAGTAGACGATTGGGATTTGAAGATGAGATCTCTCTTCTTCTTCCAAGCATTACAATTACAATCGAATGTAAGACTTCACACGCTATTACCCTGGTGCGACGATCTGTGGATTTCAATGCTAATTCAATGGTTCTCGGTAAGATTGTATCCAAATAAATATCCGGTTTGATATCATTATACAGTAAAGTGTATTTGAGTAAATTTGCTCCATCCCCCAAGGCAGCTTTATTAGCGCTGGATCGTTTGGCTGCCAGATTAGACGTTACATTTGAATCCAGAGAGCCGAAGAACAATAAGATTCTTCTCTGAAATTCTTGTAGCGTTCTTTCATGGTCTGTGAGAACTATGTGTTTAATTACTTTCCTTTCATTAAGAAGAATTTCTCCTGTTGACTCTACGGCACTTTCCTTGCTCTGCAAATAACTTTCCAAGCTCGGAACTACTTGGATGAGAAATTTTTCCATGCTTTCCCCTTTTATGGTTTTTGCCCATTTCTCTATTGTGTTTAGCGTAGCTTGAGCAATCTCAAAATGATTTTGTCCGAGAGAAAGTGCTGTCTTGAAAGTAAAAACTAAACGCTCCAACAGACTTTCAACCATTGAAACTGGCATTTCAAATATCATGTTGAAACAAGAGCTTTGCAATTCTCCAGAAAAACTGGATAATCTATCAATAGTATCAGATAGATATTTAGATAGAAATTCACGTGTTCCATCAAGCAATTTTTGTTTCCCCGAATCAAACAATGAATTGTATAACTTCAGAACGACGTGTGCCAGCTTGTAAAATCCTGATATTAAGGGATTTTGTTCGGACTTCCTGATAATTTCACACAAGAACCAATCCATTCTGGATTCAATACAATCTGGTTTCGAGTTTTCTAGAATATCAACGAATAAATCGACCAGGTTAGCGAACACTCTGAAATCCGTATCATTCACGGCACTAGGTATATCAAAGTCTTCAGCCTTGCATAGCGTGTTGTCAGTTTTTACATCTAAATTCAATTTTCGAATCAGCCGAACACAGGTCTCCAGCATATTTTTGAAAATTTGTATCGAGATGGTAAAACCTTCATCGATACACAGCGCTTTATTCGGACAGAGCATTGGCTCCCACAATGGTAGATAATTTTTATAGCACAGCGGACGCTCATTCAGGTTCTTTGTTTCTCGTTCTATTTCTGCATCAACGAATAACGTGTGTGAACAACTCCATATGATTCCTTCGTATACTAGAAAACAATCATGACACAATTGTTGTTTATATCATTCCAGGATGTCATTTGGCGGAGCAAATAGAGATCGACTTACCTAATTTTTGAATAAAGTCTTCCTGCGAGCGTCTGCAGGCTTTTCCAATATTACACATTGTTTTCATTAACGAATTGACGGCCAATGATCGACTCTGGGCAGGCAAATCAGGAAATCTTTTGATCAAGACCAAAGATAGCGTTAATAGTGTCGTGAGTTGATCTGATGAGACCTCAGGCACATGCAGCAGTATTTCAGAAAGTGCTTCCTGGTAGTACACAATATTGTCTAATGCATTCATCTCACTGTTGCTGTGAATTAGGGTGGATTGTTTTTATTTCTGATTGTGCTTCATCAGTTCTCTGAATTTCTATTGATTTTATAACAGCGCATTCTATAACAACGCCTAAATTGGAGTCTACCAACTGGCAATTAACAATTATCATTGCACTCACATCGTGTACATGACGGTTACTTTTCGTGCCACCAATGAAAACATGTGTATAACATCGTTTGCGGTTAAATAATTTCTACAAGCACCTGCCATGTGGCCAAAGCCACGAATGCTCAATTGCAGAGTGATCGAATCCACGTTTTCAAAATTACTTTTGAAATATTGCATCAAGTACTGAAAACGGATAATAATGGAAAACGATGTAATGCAAATCAACCGGAAAGGTATTTTTAAATATCCTTTCTTTCTGTTGAATTCTCTTTGGTCAACTGGTAAGGAATCTCCAGAAACTATTCCTTATTGATAGTAATACATTGTTATTAATACTGATATTCCTCATACCTCAAATACTTTTCGGCCACTCTCGATACTTCTACTCTGCAATATTATACCCATCTGTTTGTAATAAACAGACAGAGTATTGAACGCAACAGTTCTATTCTCACCTTTAAACTTTATCCATTTCAATAGAGTGTCGTGCCAGTATGAGGCATCTTCATAAACGTAGTCAGTGAACGTAGACATATGTTCACCAAGCAGTGCAATGGCCGCTGCAATTGCAAAGAGCATGTTTTCTTATATTGAATGAATGATGGAAATACCATACATATATATACTAGTATATATATATATATATATATCATTCACATTGTCATTTGATTAAAGACTCAACATTTTGCATATAAATTATAAACTCTCGCACTGACCTCGACTGACGAATTTGAGCGTTTGGTCGCAATCGACGTTACTCAGATCTTTGATATAACGGTACAATTTTTTATAAAACTCTGATCTATCTGATGATTCTTGGGCAGGAAAATTTGTCATCATGTTGTTAAGAAGCTCCAGGTGAATCGCCAGTTCGCTTGGTTGAGAACCAGGTTTACATTTGGAATACTGAAATTTCGTCCAGTATAGGACAGTACAAGATTCCAATTATCAATTTGATACAATGATTGGGGAAATTGGAAGAAGAAACGCATGGTGCATATCTACGTATTGAGTAGCAACTGAAAAACAGTCAACGAAAAAAGAATGTGAATCAATTCATGGGAGTGTTTTGGAATCAAAACAGATTAGGAGATACTTCTGTGCCCCATGGGCATCGTACTCATGTAAACAACAACACCAGAATGCTTACGCTCTCTTCAAAATCATTCATTACTCTTTCAAGAATTGTTTTAGAGTACGGGGAAGATATAGCCTTCGGTTGATACTTTGCTATTGATGTCAAGACTTTGAAGGACTTAGCTCTATCTGTAGATAAAATACATTATGATTAATGGGGATCTTATTGATCTGATCAACGAGTAGCATAATTCCTGCTATTTGAGTATGAGATCAGTTTTTCATCGCACCTGCATGATTACATAGGTGAAATGTCGTAACTAGTTTTTGCACAGTTTCATTCAATCTCAACTCATTACTTTGGCACATCTTAACAAGGCTTTCGAAGCAATCGGCAGCTGTTGCTTTTATCATTTGCGGAAATTTTTTGATAATGGCAGATTGGCATACTGTCTACAAAATTAAACAAGAATTTGATTAGCCTCAATAAATATGAAATTCCATCTAGAAATCGTAATTTTATTCGGCTAAAATCGTTATCCACAATGTCTAGATCGATAAGACAAAATTCAAAACTGAATTAAAAATCAACATATCCCAGAAACGGATTTCAGAGATCTATAGAAGCTTGTCCACTAGGACTATAGAACTCAGCTAGTGAGTTTAGTTTGACACCATTTGAACATCTCTGTACTCCTTGAAAGGAACATAGGCTTAGAAATATTTTCAAGACTCCAAGGATCGCTAGACAACCGGTTCATGTATACTCAGAGACGGAATGCCTTATAATTTATCCCTTATTCAGATCTACAGTGATAATGAGACTAAAGTTTATATACATTTTTCGCGATCGATTTACTGCGTCAACGTTACAATCTTTGGTCTATTAGCGATTCATGTAATGCATGAATGACACAATATTTAATCCCTCATTTTAGAAACATACCTTTATTCCTATAGCGTATTGATCGAGTAACCAATAGAATTGTTGTATAATAAAGTTTAGAAGTTTGAACCCTTCAATAATTGAGCCTTCCATAGTTTTGTCAGAAGCATCCGCAAGGAGATGTAACAATCCTGTTTTATCATTGAGAAAAACGGACAGGGCCAAGCCTGGAATTATTACATGAGACATGTTTCTATCATTTTGACCCAATGCCACAGGAAGTGGATAGGATTTCTAACATGAATGGAATCATCTTGTTCATCATAATCTACTTGTTTTTGAGTGTTAATTTTAACAGTAGAAGCAACAATGCAGAATTATATTGATCGATAAATGCTCCATCTCATCATTGTTGGATAACAAGTTAAAGGTCGAATAATGAAACATCAATAAAGTTGTGATATAATTGATCGCTTGTGAAAATTCGATTTTTTTTAGAGTTCTGAAATCCTTTCGAATAGTACTACAGTTTTCTAAAGATTCAAAAAATAGTTCCGGCCGCTCATTTTCCAAATCACAGCATTGTTTTTTTTTCATTTCTTTGGAAAATATTTGAGAACTCTCAAAAAAAAATCGTGTTTAAAAAAATGAGGTGCCAGCTTCACAGACACAAAGAGTATACTAGATTCCAGGATCGTAGAGAACTTCAGGGATAATTTCGAAGATTTTGAAAGATTTCAATAGATTTTCATAAATTATGAAAGATTTCAAGCATTTGCATAAGATTTAAAAAATATGAAAGATTTCAGAGCTTTCCATAGACTTCAAAAGATTTCGTGAGATTTTTAAGATTTCAAAAATTGCAAGTGTTTTCACAACGAGGTGTATACCAGATTTCAGGAGGGGTTTATCCCATGGAAATACCCGTGGATCTCGGTGAAATCTCGCTGGAATTTAGCTGTAATCCATTGGATTTTGTAAGAATTTCGTACGTTCGTACACAAATTTTGACGATGCTGAAGTCATAGCAAAAAGATGGTGAAAAATTTCATGAAAAATGGGCCTGCTTTCTCACCGATTTCGCTGGTTGACAAATTACGAAAGTACGACGGACCATTTTTCAAAATGTCCGTGAGATCACTGTTGTTTTTTTCCTTTTTCCTCTTGTTGAACAATTCGATAAAATTTTCAAATGATTCCATGTTTACTGCGTTTTCCCCCTGTGTTAAAAACAACTGAAATACGGTTTGAAGTGAACAACATTGCTAAGGATAATCCGAAAAATTGAGTATTGGTTCTCAAAGGAGACAGCTAGCTTTGCCACATTGAAGCCACTCCAAACCGCTGTAACACTCCTTTATGTGTACTTTTATTCAGGTTCGCCACATATCATTAGCATAAGTTTTATAAATATATCTAGGTAAATTAACTACCAAGAAGTTCCAAGTAATGAAATCAAAACTCTACAGCTTAGCCAATCTACCTATTCCACTTGTCAATTATAATACATCTGTCGGATGATGTAATTCAATAATTGTAAGTTTTGGCCAGGCAGGTGATGGAATATCAAGAAAGACTGTGATATAGATGAAACTGTCGTGTGTAGTACATGTATTCTAAATTTGTTGTATCACCAAAGAAAAAGAAATCAGAAAACGAATGAAATTCTAAGAGTAGAAACTTTATACCACGAAAATGAGAATAGACCAATAATTCCTTTGGTTAGGAAATATAAATTTTATTTCCTAGAATAAAAGATGCATCTTTCTATAGACCCCATTGAATTTTTTCATCCATTTTATCGTCAATGATCGCTCAATTATCAATTTTGAAAATCAAAGTAGATTAGTCGGTATATGACAATCTGTGAAGAATTGCAACGTTTATTTCGAAGAGAATAATAAGACAATTTATGTTCCGTGTTCCAGCAAGTGTTGACCTGATATTCACATTCGAGTACGTAATGTTATTTGTTACTAAGCGCATAAGTAGCTCATAGCATTAACCAATCTATTAACCATTTCTGTTTTGGGCTCACGGCCACCTCAATGCTGCTACAAATGTACAGACGCTAAAAATTCTCCCTGTAGGCCTATTCTGTACACCACTATTGTTATTTCACGATTTTTTTTTAACTTGATATTCTAGTAGTTTAGTAAAAAATATTTAGAAAATATATATTTTTTCCTCGTTTGAACCAAAATTACCGTCAATATAACAGATTGACGAAAAATTTGCATGCAAAACCCCAATTGGCTGTCGATGGTTAACAATACCATTTAACTAACGAAAGTGCTGTAGAGAATATGCCTACTATATGTAATTGTATATGCAATTGTAATTTATAAAAGGAAAGCACTGATCAGTATGGTGGAATATCGGTGAGAAAAACGGATACCAATGTTGAGATTTCTGGGACCAAAGAGCGCGGAATACTGTAGTAGAGATATACTGCTGTATACACCGGTGTTATTCACCTTGCGGACATCTCAGTTGTTAACAACGCGTAGTACAAATGTTAATATCTATATTATTGTTCAGAATCGGTAACTAATTGTCGAGTGGTTATTTGAAGTGACACTTGACTCCAGAGTTGAAGTGATCTGGACTGGTCCGAACCAGTTGATACTTGTTGCAACAATTTTTGAAGTGGTGTCAGGTGTATCGTCATTGAGTGTAGAATATGGTAGAATTCAACGGTAGAATCGTTGAGTTAGAACCCTTCTACACTCAACCGTAGTACTTTTGTCAAATACAATATGGCGGCACGTCACGACCATAGACTTGTAAATTAAAAAGTGCGTAATCCGCGACGATACGGAAAAATAGACGTGGCAATGGCAATGGTTCTCGTATGTAAATATTGTGGAAAGAAAGGTGGGGTGGAAGCACGGACTTAGGTGGAAGGCAGGACACCCCATAAGTAAGTATCACACGCATATCTACGTAAAAAGCTAAGAGGTTATGTGTACCTATTGTTTGTTTACTATTTGGAATCATATGCGCATATCTATGCAGATGCTTTCACTATACGAAATAACTGTGTAATTTATTTTCATTTAGATTTCCTTTGAAAGAAGTAGAACTTCTCAAAGTGTGGCTGCAGAGAATGAAGTTAGGGTCATCTTCCATCCCGACGAACAGCAGCCGGCTCTGCTCAGAGCATTTAAAGAAGAATGCTTCGATAAAAAAGATACCCGGGTGATGCTGGTTCCTGGAAGCATTCCAAGTTTATTTGGTGATTACAAACTCACCTGTGCCTAATGCCATGCTACTAAGGAGACGGACAAAAACCCTTCGTTCCAAAAGTAAGCGATTATATGAACAAATATTACTCGGCAAATTGCATCAAATTTAAAAATTGAGATTTAACGAATGTGTATAGATATATCAGAAACTGCACCTGAATACTATTAATCGAAGTTAATAATTTTGAATTCCCTAAAAATCAAAAGTAAATGTTGACACTGAAACGAGCAACTTATGCAGGTGTTCCGTTCTAAGGAATAAGCCTTTCTTGATCACTGTATTACACATTTGAAAATGTATACTTTTTAACGTTTCATTCTAGATTCCCTCTGGAGAATCCACGAGTACTGACGAAGTGGATAGAAGCTGCTGGATTAGAAAATTACACCCCGGACAAGAACAGCGTACTTTGCAGCGATCACTTTGACGAGAATTGCTTTTATACCATAGCTAATACTGGCTATCGGCGCCTAAAACAAAATGCAATTCCTTCTATATTCAAGCCATTCAAAGGTACAGTGCATGGTGCATGGAATATTGTAATGCTTGTGGTGTGGTAATTTTGAAGTATAGTATGAAAAAAAAGTGATTAAAAGCTATTAAAAAGCTTCACTGTATTCAGTATACTGTACTGCAATAATATTTTTATTGGTCAACTCATTTCTCTGCATACAACTTTTCGTTTCTTTTTGGTTTAATTTGCATGTGACTAACTAGTTTTTTTTTACTACACAGATGTACATACAATTAAAGCCCAAGTCTCTGAAGCGTCCGGCACTGGAGCCATTTGCATGTTGCGAAATATCATAAAGTCAGCAGTGACGCTATGAGTCTAGTACATCTCACCGACAAGGGTATCGACATTGAAGACACTGGAAGTGTTATATCCCAAATGGAACAGAGTATAGAAATCGGTGATTTTCCCAGGGACTTACATTGTATAAATTCCGAGACACTAGTACCTATGGAGCAAGCTACCAGTATAAGTTCTGTACCTGAAACACCGATGACTCCGATACGTAAAGATGCTCCTCGAACACCAAATACTGCAAAACGCAAACACATTTTGCAGCATGATCATTCGTACGAGACATCTCCGAAAAGCTTGAAACGTAAACTTTTTCATACGCAAAATAAATTGACACAGCTGCAAAAAGAATCCAAGGTTCATAAACAACATATTGGTCGTTTGAGGATGAAAATTCGCACATTGAAAGACGTCGTAAGTGAATTACGTAGAACTCGGGCAATTCCGGAGTCAGGTCTTGCATGCTTGGATGCTATTGCTGATTCAGATATTTTGCAGCTTTTGGAAAGGTTTTTAAAAAAACAAAAAAAATGTAGGCAATCAACGGTGGTCTGTGGAAAAAAGAACATGGAAGTGTCAGCGTAGGAATCCTGGATTAGGTGTCAGTAGAGAAAAATACCCGCCAGCTCCTCGCTCCTTTGCTATGACCCTCCACTTTTATTCTCCAAAGGCATATGGCTTTGTTAGGCGAAAATTTTGTCAGGCTCTACCCGATCCAAGCACTTTGCGATCATGGTACTCGTCAATCAATGGGAAACCCGGCTTCACCGCAGAAAGCTTCGATGCTTTAAAGCTGAAAGTAGATGAAGCGGCGAAGACGGATGAAAAAGTCATTTGTAGCTTAATGCTTGACGAGATTTCCATTAAAAAAGGGTTGCAAAATGTTTTTGTTGGAACCGTCAGAGCCTACGTAGACATTGGTAGTGGAGCAGAATCGGCTGATACATTACCTTTTGCGAAAGATGCGCTAGTTTTAATGGTCGTGTCCTTAGATGGTTCATGGAAGACACCTATTGGCTATTTTCTGATTAACGGTATAGACTCTGTTACTAATGCTGGCCTTTTGACTGACGGTTTAGTCCGGCTGCATGATATCGGGGTACGTGTTGTTTCTGTAACATTAGACGGTCCACCACAGAACTTTTCCACAATGCGAGTTCTCGGTGCTAATTTTGGAATGGATAATTGCCTGCCCTTCTTTCTGCACCCTACTACGCAAGAAAAAGTACATGTCATATTCCATGCATGTCATATGCTCAAATTAATTTGTAATTGTCTTGCTGAATATAAAGTTATAAAAGACGGTGACGGCAATACAATTGAGTGGAGGTTTATAGAAGAATTGGTCAAGTTACAAGAAAAGGAGGCCTTGAGAGCTGGAAATAAGCTTGAATGGGCTCATTTGAAGTACTATAAAATAAAGATGAAGGTTTATCTTGCAGCTCAGACTTTGAGCAGCAGTGTAGCCGATTCGGTCGAATTTTGTACTCAGGTACTTCGTTTACAGCAGTTTGAAGGAAGCGAGGCTACAGTCCGTTTCATCCGATGTGTTGACCGCGTATTTGATTTTTGGAATTCGAGAAATCCTTTTGGAAAGGGGTTCAAATCTCCATTACGGATGTCCAACGAAAAATTTTGGCGCTCTCAAATTTTAACTGAGGTAGACTATCTGAAGAGAATCAGAGATGTAGAGAACAATTTAATTACAAAAACTAGAAGATATGTACCTTTTGTGGGTTTTATTACTGCCGTACTGTCTATTATTTAAATCTTCGACACTTACGTTAAACCAGTGAATTCTCGGTTAAAGTACCTATTAACTTATAAATTCAGTCAGGATCACCTAGAACTTTTTTTCTGCGCGATTAGAAGTTGTGGCGGGTGGTGCCCCAATCCAACCTCTGCACAATTCATATCAGCGTACAAGAGGCTGTTGATTCACCACAAGGTTGAAGCTGTAAATGGTAATGCTACTGCAATCGACTCCACGAAAATTCTATCAGTTTCTTCTACTCGCTCTCTAAAAATTGAGCGTAACGATCCAGCTATCTATGCCGCTATAGTCAATATCAGAGTATTAAAAAAGTACGGGTTTGATACTAATAATAATGAAAGCTCGGATACAGATGTATTTCTCTCTGAATTTCTTCAATTGAAAAACAAACTTCTCGAGACTATCCAGCTTCTCCAGATCTTGTGTGGCAAATATTAGCGGGTGGGTTGTCAAAAAATTGGTGGACAAGAATAAGCTTATTGTAAGGTGCGAGCAATGTTGTGAAGCTCTATTTCAGAGGTCTCAAGTAAGAGCTGAATTCGAAAACAATGGTCTGGTAGAAGCCAAAACTCGCGGAGGCCTGATTTTTCCCAGTGAATCTGTTGTGAAGATCTGTCTTCATGCAGAAAGCTTAGTGAGGCATGCTCTAAACAAAATCGATTGTCTAGTTCCCAATGAACGAAACTTACCAGCTGTTTTGTGCTCCAAAATTATGAATGACCTGCTTCAACCACCTTGCACTCTTTTTTTCGACATTGAAAGAACACTTGTATGATGATGCCGTAGGAGATTCAAATCATATTTATTTGTTGATCAAAAACGTATGCACAACTTATATAAAATTAAGACTGTTTGCTGCATCTAAGCTGGCCTCAGAGGCTGCCGTTGGCGATAAAGTTTGACACCACTTGACTCGCCAAATTATATGGCAACATCAATAACATTGCATGTTTTTAAAAAGACTTCAATGTTTGTTACATTTACGTATGAAAAAGACTAATTACTTGTTAAGGTTTTGTAAAACTTTTATGCCTGCTCATTGATTAATATTTTGTAGTTCTTTTATTCATTGTTTCTAGTCAATATCATTAAAGCCAGTACTAGTCGCTGTGTAATAATGGAGGTTTAATAATTCACCTTTGTACCTTTTTACTAGCTTACCCAGAAAGGATTCCTCGATGTCTTTGCAAAATTCATGGAGGATGACTTGGATTATTCCATTTGAACTTTGGACATTGATTTTAATTTTAGCTATAGATAGTGGGCTGAACTTCTACCGCGAAAAACATACCTCTGGAGCACCCGGTTTGGCAATTGTACATAAATTTCTAATTTGTCAAAAATTGAGGGCGATAATTGCAACTTTACTAATCCAGTCAAGTTACAACTGTACAAAATAAATCATGTTATTACCTTTTACACCCGTTTCTTGTTAGTAAATCTTATATTGATAAATTGACCGAATTGAAATTTTATCAGTCTTAAAGCAATTTACCCGTATTTTTAAGGATAGATATTTTTTTACTCATCAACAATGGAATGTAAAAATCTGAAGAAAAAATATTATTATTACTTGATGTTACTTTTGTTAATATGTAAAACCAATTCTGTCGTAAATTTTCGAAAATACATTTTTTATTATGTAGTTTTGTTATACACGTTCGTTTAATACGCATTTCATCTTGAACAAAATTAATTTTAGGTAAAATTAAATGTTCACAATACACAACTTTTGAATAATATCTGTTTCTCAACTAATTCACATCGTTTCCAGTCAAAATTTTCGTATTATCATTCGAATCTCCCGCTAAAATTAACAAATTTACTACAAGCAACATGGCTGCCACATAGCTTCAAGAGATCAGTGTAGAACCGTTGAGTATAGATACCTTTGAGGTAGATACCTTTGACTATATAACCATTTATATAGTCAAAGGTAGATACCCTTCTACACTCAACGGTAGAACAAGGATATTATACACAATGCATTATCGATACATCGAATATAATGGTAGAGTAGGAAAATGCTCACATGCGACGTGAACCGGTTCGCGCATCTAGTTTCGATTTGTCGGACACCAATTTCATTTTTATAAAATGAAATAATATTTCCCAAATAATGTAAACATTACAGAGGTGTTTCCCAAATGATTTGAAGTTGATTAGAAAGAAATTTTTTTAATTCTTCAATCGTGCTTGCTTATTATACGCTAAATGAATTTTTATCAATAACAAATACACTATCATTTCCTAAATTCTGAAAACCTGTTCCTAGACTTTCCCAAACAATTCCCGAACGATTGAGTATATAAAAAAAGAGAATAAATTCATTTGCCTGCCGAGTATACGGAGATTTTTAACACGGCGTGAACAATCTCCCTCCTCACCTGTCGTAATTGGAATCCCAGCAATTGGAAAAGAATTGAACCGGATCGAGATTTTCAATACGATTCGATCCTGTTCCTTGAGGTGCTATTAAAGACACATGAAATCCCCCATTATTACACATTGTTGAATGCATTGTTACCCATCGTTGAATGCCGTGAGTCTTTAAGAGTACCTTAAGGTGCTATTAAAGACCGATTTGCACCGATTGTTACTTATTGTCCAAAGTATTGTCATCATTCCGAAACGCGTTTCGTCGCTACTCCTATACCACATATCCGATTTGGATGAAACTTTTTTGCTTGGATACAGTATTTTGGCAGAAAGTGGCTAAGTATTTCATCTCCACAAATTGTCGGAGAGTTCTATCAGAAATTTAAGATTGTCCAATCTCACCTATGAACAAACCTGACCTAACAATTAGAAACTCCCTAAAACTCCGAATTTTCTCGAAATTTTAGCGAGATGAAATAGGTAGCCACTTTCTTCTAAAATACTGCATCCGATCGAAAAAGTTTCATTCAAATTGGTTGTTTGGTGTACGTGTAGGAGTGGTGACGAATCGCGTTTTTGAATGACAACAATGCTTTTGACAATGAGTAAGAATAGGCGCAAATGAGGCTCTAATAGCACATTACGGAGCTATTAGCGACTCATGGCCTCCAACAATAGGTAACAATGCATTGAACCATGTGTAACAATCACGATTTCCTGTGACTTTAATACCACCTCAAGGTGCTATTAGAGACCCATTTGCACCGATTGTTACTTATTGTTCAAACTATTGTTGTCATTCGAAGACGTGATCCGTCGCCACTCCTACGCCAAACAACCAATTTGAATGAAACTTTTTCGATTGGATGCAGTATTTTAGTAGAAACTGGCTAACTATTTCATCTCGCTAAAACTTTGAGAAAGTTCAAAGTTTTAGGGGGTTTCTAATTGTTAGGTCAGGTTTGTTCGTAGGTGAGATTGGACAAACTTGAATATCTGACAGAACGCTCCCACAATTCGTAGGGATGAAAAACTTAGCCATATTCTGCCAAAATGCTGCATCCAATTGAAAAAGTTTCATCCAAATCGGATGCACCTTATATAGCACCAGCATAGTACGATAGGTAACAATGCATTCAGCTATGTGTAACAATGCGGAAATCTTCATTGTTACACCTTGTTGGATGCAGTGTTACTCTAAAACATACGTATTATTATTTTTTTTGGCCTTTCTGAATTCTGTCAATTTGATTGGTACACTCTGAACTATGGAACATTGTCTGGAAATGTATAGAAACAGATTTATCACACATGCCCCACATCTGCGTCACGCTATTGCATAAATATTATTTTTTTTTGAGCATTTCGAGCACCCCAGGATTGTGCCTAATCTCTCATTCGATGATTGATAATGGAATATTGAATAATGTAAAAAGGATTTGCATTCCAGAAGAGCAATAGAGAGTCTCGTAGTGTACCGGAGAACCATTGTACGATAAAGTATCGAGAGGGCTTTATCTCTATTATTAGGATCCTATTCTATCAATCGAATATCTGAATTTCAAAGAATGAAAACACAAATAACGATAACACCAACAACGATAATTATAATCTACAGACTACAATATGATGTGTTATGTTGTAATATAAATATAATATACTATACTAATCAACAATCTATTGACCAATAATGTTCGCAATTAGTTCGCGGTACGCATATCGGGAATCGGCATATGTATATTTAAACGCAGTAACATGGTTACGTCGCCTTATTATAAACGTTGAGCCATAACAACACCGCGATCCGTGACGAGTTGGAAATAGTCGTAACACAGAGATATAGGTATCAATAATAATTTTGTAAAGCGTAAAATTATATAAATCTCTCCGTTCCGTTAATCTACAATTACATAAAACGTACGTGCCTGCGCAGTATAACACACGTGTTATATATTCGGAAGAATACGCAGTGTACGCAAAAATAAAAGTAAAATGATAATAATCAAATTGAACGTAATTGAGTGTTTTCCTTGTAATATAATAATGAGAAATTAGTAACGACGAACTAAATCCTCCGCTTTTCTGTGTGGCATGTGTAGTACCTATACAATAGGTATGTGTGTGTAATGCGATGATTCGCTTACGTTGCAAGTAGAACACATACATCCGCGCGTGCACATGGGTGTATTAAAATATGGCGTCGAACATGAGAACAGGTGAGAATCTAGTTAACAGATTTAAATCGACGGTGGTGTAGTATTAAGACCGTCGGTCATAAAATTGTTTGGAATATTTTGAAACTAGTTTTCGTGGAAAAATTTGAACAACGAATAGCATTCTTAACCCAGTTACGATAACTTGTAAACTTTATCAGTGTAATAAATTATAAAGGTCAGTATATTGTGTTTAATCGAATATGAATACGGGATGGATCTCTTTCCGCGTTGTATACACTACTTTATATACACGTATGACATACGTGTTAAACGGTTTCCACCTCCTCCAATCTCTTTGGTCTCGCGTCTCCTGGGCTTTACTACCGTTTATTTAGTTTAATTTTGTGTCACTCCGTGCAACGCACGTCAAGGACGTTGTCTGCGGCTTCGATAACGAGCTTTTGACGTTTGTGGTGGGCGTTTGGACACCGTTTTTCATACGCATACGCATTTTATATCGATATAGGTATATCGCCATTCCATTATACCCGCAGCAGCTGTTTCAGTATTTTCACGATCTATACATCTATGAATCATCGTATGTTTGTGATCTAGTAACTGTATTCTCTAGTATTCGCTTGCCTCTATACATGGCTGTTTATTTCAAACTCTGATATCTGCTGTTCATAACCTGTCGTAACACACAATGCTTATAATTTGAACTCTTTTGTATGAACGAACGTATTCTCTGATCCATTATTACTAGATATGAGAATACCTACTAGAGCTGCGCCCAGACCTCCGACTGAAAGCAGTCTAACTTCCTCAAGAAACGTACCTTGGAGTAGCAAGTGAGTTAAATTTCACTGAACCGATTACTCTTCCATCATTTCTGAGGAAAAGAACATTTAAGAACCTTACAATTTTGAAACAGCCAATTTGTCAATGGATCGTTTACTGCTCATCCTCCGCAGAAGAAGAAACCTCCACCTCGGCCACCGCCTCCAAAATTCACACATAATCAACATCAACATGAAAGCAGAGGCGATAGATCGAAGAAACCGGTAAGTTTCTGGTCACTTGCTACACTTGGAATATATTTGAAGTGTGTCGTGTTAGGTGAGCTGTTCAAGCGAGTGGTAAAACGTTAGCATTTCGTGCATGTTCTTCTCCTTTCCCGATTCAGGCAAATAAAACAACTCCTGAATCGAGTGAGGCTGATGTGAGGTACTCAGAACAAAGTGCCCTGTGTTTGTATTTCGTCGTATGTAATCATGCTATAAGCTTGTTTCTGCCTGCAGGATTGACTTGGACCTTGTTTATGCACCATGCAGACTTATCTGTATTTTTGTTATCCATTTTATTTTTCACACCATCTTATCTGTATATCTTTTTGGCCAGAGAGCTCAACAACTGAACTCACAGTCCTAAATACCACGTATTTCGTGAAAAGATACTTGAAAATTGACAGATATTTGAGAAAGAGGTAATACAACCATCATTCTGTGATTGTGACGACTCGATTCTTAGTCTATTCAAAGATTTGGACCGTGAATGGAGTCCTAGAAATTTGGAAATTGCTTAAGACTCTCGAAGTTTGCTTATTCAGTGTTTGAAGTATCGTATACTCATCAGTCTAGAATTGGAATCCAGAATATTAAAATGTGGGGTGGTTTGCTGATAATAATCTGAAATTTTTAGCGGCTCTTTTCGTCAGATTACTCTAGTCCATTTTTTACCAAATATTCTTATACCTTCGAGTCTCGAATGCAATGATTTCATCAGGCACCAATTTCGATACTGTGAAAAATTAACAGAGTAGAACTGTTCAAATTATTCTCATTGGCTAGTAGTCTGTTATCGTCCAATGCTGACACATTTGAGTCTGAAGTTCAGGGAATTTGAGTCTGGAATTGTACCATATTTGATCAAATTCGGACACCATGCTCACTTAGAATTCTGTGTAGTTCATCAACTTATAGTTTACTGGAAGAACAAGGAATTACAATCATCTGTGCCTACGCCCAGGCACTAGAGTCGCTATAAGTGAGAGACGGTGTTCTCTGATCATAGCCTTTTGTATAAATTTCCAAAACCCCGGAAACTAGAGTCTTTCTAAATTCAATATTTGATGTTTTTTTTTCCAGGCAAGACCGACGGAGTTAATAACAAATATGTTCGGTCGGAAAACAATGAAACCGTTACCATCCGCATCTTACACGAGTAACCGCCCGTCAAGTTCGTCATCGCAATCATCTTCGACGCAAAGCGGAACGGTTTCATTAATTGATTTGAGTCCGCCAGGTTCACCAACGTTTACAACACGTTCGAATAGCGACGGAGTAAGCGTGGATAGTTTTGGTAGCGACGGTAATTCAAATCCGTCTGTTTTCATGAGCAGTGGCAATACCTCGCAAACAGAGAGCGGTTTCGAAGATGATTTCGACTTTTTTGGAGGTTTATCTAGTCAAAAAATCACGAGAAATGATCCTTGGAAATTGTCGTCGAACGCAGATCGTTCCTCCCCTTTTCCAACGAATTCTGTAGCAATAAATACCATGAAACCTTTAGCAAAGACCGTCGGTAATACGGATTTTTTTGCCTTCAATGACGATTGTCCGACCAATCAATCACAAACACCTTTTGGTATGAACAATTCTAACTCAAATCCTACCACGGCACTTATACCAACAATCATCAGAGCTAAACCAGCTAAACCTCCGGCGCCAAGAATTGCGCAGACCAACTTAGCGCCTACGGTTACTCAATTTTCGAATAAACCAGTGCCTACGAAACGAACGGCAGTGCCTTACCATGAACCTATTTCGTTGGATGTTAACGATGCTTGGAACAATCCTTTCGCCGATGAACCTTCTCTTCCTATGCCATCAATACCTCCGCCTGCACCACCGCCCCAGTATTTGATGGTGGTAAGTCAAACGCATTTTACTTGTGACAAACTTTCCTCGAATTTTTCTTGCTATTTCGCCAAAAAAATTTTTCAGTATCTTTCCAATTCTTATTACGAGTTCCCAATTTCGACCGCATTTACGGAATTCAGAGAAAGGGCCTAGTCGCGTTTGCATGTAAAATATGCCCTTGAACCGAATTGAACTCGCTACGCGCTAAGTTTAAGCTCTGCATGGAAAACCAAGATTGCCTAAATCTCAACCCTCTATCTCCACTATTATGCTCACAGGGACGTGATTTCCAGTTGTTATGCGATTTGTGCTTCATTTTTACTTTAAAATTATGAAAAAAATTTAAGATTTTGCAGACATACGTGTGCATGTTTCGGATTCTTTACAGATTTGTTCGCTATGAACACAAAATTTACACAAATTCTAACCGTTTAGACTACCGAGTTTCGATGGAATTTAGAGAGTAACTTACTTCTTTTTTTTTTATGGTATAAACATCTGGTCATGGGTGATTTCCTGGAATTTCAGGCTTTGAATTTGGAACATAGCGAGTTCAATTCGGTTCAAAGGCATATTACACATGCAATTGTCTGTGACTGTAGAAAAATATTGAAAGATTCTGCAAATGATAAATTTCGAATCTCCCCTTTTTTCCATTATCACAATATGAAAAATTTGAATATTTCAGAGAAAAGTTGAGACATTTTTTCCTACATGTTATGCATAGTTTAAATCCAAATTTTTCCAAATCTTTTTTGTTATGCTTCAAGATGCGCAAAAGATCTAGCAATTTCAACAGAAATCGAGCATTTCCATGAAGGATCTGATGTTTTCAAACTCATCTTCTTGTTAATGGCGCTGAATTCCGAAAAATCACATAATTCGTAGAAAATACCAGGAATAGCAATTTACATGGCATGTACGCAAACTGCGTGGTTTTAGGCAACGACCACACTTTCAGCACAAACCACAGACAGAGACGAAGACAGAAACACTCAATTGGCATGATACATTATCTTTCGCAGCCATACACGAAAATTGAGAAAGTCTTTTTTGGTACACCTGCTTGGAAAGTTCGACTTTTCATGCCTATAGAGCCGGCATAAAGTGGCCGATTTTCGACTGGCGTGCGGAAAGATGTTCGCGCATGCGCACATCACGAATGCTACGTTTTCTGCACTAGCGCGTTAGTTTTCCCGTGCGGAGAATGAAGTATCTGTAGACATGTAGAAAACGTAGTAGTCAATATAGTAAATGTATAATTCACGACGTGCGCCAGGCTCTACAGGTACCAAGAGCCATCGCTTTCATCGCATGCGTGACAAAAAAATTGTATGCGGTTCGGGCAGATAGGCAATCCCTGACTTGTGTGGTTGCTGCACTCGCATTTGGCTCGGGCTCCAAACTTCACACTTGTCGAAAACTGACCACTTTTCGCCCTTGCCACACCATATACTATTTAAAGTAGTTCTGACGTTAGTTATATAAAGTACCACTTTCAGGACCGAAAATAGGAGTTACAGAGCGATTTTCTCATGCCTGTGCCATAAAAAAACTTTTTTTTTTTATTGTTTTCAGTAAATTTCCGATAAATCAGGAAAGAATTTGACGTCTTCCAAGTTGGAATAACCACATAGAAAAAATTAGTTCAGAATTCAACGACGATTTAGTGCTCTTTTGTTGCTTATTTGTTACCGCAATCTCGATTTTGTTGCTGCAACCGTTTCTCTCAAATCGATGGCTATGCTAGCTTGTTTCCAAGCTAGCAAGCCAGAACTGAAAACATTTTTTTTTAATAAAAAAACAATCGCCATAATTTAGTGCTATTCCATTGCTGTACAGTTATGATAACTTCGAGTCTTGAAAATCAACTTCTACTCCAAAAACCCACCCCTCCCCAGCTCGAAGCACTGGTAGACTGGTGAGATTATTCCAAAAGCTGTCGTACGTGGATCCTGTTCTCCCACTGAGTCGCTCGGAAGATCGTAACGCGAGATTTTGTTGCCGCACCCCTGTTCTTCGAAAGCATCCCTCAAGCGCCTCGGCACTGAGCCGAAAAATAGCTTCTCAAAACGGTTGCTTCTATTTTTTCAAGCCAAGAAACCCCTGTCCGATTTTGTTGCTTACGTCTTATGGCCAAGAGACCCCTCCCCGAATTTGTTGCTCCCGTTTTGTGGCGAAGAGACCCCGCCTCGGATATGCTGCTTCCGTTTTCTGGCCAAGAGACCCCTCCCTGTATTTGTTGCTCCTGTTCTTTGGCCAAGGATGCTCTTCCCGATTTTGTTGTTCACGTCTTTTGGCCAAGAGATCCCTCCCTGAACTTGTTGCTTCTCGAAGTCGATTGAAGAATGACTGAATTTGTTGCTCCTGTTTTTGGCTAAGGAAGCCCTTCCCGATTTTGTGGCTCCCGTTTTTCAGCCAAGAAGTCCCTCTTCGAATTTGTTACTTCTGGCTTTCAGCCAAGAGACCTCTTCCCGAATTCGTTGCTTCGGTTCTCAGGCTCACGAACCTCATCCCGGATTACTTGCGATTCCTTCAACGAATCAAAACTCGCGCAAGGGACAATTGGTCGACCAGTAAGGTCTCATAAAACTTTTGGCCGAGATCAGAAATGTCTCATAAAACTTCTGGCCATAGAAAATGATTACAAAGT
Source organism: Phymatocera aterrima (assembly GCA_963170745.1). Classification (NCBI taxonomy): domain Eukaryota; kingdom Metazoa; phylum Arthropoda; class Insecta; order Hymenoptera; family Tenthredinidae; genus Phymatocera; species Phymatocera aterrima. Next base: position 297,908 of record OY720660.1, read on the forward strand.
TGGGAACGTTTTGCATTTCGTCGAAAATTACAATTACTCGTTTAGTTACGGCATCGGAACTATCGATAACTAGGATTATTACGATATTTTTGAAAAACTACGTTCTGATTGTGAATGTGTAATTTTTTTAAATTATCATAACAACTTGACATGATTGTATAAAGGTTGACACCCACTAGAGCATGGTGATGCACACACGACGCGGCGCTGCGCCGTGGCGCCGCGCGGTATTTTATTGTTCCCATGTTTTCAAATGTAGGTGTTCACACTATGCGGCAACCAAGCGGGGCGACGCGCCCTGGAGCAACGCAGGAAAAATGAGAGCGTTAAGCGATTTACAATGAGCATGCTCGGGAACAAGTCTAAAGGGGCCGACGCGTGGTCCGGCGAACTGGCGCGACGCGTAAAGGCCCGTATCGGTTCAAGCACGTAAGCCTTGACCGTTCTCACGGCACGTGCGTCTTACGAACCCTTGAATGAACATGAATATGAATATGCATTGACGGCAGGTTTCCTTTGACTCGTGCAACATTTACCGACAACTGACGGGAAAGCGCCGGCTGAACCTTGCCGCGCTAACCCCTTCACACGGTGTGCAGCGCGCCAAGTCACGGACCAGGCTCGCCGAACCACGCGTCGTGTAATGGCCCCTTAAATTACAGGAAATCGCTGGTGGTCTCGCCGAGTGATTTTCTGCCCCCTTTGGAATCACTGTAAATCGTTAAGAATCGCTGGGAGACCATGGAGATCGCTCAGTGTTATCGAATTCATTTTTTGCCATTTCTCGAAACTGGAAATTGTGAAGAATCACAGTGAATCAATCGTTATAAGTCATCTGTATCTCGGATTTTGGTGTATTCGGATTCCTATGATTTCTGACAATTTTTTGATGATTTTCGATGATTTACTTGTGGTTTCTCACAGAAATTCCCCGTGATTCCTTTACTGAATAGCTCCTCGAGTTAACACCCAAAGATGCCCACAAATGAGTGCTACAGACGTTCGTACCGAATTCCAGCTATGTGTGGTTTGTTCGGGGGCTAGAGCGAAAAGAATACAGGGTGCCCCATTTTGAACTATCCAGCTGAATATCTCGAAAAGTAATGGTCGCAGAGAAACATGTTTCAGATAAAATTTGTTGAGTTCCGAGGGGAGCAGATACTGGTGGTATCGGTTTTTTTTGTGAGTGGAGGCGCCAAGGTGATACGAAGGTCAACTTCGGTTTTTTAAGTAGAGCCATGTATTTTTCAATCATTTATTCGATAGAGCGTTTAATTCTACGTCGAAAAGCACTAGAGCACATACGTGCTAGAATGAATGCTCCAGGAGACATTTCTTCATTCTCACAAATCTCCAGTACTTACATTTGTTGTAAGTGTGTGTCGGGTCTTGTACAATTAACCATTAATCAGACGTTTGAACACATTACCTTCATGATTAATGCATATTTGCAACCCATTGTCATACCTCACATTTGTTTTAAAAAATACATTCCTCGGAATACTACTAGCGGCATTTTGTATACGGCGTTTCGTAATTTCTTTGGGGATTCAACAAAAATACAGTTTTTGCAAAGGCGCGAACGTCTAGAGCAAATTTGAAAAACCGTGCACGTAACGCCTGTAGGAGTATTTCGAGCAATGTCCTCCTTCAAACGATTGAGAGTTTCGAAAATAGGCTGCAGTTGTATATTAAACAGGAAGGTAATGTGTTCGAACATCTGCTTGATGGTTGATTGTACAAGAACCGACACACACTCACAACAAATGCAAGTATTGAAGATTTGTGAGAATAAAGAAATATTTCCCGGACCATTCATTTTAGCACAAATGTGCTCTAGTGCTTTTCGAAGTAAAAATCAACGCTCTATCTAATGAATGAACAAAAAGTACGTAATTCCATTCGAAAAACCGACATCGACCTTCGTATCACCTTGGCACCTCCACTTACAAAAATGCCAGTATCACCAGTATCTGTTCCCTTCAGAACCTAACAAATATGTCAATCTTAACTCATTGTGCATGTCCAATTAGGCGACTAATTTTTTTTAGGTAATTTGACAGAAATAGAATATGTAAACAGTAAACATGGAATTGCAGTTGGAACTTCAACATATTTGTAGTTTCATTTGACGTAAACCATGTGTCAATAATACATAATCGCTTTGTTAAATAGACAACAAATGAATGTTTATAATGAACGACAGCTTAGTCAAATCAACTGAAAATACTGTTAAAATTTAAATGTTACTTATGTTACTCTAACATATAGATTCAGTCGAATTGAGTCATGTCGAATGTTGAGATAATCAAATTTCGCGTGAACGTTTAACTACCTTCAATGTTGATCTTGACTATACAAAAATGTTCATTTCACTTTCTCTTTATGTAAATTATCATTGGGCTTATGGAGGGCCATAAGACGGGTGCAACAAATCAGAAAGGGGTTTCTTGACTCAAAGAAACAGGAGCAACCGTTTTGCGAACCGGTTTTTCGGCTCAGTGCCGAAGCGCTTGAGGGATGCTTTCGAAAAATAGGGGTGCGGCAACAAAATCTCGCGTCACGATCTTCCGAGCGACTCACAATCAGTGGGAGAGCAGGATCCACGAACGATAGCTTTTGGAATAATCTCACCAGTCTACCAGTGCTTCGAGCTGGAGAGGGGTGGGTTTTTGGAGTAGGGGTTGATATTCAAGACTCGAAGTTTGCATGACTGTATAGCATCGAAATAGCACTAAATTTTGGCGATTTTTTTTTACTCAAAAAAATGTTTTCAGTGGTGGTTTGCTAGCTCGTTTCCAAGCTGGCATGACCATTGATTTTAGAGAACCGATTGCAGCAACAAAATCGGGATTGCGGCAACAAATTAGCAACAAAAGAGCACTAAATCCCCGTTACATTCTGAACTGATTTTTGTCATGTGGTTATTCCAACTTGGAAGACGTAAGAATTTGAATCTTTTATAGGAAACTTGCCAAGAACCGTACGGCATAGCGCTGTACGACTTCCCAGCCACACAGCCTGACGATCTACCTCTAAAAGAAGGAGATATTGTGATCTTGGTGAGAGCTGTAAACGCCGACTGGGCAGAAGGGAGAGTTGGAAGTCGGCAGGGAATATTTCCAGTCAATTTTGTAGATGTTAAAGTACCGCTACCCGGTTTATCAACAAACGTAGTCAATGCTCTATATTCCTTCGAGGGAGAAACATTCGAGGATTTAACGTTTCGGGTAAGTTTTCTTTACGATCGGGGTAGCCAGTTCAGTCTCGACCACCTCTTAGGCCTGACCGCTCCAGAAACGTAACTATGTTCTCATCTTTTTTTTTGTCCGAATGAAAATCTCCTAAACATTCCTGAGTTTTTTGACTCGTTTCGAAGATTTGGGAGTCGAAATTTGACAAGATAAAATTAAAATCTAAGAATTTTCAATCCATTTTATCTTAAGATTGGAAAGTCGTGTCAACAAAAACAAAGTGGACACCAGATTCAGTTTGAATTTAACTTTCGAAAAGGATTGTTCCGAAATTGTACAACAACTGCCGAATATTGATTTGGAAGTGAAAGTATGAGATTTCGGTAATTTCAGCAGCATTGATGTTTATTATTCTCTTTCTTCTAAAATTTTGCCAAAATTTTTAATCGATGAAAATAACGTATACGGGTAATTCGGGTAATTCCATATCAAGTGATCACAGCTTTTTAACAGAATTTTTAGGAGTTTCATATACTTCTGCAAAAACATTGCTATTAGTGAGGAAAACTTGTGTCAAAGGATTTTTCAAAATTCGTAATATTCTTAAAGCTATTGCAATTTTGGTTTACGTGCCACTTCTTTCAAATTTATGACTACGGTGGTGATTATCTTACAGGAGAGTTTGTGGGCCCATTGGTTTCACAAGAGTGTAGTTTGCAAATGAAAATTCAGATCCGATATAGTTTGTTCATCAACATGAACAATTTTTAATTCTTCTAAACAATTCGAGATTTTGGAAAAAGTTGTTTTTTCAAAAGTCTGAAAACTGTTCAGAAATACACATACGTAAGTGCTCTCGGTGCTGTGTAACTTTCAGAGTGGGGCCCACAGCCATCCTTCGTTTTATAGAGTCAAAACTATTTTGAGGGGAGACCGCATACTGAAAAATTGATATTCTGGAAATTCTGTGTCTGTTCTTGAAATGTGAAATGCGGTCTGGATATTGATAGAGCTGTTCTAGACATACCAAATCATCCTCAGAGTTTCTACAAAACAAGTGGCACGAAAACTAAAATTATAATAACTTTAAAAAGATTGCAAACTTCTAAAAATCGTTTGGAACACATTTTTCCCACTAATAGCAATAATTTTCAGAAGTATATCGAAATTCTCCAAATTTACCTATAATACCGTCATCGATTGACATGGAACTGCTCATACCAAAAAAATCGTTTTGTTGAATAAGATAAAATTTTGTTTGTCACTCGGTCGAACCAAATTTTTAATTCAAGCGACTAAGAAAGGGTGCAGCTGGTTAAGCATATGATAATGCCCTGTCAGAGTTTCGCATCGGTCCTAGGTCATTTTAGTTGCCATCGAAAATAAGTAACTTCACCATAGTTGCAGCTCTTTCACAGGGTATTTAGCGTCAATGGCATATGGAATTCCCTGATATTGCCAAGTTTTCCATAATTTTTCCACGCCGGAAACTCATAAATTATATTATTTTCGTTTGTCGATTTTCTTCGGGTCGTTACATCCAATCGACATGCGACAAAATTGAGGGTGAAGGTCTCATCAAAATACATCGAATGTCGTAAGCTTTAGCCATTCTAGTCTAGAGTAGAAGCCGAGTTTTTAGAGCGCTTTCAAAATTAAAAGATGCATTTTCGATTCCTTATCGATTTTGCACCAACATAGATGAATTCGAAATCAATAGGTTTTCCAATTCTCTTCCAAAATATTATGCGCGAAAGAAATTTCGAATGGTCCGCCGTTGTCAAAAATTAAACAAAAACACCACTTTTCGTCTTTTACAATTCGAATTACGTGCCGAATTAGAGGTAATCTTCCAGAATTCCTATACCCTGCACAACACTATAGTCTCCACAGTACAGTACACTGCACGTTACTTTAGATAACAAAAGGATGTTCGCGTCTTTTCACGTTTTCACGCATGTGCAAAGGAGTTAAAAGTGCCCGGAAACGTGCTCTGCGCATGCGCATTCGTCGACTCACTTTCACTGGTGCTAAAACAGTTACTTTACGTACCGAAAACAAGCGTGAAAAGACGCGTCAAACATGCTTGCGTTATATAAAATACATCGTTGGCTTAATGTTTGGAAATATTGTTTTGATTATCTCGACAACCTTCGTAGCCCACCATTTGTCCGGTGATGTAACGAGGATACAACCAGGTATGTATGTATATACATTACTGCAAGTACTGTGACATCTCAGTGATGTCACTGCGCGGACATTTTAATATATTAGTGTTATATCCTTGTCTCATCGCCTGACAAATTGTTAGCTGGTTATCCATTACAGAATTTTTAGGGTTTTGTTTGATACCAATTGATGGTACTCTAAAAGTTTTACGAGTGTAAAATATCGAAAAACGGCAAAAACATTCATTCGTTTGAGTAAGGGATTCCCATTTGAGTCTACCTTGTTCAAGATATTTTGTGGAGTGCAGAGCATGATTTTCATGCATCGCAAAAAAAAAAAAACGCTACGATTTGCCAAATTTTCCTTGGTGAGATAGAGATGAAGAATATTTCCTTCTCATTGCATAGACACCTCGCTTCAAACGGTGAAATGCGTTCCAATCAAAAGGTTACTTCCGGTTGGGGATAAAGTTCGAAGTTCGAATTAAAAGCTGTTGTTATTTCGGGCCATTGCAGAGGTGAGGGGTTCAGCAAAATATGAGTGGTGTCCAATGGCAGGGTATAGGAATTCGGAAAGTCTGCCTCTAGTTTGGCACGAAATTTTAATTGTGAAAAATGAAAAAGGGTGTTTTTTCGATTTTTGACAACCGCGCACCGTTTACATTTTTTTCGCGCATAACATTTCGATAGAGAATCAAATAACCTACCGATTTCAGATTCTTCCATGTTGGTGCAGAATTGATAAAAAATGCCATTCTTAATTTTGAAAGCACTCTCAAAATTCGGTTTCTACTCTAGACTAGAATGGCTGAAGTCTACGACAGTCGATGTATTTTGACGAGACCTTTACCCTCGATTTTGTCGCATGTCGATCGGATGCAATGACCCGGAGAAAATCTGAAATACGAAAAAATGCGGGGTTTGAGTTTCCAACGTGGAAGAGTGACTGAAAGAGCTGCAAGTGTGGTGAAGTTACTTCTTTTCGATGACGACCAAAATGACCTAGGACCAATGCGAAACCCTGACAAGGCATGATTCATATGCTTATCCGGCTATACCATTTGGTCGATTACCGAATAATTCGTTAGGTAAACAAATAATTCGTTCCATTAGAAGAAATTTGTTGTCGCCTTCACAGCAAAATGTATTTTACTCGTTCGTTTTATTCAACAAAACATTTTCTGAGTATATGTCGTTTGTACGCATTGGAGATATTGTAACTTCCAACCTATTGGAATTTATTCTCACCAAGGGCTTTAAACTTGCCGCATTCAGGGAGGGGGGGGGGGGGGGGGGGGGGTGAATCACCAAAATCTCAAATTTTTACTTTCAAATCAGCTCTTGGCCGCCATAACGATGTCACAGAATTCTGGGATAGTCTTGCCGGACAAGTTGAATTCAAGGTGAATCCACTGACCATCTCGATTCTGTTGATACGACATCCCAATCTCAAGATAATGTTGGTTACAAATTCTTGAATCTTAGATTTTATCAAAATTTGACTATTGGAATCTCCGAAACGGGAGCCCAACGAATTCTACAACTGACACAGGTTCTTATTCGGGCCTGGAGGCAAGGGGGAAAAAAGATTCGCCGAAATTGGCAGGAGTTTGGTCTAAAAAGTGGTGAAACCGAAGTGGGAACCCTGATATAGTAAAAAGTTCAAGTATAAATATGATGGGTTTTTTTCTCATCCGGAATTCTATTTTGAGTTTAGAAACATACACAACAAACATTTTTATTTCCTCACAATCTGATGATCATTCAAATCGTAGGCATTATCTAATCAGCCAACGGAAACAGAATTCCGCCTCTCATAGATAAGGGCTACGGTCTGTGAGAGTTTCACCGCAGGCGCGTTTGTTTGTCTAAACATATCCCAGCAGTGTTAGATAACTGTAATCGATACTGAATCTCAAGTTCATTAGATTAGGGTATCAACGTTATTATTAGACTGTTCGTCACCGACGAGATTCGAGAGATGAAACCTTGGTAATCGAACGCGTACCAAAGATGTCTAATTCAAATTCAATATGTAATAATAACAATGACAATCGTTTTTACAGGAAGGTGCAAAGATCACAGTACTCTCGAAATTATCCGACGAATGGTTATATGGCGAATGTAATGGAAGAAGGGGACAATTTCCCACAAATTATGTGGACCGAGTTCCGTCTGATCTTCCGTGATATATTTATGAATAAGATGTTTGTTTTTTTCTTGTTTTGTTTTTTGAAACGTATTTTCTAATATAAAAAAAAGGAATATCTTGATTATATTATATTATATTGGTCAGTGAATATTCATTATTCTCGTTGCTTGATTTTCAACGTTAAATTTAATTTAAGGGTATAAAATCAAACAAGACATTCCTATATCATTTATATTCAAAATAATATGATGATAAGAATAAGAATAATGATAATGATAATAATAATAATAATAATACTACTACTAATAATAATAATAATAATAATAATGGTGCACTTAAATTTCGATTTCACTGGTTGAAATCGTTGAAAAAAACATATCTATAGGCTTTTTTAGCGTAGAATTTTTAAAAGTTTCTATAAATACTCACAATTTTCTTCTTTCTATCTTTCTTCTCCAAATTTTGTTACTTTTCATTTTTTCCTTCCAAATATTCTTCGTATTTCAATCATATTCAATGAAATCTCAATCGTTATTTTTTTTTCATTTTTTTCTTTTCTTTTTCCGAAGAAAGGTTCTTGTGGTCAGATCTTATCAATACACATTTATCGATTAAATTCTAACTCAGCTTTAATTAGTGTTTAATAATATCGATAGTAATAATAGAAAATCAAATTCAATCAATTTGAAATTACTTATTATTCATATTAATTCTGTATGTTAAACCATTAAACGTAGAATCGACAATAAAATGAATATTATTCATATCAATATTTTGTAAAAATTACTAAAATATAAATAATTATTGTTTGGAACAACATTAAATCATATTTATGTTATCTTAGTTTTTGTGTTAATTTCATTACGGCTATTATCTTTCCACAGTGAAGTATCATTATCGATTTCATTTTTCGTCTCCAATTAAATAGCAAAAAATTAGACAGATACTTTCAGCTAGATCTTTACCCACAAAATTATTTGGTTGAGAAAAAAAAAAAACAGACAAGAACTGTGATGACAGAATATGGGAAGATTACGGCTATCTTAGGATCTAAAATGTTTTTTGAATATCAAAGATAAAAATGAATATAGTATATTTTCTCTCTCCGAAAGTAATATACGATAGAGAGACTAGGAAAAAATAACCTGCAACGATAAATTGTGGAGATCGTAAGAAGAATTGAAGAAATAAAGATGAAGATATTCTTTCCCTCGCCAAGCACGATCATCTTTCACAGGTCTGAGCACTCCGCCTGTTTTTTAGTGGTGGGGGTAGGTCTGCGTATGAGGACTTGTTGCTTGTAGTACTAATGCTACTCAATGAGCACACTGGGATTGTAGTTACCAAGCGAATATAATGTCAAGTGTCATGCTTCCAGAGGATTCACCATAAACAAGAGTGTCCGTGGCTTCATTTTGTATCCGCCACCATTGCAGGAGTACTCCGACCTGTGTAAGATGACAGTGTCACCGAATTATAATTAAGGCCATTTGTAACTATTGTTTCATTTGTCAACATTTCATAGTATACCTATAATTGTTTATTACGCATAATATACAGCTATTCTACATAGGTATTAATTTTGCATAATAATCACTGACAGATTCAAGAAATTAAAGCCTCTAACATTGGCCTAGTGGTAGATCTCCTGCTGATAATAATCTATATTTTTCCATATCAAAAAAATCAGATAAATGAAGGATGAGTTATTCCTCCAACAATAATACCATCTATGTATTCAGTTACATCACGAGTGTATGTCTTTGTTTTCGACTAAGTTACCTTGCTAATAACAATGATAAGTGATAAGTAGATAATTTATAATTATTATAATATAAAACTGTAGAATAATTATATGTGATGTATGTATATATATGTACGTGTATTTAGTTTTGTATTTGAATCAACAGAGTAACGAAACAAAAAAGAAAAACACTCCGCAGATCGAGTTCATATTGGTTTTATTTCGAGTGTAAAAATGTATGAGGGATTCCACGTGAAGTGGGCGACTTTCAGTCCTCGTCACCTTCGATTTTATATTCCTTTTCGGATTCTGTTATACTATGTGAGGGTAACTCCCAGATTTTCTTAGGAATCCAAATTTAGCGATTTTAGAAATTGAAAAATTTTCAATCGATGTTGTCTCGGAATTAGTATATCGTATCCAGAAATAAGATGGTCAACATAATTCGTCTAGGATCAAATTCTTTGAACAAAAATATTTCGGAAATCCTCAGAAATGTTTTGGTTGACGAAAATTGATTTGTAACAAAAAAGTTGACAATTATGCCATGTTTGAAAAAGTTTCAAACATTCGTTACCACTTAGAAACGTCTGCCTTCAAATAGAAAAATTCCATTGCCATGTGATATACTAGAATAGATAAAATAAATTTTGGTTCTGAACAAATTTCGTTTGTTCGCTTCTGAAGTAATGTTACTCTCACATAGTATAACAGAATAGTAGAAAGCCAATGAAATCCAAGGTAACTTGCAGGTGGCACACTTTATGTGAATCCCTCGTATACACTATAATCGTCTGTAAATATATTGTATACCGAGGTGTTAATCACCAATGACTTTACAGACTTTGCGGAGACTTTATAGATTACATTCGACTCCAAAGACTTCATAAGATTTCATGGGTTCCGTAGGAATTTATGGGATTTCACGGATTTCAGAAGATTTCATAAAAGTTCAAAGATTTCATGGGATTTCACGCATCAGTGTATGTGGAAATTCACGAATGATCAGCCTCTCTGTATAAAACATGTATATTTTGTCGATTTTCTAAAACTTATGTAAAAACATGTGAATCTGAAACATGTGTTATATTAATTATTATCCATATACGATCTTCATCAACATTATTAATAATAGACTATGTTGTCCTAAATTCTTCGACGTGACTACTGACGATTGTACAGCTATTGGTATTCATTTCCTTCGAAATTAAAAATATTACTGCTTGAAATTCTTATTCCGAAAGTATTTTTGAAATAAGGCAAAACTCGAATAAATGAATAGTAAGTGGGACCACAACAGATAATACTATTTTGGAAAATTTTATGTACTACATTATTTGAACTACAGTAAATAACGGTATAACATGTATTTACTGTTGGATTTATTATGCGGGAGAGCGTGATTCACTGTAATCATGTGTCTTGAAAATACACGCAAAACGAGACATAACGCGATATTTGTACGTTTCACATGGAAAAAAAAATTGAAATAAATGTATTATTATTGTATGTCATTCCTTTCGTTCATCACGTACTCGTACGTATACTTTTTCTCAGATTAAGTTTTATTGGTTCAAAACTGATTGATATATCCGAAAAGCTTTATAACTGATCCTGCATGAGTATGTGTCGTACCACGTCACTAATGCCATAATAAAGGGCGTAACGTAAACACCAAATATACAGTTTTCATCCAAAAATATGAAAAAAAAAACCGTGTAATCCATCGAAATTTTGATTCAGAGGTGAATTTTCTGTAATTCGGATCAGTGATCACGAATGATGACTTCCCTATTTTTGTAAGGCAATATGTTGGAAGCACGTTGTAAGTAGAAGCAGGTGATCATAGAGCTGAAGAGGCCACCGGAGATCTCACAAGGGGTTGCAAAATAATGGGATGAAAAAATTCATGAAACGAGAAGTACCCAAAAATATACGATGGTCCCGACTTTCACCCACGATCAATTCTAAAATTTCGAGATTACGGTAATTACCTACACTTTGAATGTTGTCTGCAGATGAAGAAACAACAAATTGAGCAAAAAATAATTATATGACCTTGTTGCTCCCTCAATATTTTGACATCAATACTGTAACTGCAAACGCAAATCATTGCCACAAGTAGAATGGGTTTGGTGGTTGCAGGTGGAAGGAAAGTGAAATAGGCTGGATAATAACAGGTACAAAAATGGAAATTTTGTCATTATTATTACAGATTTTTCATTTTATTTCATTATTTTTGGGTTCATTTAAAAATTCTGTGCCATGGTAAAATGTAAAAGCCAGACACAACCGTTTGTGAGCCGATTCGTGATATGCCAACTTTTCTCTACTTTCTTTTTTTCTATCTACAGCTAAATATAGTATTGTGTGACAGCCTTTTTAATTTTATGATAATAATTCTGATGTTGAATTATCATTTGTGATTACTATACCTACTAGTTTACTTTTCTTTCTCACTATGCTATAGGTATGTGTTTGTATACTATTTGAATATTTACAAAAAAACCGAAATTAATAATTAACTAATATAATGATATATTTACGATGGACCAACACGTTCTAAAATCAATCTTCAAAGAAAATACATAGATATTTGGGTCAATATCATATGATATGAAAGGCCTAAACCAATTCATTCAAATTGATAATTAACAATCTACATGAAATTAATTAATTAGAATTCATCGAATTTCGCCTCGATCTTTGATATGATGCTTTCAATTCTAGCACAGTTCCCAATTCACAAAAGTATATAAGTAAGCCAATTTTTGTTCTTATTTTTCTTAGTTCAACATCGAAGATATCACGAGTTTAATTTAATGATATTTAATATTTAAAGATACTTTAATTTAAGCAAATCGTATGAAGAACTCCGATTTTACATTTATGAAAAGTTTTATCTATATAAATAAATGTAAAACGAGAAAAAAAAAAAGGAAGATTTCTGGAGTGGCATTAGTAATTGATTCATCCGATCGTATAGTATGTATGTACTGCCATTCATTAAGAAAAGAATATAACTCTTATAATAAGTCAACAATTTTTTCAGTTTCATTTTCTTCCAGCGAAGAACAATAAACGATTAATGATAACTATTCTCTCATTGCAGAAATTATTAATGAAACGCCTTATCGATTGAGCGTTAACTCCACGATCAAACAAAAGTCAACGGACAATGAATCAGATTACTACATACATTCGCAGCACACAATGTTTGAATGTGTGTGAAGAAGTGTTTAGAAGACAAAAAAAAAGTTTCAGTATCGATTTATGAGATTCATGTTACTTATACGAGATGATAAAATTGGTTAAATTATATTGAACCCCCTACCCCGATAAATTTCATTCTTTTAATATACGCGAATTTCGAGCAAAAAAATGAAGAAAAATAGAACAAGATTGGAAGTTATCAATCAATTATTAGGTGAAAAAAAATCAAAGCTGACACGCGTTAATATATAGTTACGAATAATAAATATAGTAACGATTATTGGATTCTCACTGGTAAATAACTATTTCTATTCACCTACTTATTCATGAATCAATTTCGTACAATATTTATTATAGAAGTCCATAATAGTGGTACATAGTATAGACTACTATATGATACTATGTACTCAAAAATTGTGTTACACATATAATCAACGCATCTGTTAAAAATTATCATTATTATTATTCTAGTATTTTACTTTTTTACCTAGTGTTATTATTATTATCATTATTATTATTCTCATACATATAATAATATAATACGAAGGCAACAAAGGTCAAGCTTCTTCTTTTCGTTTATTATGTTTTTACCATTTTTTCTTTTCGCCCAGAAATTACATTCTTCCCGCACGTCAATAGAGGTGCAATGTAAAAGAAAATAAAAATCTACCGATATAGGTATGTAGTAGACACTCATCAGAGATTGTTCTAGAAGTATATGGGGTAGTCCACCGCATATCACCCTGTCCGTAAACCTCGACTGATTCGATACAGCCAATTCGTTTATTTAAATACCTATATACTATTCAATAGTAGTTGATGCAACATGCCCATAAACGAGGTGTTTTTAGGCAAGGATAATAATTTCAGTTGCGAGCTGTAGGCACGCCAAAAGTGAATACTGAAATTATTATTCGAGCCAAAAACAGTTTACGGACACGCCTCATACAGTATTTTTTCCGATTAGGCATGAAAAGTCACTTTGACGCCAGTTGAGATCCCAGGGTCGAACCACGCAACAGAAGTCAGAACTGCCGTATTAAGTCTTTATACGGCAGTTCTAGCTTCACCGCGCACTTTGAACTGCGCACCGAAACTGCCTTATAAAGACTTTATAGGGCAGTTCTGCAGTCAGCCATATAAAACTGCCACTTTATGGGTTGAAAACAGGCGTCAAAAACTGACTTTTCCATGCCAGTGCCAGGAAAACAAATTACAAATCGTAGTTTGTCGTTTTGCCCCACCATCTCAATGGAATCGAATTTCGAAATTTTACAATTTTAGCTTCCAGCCACATTTTAAGCTGCACATTTCAAAATCTGTCACTCGTATCAGAAAAATGAATGGAACGAGACTTCTTCAATTTGATTATACTATTCGGAAAAAAAGGTCAAAAGCCTGGGCCGCTCCTCCAAATTGTCTCAAAATATTTTAAAACTGATCCCTTTGAAATTTCAGCTTTGTACCTCAACACCAAACCCTACCGCAAAAGGGGTCAAGTTTGCTATTAAAAAAAACACACATTTCGACTCGATTTTCAGTACGTATGTTATTGTGGGACTAGGTATCTATGGAAAAATCTATCACTGTGAGATAATAATGCGCAGCGACTTTGCTACTTGGCGAAAAATATTGGCATTATCTATCTGGCATACTGTGTCAATGGTACGCCATTTGTACACTAATACATAGTTCATTGCATTGAAATATTCGAGGTTCACAGACAAGGTGAGTTGAGGTGGACTATCCCATTCACTACGTACACTACTAAAACTTTGTCACCTTTTTCCTTAAATATCGTTCCATTTCTTTTATTTTAGGTTTTTTGATCAAAATTCAAATTACGTATTTATTCATCGGTGAGATTTTGGTTGTTCGTTATATAACAATCTAGTTGGAATTCAATTAATCATATGAGGTAATCCCTGGAATTTTGCCCAATCAACGACCGTCACTCCTTCCAATTTTGAAATGAATTTTTCTTCCCCTAACCTTAATCCCAAGAGATTCTCATAAGTTACTCTGGAATTCTTCGACAACAGGTTTGAGAATTAGGAATTTCCAGAAATCGGGAGATTTGAAAATAATGCACTTTTCAGACAACTACAGCTTAATATCAATATGTGTTTTCAAAAAGTGTTTCATGCGAAATTCAGGGGTCTGGATGTATTGGAAAAGAAGAAAAATTGTTCAAATTCTTTGGACTTTTACAAAAACGGTTTCTCAACTACAAATGATAAGAATTTTCGATTACAAAAAACTACCTAAACTAATTGGATGCAAATTTTTACATAGAATCTAGCATCGAAAAAATGTCCAAATTTTATTGAACTTGCAAGGACTTCTTTTTTACTCAGCATGGTGAAAATTTTGGTTTACGAAGAACTGCCTTTCTTTTTCGATAATTTGAAATTACCATACGGTAATTATTCAAAATATTCCGGACAATATCCAAAGTAGATTTTTTTGAAAAATTGTTCAACATTGAAACAACGTTTGTTTTTTGTCAAACACAAAGCATGTATGTTGTATTGATCACTAAAAATCTTGAAATTAGCCCCAAAAACCTCAAAACGGAAAACCAAATTAAGAATTTTGGAGTCATTGAATTGACCATAACTCAGAATCCCATGCAAGTCTCACTTTTGTTATGTTCTCAAAAGTTTTATATTCTGATACTGATTTTTATGTGAAAATGTCAGCCTAATTGGTGGGGGCAGTTTTTTGTAATCCGAAATTTTGACCATTCCGAATTGAAAAGACATTCTTGCAAATCTACAAAAATTTAGAAATTTATCTGCTTCGGAAAAAACCTTTCAGACCCACAGATTTTGTCTGAACCATTTTTTAAACCATACTGATATCGAGCTTTGATTGTTTCAAAAATACGATTTTCTCAGATCTACAATTTCTGTAAATTTGTAAGTCCCAAACCTGTCGTCAAAAAACTACGATAATCTACGAGTATTTCTCGGGCTCAAAGTTACATGAAGAAGAATTCCATGGAATACCCCACATATATCTCTCTATACAGGGTCACTTCAAGTGTCAAAAATGGAATGAGTTTAGGCGACTCGAAGGTACGCTCCTCCGGCAGATCAACACTCAGGGCAATCATGGCAGACCGAGATCTTGATGAAAGAAGAATACCTAATCTTTTGATGTAAAGAAAATAGTACATTACGCAACTAAGTATATGATTATCGCACGCGTGGGTATTCGGTGCACAAGCGAACTCACACGTGTTACGTTTATTATTTTGTAAAACGAGTGTTGAGAAGCTCGGTCAAATCAAAATATAAATATCAATGAAAAGTTGTGGGTAATCTCAATGAAAGTGTAGTGAGAATTAGTAGTTTTTGATACGAGCGCGTACAGTGAGTTCTTACGCACCGAGTATCAAACGTCATTTTTTATAACAACGTGCGTAAAGTCAGCTTAAAAACTGAATTTTGATAGATCACTGTGCGTGGTGGCGGGGTCCAGGGGCGAAGCCCCTGGTGGGGCCGAGGGGCAAAGCCCCCGTGGAGGGGTTCAGGGGGGCAAAGCCCCCAACTAAAAAAAATCGCAAAGAAAAAAATATGAACATTCTTCTTTTTTGAAATATGCGAGAAAAACTTCTTCTGCAAACGACGAGGTTTTTTCCTTTGACCGCCACGTCTTAAAATTGTTATAAGTTGCTGTGTACAGCCGTTTTGAATTAACTGGTAACAAATTTAATGAAACTCCTTTAGCCACTTCGGCTATTTCTGGAGGTAATTTGCTCCCGTAATCGGATGAATCACTTTCTGAAGACATTGTAATTAATCATAGTATAAGAATGAGTTTCTAATCACTACAAAAGATGTTTTTTACTTGTCAAAATAATAACTTGCGCACATGTTCAAACATACGTACTGCTTCTAGCTTGCAGACAGATTGTAGGTGCGCAGTAATACACCGATTGCGAGTTGGGGGCGGAGCTATAGGTATGTGCCTCTCACACGCTGTAAGTTACTTTTCACTCTCCACGCTATAGTGTGATAACACTATACGTCACGCACAGAACAGATGACTGAGAAATCGAGCTTCTCGCACGCCGTTTCAAAAAATATTAACAAACACCGAACTGGCTAAACTAGTAAGCGTCTGTGCATACCCAACCGCCTTAGCTTGTTCGGTCGTTGCTATTTTTTCCCCTATATCATGAAATTGAGTTTCCTTCCATCAAAATCTCGGTCTAATGTGACTACTCTTTGAGTATTTATTGGCCGAAGGACGTGCCTTCCGATTGACCAAGTAAGTCCCTCGCATTCTCAACATTTGAAGTTACTCACCTTGTATATACATGTGTACTAACAAATGCCTGGATTTTATAATTTAATTACATTTTTAAAGCCCAATCGAAGGAAAAGTTTTCGGTGTATAAAAGTGATGTTGAATAGTTTGTATATTTGTGCCAGTGTGGATCAGAATAAAAAGCTCAATAAAACGAGATATTGATATAAATGAAAAATTACGAATGCACGGCGGCGGCTCATTACCGACGATAATTCCCAACACTCAAAATTTTCGAATGCTGGATTCAATAATAATATGAAACAGGGTTATTCAGGTTAACCGAGACATATTTAGTGGATAGATTTTCAGAAAAATTCTGAAATTAAAAGTCCTTTGCCAAAAACTCCTGTGATCGGCGAATTTCAAGCTACAGAGGTCCTAGATTGACCTATTGTAGAGTTCGTACGTCTTTTGTGAGCATTGTGATTGGTTGACTTGAATATTCTTCAACTCGCAAGCTATCGGTCTGCAACGATCCATCTACAAAATGTGTCCCGCTCAACCTGAATCACCCTGTATATAATCCAGGTGGTATTATAGGTATATAGGATCAGTCGACAGATAGAAACAACAATGAGCTGCTGAAGTTGATAACTTCAACGCAATAAAATCACAAAAGATAATATGAGGGGAAATTTTTCGGAGAAGATAAATCTTCACCATTTAAGTCCCCCCAGGTATATACAATTTTTTGTGATCTTGTAACTTGAACGTTATTAACTACGGTCTCACGATTATTGACACTATTTTTAGTGGATCTTCACTCAATATGGTTTGTTCTCTTCTTCCCTATACTTAAATAGGTACTATCGCATTTAACATAGTATTATTATTAATATTATGATAATAATAATAACTAGTTCTGTAGAGTCACATTCTTTCAAACGCTCATATTGTACTGTGTGTATTATTCTTATGATTATCTTTTTATTTTTTTATTTGAGTTTATCTAGCATAATTATTATATTGATATTTACAAAAATATGCATTGGTTGCGCTAATATATTAATCACTATACTTTTCTCAATATCACGTCAAGCTGTGCTGCGCTATATTATCTTTTTCCGGTACAGGCATGAAAAAAATCACTTTTGATACCTGTTTTTAATCCATAAAGTGGCACTTCATATGGCTGACTGCAGAACTGCCCTATAAAGTCTTTATAAAGCAGTTTCGGTGCGCAGTTCGGAGTGCGTGATGAAACTAGAACTGCCGTATAAAGATTTGGTACGGCAGTTCTGACTTCTGTTGTGCGGGCCGACACTCGGATCTCAAGTGGCGTCAAAGTGACTTTTCATGTTCAATCGGAAAAAATACTGTATGAGGCGCGCCCGTCGATTGGTTTTGGCTCGAATAAAAATTTCAGTACTCATTTTTTCGGCGTGCCTACAGCTCGCAACCGAAATTATTATCCTTGCCTAAAAACACCTCGTGTACAGGCATGCCGCATGAACTACTATCGTGTGGATGAGAAAATATGATGTGATTTCTTTGTAATTCCAAATTATTTTTCTAACCACACATGATTAGTTTGTAATGATTCTTCTTTATCTCTCTACAACAGTATGTACAACATACCTTGTCACCATTTCTCACTACTCATTCGCTTCCCTCCCCCCATCCTCCCTCTACTACCACACTCTTGCTTGTTTTTTTTTTTCTTTCTCGAGCGAGGGAGAAGTAATTATGAGATCATTGATCGGTGTTTGTTTGTTTCTTATTAGCTGGGGTTTTCTGTTTTTTCTTTTAGTCAGGCCTATATATTTGTATCTTAGGAACAAACTCGACCAAGAGAACCTGCAACATGAAATATAAGAGAAAGTAAAATAATGATGAGCGCTGAAAATTCGTATAAATTTAACAATACAATTCCAACTTATATTGTTTTCTTTTTCTCTGAAGTCATTTGTCTCCTTTGATCATTTTCTCATTTAAATAATTGGAATCATCTGATAAAATGGCACAGCTTTCAATGTCAATGTTGGAACCTGAATAATATATATCATATGCAGCATTGCATCTCAATGGAATTTGTTGGATATTTTGATGCTTTCAATTTCATTAAGCTAATTCTCTGTCCTCAAGTAATACATCCAACCGTATTTTTTGGTCCGTCGATCTCATGAACGATTTCAAAGATAGAGAAGTGGGAAAGTTAGAAATTTTTGGTAGAAAAATTTCAAATGCGTTGAGTTGAGGCAGAATGCCCTATATATACATGTGTGTGTGTATAATCACCATGCTTCAGAGTATCTGTATAGAAGCCCTAATTTATGAAACGAGGTTTGAGATGCGAACCGTCAGAGAAACCCTGCAAGGAAAACTAATACCCATAAATACTCTGTTGGTTCTTGACTTACATATTCCATCATCGACGAACTATCGCATCTTTGTTTAGTGAGTCGCCAATGCAAACCCAATTTATGATACAGTCTGCTATTCTCCCACTCCAACAACTTGTTCAAAGAATGTTGGGTCTGTGAAAGATAAACAAGCACAAACATGTCTTTTAAATATCATGAAGGTAAATATCAGGAAAAAGAAAAAGTTACCGCTGATGTTTTTTTTCAAAGAATTTGTTTTTCTTTTCAGTTACTTATATTTCAAACTTCTTCTCAATCGAATTTCGTCAACATTCGTACTTTCAAGCTTCCATTTCGTTCACAGAAAAGAAAGCATCATGATGATATAAGAAAGCGTTTCATTAAAAACAGGTGAATGTGTGTGGTCATCCACTGTGCAGAATTATGCATAGGATTATAATTCTGGCTGAATTATGAATACTTCAAAATACGGAATAATCCCTAAGGTCAAAGAAGGGCAAAGTCATTCACATTCAGAGTGATAAAAGTTGGTAAAATTGGAATATTTCGGGAAAATTCAAGTTCGAATTCAGGATTGTCATAAACCACAAAGCAGCTTTGGAGTAGTTTTAAATGAAGAAAGATTAAAATTCTTCAACTTGGGAATACATGTAGAATTCGATTCTAGTTCAGAATGACTTAGTTCAAATTCCAGAATTGTTTCCAACACCAACGAAAAAACCTTTCACCTTTTCTGGCCCCTCCAGAAAGCTGGAATGACAACTTTGACCAAACTTTGTAAAGCCAACACATCAAAATTGCGTAAAAAAAACAGGAAACTCGGAAAAAAAACACCATTTATTTGCTTTGCTTACAACATTTTCGGCAGAATTCCAGTAGTGACTGAAAGAGTGAAAATGTTGTTGCGCAAACGTCACAAAGGCTCTAGCCAGTAAGCAGAGGCGAGTGGCCCCCACGCAGATCGCAGAATCATCTGAAAATTTGGCAAAAAGTTACCTCTGATTTGTTACAAATTTATCACAAATTCCACCCTTGTAACTATACTGACAAGAAAGATAGAAATACAAGCAGTATTTTCAAACATTAGTTTTTTTCCTCGGATCTAATGGACCGATCTTCCTGTCGAAAATATATGTTCGAAATATATTTAAGGTAAAGTGTGAAAAAAATTGAGAACCCTATCTCACTAACGTAACCACGTGGATAAACTTATTTCATATTTCATGATCTTTTTTCGGTGAACTTTTCACGTCATCGTCATACTTTTGCACCATTTCCAGTACTGCATCATGGGCACCGTTCACTGATGAATATTTTTTCCTGCCTCCTTCAATCTCGTTGCTATCATCATTGATGATGGTAGTTCAGTTCGTTTTTTCGAACAATTTACTGAAAATCGCAGCCGATCGTGCAATCTTGGACAAATATTTTCCATGCGCCAGGCAATATGTGAGAATGCTTTCCTTCAAGTGCCAGCATCAGTACTTAAAAACCTTCTGATTCGAAGTAAGCTTTCAAATCCCGAAAGCCGCGGTCCAGACCGAGAGTGTCCCCTTCTATCATCAGTGTGCATAAACCAATGGGTTCATCTATCGTACTTCTCAATATTTTGAAATTTTTGAAACTATTTATTTCCCCCGTTTTGGCGGTCCCCTCACCCTCTTTTTGATCATCTAGATCATTATTTTCAGGTCGTGTGTAAGGTGAAATGTAACAGCTGGCACAAAGTACATATCGTTGATAATAATCGTTTGCTGGAATCCCCGGAAAAAGCTTATTGCTCCTTCGGCTGATTCTATTCTCTTTCTCATACGTTTAACTTCATACACGAGCTTGTGACCCGAGGCACACTTATTGTTAGGTTTTTTCGTCATCTATGGTATTTTATCAAACGTAATATGAACGAGAAGACCTTGAATTTACTGATGCAGACAACCGTATAATCGTGGAGACATGTTTTTCCACACTTCATTAGTAAACAAAAAAATAATAATGATAATGACTTCTTCTCCTTATTTAATGTAATTGTATTCTCTTCTGTTCGATTTTCCTTTATTTTATACGGCTTTGATTTCCTTTTATTTTTGTTATTACTGTTTTGTCCTATTGTAGATGTTATATGTGATGATCTTTTTACGCTTTATTTGTCATGCTAGGTCTATGTACAGACTCATGTCTCTGTTAAATTATTTTTTTGTATGCACCGAGTAAATAAATGAATGAATAAATAAATGAATGACTCACGATATAAACAACTGAACTGGAATCAATTGCAATAAACCATACGTTACTGAAACAATAAGACGGAGATTCACGGTATATTTTAAAGATCAGACACAGTGGAAAATGAGGTAGCATTATACGGCGTTTAAATATTTCTGCATTTGTAAAACGAATCACTTGGCAACGACGCCCCCTAGTATATGCAGCGGATCGCTTCTCTTACAAGAGCTGACCGCTGCCTAGTAGACGTGGAACTATGCTATAATCAGTACCGAAAAGTAACGTTTTCAATGGGGTTGATGAAGGAACTCAATTCCGTTAGATAATAACTACGAAAATTTATGAATAGGAAGACAATAATGACATTTTCTCATATAAATAAAATCTTACAGCTCAAAAAGGTTGACTTATTTTCTTAATTTCTGAACTGTCATTCAAAATAGAAGGAAAATACGGAAGAAGCACGATGTCATTTTTCCAACTATGCCTATACCTCTTCGATCGAATTCGAAAAAATATATGTTGTGGAGGTGGATGAGGTCGCAATATGAGAAAAAGATAGGGTTCTTAATTTTTTTCATAAGTCGTCTCAAATATATTTCCAACATGTATTTTCTTCGGCAAGATCAGTCAATTAGATCGGGAGAAAAGATGAATGTTCAAAAATACTACCCCTATTTCTATCTTTCTTTTCAATTTAGTTACAAGGTTGAAATTTTGAGTAAATCGGTAATAAATCAGAGGTAACTATTTGCCGAAATTTCAGATGAATCCGCACATGGGCTGCTTGCCTCTGCTTACCCAGCTACGGCCTTCGAACCTCATAAAGAGTGGGCATAATCAGTCCAAAGTGGGCAGACTTGTGGGAAACAGACAAAAATTGACTAAATCAAATGGTGGAGGATCTAAACTAAACAATTGAGATTTTTTTTCAAAAAATTCTTTAGAAAAAAAACCAAATCTGAACTTCAAATGTATTCTCGCTTGGATTTGTTCCCCCATTCCTCTTTTCTAAATCTTCATATAGGATCTCTACGAACACGTCACCCGGGGGGTCCCAAAATTGCTTGAGAGAAATGAAGATTTTGCCTCATAGAAAAATTTCAACCGGCATTAATCTTTGCAATTTTGTTGCATCAACACTTTAAACTTTAGCCTCATGAAAACTAACATATTCATGTCCATGTAGTGAAAGAATCTCCTCACCCTTTTGCTCAGGCACACAACAGGCCAAAGCGAAAAGCCCAAGGTACAGCAACAGCAAACGCAGCCACAAAATAGCCACTTGACATTAACAGGCAATGTTTTTTTCAACACGCTGTTAACCCTTATCACAGTTGCCTTGAATTCTTCGGGAGCTACCCGAGAAACGAGTCCATTTGGAAATTCCGATTCAAATCGATTACTCAGTCCAAATCTGACAACAATATCAATGCAATTTTATTATTCATAGTTTCCAGGTAGTTTCTTTTTCGTTTCTTTATTACCCATCTGGTTCAATTTTATTAGGGGAGAGTGGGGCACATGCGGATGGTTTTCAAATGTTTCGTATAGCAATTACTCGGGATATATCCAAAGAATTTTCACTGGGGCATGGAAATTGTTTTCATTTGACATTTTCAACGCACACGAGAGGTAACGCCGCTATACACATATTGTGAATACGAAAAAATCGCCATGTCTGTATGTGCCCCACATCCGAATATGCCACACTCGCCTCTATACACAGATTTACGGAGAAAAATCTTTAAACTGCATAATGTAGATAAGTTCGGATTTGAATTGCTAATTTTTTCAGTTTGAGTTGCGCACTGCTACGTCGTTATATTTCAACCTTCAACTATAATTCAGTATGAAGGTCGATTTCATGGCTGATAATGAAAAGGAAGAGAAAAAACAAGTCACAAGGCAGTTAATTATTCAATAGGTCAATCAATACAGAGGACGGCTAAAATATGGCAAGAATATATTGAATATCGCGTACAAATAGAACTGAGCTTGTACAGAAGTGTAATAATTATTTGAGAACTTCTATGTCACCTTATGTTATGATCCGGTTGTGATTCATGGTGAAAACAAATAACCAAAACAACTGAACGAAACGTAACAAAAACATTGGAAGTCTCGTTCATTCTTAGTATAAATACTCTGGAGGCCTATCTCATGATGTCAAAGAGCGAGTTCATGGGCCATAAGAGTCAGAGACTGATCGGGTAGGCGAGAGTGCGATGAGCGAATACCATAATTAAACATTTATTAATTGAAATATGATTCCTTACACAGTCATATTACCAGCTCCCCTTATGACGATTGGATCTGGTACAAGAGTAACGTAGTGTTCTTCGAAATTTGCTTCTTGTTCTTCTTCTTCTTCATATATTGCGTCAAAATCTGCCATCTTCTGATCCAATTCTTTATCTTTATCTCTATTTTTTCGTATCTTTATTCCTCTCAATGATTAATTAATATAAGCATGTGAACAGCGCACTGGGAACAATGATTCTCTGAAGATTTGTAGGCATGTAGGCTTCGTAAATGATTTTTCTCGTTAATTTAAATACGTAACTATGTACGGAAACATCACAGATATATTATATCCATGGTAGCATGTGGCTTGTTGTGCGCTGCACTGGTGTATTTTGTGTCTTCTTTTTCTCTTTTTATTTAGCTCCAGTCGAGTGTTTTTATCATTCACTCTCCGTTTCTTCAAGCTTTTAATCAACATTGGCCGAATTCCATTATTCGCACGAAGCGCTTGAAGCAGTCTTTCATCTGCGTCGCACCACTGGACTATCCCCTCAATCTGTCTTTTTCCCTCTGAGTTTTAAGTGATTTCAT
This sequence comes from Phymatocera aterrima, assembly GCA_963170745.1. Taxonomy (NCBI): domain Eukaryota; kingdom Metazoa; phylum Arthropoda; class Insecta; order Hymenoptera; family Tenthredinidae; genus Phymatocera; species Phymatocera aterrima. Next base: position 322,084 of record OY720660.1, read on the forward strand.
TGAATAATGGAACTCGGCCATTGTAGCCAGAAAGTAAAAGGTAAAGGGACGAAACTCCGCTGTGCTCAATCGACGAAAGCGACTCGACTTGTGGATTCCATATAGGCCCGTTTCCTCCAACGTGGATCAAGATTTGATCTCGGTTTAAGTCGCTAAAGGTAGTCGGTGATTGGCTAATTCCGAGTTGAAACCGAGATTAAATCTTGAACCATAGACTTAGTAAGTCTATGCTTGAACCATGTCGAAGGAAACGGGCAAGGCTTCTCTCTGACGGGCAGAATAGTACTGCTGTTTGTGCCCACCAGTAGCGCTCATATCGCGTCTCCGCAGAGTGGGGCAAAGTGTGGCCAATGCTGATGCCTTGCGCTGATTGGTCCGCCATTCATGGGCAAATGCCATAAGAAATACACGTGAGGAAATGACGCACGAGCCGAATGCATTTGTGTCCGTTTACCATAACTAATGTTTGTTGGTGGCGCTTCCCAGCCGATTGGCAACACTCTGCTTATACCCACTCCACCTGCGCGCACTAAAACGCGGCGATGTGCGCAAGCATGTAATCATAATTGTTGTAGATGGTTGAATGCATTGTTACCCATGGTCGAATGCAGTGACTCCTTAATAGCACCTTCATAGCTCTGTTCATCTTTAGATGCACTTTCCACACTTTTGCACCTTTTCCTAGAACCCACTAGAAACTTATACCTTCTATTGGGCTGGAGCATGAAGTGTAATGGCGTTTTCAGAATGCACAGTTCAGGCTGAACTGAGTTGAAACAGAGATTCTCTGTCAAAAGTGTAGCTACGAAGAACAAACCTATTGTTTGCACGCATTGCCACGGTTCGCCACTGTTCAGTGCGCGCAGCGCCATAAGAGATTGGTTCTGCCCCATTTCCCACTTATGGGTAAGATCTCTATCGGTGCATATGATCGAAGGTTATAGGTAGATGGAATTTGACATAACTATTTGAAATTTGACATAACTATTGCACATAATGTATTTATACAACATCCGGGGTATATTCATTTAGAATAACAATCAGCAATATACTATACTGAAACTGCTCATATATGAGTAGTATGAGAAACGATTCATGTTTTTTCATCTCACACAACATACGTTGAATCGATAAAGATTGTTGGCACGCTATATTCTCGAGAAGAGCGACGGTGGTTCAGTGTTCAGAGAATCATTATTCCACGTACGGTATAGGTAGTGAAGTGTATAAGCTACGTAGTACGTCAACCTCAAGTCCTCAACCGAAAAGTGACAACGATTGGCATTTATAAGTTGATTGGAACAATTAAAACCTTCGGAATGTCTACGTCGATGATGTCGGGGGGAGCTAAATTACAAGATGATATAAACAGTATACCATTAGCAGATGACGATCCCCAGGGTACGTACGAAAAAGAGCAAAAGAGAGCGAGAGAGAAATAATCTTGAAATTCCAACGTGCTATTCGACCTACTTTCAATTGCCAATACCAATTGCTTCGGTTATTCTCAAGAAAACAATGATTCAGACACGATTCCTATTGACGAGAAATTTTAACGAAATTCTGTCTTCCAGTCATCATACCAGAGGAAGAAGTTCCTGACAATATGTCACATATTTCTGACGTTCTTGTTCACGGTCGCAGCATGGATTCCATTCCTTCAACATTCACAAATGGCAGTAGCAGCCCTAATAGTAAGTATTTAGATGTAATTTCAATATTTTGTATAGGTTTTGTATTGTGAGGCTGAAGTTTATATCGAAATGTGTTTTCTTGCGGCATTCTGGTTGCAAGACAGCTGACATTAAGCTTATTGTGATTTCGTTTTTGTCTTCAACGCTTCAAACCTGAGTTCCCATGTTATCGTATGTGCAGAAATTCCATTGTTACATCGTTACATGTAGTTCATAATCAGTTAGTCATCTCATTTATTGTAAGCTTTTGTAATAAATATAAGCAGTTCCACGTCAAGTCACTGAGCGAAATAATTGTCAGGACACAGATTTCCGTGCTATTTAACATACGTTCAGGATTATGGAGAGAAAAACTTTTGTCGACGCATTATCAACAATTTTCAGAAACGGCGGAGCTATCGCTATTTGAATTCGTGAGAACCGCTGCTGCGTCATTAAGCATGAAAATTCATATCTCCGAAGGTGGTCGTCATATCTCGACGATTCTTACAATATTTTGTTCACGAAAGAAAGTTCTCCCAGAAATGAATGTCATTTGAAAAAAAAATGTTGAACAAATATTTTGTTGACGATTGTTTATAAAATCTTACAGTCATTCTCGTGGGGCTTTGTGAATTCTTCTGGGATAAACTTTTTCGGTTACCGTGAACCTTACCCTTTAAATGCATGAAAAAAAATCCATGGACAAAATAGCGGTTCAGGAGACAAAAAGTAAAACGTCCCATCACAAGTCTGTGCATGTGCCTGTCTCAGTCCATGCCACTATTGTGAGCACGTTGTTCTGTGTAGCAGAGTCACATGTATTTACCTGCGTTGGTCCTTTCACAGAAATGAAGATATCAGCTAGTTATTCAATAACTGTTGCCTTTTCGAATTTGTACACAAGAATAATATCTTTGAAATCATATAATACCTTTTCTGAGAATTGACACATGGTTCTGATTCATTGAACACATCTGTGCTGGAATTATGTTTGTCTTTATCGCTCTTCTTTGTGAAATATGAACGGTCGATCTCTTGCAGTATTATGGTAGCTCCTAAAAGAGCTGATAGTTGAATGTCCGATGCGGCGGGTGCACCTACAAGGGAAAATAGGTAGGTGTCCGACCTCGATTCGAATGAAATTGAAATATGTTTTAGAGATTCGAACACTAAGAGACACGTATCTTTTGTATCAGCTTGAATACATATCTGAGGGTGAAGCACTCTCTGAAATTTGGTAAATTAGACGGGCATCTGAAAGTTTTGAGTATAGGGAGCTGTAGGCTGCCCTCTATTTGGGGGTCGGTCGAACTTTGACCATGATCCCTCCTAGATCGGTTCAAAATGGATGGATAAAAATCTGGGTGATAGTTGAGCTCTCTAGCTCAATAGAAAAAGGTGCCTGTAGGCCCGTATTGCTGCCCATTTAATTAACATAGGATTTTTCATTGAAAAAATTAATTTTTTTTTCCATGCCTGCAGTGCGCTGGTAAAATCCGCCATTCTGTCACTTTACAGTACCATAGTTAGGGAGTATGTATATACAAATTTTTCTAGCCATCTACAATCATATTTCACGGAGTAGCCACTGTCACCTATGTGAACCTGGCACCCGATATGTTCAAAAATCAATTTTCAAAATTTCTATCGATTCTAAATGCTTTGTAGTTGTTTGTAGCAAAGAAATTTTCGTTTGCAATAAAATAGTAAATAAAAAGCAAAAAAGATACAGTGTTTCGAAAAATGGGGCACACCCCACTTCGAAATTTTTGAAAATCGTAAAAAGCTGTAGGTGTGGGGTCGTTTGTAGTTGATTGTAGTGAAAGAATTTTCGTTTGCAGTAGTCCGGGAAAAAAGTTACAGTGACACAAAAATTACTGAATTTGAATTTTTTGAAAACTGAAAAATGGCTGTAACTTTTTTCCCGGACTACTACAAACGAAAATTCTTTCACTACAATCAACTACAAACGATTCCGCACCTACAGCTTTTTACGATTTTCAAAGATTTCAAAGCAGGGTGTGCCCCATTTTCGAAACGCTGTATCTTTTTTGGTTTTTTACTACAAACAACTACAAACGATTCAGAATCGATAGAAATTTTGAAAATTGATTTTTGAAGATGTCGGGTGCCAGGTTCACATAGGTGCCGCTGCCGACAAAAAGTGTAATTTCTCCAAAATTTTAATTTGTCGGCGGCGGCTACTCTGTGGAACATAATTGTAGATGGCTGAAAAACTTTGTACATACTTACCAACTGTGGTACTATAAAGTGACAGAATGACGAATTTTTCCGGCGCACCACACGCACAGAAAAAAGTTAATTTTTACACTGTAAAATCCTAAAATTTCACCCAGGTTTTTATTTATTTATTTCGAACCGATTTGGGGGATGTTGTCTTCAAGATTCCATCGACCCCCAAGTAAGGGCCACCCTAATGGAGTTGGTCGATTTTAATGAAACCTATGCCTAAATGTTTCTATATGAAACAATAATATAATAATTATACAATTATACACTGACGTCCATTCATATTTCAGAAAGCAATTGCATTAAGAACAAATATCATTCAAGCACAGATGTGTTCAATGTATCAGAACCATGTGTCAATTTCCAGAAAAGGTATGATATGATTTCAAAGAAATAATTCTTGTGGAAAAATTCGAAAAGGCAACAGTCGTTGAATAACTAGCCATTTTCATTCCTGTAAAAGGAGTTCCCAGATGAATACATGCAAATCTGCTACACAAAACCACGTGCTCGTGAGAGTAGTACGGACCGAGGTCGGCACACACACCGACGCGTGATCAGGCGTTTTATTTTTGTCTCCTGAACTGCTATGTTAGCCATGGTTTTTTTTGGAGATTTGAAGGGGACGGTTCAAGGTAACACAAAAAGTTTATCCTAGAAGAGTTCATGGCAAAATATTTGTTCAATATTTTGTTGTTGTTAATTATATTTTATTGCCTGATTGTGCATTCCTTCGTGAAAAAAATGATCTAAGAATCATCTTGATATGATGAATACTTTCGGAGCTATGAATTTTCATACTCAACGCCATTTTCAAAATATCTGAATATGCTTTGACAGAAATTTTTGTTTCCATAGTCCTAAACATATGTTTGATGTGAATGTCTCAAAAATCCTTATCCTGATGGTCCTTTCTTGAGTGACTGGATGTGCAACCGCTCATACGAATGATAGACCCTGAGATAAATTTTGTTTATCTATCAAAAACTACTTTGCCATTTTAATTAGCTTGTAAAACCATGATTAGATATTAATTTTGGATAAAACCAGTGAAATCATGTTTGAGAAATTATAAATTTCATGAAATCAGTTATTGGGGTGAACAATACTTAAATGAATTTTCCGGGAAAGAATGGGTAAAGCATCTCGTTTATGTTGATGAATGCTATCGGGATATAAATTCTGAACGAAATCAATGCAGCCGTTTTCCGAAAATATGAAATTTCCCAAACTTGGTCATGAGTGGTCGACCCCTAATATTAGAGGCGGAATGAAACGTTGACTTCGCCGTAACGTTTCACAATGTGATATCCAAATACAAAATTTGTGGTGAATTCATCCAACATGGTTGCAACTTCAGCCTCATATACAAACAAACCAGATTATTTCATCCGCTTCTCCAAGTTCCTGAACCCATCAAATACTCCGATCAATCATGGTCTCTGAATGATGAATTTTCGAGATGTATATAAAATACTTTCACTTCAGATGAGGTAGTAGAAATATTGAAAGAAGTACTCTTCAAAACTATTAGGCGCAAAATGATCATGGAACATGACAAGATATTCTAAAATCCATAGGCGCATGAATTACATTTATACTGCTTATTTTGAATCTCTGGAACCTCCATCATGTGCTTTTCAAAATTTCTAACATAATCATCAGTGAGTTACAAACAAGAGAGCTAGATGAGCAAATCAGATTTCCAATCTCAGCAATTTTGGTGAAATATCGACCATTTTTTTGGCAGGTATCTCATCTTTACACCTCTTTTCCCCATATGCGCACTCCTTTCCTTTTTCATTATTTTTCCAATGCCGATATATGAGTATCGAGGAGCCATTTTGAATCATCGTAAAATCCTGCTTCTCGTTATCCATAATTATCGCTAAACCAGACAATTTTTTTGTTCTCTTTGAACAGTTATCATATTTCTTTGTATATCATTTAGGTTTAGATCCTGACATAAGCCCCGATGAACAAGAAGAAAAAGCTAGATTGATTGCACAGGTTTTGGAATTGCAGAATACCCTCGATGGTTAGTATAAATAAGTAAATAGATAGCTGCATGACTCATCAATGAATGGGCCAGAGGACAGAGGTACCTGTTTCGCACAATGTACATACATATTTTAAAATGGACATTCCAAAAGATAATCAGAAGTGCTGAGCACTTTCGAAATTGGGCATTTATCCTGATGATGAGTCTTTTGGAGTCCATTCACAGCTGAGTTGTGGAGAATCGAACCTCTATCAGAGCATAAATCATCATTGAGGAATATTGAATCATATGCTATTGACTTTCATTTGGTCGTCAAATTAGATTCTGATTTGTTGGATGAATTTTTTCTCATAGATTTATCCCAAAGAGTGGACAGCGTCAAGGAAGAAAATTTGAAACTACGAAGTGAGAATCAGGTCCTTGGCCAGTACATTGAAAACTTGATGTCCGCCTCAAGCGTTTTTCAATCTACAAGCCCAAAGTCGAAAAAGAAGTGAAATAATTAATTAATTATAACAATTATTCCTAATCAATAACAGACAAAACAAATACAGAATGTCAGTGCTATAGTTGCTCCCCTGAGCCAATATTTATGAATTAATTAATTGTTTCCACTTTAGACTTTTTTATTTTATGGGAACTAGATTTATTCAAAAACTAGCAAGCAGACACACTCATTACTGCTGTCTATTCAATTTTTTTAACTCACGTAATAAAATCATGCATTCACAAAGGGAATAAAAAACATTTAACATTCCTTTCGCTGTTTTTTCCCTCGAGTTCTTTAGAATGTCAATTTACTTGGTCAGATATCGATACGACTCTCGAGATTCTGTGTCGAAAGAATTTTTCTTAATTTAACGAATTCAGATGTTCTTGTATTTGCCAGTATGTTCATACCGTGAAGATCCCCTGAAATGGTATACTTCCTGCGGATGATCTAGGGACAGTTGCTGTAGTTGGACAAATTATTTACATTAGTTGCCAATGTAAATTTTGTTTGTCCACAACCAGAACCAGAAAATTTTGTATTGATAATTAATGTAGATAAGCTGTCTAACTATAGCGACCGGCCTTAAATAAACCACAGAAAGTGTACACTGGAAAAATTGCGGTGCCGACTGTGTGAATCTATGCATGCCAACTATCGTTTGTCCACCTATACTAATAGCATTGTAAACAAACAATAAAAGGTCTCCAACATGTCACATTCGGCACTGCGATTAGTAGATCGCACTGTCTCGAGAGATATTGATGGTATAGTATTAAGGGCTTTCGAGCACCTCCAGAAACGACGGAGCGATGGCGATAGTTGTGACAATTCTATCAGTAGAAGAGTGAGTGCGACAAAATCGGGGACTGCGGCTACATGATTGAGTCGCATGTGGGTGTTTGTGAATCATGATCACCCTGCCAGGTTTTTCCTGTATAACTGATTGTCGTCAGAGTTGTATCAAAACATTCATGCTCTCAGTGGTAAGTGCGATCTGGTTAGCAATTCCATCGTATTTCTGGCTGAATACTCCAGAGAGAAATAAGATTGTAGTTCGATGGCTGAGGCGCTTGCGTCATTGTGTGTCAGTGAAAGTCACCGATAAATAAAATGTAATCAAAAATCTCAGGCACATTTATTTACTCAATCGACACCGGAGCGCAATTCATGATACTTCAAGAAAAGTTCATATTCAACTTCAAAATTATTAGAGATTTTATGCAGACGTAATCCCACTGAAGCATATTCACGACTAAAACATGCAAAATTGTCACCACTATTGCTGCCCTCAAAAGTTTTTAATGTGAAGTGTTTAGCAGCATGAGAAAATGAGACAAAGCCAAGAATTTGATGATTTTCATTAACCCCGTTAGCAGTGTGGTGAAAGTGAGATTTTCGTGCCACTCTTGTGTAAGAACAAATTTTGATAGATTTATCCCATAATTTTAGTATTACTGATAGCTGAATTTGAATCTGAAATCAGATTTCCAAAATTCAAAATGGCGGATACAAATTCGAAAGATAGTCTGATTCCGTCAATAGTGAGTATTTGAAGGATTTTGAGGTCGCTGAATTTGGAACTGAAATCAAATTTCTAAAATTCGAAATCGGGGATCCAATACGTCGGATGCAAATGATTAAATAAATCCAACTACTTTTCGAATTTGCAGCTGCCACGTAGGATCCGCCATTAAGAATTTTGGAAATCTGATTCCAGATTCAAATTCAGCGACCTCCAGAACGATAATACTCATAGATCGGCCATTTTGAATTTCGGGAATCTGTTTTCAAACTCAGATTCAGCGACCTCAAAAACTGTGGGATACCAAAGAACAGTCAAATCGATTTAGTATAAACACGGTTTTTTTTCAAATACCCACATACATGTCATAACACAAAAGTGGTACGACTTTCTTCTGCCCATATGCGTGTCACTCACTGTCAAAGGGTTAATTGTTTAAGCGATCATAAATTAGGTGAGTGTTTTTTATGTTCATAGTTTTTGAACACGTGATATACGGTTGCAAAAATATGTTCAATACCTTGTATCCGCATTTGGAAGATATTGTTTTTTTATTCATTAAAACTCTCTAGGAGAAGAGGCTCTGAGTGTAAGAAAAAGCACGTGCTTAAAGAACATCGACATTAATTACATGAAAAAAATTAACAAAGAAAATAACAGAAAAAAGAGTTGAATTCACAATTTATAAATTTTTTACCACAGTGTGCTTATTAAAAGGCTTATTCTATGTATCTATATATAGTTAATAAAATTAAAAAATCATAATATATTATATATAATTAATATAAATTAAAATGCAAATTGATGTTGACAAAAATTATTATTTGCATTTCACATTACCTAAATCGGGGTATATGCACTATATGATACTTATTTCACGTTTCTGTTGTGAATAATTCAACTTATTATAATTTACGTCAATAGTTTAGCAGAAAAAACACATAAATATAATTTATAAGTATTGAAAGATAAATATTATTCGGCACTCTTGATTTATTTGTACTGATCGTAAGTGACACAATTGTATTAGAATATTTAGTTATTGGACGTTGAGGAAATCTCCCGAAATTGCTGAAACACAGGGATAGGAATTTATTTTATTATATAGATCGTAGTTCTCTCTTTTAGCCACTCTTCTTGCCTCGTGTGCAAAGTAGCAAACTATACAAATTCTACATGACGTTATCACATAGCGCATGATAGCGCATAATTTGAACGTAGTTATTATACGTTCTAAGAATTCGTGAAATTTGATAATACCTGTCACTCGATTTACACATATTCTATTTATCGTATAGTTCACACACGTATATGTATTTTATTGACCAAGAAAAAAAGAAAAGAAAGGAATGAGAAGAAAAGCGAAGCAAAAATGTGTAGCGATCCTTATACTTCAGAAGCTTTGCTTAACGGAATTCATAGCAAATGAATATGGATCGCTGTTTATTGTAGATATACAGAATTCGATAATTAATTATACATCTTATATATAAATATACAAATGTATAATGACTATAATTATTACGAAAATCAATACGAAAGTTCGTAATAATATGTAGATATTATAAAGTATGTGAAGAAATATATTATCAATGCTATTGTGAGGAAAATCAGGCGCATGTGCACAAGCGATATATGCACAAATTAATAAAAATCATATTCTGTTATGCAATTATTGATATGGTTTAACAGAGATTAAATTTTATGTGTTTAAGGATTCGATAACGATCTTCATTGACCCATGTGTACTTCTATAACTAAGCTCCATTGTTTCTCCTTCATCCCCGAAAAAACGAGCGACAAAAAATCCAAAGTCCAGTGCCAGTGAAAAGACCGTGCAAATACTACGATCAACTTCAGTGGAAGTCCAGCCCTTTAGCAGCTGCTGAAACGTTCACAATGCAGGGTGGCGTGAATTCGACGAATCTAATTGTGTTCCTGACGTTGATGTACGTCGCGGATATGGTTAAGGCGACGCCCAACGTCACGATGGAATAGCCAAACCAGTCGATCAGACCCTGAAATCTATTCTTGTTGAGATACATCGCACAAGAGGTGGATATCGGACGATCACCACTTTTCCTCTTTGAGTCCGCTGGCTTGCTGACGTCCAAATGAATCGGTTGGCCCTGGCCCGCACCCTCCTCGTCGCTTTGGTCACTCGAACTCCCGTTGTCGTAATAAACGTAGGAGTGTCGGCTTATCGTATCTGACTTGGAGTCAAATTTGAACCCGTAATGAACTGACTGTGAGTGAATTTTCGGATCTGCAATATTGGCTGAACCTCCGCGCTTTTTAGATACTGAGAGAACGTCAGGAGTTGGACCCCGCATGGCTTCAGCCTCCAGCTTTTTTATCCTCGAGTACATCAGCGGCGGAAGAATAAAGACGAGAGGTCCGGTCAGGGAGCCACCGATCAATGCCATCACGATATCAAATCGTGGAACTGATTCGCCCAATGCTACCGCCAGGAAGACCAACGCCGATCTCGTCACACACCGCTTCCAGCCGAATGCTGCAAGTTGGTAATGGACCATCGGCATGAGTTGGAAAGTGGAAATGAGAATGAGCGAACGTTACATTGCAGACATAACTAACATCTCTGCACGTGCAGTTTGTCCTCTACGTGCTGAAAAAGCGCTGTGTGGCCCACTGCACTGGAAAGACAGAGCTGCAGAGCCGCGAGCAAGATTGCTGTCCGAGTTACCGATCCCCCAGGAACAAGCTGCAGAACATTCGCTGTTGTTTCGTCCCCGTACTTCCAGGCTGCTAGACCCGTTGATATAGCGAACAACGTGCCTGTAACTGATAACGTATTTCTGCAAGTGAAATTCAGAATTTATCATAGCAATTCTGCGGTATAATTACGTTTTCCAACTGATTCAACACTCACAAATAAACGAGCTTATCACAGCTTTGCTTATGTCCTCTGGTTCCCGCATATCCACCTGTATGGTCATCAGTGTTGGATGGACGTCAAACTGAAAAGCCAGGATGGCGTAGCTGTAAATTGATATGGTGATATGTACAGACATTGTTCTCCAAACAGATTTAGTGGCAATAGGGTTTTCAGACGTCAAGGATCCTAAAGTCATCGATTTCGAATGATTTTTGAGGATTTTTCAAGAAGTAATGAGAATTTCAGACAATTCTGAGGATGTAGTGGAGGGGTGTGTACTAAGTTCCATTTTCTAGACTAGAAAAGTTTTCCTGTTGACTGCAAGCTCTATAGAACTCATTGATGAGCTCTCAGATGAGCATCTAAAACCCAAAACTGACCCCGATATAAACCGTTCCCAAGGTGGCCAAAGAGGTACCGGTTCCGCATCAGTGATTACATCGTCAGTGGCGATGCACCACCAAGTCAGCAGCGCAGTAATTGTGACCACAACTGCTGAGGACATTGCTAACCACCTTGTATCAATAAAATAGAGAAATTAGTAATGATTCTGGATGTATGTATACGTATGTTGTGTCGAATTTATTGGACGTGCTTATCACTTCATATCGCGCGGACTTCCAAGCCACATTATTGGACAGAGTAGAACACCGACGATTAGCAGCCAGTAGCAGAACGAGAGGTTGAATTTTTCTTCGGAAACTTTGAGGCCGAAGAGCTGGAGATTCTGAGAGGCTGAAAAATGAGTCTTGAGTATTTTTTTTCTATAGTATTATATTTCCCGCGGGTTTTTTTCGAGTGAATAAGACACACGTGTTTGATAAAAAAGCACTACATATGGATATCAGTCGCTATAATTCAACTGGTTTATTCGCGGATGACCCTCCAAATTTACTTCAATGCTTACTGATCCTTCATTACCAACTAAGAGACTCGGTATCCCTCCACCGAAGACCGTCAAGTTCAATAGCACCGTCACACAGCTACGCGCACAAGGGCCCATAGTTAATTCGGCCACTGCCGCTAAGGGGTATCTGTGAATAATAGTGATCAGTTGATAATTAGAGATTAATAACATAGAAAAACTTCGTAATTTCACACTAGTTTGCACAGAGCCTCGAGTATCCGCGACTTTACAGTATACTCAGCGGTACCGATTCTTCCGAGTCAATTGCGGGTCCAGAGTTGATGCGATGATCCAGGATCTTCCCAAAAGTCCTGCTGTGTACATTTGGAGACTGAATACTAGCAGAACCAACGGAATTCCCAACCAGCCTGAAATGGAAGTCTTTCTATTAGTGGTTTGACAATATCATCACCCTCCTGCATTCCACCCTGGCGGACTAAGTTTCTACGCTTTCCTACGAAGAAATCTATGATTTTTTACGATTTTTTACAAAAATTTCTACGATTTTTCAGGGAAACTGAGAATTTTTGTCTAAATTTTCTTCCAAATTCGTTTCTTTTCGTAGATTGTCGAAGAACGGTATCGTTCTGTGGGATGCGGTTTCATATTTTCTCGTAGAAAGTTGAAGTTTCTCATGGTTGAGCATCATCATAAAATATCGAAAAATACAAAAATTGTACAGTATATTGGTTTACGCGTGCGGAAAGTAGGCGATTTCCGACGAGTGTGCAGGGGGCTAGTACCACCGGATCACGAGCCAAAGGCCGGTGCGCAAACGTCACTCGTATTCGTGTGAATGCAGTATGACCCGAGGCAACTGCTGCTAACCACATACCTATATATATACGAGTCAGAAATCCCCTATTCGCACTCGTCACACACCACATTTTTTGTAATTCCTGAGAAGGGAAGTTTGATTCGAGAAGCAATCGAATCAAATGATACTCATGTCATTTCTGTTGATGAGAGTCATTTTTTGCACTAGTGCGGAAAGTAATGTCTCCAGCACTGTTCGTAAAAGAACCTTTCCGCACTAGTGTTCGTATTCGTCAGTATTCTTGTGAATGCAGCACCCACCTTTGGCTCGTGATGATAACCACACACTCGTCGGAAATCGCCTACTTACCGCACTTGTAACACAATTAATGTATTAATTCCATACGAGTGCGGGAATATAGTACTTTACACACGCTAAACATGCTTCGAAAATCAAATTTTCCAAGCAGGTGTTACAAAAACATATCGCGTGACTAATGGAAAACAGGCGTAAACAATATATTTACGCCCTTTCGCAATTTTCAAAGGGAAAAAAGCGTATATTTTTTTTCTCTATTCAACTAGAAAATCTGTGAAACGAGAAAATGCGTCAATATTGAAAAGCGAAAACGAATAAAAGCAAAAAGGCGTAAACGCCGGAGATGCGCCTCTAGCTGTTGAAATTTGAAAACAAATCAGATAATTGTTAATGCCCTAAAAGGGCGTATCCACCAAAATTTTGTTTTCGCAGGTATATCGCAGAGATTCATCGATTTTGAGAAAAAGTCAAAAATTTCAAAAACAATTGTCAACTAACGGTATCAGGTCGTATACACCAAATTTGGTTCTTTATTGTAATATCGATAAATCTTTGCGATTCATAAGTTTTTATAGCAATAAAAACAGTAAAAAAACAAAAATTTGGCGGATGCGCCCTTTTGGCATTAGTTGGCATGATTTTTCTCAGAAGGTAATGCCAGGACGTATCCTCCAAAATTTCGTTTTTATTGCAATATTAATAAATTCTTGTGATTCAGAAGTTTTTGGAGCATTTGCTGTGAAAAAAAATTTTTGCGGATAGGCCCTATTCCGACAATTTCACCAATTCTTATTTTTTTTCAAACATTTTCGACTTTTTCCAAATATTAATGAATTTTTACGTTCTAGAAGTTTTCCGAGCATTTGCGGTGAAAAATAAAAAAATTCGCAGATACGCCCTTTTGGCATTAACTTGTACAAAATATTATGCCGACTAACGCCAAAAGGGCTTATTCACGACACTTACGCTCTTGCGCCTTTAAATTTTTTACACGAAAAAAACAGTGGTTTCTTTTGTTACACCCGGTTTTCTTTCAATTGGCAAAAAAAATGTTTATTTGCCCTTTTGCCATGAAAATCTGCTTTTCGTCGCTTACGCCCTTCTTGCATTAGTCAAATCTATACTAACGAAACCTTAAATATCCTCATGTTTACCGATCCTATATATATATATTACTCTTGTAATAATGCGGAGAATTTTTAATAATTATATCCACGGAACTCGATGAAAAATTATTACTCAAATTAAGAATCATTTCAATTAGATATATGAGTCAGAAGTTACTGTCGTTATTCCCGACAATCTACTAATAACCAGTTTTTTTTTTACATAATACTGTAGAATTTCGTGATTGTCTGTAAAAATCAAGAGTATTCTATATTATAGTTTAAAGAGATTTTCAAAGTTTTTCGTAATTTTCGATCATGAATACAATACAAACAAACTATATATGTTGTTATTTTCAAGATGGCATTTCATTGTATCTGTAGGACCTATTTTTAATTAAAAATGATTTGGTTAATTAAATAGCCTCTGATGAGGGCAGAACAACACTGCCGAAACGTTAGGCAACGTGTACGTAGGTATATATACATACACCGAATTGACTCAACTCGATTGATTGAGACCTTTCCCTCAATATCCCAAATTCGAGTATACATACAATCTATTCTCTTTTGTTTTACATTGTAGAAATTCGTAAATTCTCGTAGAAATTTGTGATATGTTACCGACATTTACGGATTCTATTCCAATTTTGGGGGATAGTAGCTTTTCGTAATATTCCATGGAAAATTATAGTTTTCTACGTTTTCTATTTTACATTGTAAGAATTCATAAAATAACGTAGAATTTCCTAATATTTTATTCTAATTTTCTGTGGTGGTAGATTTTCATGCAAAATTCTGAATGATCGTAATTGACGTAGATTTGCATCAAATTTTGTGGTTTTCTCTGAAAGAAACTAGACGATTGATTACGATTTTCTACGAATTTCTATTCTTCAGGTCCGGTCGGTTCGTAAAAAATCATAGAAATTATTTTTACCAGAGGACACAATTTAACGAATTTGAAAACCATGATCTGCCAGTAAATTGAACAGTACCGAAAAGGTCAAGAAGAAGGTCCGCGCTCATTCCTTTTTCTAGTCAGTCCTCCAAGATAGGTATTAGCTACCACACATACTCTGAACATCAACAGTTTAACTCCCATAATTTCTCATATACGCGGGTTTTCTCAATTGATCGGAAATGTATTATTGGGCTAATCTGGTTGAGTGGATGAATTTTCCGATGGATCATGATTTTTATCATTTGTGTAATCACGTTTTACGCTCGTCGCTTGCTCCCATCTAGGCTCACCTGTAAAAAATACAATTCTGATGATCAACTCACCGCATTGTATGATAGCTCTGGGCAGCGCAATGATTGGAAAAACTCCAAAAATGTCAACGACACATAGTGTAGCGAAGACGAGAGACAACCCGGACTTAGCATGTCCATAAAGGAGAGGAATATACTCCCCGTCCATTTCCTAACGAAGCTGATAAGAAGACTGATTCCAGGATTTGAAACGACCATACAGTCAAGACTTCCTGGCCGACACTCGACCGGTTTCTCCTGGTATATCGTGAAAATTGAAATCCGATACGCGCCCCACGTCGGAACACATACATGTTCGTTACGCATGCATACGTGATATCGATGGTTATTTACAGTACCTACGTATCTGTCTATCAGTTTAAGCTCCTCTGTCAAGCAGCATACTCGCCAATGTGGGCACGGCGAAGACCCACAAGGTGAGGCAAGAATATACGTGTATGCTCCGCTCTAGTCGGTGGCCAACTATAGTTACTATGGGGAGATCGTTTCTGAAGCTCGTGCATACAACTAGCTGCCGCCACAAATTTTTGTCGCCTGATATTCCCTAATTTTGACCACACCGCCGCGCCGGTGATTTCCAGCAGATTTTTGAAAAGATTCGGAACGCTGGAACATGTTGATTCTTCTCAAGGGGTCGCAAATTATAATGTCGCACAGAAGGTACGGGACTCTTAAATTCAGATAAATGAGTTTCTCCGGAAAGTTCGGTACGACCAAGCGATCAGTACGAATTGGAATAGTTAAATTTGACAACAAATATTTAAAATACTCCAAATTGTGGTATCAGTTTTTTTCTTCTTTTTTTGTACGCCCATTTCACGAGAAGAGTATCACCGAAATATTTCGGAATACCAGTTGCTCTCCGACGCTTTTTCGTCCATTGCATGCATAGTGGAAGGAGGGATATACCTATAGTACTATAGCAATATTCGAGATTTTGTTACAAAATATCTTTATTTTCAGCGTCAAAATTAATAACGTGTTTTACAGTTGCCAAAAATAAAGTCTAATCGGTTTATTCTGTAGTCGGTTTTTAATCTGATGTTTTTTTTTTTGTTAATCTGAAGGGTTTCGGTCGAGATTTAAGTATGTGATTAATAAAATTGTATGTGTGCACTTACAAATGCCTTAATTATTTATTTTATTTCGAAAATTGAGTCTTACTTATGCCCCTCGAAGCCTGTAACCGAATTCATGAATGAGCTTATATATAGATACGTATGTAATAAGGAAAAGTTATGAATTTCGATTTATATTTTCATTTTTCATTTTCAGAGGCACGATTTTGCTAAGTATAACGTATGAAAAATTCTCTGATTCGGGAAAAAATTCGTCGGTTGTAAAGACATGGATGAATAGCATACGTATGTCGTGTGTATGTATATCATGAATTTTCCTGTATAACTAAATGTCATTATGAATCTCTGATATTATAAGAAACTGCACCTCGACCGACACCTCCGATTTTTTAGTTTTTTGTCTCTATTCCCTTCTCATTAATATTAACAATGTTTAATCAATGCGAGATCTAGATAATAATAATATCAATAATACATATAATAACTTACAACTTACATATCTTTATTACATTGTATGAGAAAATCTTAAGATGTAATCATATTCTGCAATAATAATGTTATAACAAATGAAATAATACCAACACGTCATGTTTTCGTCATCGACGCGCGATATTTGTCTCTCTGGTGGGGTCATAAAATTTGTAAGATTCGGGAAGCTCACCATGATGAACCATCGATCGAATCTCAAGTTTCGTCAGCATCTTTCACGAGATCAAAAGATTCTTTTTCCACAGATATCTATCCCGTTTGGAATGTAGGCTTGAAAACCTTATGAAATAATTCAATACCCTCTTAATCGTACCATATAGACTCTCAATTACAGAGCATGTAAAATTATTCCTTTCTGAACCAGTCCAACCCCGACCAACGCTGTGTTATGTAGGGAGTATGGTATTGCCAGGGAAATAAAAATATTTTTTCTGAACCGCCAAGATCAAAAACTCTACAAACGAATGAAATAATGAACCTCGCCAAAGTACTGTGGTGTCATTAAAGTCTGAGGGTTACCACATCGGATTTGGAGATGTTCCATTCTGGTAGTACCGAAAACTAAAAGATTCATATTTATTTTGGTCCTGTGGATTCCGAATCTGAGATCCGATATTCGAAATTTGAGATAACAGATTCTGTAAAGTGGGCAAAGATATTAAAATTTACCGACATTTTCAGTTTCGAATTTAAAAACCTCGGATACGGAATCTGTGACTCAATAAATCCTTTGGCACTGGAACAGACTTTTGTACTAGTTGTTCGGATCAAGATATCTAAACATGAAGATTAGGAAGCTCCTCATTCGTTGATGCAGCTTCGTAGATCGCAACAAAGCGCTGTCCCTCTGCAAGGCTCGTCATTTTACGGTGGAAGTCGAAAAAAAATACCGGCCTCCTTATTTCCAATACCAGAATAAATACAGCAAATCCTTCTATCCTTCACCTAATTGTCACTTTTCGAACTTATCCGAACTAACCAATTACCATCATCCAGTACTAATACTTGTGATCTGAAGATAAAAGAAGAGTTTGAGAACAACCCAAGAGCTCCTTTAATCATCAGTTTCATATGCTGGTGATGCCGGAGAATAAGTTGGGCTAGTTGGTGAGTAGCCTGGTACAGGTGGTGAATAAGTAGGACTAGTAGGTGAGTAGCTAGGGCTAGTGGGAGTGTAAGTTGGGCTAGTAGGCGAATACTTAGTACTAGAAGGAGAGTACTGAGGGCTCGATGGTGAATATGTCGGGCTAGTCGGCGAATAGTTTGGACTACTTGGCGAATACCTCGTACTTCCAGAAGCCGTGTGTTGTGGTGAGCTCGGTGAGTAACTGGGACTGGTTGGTGAGTAGGTTGGACTTGTCGGCGAGTACGTTGGACTAGCCGGCGTGTATTGTGGCGAAGTACCCGCGAAGGATGGTGAGGTAGGCGAATAGCTTGGGCTGGTAGGGGAGTATTTCGGACTGCTGGGTGAGTAGCTTGGACTAGCAGGTGAGTATTGTGGTGAACTGGGCGAATAGCTTGGACTCGTTGGCGAGTAGTTTGGACTCGCAGGTGTATAATTTGGAGAACTAGGTGAGTAGCTAGGACTTGTCGGTGAATAACTCGGGCTGGTCGGTGAATAGCTCGGACTCGTAGGTGAGTAACTCGGACTAGTCGGTGAATAGCTTGGACTTGTAGGTGAATAGCTCGGACTGGTTGGAGAGTAGCTTGGACTCGTAGGTGAATAGCTCGGGCTTGTCGGTGAGTAGCTCGGGCTTGTCGGCGAGTAGCTTGGGCTGGTTGGTGAATAGCTCGGACTTGTTGGGGAATAGCTCGGACTCGTAGGTGAATAGCTGGGACTTGTTGGTGAATAGCTTGGACTTGTGGGCGAATAGCTAGGACTCGTTGGTGAATAGCTCGGACTAGTTGGGGAGTAATTAGGACTTGTCGGAGAGTAGGTTGGGCTGGTTGGTGAGTAATTGGGACTGGAAGGTGTCATGCTTGGGGATGTTGGTAGATACGCAGGTGAGGTTGGTGAATAACTTGGAGAAGCACCACCTGCAGGCGACATTGGGTATGGACTCATACTCGGGCCTGGACTACCCGGACTTCCTGGTTGTGGCGAGTAAACGGAATAGGCTGGGGATAGACCTGACGCGTCAGATGCTCCTGATGGAGAGAAGCATGCTCCGCCTGGTGTCATGCCGCTACCCAATGCTGGAAAAGTACAGTTTTTGAGTAAAATTTGTGAAAATAACGAGTAATTCATCAACACGACTGCAGGAATGTTGGAAAAACACTTTATGCTTATATTTTAGCAATCATCCCATGATTCAAGGACGTTCAATCACAAATTGAACAGTCATGGATAAAATTCAAAGACTAATTTTATCCTTTCGTGTATTTTTCAATCCTACGAGTAACTTTAGCCAGTTCCCGCTGCTCAAAAACGTGGAACTCCAATAAATCGAATGATAAATTATGATTCTGACTTACCAGGGGACATACTGGAGGCACCGTAGCCTGGGGTAGCGCCCATCTGGTTCCACGGTGTCATTTGTGGACTCATGCTAGGTGTTGCCGCGCTCCCAAAGAACATTCCTGCGCCGCCCATCATACCTGCACCAACTGCCATTGGTATTTCGATACCAGCTTTGCATTTTTCTGCATCAAGAAGTAGGTCGAAGCAGCCTGAAAAAAGGATGAAGGATGTAGCATGCTCATTATTAATCAAATAATGAGTTTGAAAGCATTATTTATGATCTAATAATTACCAGTTCCAAGACGTGGTAATTGACCCATAATGATATTCTCTGATACTCCTCTCATGGGATCGACTTCAGCATGGGAAGCTGCATCCAGTAAAACGTCTACAGTTTCTTCAAACGAACATCTAGAGCAACGCAAATGAAATTGAATTTTATAGATACGATAATAGAATCAGCGACGATTCCCAACATCTGATGTAAAAAGAGACCTCAAAGTATTAAAAAATACTGAAATTTTAGAAAAATTTGAATTCCAACACACCTCATAAGGGCACCAGTATCCTGCCTGTTGATACCGTGACGAGTGATGGCCATGAGATGACCCTTAGCTGTCATAACGTCACAAAGTAACGCAAGATGGCGATAGTTTACGTAAAGTCCATAGAATTGCAGAACAGTGTTCATTTCTTTTTCTACCGATTTTCTTACAGCCTCGATACCCAAGACTTGGAATATCTCGCAAATATCATTACTGAATGTTCGCACTGGATCAACATCTCTCTCACTCAATACTTTCATCAAACTTGTACCGTCAGTTTCTAAAAGCCATTCGGCAATCGCTTTAAACTCTCCTGTATCTGTGACCACTATACGCTTTTTTGAATCTGTTTGCGGCAAGTGCATGTACACTTTTCCTATTGCTTCAATACCCTGCAAAAAAAATTAGGCTTGAAGTAACTCTAAACAATGAGTAGATAGTTTTGGAACTTTTTTTGAAATTGGAGAGCATTTTTCCTACATAAAATCGGATCTTCCGGGCGTTTATTCAACAATGAAGGAATTGTTCACATGAAGGTTGATTAGATCCATTTTTTTTTAACAAAAAAGGGTTTTTTCACAATAAAGATAGAGTTTCAGAAAGGTATATCCAACAGACGGTATTTTAGTTCATTTTTTAGCAACGGAAGAAAAGTTTCACATGTAAAGACCGACAATTTCAACATCTAGGGATAAAAATGGAGAACCGAAGGCCATAATCACCTGTAAAGTCATGTCACTGAGCATATTTGCTTCGATACAACGCAGGAACATATCATCCTCCATTTTGTCTACAGTCTCTTCTTCGGTATCCTGGAATTTGTTGTCGTCGCTATTCATAATTCTGATACGCAGGACTAATTTCTCTGCATTGTCGTCATTGAAAATGCAATTCAAATCATCACCAAAACCAGCATTAATCTTTTCTGCGATTTGTTCCATAGTCAATTTCTTATCTGTGAATTCAATTATCAATTATAAGAGGTCCTTTTTTATATTGATTTTAGACTCAAATTCAATAGAGGAAATAGAGATCGAACCTGTCATTCTCTTCCGATCAAGTTCGATACGTAAAAGCCACGGAGAAATTTTGGTGGGATCGAAATCAGGCATTTCATAATAAACATTAACGAATTCCTGATCTTCGGCAATGACCGTATTCTGAGGATCAGGATCATAGTAGATTGCAGTATTAGCAGTAACTTTTCTCAGCGTTGTGTGTTCCAATCTGCAAAGAACATTCTTCGCCTTTTCAGCATCTCTTGCCGCTGCTCCGGTCAGGAAGACAGTCAGTGAAGGAGCCTTCGGTTTTTTACTTATGTTTATAATTTCCTTTAGTCTAGGCACTCCCAGAGTTACATTCTTTGATGATACTCCCGCGAAATGGAAAGTGTTCAACGTCATCTGAGTTGCTGGCTCACCAAGTGATTGAGCTGCTAATGCACCGACCATTTCTCCAGGAAATACCTACACGATTTAATAATTTTAATTACATATTTATACAGTAACCATGAACCATCTTATCAGCAGCTGTGAATTTTCGCAAACAAACCTGTGCCTGCTGAAATCTGGTCTCAATTTCTCCGATTAACCACTCGAAGGCTTCTGTGGAGAGTCTAAACTCTTCAGAAACGCATTTAGTGCACAAAGTGGAGCGCACTAAGCACTGGAACAAGAGTGTAGCATTCTCGTTTGCTAGTTTGCTGAGTCTGTCTTCGCCAGCGACAATTATACACTTTTCAAGCAGGTCTTTCACGCCTATAGGGAAATAAACGAGTGATGACAACTATAATAGTATTTTGAGAAAAATCTTATAACATTAAGAACATCATTCATTTGAACTGCGTAAACCTTGAATAACTCTCATGGGGCTTAGATCAGTGGGAGCACGTTTATTGATGTGGAAGATTTTCTGTCCATTCCATATCATTCTCTGCAAATTGCAAGGCAATACAACTTTCGATTCTCCGCTAGGGAAGATTTCACGTAGAGCGGTACGATCCCTGTTTAATTGTTCCCATTCTCGTTCTAGCTCGGATATCACCTCCCCAGAACCCATCATTTCGCGGACTATATCCTCGCTGAAGATACGGCGGAGATATCTGTAGGGAACATTTTAACAATTTAAGACTGAGAAGCAACGCTCTGTTTATGCTTCATAAACATTTCTCGTTAATTTTTATTTTTGAATGGATAAAACTAAAAAAAGGCTTTGTTTGAATGAGTTCAAATTCAAAATCTTCAGACTCATACTTCAGTGGAGTTCAAACTTTTCTCTGAATTTTACATTTTCCAAATTCCACTGAAGTGGGAAGGAAAGTTTAGAGAGACAATTTGAAAACATCTGATTTTTGACAAGTATGAGGGATTCTGAATGGAATTGTTGGAATTCTTCCATAATCCGAATAATGAAGATGAACAAGATGTGGAAAATTTCAAATTTAACTCCAATCGCTAATGACATGTTTGCACTAATTTTTCATCTTTTCATTGACAATTTGAAATTTGATCTGAAAGTGATGAAACGGAAGTTAAAGATTCGTGGAACTTCGAATATGAACGTATTTTGGGGGATTCATGGATTCTCAGTATATATTATGGAAATTTTTAGTGCATTTTAAAAATGATTAACAAATTCGTGGAAACTGCAGATACAAATTGTAATTTTTAGTTGTTTCTGATTTGAAAAATGAGCTAGTCAGTCAGTCAGTCATTGAATATTGGCAGAAAACGTAAGAAATTTATCGAAATATAGCACAGTCTTTATTTCTAACTTACCTTTCGTTAGTTGGATCAAATTTGAATTTTTTCTCAAAAGCCTTGTTACTGAGTTTGATAGTCGGCAGGTTTTGGAATTCTACAGTTTCCCCGCAGAGTCCATCCTCTCCATAACGAAGCTGAATAAGTTGTCCAACGGAATTTCTGACTGTACCATCATAGTGAACCATGACAGATTCCATAGCTTTGATCAATCGACGTTGGATGTATCCAGTCTCAGCAGTTTTCACAGCAGTATCAATGAGACCTTCTCTTCCTCCCATAGCGTGGAAATAAAATTCCGAAGGAGTGAGACCGGCAAGATAAGAATTTTCAACAAAGCCTCTAGATTCGGGACCGTAATCGTCTTTAATGAAATGTGGAAGAGTGCGCTTACGGAAACCAAACGGTATCCGTTTACCCTCGACGTTTTGCTGCCCCACACAAGCGATAACTTGAGAGATATTAATATTTGATCCCTTGGAACCGGACACCACCATAGCTTTCAAGTTGTTATATTCAGTAAGAGATTTCTTAGCAGATCCACCAGTCTTGTCACGTGCATCGTTGAGGATCCTGTTCACCTGGTTCTCGAACGTTTGTCTCAAAGTGTTACCAGGTGTAGGTTCCAATTCCATATTGTGAGCCTTCTGTATCACCTCTATTACATCCTCCTTAGCCTTTTTAATCGCCTTCTGGATTTCCAAGTAAGTTTGAGGATCGGCAATAGTATCTCCGATACCGATAGAATGTCCCTCAAGAAGCAGCCAATTGTTAATGACAGTTTGAATATTCCCGTAAAACCGTCCGCACACATCGTGGCCGAGCTCCAACATACAAATATGAAGGAGAGACCCGGCGGAAGTACCGAGTGTTTTTTTACACAAAATTCCCATGACAAGTTCACCGTGTTCTACCATGACTTTGGTATCCCCTGGCGAAATCCACTTGTATTGTCCGTCATCTTCTTCGTCAGGATGAGTACTGTGCGTTCTTATCATATTTACATTCCCAGGAATGATCAAGGAGAAGATTTGTTTCCCCGTCCACAATGGTTTTGGCTTCAATATGCAGGGTTGTGGCATTTTTCCATCCCAACTAGGCAGATGCATGAGGATATTCATCATCTGTTCTTTCTCGATGAAGACGTCTCTCTTGGTCATTTTTCTCACAGCTGTTAAAGTGTCCTGCACAATACCCATGACGGGTTTGTTAGCCTGCGGGGTAATGATTTGACGAGGTGTAACGTGGATGTTTTCAACCTCTGCTCTAGTCTCCATGGACTGAGGTACGTGCAGGTTCATTTCATCGCCGTCAAAATCGGCATTGTATGGAGAGGTGCAACTTAGATTCATCCGGAAAGTACTCCAGGGTAAAACCTTCACCCTATGACCCATCATACTCATCTTGTGAAGAGTTGGCTGACGGTTGAATATCACTAAATCTCCATCTCTTATGTGTCTTTCCACTCTGTAGCCGCACTGCAGATGTAGATCGGAAGGCTTTGGGTGAAACCTCAGATCTATTCTCTCTCCGTTGTCTCTTACGATGTATTTAGCTCCTGGATATTGTGAATTTCCTCGACGAACTAGCTCCTGCATTTTGTCGATGTTGAAAGGCGTCACTATCTCAGGAAATGTCAAATTCTGTGCAATACTTCGCGGCACTCCTACTTGATCTATTCTCAAGTTAGGATCAGGAGTAATGACTGTTCTCGCGGAAAAATCTACACGTTTTCCCATTAAGTTGCCTCTTATTCTTCCTTCTTTACCTTTTAATCGAGCTTTTATTGCCTTCAAGGGTTTCCCAGATTTCTGCATTGCTCTAGGCATGCCCGGCATATCATTGTCTACTAAAGTCGCCACATGGAATTGTAGCATCTTTATATTCTCCGAAATAACATGTGCTGCTGCGCCAGCTTGCTCATTCCTCAATAACTCGTTATTAGATTTTATTATATCAGCGAGTTTATGAGTTAAATCATCTTGATTCTTAGCTGATCCGTACATAACGACTGCAGGTCGGACTGAGAGAGGAGGAACTGGGAGTACAGTAACTATCATCCAATCTGGTCTTGCGAACTTAGGATCCATACCAAGGATGAAGGATTCTTCATCCGTTATGTGCTTCAGGATTTCCCAGGCTCTTTCTGCTGTTAATACAATCTTCTTCTCCTGAGAATCTTCGTTCACGTGCTTCCATTCTGCAGAAACATCAAGTCCTGATCTCCTCAGATTTGGCTGGTATCTACCGCACCCTCCATGACCAGGTTTTCTGTCCGCAGCTTGTGGCTGCTCTTGTCCGTCTTTGTTCACGTCCATTTCATCTCCGCCTTCGCAGATATTTTTGCTTTTACATAAATCATAGACAAAAGTTAATCGCTTTCGAGGCTGGCCTTTTGTTTTCATAACGATTTCTTTGATCTTTGGATTGTGCTGAGGGGAAAAAGGTGAAAAAATAATTAGGCTCTTGTTATTTTGTTCAATTTTCCATTGATTTTCAGATATAAATACTCCACACTTACCGGACTGACGAGAAGTTTCGAGCAATAAAAACAGACGCATCTAAGTATCTTGATGCTTTTTGTGATGAATCCGACATGGAATACTGGTTTTGCTAAATCAATATGACCAAAATGTCCAGGACACTCTGTCATGTTTCCTGCGCAGGTTTGACATCGGGAATTTCTGTCTATCACCCCTTGCCTGGGATCCATAAGACCACCAAGCTTCGGGCGACCACCTTCCATTGTCTCAGGGAAACGAATTCCTCCATCGGTAACTGACATACGACGCTTTAGATAAAAAGTAAAGTTTATCAAATGTAGGATCACTTCCAGTTGCATATTGTTCAGGGAGAAAAGTAGGACGTTAAATTGAGTGCCGATTGAAACTTCTGAAAGGAATTTCTCAACATTTTTCAATTTATGAGTAATAAAAATTCACCTCCTTAATCATTTTTCAACATAACTATACTCTGATGTCTGAAAAAATATCCTGTTCCAATTAATTTGAATACAGACAGTAGTTTCCTACTTCATAACTAACGTTGGAAATTGTTCAATAATTTCCCAAACTTTAGAGCTCTGATTTTCGAATTTTCAAACTCTTCCAGCGATTCATCGATCGTCTAGAAAGTCTGTAACTTTTTTCTGACAATTACATTCAATTGGCACACTATTCATAATCCAAAATCTGAAGTACATCATATATTTAGGTAAAGGATGTACAATTCAGATACAACATAATGGGTTTTTATACCAGTAGAAGGATTTTCATAAATTTTCTTTTATTTTGTGAGATTTTTCCTGTCATATTCTGTGCATTTTTATTTTTAAAAACCTGTTTATATGACTTTTGAAAGAGGGCTTATCATAGAAGATGCATATAACAAACATTTTTTGATCAGTTATCACGTAAAATCTAACATATTAGTAAATATAAGCTTGTGAAGAGTTGGCTTTGGGTGGAGATCGGACTTCCGAACGAACAAAAAGTGGGCGGGCCGAGATTCCGAATTCTGAAGATACGAATTCTAAAGTGGCCAAAGATCAAGATAGTGAAATCTTCATTTTCGATGTATTACTGAATTCATTGACAGTTTTCTTGAAAGGCTATTCACCTGAACACACTTGCATCTGAAAATGTATTTTCAGATAGTTGACATTTCAAACAAACGAAGCGTAGATTGTACGAATCTGGAAAATTTATATTTTTGAAATTGAAAATCCAGAGGGCCTAACAGGTCTATCAGCCAACGAGGCGACAAAAAAAAGTTGGAAAATAAAGGTTCAGGAACGGTAAAACTTCGATAAGTAAAATCTCGAACGTCCAGAATTCTGAGACGCCAAAATTCCAAAAAAAGACAAGTTGTCAATGATTATTTTCTCAGTATGAAACAATAAATGTGTTCCCTGATTTTTCACTAGCTTGGCTCTTCTATGCTAATGGGTTTTGGAATTCTGTCGTTCGGGTCAATAAATGCGGGTTCATCACCTCTTGTAACAAGCATAATTCTGAATTGTAAACACACGACTTTTCAAACGGTCGATATTTTGACCAATCGGATATTTCATCGCTCGTAGTCTTGCCTATTCTGAGGAATAATTTTTGGTATATTTTTCTTTCTATATTCTACACTTTCAGTAAATTGACTTTCGGAATTTCGGCCTGTCTATTCTTTTATCTTTCCGAATTTTTAACCCCACCCTCGGTATTGAGGAATTTCTGCAACAGGAAATTCTCGTTGACTAGTGAAACTTATTAAATCTTTTTTTCAAGAATGAGGAAAGAAATTTGAATACATTTTTCCGCTCCATGCGAAGGAAATAAAAACAGCTTAACAGAAAGCGACAACTTCGAAACAAGCAATTACAAAATTTTTGAGTAAAAAATTAGCATTGATATAAAACCATGGAAAGGTCTGATTGAAAAATCTAGCATGATAAAGCTATCAGATATCTTACTGTATGAAAAGATTCAACAGCCTGTAATTCAATGAATAAGCAACCAAAATTAATTCAAGAAGGAAAACAAAACAAGAGTTTAATCATTTTCAAAGCTTCAATTTATTGTGAATAACGATTCACCGTATCCCTTCGTGAAGAAAATAAGATGAGAAAAGTTAGTGCGCATGAAGAATACACCTAGGTATATGTATAATCTCGAAGATCATCTACACGCGTCATCTCTCACGAAGATCTGTATCTGGTTTAGTTGGAAATTCCATAGAAATGGTGACAAATGATGAACTTTATGTTATGAACAATATTCGCACTCAGATTAGTCGTAAATTTATAGGAAAACATTAATTGTGTCAAAAGAAAGTAAAGTGGATAATTGACGATAACAAAATAAAAATAAAGAACATGAGACAATGTGTTATATCTAAAAATCTGAAACTTTATTTATAACCATAATAATCATTCAATAATAATAGTAACAATAATAATAATGAAATTGTAATAATAATCAACAAGGATTGCAACATCGTAGAAAACCGCAGAGAGCCAAGTCACCATTAATCATTTTGTTATCTTATTGAAAAAAATCAGAACCATAGGTATCTCGTTTAATTTGTGGTGTAAAAAATCACAAGATCGACCCTCCTAGGACTAGATAAGAGAAAATAATAACATTGAATCATATTTGGGGACGCACTTATGCGCTACTCTGGAGTTCCAGGAATCTGGACATCGGAGAAAGGCGGGCAAACTGAAGTGAGGGAGAGAGAGAAAGAGAATGAGAGGGGGGAGAGAGCCAGGCCAGTAGGACAACACGTATGGCACGTATATACATACTACATACAGCGAGGCGAACACGAATAATGGGGGAATCGCGACATCGCTTCGATGTTGCCATAAATTCAGGTGAAATGGTTGGAAAATCATGAATTTTAATAGCCTACAGATAGCTGGCGATGCGGATAATGATTTACTCACAATTTCATCGGGGGAAAGAATGCCAAACTGCACTCGTTTCACGGTACGCAACGGCGCCTTGGAGTCAGACGTCGCCATTTCAACGATAATACCGCACGACTGTGGCCCGACTCCGCGGCCTTCTGCGTCGCGCCCCCTTCTAACGCTTACCGGCCAAAGCAGATGGTCACAGTCATGGAGTGAACAATCCGCGAATGTTCACTCTATAAGTCTGCTTTGGCCTACCTGCATGTGCACGACGTCAATTACCCATTCCACCGGACAACGAATCGCGTATCAACTTTGAACAAAAAAAACAGAGAATTTCTTCTCAAATGTTGCATACATAGGTATACATATACGTGATTAATTACCTTCCATTTCGACTCTGCCCAGCGGAAACGTAGGCTTAAGCTGGCTTCTCACGTAGCGATTTGTCGCTCGATTTCCCGCGACAAATATTGATATACTTATATTGTTAGCTATTTGCATGTAACAATGGATTCGATGTTTGTCGCTAGAAATCGAGCATCGATGCGCGCACGAAGAAGTATGTATGTAAGTCTATGTATGTAAGTATATGCATGTAAGTATATGCATGTATGTATAGGTGTAACCTTCATTTTATAACATCATTTTTCAGACAAGCCTAGTTGCTGAAAATTGCGCAGACACTCGATATCCGTTCAATGTATATTTGGTCGAAGATAGACATGTGATCGTTGATGTTTTGTTTTATCTTTTTGTAAACACTTCTCATTCTTCTCAAATTGCAGCTCCTCCAAACGTCCAAACTCTATCAATTCTGCAGAATTTTTTTTCTTACTGTTTATTCAGAGACGTTCAGAATTTTTCGGCGAAATCGTGAGAATCATTTTCGACAAGGAATCTAATAATCCCTATTCTATTATTCCTGGAATTCATTAAATCGTCTATGTATAGGTATACTAGGATCATAAATTAATTCCATATTTGTATTCTTTGTTTTGTCAGAGACTACCTTTATTACATCAAGTAGATAGTATACTGTACATACTTACTTGTGTAATGTCAGATTTCAGCAACTTTGTTGCAGATCGATCGATAAATTAATTACTTTGATTTTCTGGGAAAGTTTCGCAAGAAGTTTGTAGATGTATAGGTATATATTTTACAAGGCAATTACGATCGTGGGGATTCCCGAAATTGAAGACAAAAATCGGGCCTGTTTGTTATCGAAAAATTTCAACCGATATTACTTTACCACAAAGCATCTCTGATATCTGTTCATAATTGCAATAGGTTTTTCCTTGTGTATGAAATATAATCGCGGGTATATGCACTAGTTTAGCATAGGTGAAACTTACAACTATGACCAGTTGTAAACATTGTGATTAGTTATACAAAAATGTCGAATATAAGTGAACCTGCAGACCTGATTATGGCTAAACTTGATCGATCAGTCAGTCAACCACACATTGATCTTACTTTTAACGGGAAT
Organism: Phymatocera aterrima; assembly: GCA_963170745.1. Classification (NCBI taxonomy): domain Eukaryota; kingdom Metazoa; phylum Arthropoda; class Insecta; order Hymenoptera; family Tenthredinidae; genus Phymatocera; species Phymatocera aterrima. The sequence continues at coordinate 351,518 of OY720660.1, forward strand.
GACAAAACAATTGTAAAACGACGAACCATGTTTTTGGATACATCAGAATAAAACAATTTCCATGTCTCCATTTTCGCAACAGATTTATTTATTTTCATTTCTGTGTGGTCCAAATTCTCAGTTTTCGAAACATGGCAAAGAAACCGTACCCACTTACGCGCAGAGAAAAAAAAAATAAGTAAACGAAAGAAATAAAACAAAATTGAATAAAGTTTGAGAGTACAATTATTCGAGCCAATAGCAATATCTGACCTCAATTTTCAAGAGTAAGGTCAAATCCGCGGGAGCATGTTGGGGTGCTTGGAATTATTTGATCATCTTTCTTCTGTATTTAAGTTTATTATTAAGCAATCAGAAATTCAGATTCTGTTACAAAATACTCGTTAGATCAAACCGTGTATGCCATATATAGTAAACTTGTGAACATTTGGAAGCACATTAAAATAAGAAACAAACACGAGTAGGTAGTACTACAAGTAATAACCTAGATATCATACATATACTGTAATACATAATTAAATTTTATATGTATATTGATGAAATGATGAAATTTCCTCTTGCCAAAATCAATATAGGTATAAGTAATTTTATCAGAGAAATGCATCCATGTAATCAAAATTCTCTATTGTATTAAGGTAACGTATAATTATTATCTTTGCTTTTGTCATTATTGTTCATTTTTATCAAATTTATCATGTATTCGTTTTGTGATTTCATTTATTCATTTGTGTTCTTTTTATGTTGTTGTTCATTTTGTTTTTCAGGGAAGATAGAGGTCTTCTGTACAAATTGCCATTGGTTCTTCCAATCTGGCCTTCTTATTACATATTACTTTGGAAGAGGGGAATAAAATTTTATGTTTTTGGAATACAAAAAAAATGAAGTACGCAGGGCTGATCTGTGGTGCGATTCTGCGTCTCGTTAGCACTGCTATCACGATTGATAACTTTTTTTTTCCTCCGCTAGTACCTATATATTCCTAAAAAAATGTGAATCTGTTTTTTCGTAGAGCGCTAACTACTGGAGAGTGTTCGCCCATTCAATATTGATTATAGAAGCTAATGTATGAAAATTTTTCAAGATGTCCCATCAGCCGATGCACAGCGCTAAATTGTGTTAATCACGTTCGTATACTATTTGCAGCGATTGAATGTTGATTACAAATTTTCAACATGGCTTAGTGTCCCTATTCTAATCGAGTAAGACCCTGTACAAGGTTCAGAGGGGATACAAAATATGAAAGACGTTGATTTCATTGATTAATCAAAATTGCACATCTATAAAATTTCATGAATAACTTTGAATTTCAAATCTTCATCCCGTACAATTTTTTTTGTATCATGTTTCCATGCTGTAGGCAAGCCCATTTCAGGGTGATTCTTGGTAATTATAATTGTCTGTTATCAAAATTTTTATCACGGTAATACATTTTTCCTAATTGTTGGTCGATGTAAATCGGCCATACATTCTCCTATGCGTCACATGATATTTCTCTACTGAAAAATGATAAGTTACAGAATTTTTGTCCTCAGATTGTTCCAAAATGTGTTTGAACTAAATGAAATAAAAGTGAAATAATAGTAATATTGATGATGATGATGATGATGATAATGATAATTATACTGGGAAGGCTGATTATTATTATTTTGATACGAAATGAAAATTTGTTGAAATTCTAAATTATGCATGAAATTTTATAAATGTGCAGTTCTGATTGGTATTAAAATCAACATCTTGTCATACTTCGTATCTCTCCAAACCTTGTGCAGGGTCTTACTCGATTAGAAAAGGGACACTCAGGTCTGTTATAAATTTTTAATCAACGTTCGATTGTCGCTGTATATAGTAATCGAACGTGGTTAACACAATTCAGTGCTGGCCGTCTGCTGGCATTGCGTTTTGAGAATTGTTCATATATTAGCCTCTATAATCACCATTGAATGGGTCAACACTCTGTGAACAGATTCAGTCTTTGGGCAATATGTAGGTAGTAGCGGGGGTGCACGGGTGATAGTGGGGAGACATACTGTCGTAGCAATGGCAAAAAATTAAACGATAGCGATAGCAGCCCTAACAAGATCCAGAATCGCACCGCTGGTGACACGCAAGCAGCACGACGGCAAGCAACCGGAGTGCCACTCCCTTTCATGTTTCATATTTTATGTCACATTGAGACGTGATATGATTGATGTACAACTGTCGTATTGCTAGGCTAAGAATAGAATTCAGAGTTTCTCTCTCTCTGATCTTGAGGCTTATATCCTTTCAGCGAGTGGCCAAAACAGAGGTCGGAGTAGTGTTGAAGAATCTGAGCAGAATAAAATTAATTCATGGATGATGTGAAAAACTGAAACATATCATAGGATCATATGCATCTCATCAGAGACTCTGGGTGTGCTACGAGGAGATACTTCTCCGTAGCCTCAGGATTTCAACCACGTTTCTCACACTATCCGAAGAACTGTGAGAGTCAAGTTGTTGGAGACTCTTGCAGCTATCATGGTGTGTGTAGCCACAATTCTGAAACTGTATAGAGTTATTTCCTGATTGTTGCAGCTATGGAATGATCCTACGATATGTCGGTAATGGAGAGCAGCTTGTGCCTTGTCAATAATCTGAGAGATTAACAACAATAAGAGTTTCCATCAATTCATCGTTTGGTGTTAAATTTCATGTATCATACAGAAATGAACTTCATTCCGGTCAGATTCTTTAATTTTATTCCAACCCCCGTTCTTACCCTAACGACTCGACATCGCACGGACGGTCTTGACGCAGCTTAAAATACGAGAGCCAAAAAGATCTGGCACTCCGGTTGACTGCCTTTGAGGCACGCGTATTTGCCCATATACTCCCTGTATGTGTAGATGAAACAAAAAAAAAAAAAAAAAAGAAAAAAAAAGAACGAAAATGGAATATGTGACGAGACATTTCCACTCAGTCTGATTGAGTAAACATAATACACATAATTGAGTAAACAGCGATAACGGAAGAAAAAAAAATTATGTATATATAATCTGCTAATGAAAATTATAAAACTAATCTAACTACTTTAATCATATTATTATAGTAATATCAATTTTACACATTATGACAATCAGTGTTTGTGTGTGTGTGTATGTGTCTCAAATTGTTTGTATTCATATGATTTATTAAATACATGATGTCCTGTATCAAATGCACCGGCAAAACATTTACAGCGCTAAGTAGAGAGGCCGTGCTTGGGCGGATCCCACTTTTCATGGTACTGGCCTCAGCTCGTATAAGCTTTTGGGTTGGCCAACTTCGAACGGCTCTGACCAAACGGTCCCACCTTAACAATTTTTGCTCAGGAAATTCCCGTCTTAATTTTCACGAGGGATCCGTTGGTGCTCGGCGGTGCGTTTGATAATGGACAACCTGTACATTCAAGTCCACTATTTTGTCTCCATGCTTTTCTGTTTTTTTTTTTTTTTCGAATTTCAATGACAACGTGAAAAAGAGGTGAGAGACATACAACTTAACTCACATAAAGGAAATTCATAAAAATCCACGTCATTATCACTTGATTGAGGACAAGCCATCATTTCTTATAATAGATCGTAAAATCTCAAAAGCTATTATAGTTATTTCCTCCAAGCTGACTGTTGTTGTATCCTCTATTATTCGGAGAATATCCCGGTCTGAAGTTACTTCCCAATCCTATAATCGGGGAAAGGAAAATAAATCCAAATTAAACAATTGATCAAGAAGTCCGACGAAGTAAGCAGAGTTCACTTTTTCAATAATAGGCCAGTCAATAGGTTTGAAAATTAACGGTATGGCTACATTAATTGCAACAGTTTTGCAAATTGATGAAGATTTATAGTTTTTGACAACCTGATTAACACACCAAAAATCTCAATCGACTTCTCGCCGGCATCTTGTCTTTAAGGTACAGAAAATTGATTTTCTGCCAGTATCTTGATTGCCTTCACTTCGATTGTGAACATTCATATTAATAATAATGATTGTTCATACATTTTTGACAGAGAAGGATTTTTTCATCTTTTTTATGAGTCCACTCGTTTCATCATGGCCGGCGTGAGAGAGAAGTCGGCAAACAGTTCGAAATCACACATTGGATTGACGACTTCCATAATAGTACCATCAATCTGGCGAAAAAAGAGGGGAACTGTGCATTTTGGGTATCCACCGCTTATTTTTATTTGGGGTTCCTAAAAGAGTAGCCAGTTAGCGTGAATCTGAGTTTCCGGGACTGTGGGTGTTGTCATTCTGCGGCCATCTTGAAATAAGGGGGCAATTCGTTTTTGTGATTTATCTCCGTAACCGTGAGTCTGTCAAAAATTTTGTGGATAGTATTTTTGTGGATAATATGATTATTTACAACTTTGATTTGTATTTAATAATTGATTATTAATAATTAATAATCTGTCAATCCATTGTGTGATTTGGAACTGTTTGCCGACTTCTCATGGCAGCCATGACAAAACCGGTGGTTTCACGAGAAAAATGGGAAAAAGCTTTATCGACAAATTTTCAACAATCATTATTATTACTAGGTATTTTCACGATCGGAGTAAAGGGCAACGGGATATTGACGAAAGATCAATTTTCTGTACCTTCAAAATAAGATGGCGGCAAAAACTCAGCCGATAGCGATAGAGATTTTTAGTATGTTAATCAGGGGATCGACCTATAAATCTTCACCAATTCGCAAAATCTGGTGCATACTATTGATAAATTGATTAGAAATCATGAAAATCTTGGAAATTTCTAAAAATTAGCTGAAATACTTAAAATCCTATGATATTTTTGTGCACACAGAGTTACAGCTCGTTGAAGAAAGATATTTCGGATCCAAACTCAAGGCTTTCTTTCTTACCTCCGCAGAAATTTCCAATTCCACTCAATCCAGATATGCCGCTAGATCCGCTCGACGAGTTGAGGAATAATTCAATGTATCTATGTGACATATGGCTTTTATCCTGTATGAAAAATATGATAAAACAATCATTTTGGGCATCATTTCTATTTTTACACGATTGTTGAATGAGGAGTTAAGATTTCCACACTCTTTGACTAACAAACATTGAAACGCTCTTTGACACCTCAAGTTCGTTGCCTTGTCAAGAAACTAAGAAGTATTGAACAGGTTGAACCGTGGTCGTACCGTGAAAAAGAGTTTTTTTGGTAACACATGCACGGGAAATGGGGTTTTTTTGTCCTCATTTTTTAGTCAGGAGTCAATGCGGTAATTTTTTTGTCCTAGAATAAAAGAGCTGGTCAAAAATAAAAATAATTGTCTTCTAGTTACGAACATCGCCACATGACGGCACTCGAATAACCGATTCAAAGACCTAAAAGACAAAAAATATCAATGAATTCAATCCTGACCCAAAAGGACTCATTTTTTGCTCCTAAATAAGGACATGAAACCCCAAATTTCGCACACGTGTCACGAAAGACCCATTTTCCTTGCATGTGTTACGAAAAGTATCGTATGCAGCACGGGCGGATCGACGTGATTATTGACTTGGGTGAAGTTCACTGCACTTGACTGCGGCTCGTGCTTCGCCTTCACCTTTGTCTCGTACAACCAACTTCACCTTGGTCAAAAATCACTGTTGTTCCGTCTTTGCAGCATGATATACTATTTCACTCTGCATTTCAGGACATACCTTTGACATAGCTTTAATGGCTTCGTCATATGTCGCGAATTCTACATCAGCTTCACCCGAAGCTCTGCCGCTGTTTTCCAACAATAATCTTATATTGACGGGAGCGATAGGTCTGAAGAACTGTAAGAACAACAATTAACGCAACTGATGAGGTTTTGGATAAATTGAAAACAAATTCTTCCCTCCACTTTGAAATTTCATAGCAAAACTTACATCTGCAATGTCTTGTTCAGTCGCCCTAAAGGGTAGACCTCTCATGTGGATACAGTGAAGACCGCAATTACCATTCCAATTATCTCCGCCACTGCCTCTAAAGTTACCACCTTTCATGTCCATGCTTCCACGCATACAAATATTTCCACTTCGTGATCCGAAGTTATTGCTGCCACCCCATAAGCCGCTATCAAAATCTGAAAATTGAAGAGTTTGATCGGTAAATTTCGTCTTCTGTCAATTTTGTTGAATATAACTACTTCTATAATGAAGAATCCAAAGCATTCCGAAAGACCGTGCATCGAAATTGATGCAAATATTCATTCATACCTCTGCTTCTCGAGCCTCTTCCGTTATTGCTGAACCGATTCATACCCCCAAATCTATCTCCACGATCATAGGGCGCTGGTCTTTGATTAAAGCCTCCCATTGGTCCTCCACGCATTTTCGGACCAATGCTGGCACGCACTTCTGATAAACTGCTTCGGAATATTTCAATGTACCTAATAATTGCGATAATTTTGTGGTCACAATTTGAAATCCAGTTTCATAATGAGGCAAAATTTAAGGCTTTTGGACTGTGGATAAAAGATTCTCACTGATTTTGTCATAAAAGTTTATCTGGGTTTACACATTTCGATCTCAAGTACTTGGAAATATTGTTAGTTTATAACAGTATTGATGCAAAAAAGCACCGTCATACTTCAATCGTTCCATAAAAGCAGAAGCAAAGTGGTAAATTATTTTTTGTGCATATTGAACTGTGTAATGTGACGCACAGAAAAATTTTTAATCAGTTTTGTTCCAATGCAAATGAGGAAAATAACAATTACAGACGAATTGTTATTCGGTGAACAAAATTTTCAAGAGCATAAATTGAAATTCAGAACTCCAAGAACCTAATTATCAGCTTGAAGATTCTAACGATATAGAATCGGGTATTATTAACTGTTATATTATGATCTTATTAACATAGTTGTGTACCATAGGTGGAAATAGCACCCTACCAAATCCCAGTATGTATAAAGTTGCACCATTACCAGACTCCCCCCATCCTGAGTAGCCAATTGACTGATAGTAATCCACGAAAAAATCGTTTGTAAATTAATTAGTACCTACATACCCACCCTCTCATATGACGTTGACATCGCACCAACCACCCAGCCCACCTAGACTTGGATCTAACTTTTAAGAAAAAACAAAGACAAGCGCGCTGTTCATGATGGGATGGATTCAAGGTCTTATTTAGAGGACCCAGAAGAAGTGCAAGATAACAAAATATCTTAATATTTTCAATCTGTGGGTTCAATCAATTGAGAAATTTGCATAAACAGATAAATTTTGCGGTCAAAAATTTAAGAATTGGTTATTTTTCAATGAGAATAAGTCCTTCAAAAAAAGCGCTGTTGTATTTGTTATATAACTGCGGTCAAAGTTATTATTTGATTTTTACTACCTCCGTAGGACCCCCCCTCCCTCGGTGATATCCCTTGGGGTAGCCCTACCACCCACCTCCCACACAGGATTTGCTGAGGATTCGTTGTATGGGGTACCACCCTCCCGGCACCCACCCAACCACAGTTTTGAGATGGGCCAACAGTACTTTTTAGACTTACTTTCTCTTTTTCCATTCTTACTAATAATGCTATCAACATTCTTTCAAACTGATTTTATACTTTTGCAGTTTCCTCAAACCTATGGTTACATTCTACGCATCTCAGAGTTTTAGGAATCTAGAGAAAATCTTTTCTAAGCTCTTCTGTTTACAAAATTTGTTGAGTATACATCAAATTTCATGAAAATTTGACATTTTTCAATGAGACCATGTCTCTGACCCTTCCATAAATTGTCTTTCGTTGATATCTAGAATAGTATGATGACCGAAACTAAGCGGATATTTTTTTGATATTTGTTATCAAGATGTTTATGTTGCGGGTAAATGTAACTCATGGCTACAGAAACCGCAATTATAGAAGAAATAAGAAGAAACAAGAGAAAGAAAAGTTATTGCCTTCTTATTATGGACTAATAAATATTGAGAAATGATAAGTAATACCCAGACCCAGCTAGTATCAGTGCCCCACCTGTGTCCTATCTTTTCCTTGTGTTTCTGCAGAGCTTTCTCCGCAACATCTTTGTTAACAAATTGAACGTAAGCCTCCCCAGTACTGCGGCCCGTGTAGTCTGTAGGTAGCGATATCCCGTTCGGCAAAATCTCCAACCCTGACCCACACATAATCAAAGAACGATATTGTAGCTTAATTTAAATGAAAAGCCCAATTTTGTTTTCAACAACAAGAACAACAACAACAACTTACAATGTTCAAAATCAAATCGATGGAGACTATTATTGACGAATAATAATAATAATAAGTATCATGAAAGTACTAATTCAAATAATAATAATAATAAGAACAACATTTGAAAAACAGAGAACAAAAAATTAAAAATAGAAACAAAGAATTGTAGGTATACTTTGTCGGCATGCAAAAGTTATCCAAATTATTAAAATGTACTATTATTTATATTACAGCTGGGACATTAACTATGGCCACTAAACTGGCTCAAAAAAACAGACAAACTATTGAGATGTCTCCAATTCCGTGTTGATTTTCTTCTTTGCTTTTGCTATAGCTTTTACCAAAGAGTTTTTGTTACTTTTGTTGTGAGCGAATAGAAGAAAATCGAATAGGGATTAGAGGTTCTTTGTGTCCACAATAACTTGAAATGAGTTGCAATTTGGTACACATCAGAAGTTGAACATTGTTATGACTAAATTTGTAAAGTGAGATACCCTTAGGTTAAACTAGACCTATGAATACCCAAGTGATGCTGTATGCTTACAACACATGTTGCCGTGGGTTATTCCATAGAATTAGTTTCGCCGACAGGTAATTACTTTATCAATCACCTCTGGAAATCCTAGTAGTTTGTGGTACAGTTGCGCGTAGATTGTTTATAGCAATACGAATATATGGAGCAATGAGTTTTTTGCAAATATCTTGGAAACTGTAGCTCCTACAGAAGAATGTGTATTTACCAAAAATACAGAGGACTGAATTTCCCACTAATGACCGATGCATGGAAGTTGGTTACCCATCAAATAGTTTCAACCGTTGGGCAAATTTACCCACAGGTTATTCCGCTTCAAAACAATCCACAGCAAATTTTATCGCCCGCCTCATTTTAACCCATGGGTAACGGTTACACTTTTTATAGATATGAATTCACGAGATGGCAGCGCATCTGCCCCTCTGTTCGCATGTTTGACAATCACTACGGGGATGATCGAACTTTTTTCACCTAACGTATAATTTTCGATTCTGATTTGAAATCATAATTATAATTGTGCGGAGACCAAGCTTGTTGAAAACCGTAAAACGCGTAAACAACAGCTTACGATATCCGATTGTCCATTTTTAAATCCCCGGGGAGATTGGCAAACGCGTGAACGGAGGCGCAGATGTGCTACCATCTTACGAATTCATATCGATGGAAAATCTGAGCATTGGGTTAAAATAAGGCAATCGATGAAATTCGCTGTCTATTGTTTCGAAGTGAAATAACCAGTGGGTAAATTCGCCCAACGGTTGAAACTATCCAATGGGTAACCCGCGTTCATGCGACCGTACATAAGGAGGTCGAATCCTTTTTTTCGTGCAGAGCATAGTTTTTGAGAAAACTCGTTGAGAAGTCAGGCTGTGAGAGCATTACACTGCCAACGGCTCTCAATGGACAAATTTCGTTCTAAGTTTGGCCAGAAACAATCAATTTTATCAGAGAAACTTTCAAACGGTTTTCGTGAAGAATTTGGTCCTCTATAATTTTGGGAAATATGCCTTTTTTCGCAGGAGCTAAGACTTTTGAGATATTTGCCGACAACTGATTTTCTGCAGTAGTGCTGCAATCTGCTCGAAATTTTTTAAAGAGGCTGAAGATGTTTGATTTAAACTGTATGCACATCAAATTGCAGCTCAGTTTGATGTGAACCATATTCTTGGTTTATTTTTGTCTAATGTGAGCGCCCTGTAGGACTTTTTTGGGACTGTTTTCCAACGTTTGATTCGAAATAATTCATCTCACCAAAGATAAGATAAAAAAAATACCGATTTCTTTATACAAATTTCTATTTGAAGTATGAAACTAAGTCTGAAGGTTGTTAATATTGTTTCCAAAGTATACAGGGTAGTAATTACCCCACAATCTTTCATATTCATGACAATTTTTCACAGAGGAGCAAAGGAATGAAATAAAGTCAGCGTCCGTGATATTCCATTGACTTACTTGCTTTGTTTGTCATGATTCAGATTGATTATTCTATTTCTTTTCAATTTTCGTCAACCAAGTCCCGCACTTTTGTCTGAATTCCATGACAGCGAACACAGGGCGTCCAGCGGCTGGTCATTTCAAAATTCCTTGAGAATTTCAGGTTCTCCAAGGCAATATTTTGCAATTTTTTGCACAGAAAAAAGCTTCATACACATACTGGTCAAGAAATATTCAATACAAATACTTTCATTTTTTCGTCGGCTGATTTTTCCGGTATGTAGTCATGCATGTGGCATTTTCATCACGCCCACCATAGCTTGATAAATTGAATTGGCACCAAAAGATGTTGACATTCATTTTCAGTGTTATATGACTGCACACAAAATATTTACTTTGAATTCTCAAAATTGTATACAAAATTTCAAATTTTCCGAACTTTTTTCGAAATTCTCTGAGAATTCCAGGTTTTTCCTGATGCTGGACACCCTGAGGCAGTCAAAGTTTAAGGCTCAACTATCATTATTCACGCATATCTGGACCAACAATTCCAGGTGGACTATCCGACATGCCTGCGCACTTGCGCAAACCTTTTTTGTTTTCTCTCTACTTTTTACTCTCAGATACACAGTTTTGTATTTCATTGTAGAAATGATGCGTTGGAAACATCGATTCCAGGTTTTTCACAAGTGTAGTGCAAGAAACACGTTCAATTTCTCTGTATAACTGTATACAGCTCCGGAAACACATTTTACCTTCTGCTTGTACATTTTGTTCCCATAATTGCTAAGTGATAGATTCTCTTTACAAAATAGTGATGAACATTGGCACGTATCTAAATTCGTTTTGAGGGAGTTTCATTTTGAAGGATTGATCAAGATTTAGACTGGCGTTCAATTTGATCCAGAATGTAAAAGGATTTGAGCAAAGAATTGTAAGTAATAATAAATTCGGGAGTAAATTCCTAACTGGAAAAAAGCACAGACCGTCAGGTTTGGAGAGCCTTATTGTTGATCATTGATTCATAATAGGCCAATTGACAATTGAATCATGTTAAGGTCATCCAAAATGAGAGAAATTTATGTACGAAAATTATAACTACATGCCTGCAAAAAACTGTGCTATCTCTTCTTTGGAACAGCCAAATGGCAAGCCTCGTAAACGAACGCAGCCGTCATCCATCGCATTTTCTAAGTTCAAGCCACTTCTCTTAACGACCCATTCCATCTCTCCCCTTTTTGCTTTAAATACTGTGAACAGAATTTGTTTTTTCATCTTTAAGCAATGGAAAATCTGGAAATGCACTCTGCTTGGGTTTGTCAAGGAATTTCAGGTTTTAACATTTTTGAGAGTTTTTCAGCAGAAAATGTCTTCATTTTACATTTTTTATTATTATTGTAATTAATTCTCAAAATATTCCAAAATCCGAAGAAATGATTTGCAATAGATGTAAAACCGTTTTGGAAGAATTGAAATTTTTAGGAATGTTTGTCAGTCTGCGCTCACGAATGTAATTGGAGTGATTCAAAATCTCTTGAAGTTCCGTGAAATGCTTGAGATTTCATTTCGTTTTTTAATAATCTTAAATTCTCTGAAATTTCAAAAATCCCATGAAATCATTGAATGCTTCATGGAATTTAATCCGTGAGAAAAATTAAAATTATTAAAATTCTATTTGAATCCCGTGAAATCGGATGGTCTCTAATCAATATTTTGTATCAGTATATTGTGTGACTTGGGAACAAACACCTGATCACACACAATATTTTTTATTGCACATGCATGAAAAGGTGCCAATTATCCAAGTCAACTCGCAGGGAGTCGAATAGCATTTTCTTCCCGCTCCCTTGAAATCAGCTTTTTCGTGCACGTGTGATAAAAGTTATTGTAGCTTCGTGGGATGATTAAAAATGCATTGAAATATTTGAATCCCAAAATCTGTTGTCAGCATAAATTGAGGCTGAAGGTTATAATAATAACGCACCGCAATCACAAAAAATAATATATCATGTCTCTTCACATTCTACTCTGTCAGCCACGAAGTAAACTGCAGACAAACATAGCAAGAGCAATCTCAGCTGAAATCTTGGTCAGGAAATGGTAAAAACAATCAAGGATTTTTTTTTATGGAAAAACTTCAGTCGATATTACCTTTCCTGATCTTGTTGTATTATCGTTATAAACTTCAGCCGCGCAAGGAAACCAGGTAATCCCAATATCTCCACCTCTACATTTCTGAATCTTATAAATATCAAAACAATCAACCTTCGATATATCGATGTCCCATGTGATCCCTGTCCCGTTTGCAAGCCTTTTCAATATCTTCCTCAGTATCCATTTCTATGTAAGCTTCTCCGCTCGGTCTCCCCTCCCTTGACATAGTCATATGAATCCCAGCTTTACCATGTGAAATGCTACAGTCATTGAAGAATTTCAATATCTCATCAACGGTCGTCGACCAAGGTAGTCCTCGCAGCTTGACGACATACCCTTCGTCATCATGGTCTCCGCTCCCATTCGACATTCTTACTGTAACAAGTTGAAGAAAACTTCATCTGCTATTGTTATGAGATTTTACTAGAATGAAAACGAAAAGCGGTCAATCTATTAAACTCCTCTATTCTTATTTCAAAGTTCATGTGAATAGTTTTTTTTTTTTTTTTTTTTCATATTTCTATATTAATACTAGTATTGCGATTTCAGCCGAACTTCCTTAAAATCTGGAGAGTCGGGCGTTATTCTCGTGGCTTTTGATTATCGTTATTCAAACTTTGATACGAACATTGGTCTTTTTTCAAATTTGATTTTTTTTATTTTCTGTGCATTTGGAGATGGGATAGGATTAATTTCGAACTCTTCATAGTGTTTACTTCCTGATAACATGCATGAAAATATGAAAACCCACGCCAGAGTGACGCTTGAGAAAAATTCTACACAACATACACAACACGTGACTTGAACGCGGACATTCATCTAAATTGGAAAAGTTCGCGTTCATTTTCATCGTGGATTTATCACTCATGTGGGTTTTAGCTGTAACTATACAGTAAGCATTTGAGCACAGCAAAGAGGTCGAAACCATATAAGTAGTAAAATTGGAATGGGAATAGATACGGGTGACAAATTCTTGCGATATTATTAATTAGGTGTATCATGTGATAGTAAGTTTCAGTGGTACTTACAGTTTTGATGGAACCCGCAGTTGAGGAAATGTGTAAAAACTGTGGTGGGATTTTTTGTTTTCGTGTGTCTATCTCCACGCTACTGATATCTTTCACAATTGTACTAATTCAGAGTAGAATTAAAATAGTATTCGAAACCTTCGCAAGCCCGAAACTCCTTTCCTTTTTTTCACGAACGCGTCAAACACCGAATTGCAAATGGCGATACCGTGATGGTAGGGATGGGCGATCTTGACCGATTAATCGAACGTTTCGATTATTTTGTTTTAACAATCGATTATTTTCGCGCAATTTTTTTGAACTCCGGTCAATCGATGTTCGATGTTTTTTGCCGAACACATCCATGAGAAGGCGCGAACGCAGATTTTTTGCGGCCATAGCGTCTAGCACCAGCCTAATAAACAATTGGAGAGCACAAAGTCACACCAGAACGGCCGTTCTACCAATTTCTTTCAATTTCCCAATTAAAATTGTACAATATTAAATAATTTTTATTGTATCACATAATGCCCTACGTTAAAAATTTGCAAAATTAAATGATCGATGTTCTGATTTTTTTTTATACATCGATTTTGATAATATGTCGATACTTTTTAAATATCAATCATTTTAACATCGATTTCTATTTTGAACATCGCCTAATCCTTATTTGAAGATCGTTCTTCGCGGCCATGTCTGTGATCGGATTGTTCGAACTCGCTTGAACATGGCCACAAATCTAATGACGTCTAGTAATGGCTGATTAATGCAGATTGTTATATGATCCAGCGGATTTACGCCCGTTTCCATAGAAATATGGTTCGAGATTTGATCTCGGTTTAAGTTGCTAAAGGTTCCTGGTGATTGGCCAATTCCAAGTTTGAACCGAGATCAAATTTCGATCCCTGTCGGAGCAAATGGGCATTGGCCCTAAGCTTAATTGCTGGGTAATACTTCGGGCGTGTTCCGATATTTGCTTCAATTGCGCGTACAATCTAAAGGGAGGGAGGCAGAGCTTGTGGATAATCGAGGAGTGTGACGCAGATAGAAGACTGCTGAAAGCATTTGAAGCGAATATCGGAACGCGCCCTTCATGAACTTCTCTATGTATGTATATACATATACAATCTACCTGACACAATTGCAAAGCCGATCCTGTGGCGTTTCATGCATTTCGAACGGCCAACTTATTCTCATGATTTGGATATTTTTCGTTCTAAATCACAGCGAATTCATGCATGCTTTCAATTATCTGCGTCTGACATTTTTGCAGCAATTGTTCACCTAATTTTATAGACACTTTGATTGGAAATCAAAAATACTTATTCGAATAGTATTTTTTTATGTCTATATGAGTTACATACATATATGGGAAAGTTCAAATGAACGTGAACAAAATCTGACCCCGACCTTCGATAAATCGGTTGCCAAGTTGTCCTCTTGTAGCCCTCCGCAAAGGTAACATTGTCTGATTTTCTTAGGATTTTTCGTATTCAAAATCTAAAATCTTTCGAAATCAAAAGAATTCGAAAAGCTTACGTAATTGATCGCGCAGTCACAACTGGAAGAAGTTTTGTTTTTTGTTTAGTTAGAGGAAAATATTTTTTATCGAATTGTGGGAGCATTCCAAGTCGTCGTTTTCAACGGAAAATACATAAAAATAGATTTTTCTCAAAAACTCCAATTTCAACAATTTGGAAACTTTTTATGAATATTCTATCACTGAACAGAAAACTTCTCGGTAACGTGTTGAAAAATGGCTATGGCTTTCGTTTAGGAGTTACGCTTATTTTTGCTCTTCAATGTTCATTTTGTCAGAGGGAATGAAAAAAATTGTAAAATTGGAAGTAATTCAGAGAAAAGAGATTTAATTAGATTGGATCAAATTATTAATTCGTTAATTAAATCAATCAATTTTCCTTTGATAACATGAATATTGATGAGCAAGAAGACGCGTAGCTCCCAAACGAAGCCGATATCCATTTTTTGATAACTTACCCAAAAGTTTTCTTTTTGTGAAAGAATATCCACAAAAAGTTTTATTTTTGGTGAAAGAATATTCATAAAGAATTTCAAATTTTTGAAATCGGAGTTTTCGAGAAAAATCGTTTTTTGTACATACATACATACGTCTTCCGATGAAAACTGTTGTGTGAACGCGCCTTAAGAGCAAAGTGGCGACGTTGAGTGTAGAATACACTTCTACACTCAACGATGGCGACAAGCGACAAGAAACCATCTGCCCCGATTGAGTTAATTCTTTTTGTAATCGATTGCAGGTAGTTTGTAGGTGATTGATATTCTATCCGCGACGTTTGATAGTCAATAGTTTATTTATCAAATAGAAAACAAATTCGTCTAGGGAATTAATTTAAGTTGGCCCCTCATTAATCGTAATTGTTATCAAATATAATTTTTATCACACGCAATCGTTCGTTGGTCGTTTGTACGTGTAGAATATAGCATTCCTGACGTTAAATAGCCAGAAGATCATGAATTAAAAATTAAAAATTATATAGTCCTAAGGAATATCCCTGGGATAGTTTCCCCCAGATAACTAAGTCGTGAGATATTTGTTGTTTCGACCTGAAATCTCCTTTTCCTAGCATGCAGTCGTTTGTAGGTCGTTTGTAGGTGTTTGATAACGCATTGTCGACGTTTGACAGCCAATAATATATTCATACGGAATGAAAAATCATCGGTTTCGGGGAACTTGTCCAGTTCTGGGGAATTAATCCACCGTCGCTCCTCAATAACCGCATATGTTATTCGAATTTGACTTTTCGTACGTGCAATCGTTTGTAGGTCGTTCGTAGGTGTTTGATGACGCATCCCCGCGGTTTGATAATCAGTTCGTTCGTAAAAATTAGTAATTTCTCATGAGCAGAAAATATGGCTGCGATGTGAACGCGCCGTATCTAATTCAAATATTTTGACACAATAGTAAATATGAGTTTTATTTAGCGAATAAGTGTTATTATATTATTTCGTAAAAAACAGATTTGATAGATACATACGGGTTTTGAATATAAATGAAATCATCGTTATATTTTCATTCTCGCAGAAGGTTGAGGAGGAAAAAAAAAAATAGATTTTAACATCAGGCAATGACAATGGCAACAACGCCTTTTGGGGCGCTTGATTAGCTACAAGAGCTTAAATTAGAATAAACGTAATGGATTAAAAAAATCAAACGATTTCGTCTGATAAAAATTATATTTGATAACAATAAAGGTGCCATTTCATGGGCAGTGAGCAGCAGCAGCAGTTTAGTGAATTCACTGAAAGTTACTAGCAACTTCCGGCACGAGTTTTTGCTGCTTGAAGTTCATTCATCCGAACAGCAGAGCAGCAAAAGCCATAAGCGAAAGCAGCAAAAGCAACGATAGTGACAATCCGCGTGTTATTTAAAAAATCATGGACTCGACTGAGGTGAGGTTATAAATTATAATTGTTGGTTATAAACCTATAGTAATAATCTTAACAAATTAATAAATTGGTTATAAGGATCAATGTAAAATAGTTTATTGGAACAGTAATTTTTGTATTCAGAGAGGGAAAGAAATACTTTTGGTGGATAGGTTGTTTGTATTCCAAATTTATTCGAGACAGACGACGCGACGCTGAGCAGCAGTTACTGCAGTTACGACCTATTTCATGAGCGGCGTCGCTGCTGCGTAAAATCACTGAACTGATGCTAGTAACAACTAGTAAGTTAATAAACTGCTGCTGCTGCTCACTGCCGAAATGGCACCTTTACGATTAATGAGGGGCCAGCTTAAATTAATTCCCTAGACGAATTTGTTTTCTATTTTATGAATAAACTATTGACTATCAAACGTCGCGGATAGAATATCAATCACCTACAAACGACCTGCAATCGATTTAAAAAAAAATCATTTCAATCGGGGTAGATGAGGGGCTAGTATATGGAGCTAAAAAAGCAGACGCCATAGGCAGAAGCAACGCTTCTACACTCAACGGCACCTCTATACCCTTCTACACTCAACGATTGTACGCCCTGCATATTTCACACCGTGGACGTATGTGCAGTGTCGTCGAGTGCCAAGTGTACAGACTTCAGCCGGTTGATTAATCAACATTGTATAGAAGATTCTTAATTTGATTGTCATAAATACACAACGATAATGAGTGGGTAGCATTTATTTTACACTTATTGTTCTCTTATTTCTCACAACAATATAATTTTGAAGAACCGAACCTCACCTAACCCAACCTAACTTCACCTAACGTAACCTTGACTATAATCAATAACAAAGCTTGAATTTACTTACTTTGAATATCTAGATTGGCAATAAAAGGACAAAAGAACCTGAAAGCGTCTTGTTCTATTTTTCTAATTTCACTAGGTAACTTATACAGATGTTTTCTTCTTTTTACAGCGGTCACCAGTGGTGTGTCGTTTGTTCTATCCTCTATATCGACTGTGCTATTATTCTCAGGAATGCAAATGTACAGAGGCTGGTTTGCTTCTTCTCAACTTCATACTGTTTTCGGAGGATATCTTGGTTCTCTTTTGTTTATACTCACTCTTACAGCTATTGGTAATCTGGAAGCCACATTATTTGGAAAATCATTCCAGTCTAAGCTGTTTCCAGAAGGTGAAGATTTTGACATTAGTACATGGGTGATTCGTTCGAAATTTTTTGACACACTTTTGGACATAACGAAGGCCAACATTTTCGTAACTTTAGGATATGGTTACACATCTTGAGAACTGCTTACTGTTGGTTTTTCAAGATTTTAAACCAACCCGCTCAGCCGTGACACTTGAATCTGCTATGAACAGTTTCTCAAAATTGGGTCAAATTCACAGTGATCCTAATTCACATGTTCCAAAATACGTCACGGAATGGGATAAAAATGATCATTTCATTATTGAAGCGCAGTCTCGTGCAGAAAACTGCATTTTTCGTGATTATTTGCATTTTCGAGCATTTTCTTAAATTTTATTTAAATCGAAAATATTTCTTCCGGTAGGCTGAGAGTATTTTGGATAAGATTATGTGATTGGTGAATCTTATTTTCGACGTTTGCTGGGTAGAAATGAAGAAATTATAGTAGTTTTTGGGAAAGATTAAAAATTGATCCGAGTGTCGCACTTGTGCAGGTCGATTCAGAATTCCGAAGAAATTATACGAGGCTGCTTTCGCTATATGTCGACATATCCCACAGGTACAACACAATTAGCTATCATGTGTTTCAAAAGTGTGTTTGATTTCGTAAGAATCACTCATATTAAAATTGTTATTAGTTTTCATTTGATTAATTTTTTTTGTATCCTGAATTCTGTTAAGGTCAAGTTCAGGTAGCTTGAATTTCATTAATCTGTCCGATGATGTACTTCTCCAATGCGAATAAAAACCGTTTTTTCAGTTGTTGGGTCTCTCTTTGTTGCCATGTTTGCATCTGGGATGGTTCACAGGGTTTCAACAACAACTTGTTTCTTGTTTTCTTTAATCGCTCTTTATTATATCAACCAAATTTCACAACAAGTTTATTCTACCAGTCCAGTAGCTCCCACTGCATCATTCCAGTCTAAGAAGAGGAAGTGAATCTTATTTTGAACAGATATGAGAGAGAATGAGAAGGATAATTGTTTTGTACTGAATTAATTGAATTATTTACATAAAATATACATTTTTGCAAATTAATAAACTTCCAATTGTTTGTTATTCTTCAATTCACATTCTCCTCCATTGAATTACCTGAGAGAATTGCGGGAGTTCATTATAATTTTACGGAAATATTGATATTCCAGAATTGCACAATTTTTCTCATTTACCGATGCGTAAAAAAGTATGAATTGAAAAATGAAAATGTGAACAATCAATCACGTCAGTCTTTCAGAAAAAGAGAGAGAGCGAGGAATGCGGACGACCGAATCACGTCAGTCTTTCAGAAAAAGAGAGAGAGCGAGGAATGCGGACGACCGAATGAGATTTTTAGCGCTTGTCATGATTGTGAAACAGAGTATTTTATTTTTTTTACACAAGCATTCACAGTTTTGTAGGTATGATATGCTCTGTAAAAACTATAAATTATACAGGTCGAACCGCATTTTTTTAACAAGATAAACGTATTTGAAATTGTAGATTTTCAATTCTCTCTGATTAACTTGAATAATCGAAGCTTCGGCTACACAGAATTCTGTTGGTAACATTTTTCCAGAATCGTTGCATCGAACCCTGCCTCGTTCAATTTTAAAGAATCTATTCAGTTTTGACAATCTATGGAGGAGGATTATGGGATTGCCTTCATTCTCATTGTCAGTATCATAATATAATAACCACTATCAATTTTGTATATTAATTAATTTTAATATGATATAATAGTCAAATTTCATTATAATTATTATGAATATTTTTTTCTATAATATGATAATAGTAGTATGGTTCAGTTTGTACGTACATTTAACTTCATGTAA
The DNA here is from genome assembly GCA_963170745.1 of Phymatocera aterrima. Classification (NCBI taxonomy): domain Eukaryota; kingdom Metazoa; phylum Arthropoda; class Insecta; order Hymenoptera; family Tenthredinidae; genus Phymatocera; species Phymatocera aterrima. The sequence goes on from OY720660.1 coordinate 371,266, forward strand.
ATCTGTTCTTTTGCTATAGTGTTAATAAATTTTCAATTTTTCAATATCTTCTATATTACAAATATCACCTATAGTTTCGACTATCACTATTATCTGCATGAGGCAAATGCCTTATTTGAAGTACGCTACAGAGCATCGTATAACAAGGTGGTCAAAGAAATACTGATACACTGATACATTTGTTTTCTCTGTGCCACCCGAAAACCGTTAAGAGTGATATCAAAGAATACACCTGCCACTGGAAAGGCGGTAGTGTCCAAGATTTGGGGGTGCAATGTGTCTTGAAATTTTCCGTTTGATTAACGTGGGCGAAAAATAATTGGATTGGCTACCACAAAAGTCTCAAGGATATCATTTTATGCTCCACAATTGAGTAATTCACTAGAATAAGAGTCCAGAGTCAATTCAAAGACTAATTTTTTGATAGTATTGATTGGAAAGTAAAGAAAAACCATCGTCATAACTTCAATCAATCCTGGTAGTCCAGCTCCGTATCCATATGATGTATGAAGGATTACATTATAAGAAAGGAAAAAGAACTACACGAGGGATTGAGAATCACTTTGAGAAATCATGTATGCCGCCATAATATTTCAAGACTTCAACGATTTCATTCGGACTTTTATGAGACTTCACAGGGACCTAAAGAATTTGAATCGATGTTAAGGGTTTTATAGGATTTCAGGGGGCTACATGAGATTCCATGAGATTACATAAGGTTTTACGGGACTTTGTAGGGGCTTCGGAGATTTCACTTGACTTCAAAGGCCATAAGATTTCATAGAATTTCACACTACATTATAAGACTTGACGGGATCTCGTAGACTCCACAAAAATTCCAGACATAATACGTATTCTAAACGAAAAATTTCATGAGATCTCATGGATTTCAGAAGATTCCATAAGAATTCAGGCGATGGCATGGCCTTTCACGATATTTCAGTGAACTCCCAAAGATTTCCCGAGAATCCATAGGAATGGATGAGATTTCGAGGATTTAACAACAATATACAAGATCTCATGGGAATTCACACAGTACGGCGTACACCGGGGTTTACGAGTGCACACATCGCCCCCTCGTAACCGAATTATTCCATAAATACGTAACACGATCTCGATCTGAATTCTATTATATGAATATCAGTTATAGGTACATTATTTATGAGATGTATATAGTATATAATATAATGTAATATATCAACGATGTTGGTTATTTTTCTAGATATTTTATTTGTTTTTTATTATTAGAATATGGTGTTGGTCCACTCACGCGCAAGAATTAATACTATATATTATAATAGGTGATAATTTTAACAAATTTAAAATTTATTATTGATTTTTCTTCTTATTTGGGTTTTTTTACACCATTAAAGAGCCCACAGTCAAGAATCTCTTATTAACTATAATATTATAATAATTTTACAGCATGAGAAATTATTCGAAATAACGTATAAACAATACGTAATAATTATGAACTCATTATATACTTTTCAATACAGAATAATATTGTGCTGTTGTTTGCCGATGATGATACCATATATATGTGTCAATAAATAATTTATTTACAATATTTGTGGTATGTTGTAAAGTATATGTAAATTTTACTCAAGTTTTATTTTATGCTACATATTTCTCTACCTGTTGAAAATATAGTTTACTTCTTCAGAATTTTCAACTGACGCTGGAAAAACAATTCAAAAGTTTTTGTATTAAAAGGTTTCATAAATTATTTCGATTATTTATATGAATTTACACATTTTATGAGATTCTCGAAATTCGAACACACGCGAAGTGTTTCTGTTTTTTGTTTTCCTTGAAGATTTTGTGAAAAATTTCGAGCTACACTTTTTCAGATAGTTTCAATGAAATTCCCTGGCAGGGAATCGATTTCTCTGATAAATTCTTCACCGTTTTTTTGTCTAAAAATATTTTGAAACTATTAGCTGAAAAGATTGAGAGCAATTATTTTTTCAACCTGACGGAGAGCTGCAAGCTGTAATTTATTAGTCCCTAATATTGACTTACAGAGAACCAAAGAGAGAATAATGGCCAAACAATTCATTGTCAGGTGAAGGGTCGTGCTCCTCGTGATATAATAATTATACAGGGTGTATATAGTGTATACACCCTGTATAATTGGACAATATCCTCTACTATAATATTATGTGCAGGCTTGAGTCTAAAGTGTATTCCTCGAATTGGTGTTATTACCACTATTATTATTATTATCATCATCATCATCAACATTATTATTATTATTATCATCATCATTATCATTGCCTCTATCATCATTATCATTATCATTATGCCACAATGCATTGTGCAATAACAAATATTGTAATTGCTAGAATCGAAACGAGTTGTAATCTATGCTTCATGACGTTTTGCTACATAATTTTTTGTTTCTGATAACATTCCACTACATCTAACTAGGTATACTTTAATTGTATATGATGTATGATTATAAATATAGTGACGTATATTTTTTTGGACCCTATACTATATGAAGAAATATCGTGCAGCAACAAAGGTTTGCGGATATATCCTACGCCGGAAGAGCAATCAATAATTGATATATCATTCACAGCAACGACATATTTATACAAAATCAATAGATATTTGTTTCATTTTTTCAGAGCTCTGATCATATTGCTAGAGTCTAATAGAATCTATTATAAGATTTAGAATCTATCTAGAATGTGGTTGGCACTCCGCCGTATAAATAAATTCCTCATCTATAAGTTCAAACTTCTTACGAGGACAAGAAATTTAGAAAAATGAAAAGATTGATTAGATCAAATCTTCTATTATAATATAATTTATAAGTCGCAAAGACGAATGCCAATAACTATATTACTATACTATAATATCTACTAGGCTACTAAATATAGATATTCTGCGAATTCATATAGGTATATGTATATATATATATAATTAATTATTGCGTCTCTGATGTTGGTACTTATTATCTGGCAAAAAAATGATTATCGAATCTAATTACATCTGACGATATACAAAATGTGTTCAGGTATAGATTTGATCAGATATGTTCAACCTGAATTCGATATCGGTTCAGGGCCTGTATTCTCAAATCCGTGACATTGGGTCTTGCTTGTGAAGTTGTATAGTATATATCTGTGACTGATACTGTACAGTTTCGTATGCGAGATCTATTGTTGTGGATTTGAGAATACAGGCCCTGATCTGTTCATGATCGAACTATTCCTAATACGATCTGATCAGTTATAACATCAGCCTACTGGGATCTAGATAGATCAGAACACGTCTGACTTATCACATAATTCCAGTTTTGATTAGATCTGATTGGGACCAAATTTATCTGTCTAGACATAATTGGATCTGAATCAGATATAATTAGATTGCATGAGATCCAATTATTTTTTCCCCGGACAGAGTAATTATGTAATTGACAATCAATTTTCACCATCAATCAGATCGATTTTCTCGTATTGAGTATTCTGATATTTATATTTGAGTGTTTTTAAATTTACTTTTCAATCGAATTGTGAAGTTTTATGAAAAATTCATGAAAGCATGTGAGTATATTATTTCTTGATTTGAAATTCTGTAAAGAATATACTGCAATGGATAAACTATAATACGTTGTTCTCAAACTGTAAAGGTCTCTGACTTACAATTAAAAAATTTTCATCGATTCGTGAGAAGTTTAGTATGTTGATCAACCATTTCCAACGGCTTCACCCTAATGCGTTGACCAAAATTCGATTACCCCCCACTGCCAATGTAATAACTTCTCTATGAGACCAGCTACCCATAGAGATTGAAAAAACGCTGAAGTTCTGCATGAAATTTAATAACGAATACGAATTAATAACTCTCCCGAAGAGCTCCAAAAATTGTCATATTGTATTGTGTTAGTAGCTGGGTGATTATAACTCGGTCGATAGCTTCTGAGAGGAAATCAATATATCCCATGTTTGCCTGAATCGAAGGACTCTGTCGCTTTTCTTCATGAATTTTTGTTCGGGCTTCAATTCATCAAAAACGCGGAAAAAAACTACTACAAGAGTCTGCAAATTGGAACATCTCGGAGTACAAAGTATCTGTAGAGTTCTACTCCATCAGCGTAAGAATCGAGAGATATTGAGGAGAAAGTCGTTTCTATATTATCCATTTGTATACGTCGCGCGTCGTTTTCAATTAGGCCATAACCCGAAAAATTTAGATAATATGTCTACCTGCGAGATTTATCAAGTGAAACGAAATAGCGACAAGTTTACTTACTGTATGCGATACTTTTAAGTTTACAAGATTTCAAGATATCGATTTGTATGAAACTTGGTGTCGACAGCTGTTACTCGTGTTTCCTTTTTCAAATTTCAGCTAAATATTGTGAATCTCGAAAAGGTGAATGAAATCCGGTGATCGAACAGGCGCGTCAAAAATAAAAATGACTCACAATTAATTGTCAATAAAATTGCTTTTTGGATGTTTTCTGACTCGCTGATAGTGATTTCGAGTTCAGAACGGCGAAATTCGAAATGACAGGTGCGAAGAGGTGCACAAAAATGAAAAAATAGTTTGATTTTATTGAAGATTGGTCACTCCCGGAAGTTTGATAGAATCGCTAATGAAAAATCTGACTTCTCAGACGCAGAATTTGAAACGAAAAATCGCAGAACAGGGGGAAAATTTTTAATCCTTCAGAGAAATTGAAATCCATCTCGAAACCCACATTGTCACATTTCGCCATTTCAGAGTAAGATTCATAATTAACGAGCCATGAAAAGCCCCTGGAAATTGCCATCTAAGATAGTTGTTGAATCGCTTTTTTTGGCTCCTATCTTAAACTAGTCGAGGAGACTGAAATATTTGAAATCACGAATGTGCCGTAATTCTCGGTTCTGCCATAATTGGACCACTCTGCAGTATACTCTGTTCAAAAAGAGCTAGAAACTCGAAGTTCTGAAGTATACTTTGTAGATACCTCTGGTAGATTTATTTATAACATATATGACTGACAAATCCAAATCTGTAACGCATCTGTACAATAGATCACAATATCCGAACTACATTCATCGTCGCTAAATATTAGCAGGTCGTCCCGTGCAGCAAAGGAAGCTAAAACTTCCTTGAAAGTAAGAAGGTTGTCCGGATTTCGTGTCCCATCTGAAACTGGCTCGATTAGCCCCGTTTGTTCGCGTCACAGGATCTTGTAGGGCGACGTGCTTCTCTGAAAATATTTTTTACCATCGAATTGACTTGAAGGGCTTATAGGGAATTCTTTTTCTCATTTCTCAACAGCTAGATGATAGAAAAAAAAAAAATGTCAACTTATCGTGGTGTATAGTTAATATAATTTAATGAATAATAAAGCAACAGTTTGTACCTGTATCGGCTTCGGACTGCGGCATAAATTCTTGGAGTTCTTTGATAAGAGCGTTGATTTCTTCGGAGTCTTTTTGTATGCTGAAGAGTTCTTCCTCGTTGAAATTTGGTGTTATTTGTTTGCACAATAGGATCTGAGATATCACATTGCCAATATTTGACGGCCCTGCTTTGCTCTCTGTAATAAATTACAGACAATCGAACATGTAGTACAATGAATCGATCATCTCTTCGTATACATTCGCATATTTCTTCTGAATGACAAAGAAGAATTTTTGCATCATTAGATAGTCCTCGCGCTGAATGAGACAATGAATTACTCATATAATGAATTGTATCCTTCCCGTATAAAGAATTTTCCGAATCATTATTGTATTGATACTAAAAGTTCGATAACAGATTCACGTATTGTTATAGCTGCCAGTGGTGATCATTTATGTATATACCTGAATTACGGCATAATATCGGTACTTTTATTTGTCCTAAACCGTGAAATTATTCATGAACATAACTGAAAGAAAAGAAGAGCGTAAACCGATTTTTCAATTTCAACTGCAACAGTATTCATATCTATTTGTCTACTGATCTTCCACTGACCCCTTCGGGATGCCACTTCGGATATTCCGAGGTTTGCCTCAAATAATGCGTACTTTAAGGAGAAAAGAAATTCATTCCAAGATTGGAGATCATTTGAAATCAGAGATTCTTTCTCAATAAACCGTATTGTAACAGCTGATGTAAAATGACGTTCAAGATGACACGTCTATCGGAAAAATTAAAAAACTTCTCATGAAAAATAGTATTTCTTTTCATCATTTTCATACGCGGATAAGTGAACGCGAGCTCTATAATGTCAATCGAATGATTATATTTCACCGCCAAAAAAATTCGACGGTATTCGGTGAAATGCGTTATATATGAAGGCAAGAATAATTGAACGAATTACCGTAGTATCCCGTCATGTCCATGGGAATGATTCTCAAGAGGTTTTTACTCTTATATAATTCCCGAAGGAACAGTTGTGTAACGAAGAAAAGTAAAACGAGATTAGGACTGTCGGCCGGAATTCCCAGATCCGTAGCACTGAAAGCAGAAAAATGAATAAAAAGAATATCATATATTAGAATGAAACGTCGACGTGGAAATTAATTGTCCTTCTAACAGAATTGTTGGTTGTCTTCAAAGCATATCAGCCTTATATTGTATAATTTTATTATATACTAAGTCCTTCGCCAGGTGTAGCATGCAGAATATAGATCTTTTTCTTTGTGGAAATTATGAAACGAATTTACAATTGGGGGGGATGATTTGTGACATAATATATACCAATAATATTTCTAATTATGTTCTTCTTTCCTGCTGTATCTGCAAGCCACTTCTCCGCACGTGACTATAACAATAAGTGTCGGATTTTAGCTTATGTCATCAAAACCGCCTCAGGATCATTGTAATATACACATATTCTTCCATCGGGTATTGGGTCTAAAATTTAATAATGAAGGCGTCTATATAACTGTATGAGCTTGAGCATATAACCTGCCTTGCGCAGTTTCTTGATCGAGTGTACGTACGTGGGGCTTGGATCGTGTCAACATGAATTCCGGATGGCTCTTTGTGAAAACCTAGATCAATTGCGTAATAATTGCTCTTTATGGAAACAAATGTGTTAAAAATTTGTCGATTTTTTCAAAATCAATCGATCAGTTATAATTCTTTATCATAAAATATTATAAATGAGACAGAAATACAGTATGAAAAAATCGTCAGTGTCATTAATACCATTCATATAGATAATAATATTTCTACTGTGTCTAGAAACGCGGAGCTCCGACGTGAAGCCCCCTCTGCTAGGATATCCGGGAAATTTTTAACGCGACCCAGAGCCTCCGGCTACAGCTGGCTACAGTATCCCAGGAAGTGTCCTCGACAAACTTGCTGGCGTTCCGACGGCACGCCTCAGGTATTACTGCCTGGCACCTCACTTAAAAAAACCTACCTAAGGTGCGATTAAAGACATATTGAGACCCATATGACTCATTCTTAAAAACGTTGTTATCACTTCGGAAATGGAATTCGTTGCTAAACCTACACCAAACAACCGATCGGAATGAAACTTCGGGGAGTGGATGCAGTATTTCGGCAAGAAGTGGCTGAGTATTTTATTTCTACGAAATATTGAATCTTCTATCAAAAATTAAAATTTTCCCAATCTAACCTATGAACGAACCTAACCATACTTTCAGAGATTCCCGAAAAACTTTGAATTCTCTCAGAATTTCAACAAAATGAAATATTTAGCCACTTTCTGCCAAAATTCTGCATCTAATCTTTGAACTTTCGTTTTGATCGGTTCTGTGGTGTAGGGGTGGCGACGAATCGCGTTTCCGAAGTGATAACAATGCTTCTAAGAATGAGTAACAATCGGTCTTTATGTCTGGTGAATATGTCTTTAATAGCACCTCAAGTCCATAGGTACGTACTTGGCATTGTACTGATTTCACGACGACGACTAGGAGTAGGTTTTTGTTTTTCGTTTGTTGAATGATTCAATAATTCCAGAGTCTTATTTATTCCCTATATTGATCTATTCTCTCATATTTTTTGCCAGGCGAATTATGTATACACGCGTACACATGTGCCTACTATCGGATCAAAAAGTCGAGACACTCGGGTTTGAAGCTCAATATCTTTGCACACAAAAATCGTAGAGCATTGCATGAGACACTTTCCGAAAGTGTAGAATTTTCTACGTCCAGCCGTTGCATGCATAATTTTCAATGAAATCTTTCACCATAGATATCGCTCTAGATGTGTACAAAAGATTAGATTTGGTTAGGTTTTTCCCGTAGCTCGACGTCAACTCGTCACCACTCCGTTGATAATGCTGTTGAAAATTTGAGATAATTCCCACGTTATGCTTATCATTCGAGGCGTGCAACGCTAGTTTGAAATATTGAGAATTTCGAAAATTATCATGGCTGTAAGTGATAATCGGCGGAATGGGAATCTCGGACACCGTTACCATCAGCCGAAAGTAACAGGGCTCAAAATTTTCCCCAAAACAATTACAATTCAGATCCGTTGCGGCAAAATCAATCGGGATGGCCAATCGAAGGTACTGTTACGTTATAAAAGAGATTATTCATTACCCATTCCCACACGTGACGAGACGGATTTACCCTATTGGAGCGGAGCGCTTCGCGATCGCACAACAATAATTGGGACCTTGGAAATCGTATAATAGAACATCATTTCTGTTTCGTCGAGAGCATCTCTATGGATCAACGAGCGTTGCACGCATCAGATTCTAAGGGTTATGTGGGAATTATTCCAAATTTTTAACAGTATTATCATCGGAATGATGACGATTTGAAATTGCGCTACGGAAAAAGCCTAGCCAACTCTAGGTTTTTCTATATTTCTATACAGTGATATCTACGGCGGGAGATTTGATTGAAAATTACGCATACTTACGATAGCTGGGCGTAAGAAATTCCACTTTCAGAATTAAGTGTCTCATGGCATGCCCGATTTTTGTTTGTAAAAGAATCGAGCTCCAAATCCAAGTGTCTCGACTTTGTGATGCGATAGTAGTTTACGTTATTTCACGCAGCATAAATCATCATTTACGTGAAAATTCACGTTTCATCGTTTTCAATGTACTATAGCGTATTACTTCATGCACACCGAGCATCCCACGTCGGGGATTACTACCAGGTTATTGCGAGTAAAAAAATTGCAGACGTCCGGGGAAATTGTAATTTTATTAAACCTCAATTCACACACTGTCGCGGTTGCCTATAACTACGAGGAGTGTACATACATGCGTAATTCCCCATTATTTTTTTTACGTAATTGCCCATAACTTTTTTATCCTCCAGTGGTTTTATACCAATCCTACCGCAAGCATTTTTCACGGGCTGTTTTGAGCATATTTTGTTTGGTTCCTACCACTAACGGTGAAAATGATCTTCTTGAAGTTTGCGGTAGCTTTGGTTTTCTTCGGAATAGTTTTGAAAAACTTTGGTTCTTTCACTCAAAAATAGCATCGGGACGAGAGCGGGCGGACTGACGCAATCTGATCGCAACCTTAGTAGTGATGCCATGTTCCAGAGTTAAACAACATTTTTGAGACCATTCCGAAAAAGCAATTGAAGTCGCAACAATTTGTGAATCGGTCATTTTCAATGTTGATTATACAAATTTAAATAAATGTGTATCGCAGTCGGAAGATCAAAGATAAGTGCCTTTGAAATCACTTCCAGAAACCATATATATTCGCTGGAGTATGGAAAAGTCGTGGGCTGCTCGATAAAAAAAGTGAGAAATGAGACTCTTCATAGTTTGGCAATCCTTTGCAGTAGAAAAAAGTTCAACGGTATACGCGGATTGGGGTGTAGCGGGTCGGAAATTTGGCGCAATATGTGCAATTTTTTTCTTCTGAGGAGTTGCGGCGGGGCGGGGGGGGGGGGGGGGGGGGGGGGGGGGGTAACGCCTGACGTGGAATGTTCGATACGTAGAAGGACTTATATGAACGTATGTTTGTATATACATACATGCTTCTACACATGCGAAGTGTCTCAATATAAGGCTCTACGATGTATGGCGTATTTTATGCTGACTCAGCCACCTAAAACGGGATTCTTTACACGAAATTCGTTAGCTAACGATATCGTTTATCGACATGCAGCCAATTGCAGGGACGATCTACCGGAAAGGCGCAGTGCCCATAGGATATCGCTCGCTAACGATATCGATAGCTAATGAATTTCGTGTACAGAATCCAGCTACCGAAATCTCGATTTCATCGCCAATTTCTTGTTTTCTCTAAATACCTACTTCGCGTACCGATAGACTTCCCTATAGTAGCAATGCCTACACTTGCAGACGTCTGCAGATTTTTCTTTAAGAATCTCAACGCAGTATTACTACTGTAGTTCAATTTCAGGATCTTCAGTGCATTTTACGGGTGCAGTATATAGAAAGGCTGCTCTAAGAATCTGCAACGAGATATATATAACCTCACTAGTCTACAGATAGCTGAAGTGCTGGCTTTGCAATCTGCACTTGCCGTGACAAAATCCCGCTGAAGTAGTTTGCACTCTGGCCGCTAGAGGTGACGCGTGCAAAATTTTCCCGTGAATTGAAATACACAAGATCTAATAGAATGCTGTGTATAAATATTATACTTTTCAAGGTCGAGCCGAACTCTGTGCTCGATACCCGGTAGCATGTCGTGTACCTAAGATGACTATGGTTCCGAAGGGATAAGTAAAATCAATCCAATAGTTGGGACGCTATATGAAATAATTGTAAGATGAAATTTGTAATGCCAGCTGAAACATACGATTAGACTTCATACAAGTTAGGAATTCATCTTATTTAACAGACGCGTCCGGAAATAATTTGAACTTATTTGCATAAGCCTATGGATAGAATTGCTACTGCAAGAATCTGAAGCTTGCTTCTTAATATTTGCATAAGATTCTGCACCGAAGAATCTGATGCCAGTCCCGCATTCAAATGTGGAAGTAGCCCAACTAATGTTTTGCTGTGAGATCTACCGAAGATCTGCCTTCAGACTGCGAGCAGACTTAAATCGGATTGCTACTAGGGTTTCTGTTTTTTTTAATTCTAATTCTCAATATTTCTCGACGAAAATAAGCCGTGACAGAAATATGATTTAGAACGCAATAGTGTTACAGAAACGTAGATGAAATATGGATTGGTCCACTGTATGTAGTATATACATCTTCTGTGGTTGATTTAGGGACGGTTCTGGTTCTGGGCAAAAAATTTTACATTGGTAGCTAATGTAAATACTTTTTTCGAATATAGCATCCATCCCTAAATGAACCGCAGAAAGTGTACCAACATAAATGATTAATCTAAAATATGAACCAGCTCTATACAGCTCTATTGCCGAAACTATACGTGTCAGCTGTCACCGATGCATATAACTTCGGGACATAGATCTGCGAAAGAAAATTTATTAATTAGCAGCTCAATCTTTCATAATCAATCAATTTCACGGAAATTAGAGATTTATCCGTTTCGAATTATTAATTGAAAGTGAGTTCGGAGGTTGGGTATTTGACAGCTGACATGTGGTTGTCTTTAGCTATTTTCGGTTTTAGTCCAGTCGAACTAGATGAAAAATTAACTAAGTTCTATTCCGGCGGAAGGGCATGACGCCGATTTTTTCGTAGGTTCATCCGACCGTGGTGAACAATACCTGAAGCCGGCTACAAAAGTTAGGTCCGAGTTTGGCCGCAAAAAATTCGTGAATTTTGGAAACCACACATTTTGAATTTGATCTTCTTTCCTATGGGTTTTACGGAAAAATGTTCTGAACAAAAACTGTTCGTCTAATCATTATCTACAAAATGACCTTTTTTTTTGGAAATTTTTTATCATTGTTGCTTAGCTGTAAAATGCAATCAAACACAAGATTTCAAATTTTTTGTTTTTCTCCGGCCGTTGGCTGAATTACTAATATATAACTTCGAAACTCATTCTACAATTAATACAAACCTTCCCCAAAGCGTGAGTAGGTACTACGCGCACCCGGTTATGTTAATTAGTTGTTGAGCAATAAGCGATCCCAGAAAATCCGTAGAGTCGCCGTAACTTTTGGACCCCTGGGTTCACGTAGTATCAAAAAATCGTCGTTATAGTTTTTGATGTCTAGTTTCTAAATGCGATTGCAAACAGTTTTTTTTTTTTAATAGCATTTATTTTGAGGAAATAAGATTTTTGGTTATAAACAAATAGAATTATCTCAAACAGTTTATGATTTAGAGAATATTTTTTCATAAATCCTTATTCCTCTTTCCAAGACGCGAAATTAAAAACAAAAAAAATCCACGATATCTACATAAGTTGAGAATACGAGATGACTATCCAGCTTTTGAATGTCAACGCGAATAGAAGATTTGGAGGGATGCGGGGTTTTCCAGCTCAATTCAACCAGCCGCCGGCCCCCGCATCTTCGATTTTTCTTGGAAATTAATAATGTTGAAGTACAAAAAGTACGTACGGTGATTTTATGAATTTTGGATCTTTCATTCTAATTTTGACAGATACAATTTTTGACAAATTTGGGCAGCAAATAATTCATATTCTTGTCGATGGTAAATATGGAAAGTTGTAGAAGAAAATATTTCCTATACGAAAACGAATTGTTTTTATACGAACTTCAGGTGAAATTATTTGCAAAATTTTTTATCATTTTCCGACCCAATTTCGGTCGACAGAAGTCTAGAATTTCGATTTCCGAATCGCCATGACCGATTTGGATCAGTTTTTCGCACGAATCCTACATCAAGGAACAAAAGTTTCAGGAGCTCATCTAAGATGCCTGGACCCCTCTGGTCCCAGAGATAAGAATTTGATGAAAACTAATATCAATCAAAGGGAGGCTCCACTGAAATCCTCGACCCTTTAGAATAGTCCAGTAAAAATGATCCTGAAATCGATGTTTCGAAGAAGAGAGCTGAATTTTTGTGCAAAGCTGTGTTTGACGAACACAAAACACTTCTCGAAATAATGGGGCTGCAACCCTCTGGGGACCGTGGAAAAAGGGTGAAAAAACATATTTTTGGCCTGTAACTCGAAAACTAAAGACGATAATAAAAGAAGTTCCAAACAAAGCATGCAGGACGTTAAATTCTACATCGAAAATGTCTCATATACTTTCCTCTTATCTTCGATACATCGGGCCATGAGGAGCGTGCGAAATGTGGGGGTCGACGGCAGCTTTCAAAAAATCTTAGAAAATCCAAAATTTGACATTTTTTTCAATATTTTTTTGTTTTGAAAACATTGCAGGAATGCGATCTACAGTTTCAGACAGATATTTTCAGTTCCAACCATTTCCCTTGTTTTATAACAATTTTGATGACCAAATCAACGATTTCCTTCATTGTATAGGGTGCTACATTTTTTATTTTACTCTCAAGTTATTCTGTGATAAAAATAAAAATAAAATGAATATAATGTCAACAACAGATGCAAGATTTTAATTCCAAACGGGTCATGGATCTTGAGTATTGTAAAAATAATATATACCTACATGAATCCCGGGCCATAACCATGACATAACCTAGTTCAAATAAAAATAATGATATGGGGGTTAAAATGAAAGCATTTATCGTACGTTCCATGGTCATAGAGGACCGGTCATGGTCAACGTTTGTTTGCATGCCAAGGATACAAAAATAAGCAACAAAAAATAGCTCATTAAAATGGAGACTCCCCCTTGCCATGAAATACCGCAGCTTTTTTATCGTTTTGAACGAAAAATTCATAGATTCATAAATAAATCGAATGTTTTTGATGAACTGTTTTTTTTAAATAATTTACATAATTTCAAGAATTCAAGAGAAATAATTTGGTGCCCGTGATCTGGATGAAGTCAAATCGTGAAATATTGAGGAAAATGTTTTGCCAAAAGTGCTGGAAGCCTAACCGCGCTCGATATAATGAGAAAAAAGAGAGATAAAGTCGCCACGAAATTGAAACTCACGGAATGAATTGACGTAGAATGCCCCATACACGGTGGTGTGATTTTATGAGTACAGATACATATATATCTTGCTTGAAACGTGCTTTGCGTGAAACTGTTCAATCGTCGAGATATGCTACACGAAATCATTTTTTTTTGTTTTCCCTCACTTCTCTTTCTAAACGTACAGCTATAATCGTGGAACAGGGGTTTGAATATACGTGACTTCTGTGATAAACATACAAGCGCAAGGTACCAATCGAGAATTCCTATTTGCAGCTGTGTTTTACATCTGATAATTATCGTAGGTATTCCTAATGCGGCCATATCATGCAGCAAATTCTGCAGATTAAATATAGGTAGTAATCAGTTCATTAAATAATTAATGCACAGAATTCCTGTAGAAAAATATTTGTAGTGTACATCAGTCATAACGATGGATGATTGATTTTCATCGGAAAAATATTCAACAGAATTATTCACTATTTTATTCATTGCAAGAACAGAAATGGACGAAAGGGTTTCGTGAGAAAATCATAAAACATCGCAATAATGAGTAAAAAAAAAAAAATGATTCTGTAATGATTAGGAACTAAATAGTATGTTTTATTATTCGAATATTTTTATTTGAAGTATTAGTCGGTGATAATAACTTGTAGATAACTGGAATTTAATATCTGAAAAAAGTCTAAAATAATTATAAGGTGGAGTGGTAGATCACTCGAGAAGTCCGGTGTACACCGGTGTGCGAAGTCTCATGAAACTTTGTGAATTCTTTCGAAATCTCGGAAAACACATTCGTTTCTATGAAGTCATATGAAATTCATGGGAGTCCCCCGGAACCTTGTGAAACCCAGGAGATCCCGTGAATTCTGATGAAGTTCCGGGAAGTCCCTGGAATCTAGAAAATTCCCGTGAAATCTCCTGAATTCTTATGAAATCTTTCAAAATCCGTGAAATTTACTGACATCTTCAGAGTCAAATGTAATCTTTGAAGTCTCCGCGAAGTCTGTGGAATCCCGCGTGATGTCTTGAATTGAGCCGCTTAGAACCTATGAAATCTTGTAAGGTCTTCGAAATCATATAAAACCTTTCGAAGTCTTTCAAGTCATGTTTCATGTGAAATTTCGTGTACACAATTTTTCGGAGGGATGATAGATTTGAAAAGATTGTTATTATCAGCCTTTTCGAAACTACTTTCTACGTAGATACTTGAATATAAGATTCTGTATCATATGAATAAGGCGTCTAGAAGTGTTCTTCAAAGGTTTCACAGTTACAGATATCACACATAGCTACGCATTATATGAAGTATTCCATGAAATTGAGACCAATCGCCGATCCTCATCGCTTCTGATTGAGAAATCAATTCCATGCAGTGTAACCTCCACTCGTAGAAATATGCATTTATTATTCTGGAATTTTTTTACAAGAGCTTCGGAGTTACGAATTTCCGAAGATCTGAGGTTTCGAAAAAATGCATTCTTCAGACAATTGCACTGAGAACAAAATATAATAGTCGCAACGAAATGTTTGTTTGAACAGTCGCAATTGGATATACAGAAATTATCGCTATCTGCTTCGTCGGGGCGAAGTCGCGCCCCTTTATAATTGCAACAACTAAATTTTGCATCCTGTATAATTGGTATAACTGAATTCCAATGAACCTATAACTGAAAATCGGTTAATAATGTGTGAGTACCTACATCATTTTTTTCTCAGTGTATATCGCGATATCAGTATGTTCTTTCGAAAAGTGGTTCATACGAAATTCGTGGGGTTTTTAGATGCATCTTTCGAAAACAGGACTGAATTTTATAGAATTTATGAAGACGTTTTGTTTCACGCAAAATGGTGAATATTTTTCGCGCAGGCCTGACACTCCTCTTAATTGTTAGTCTTGCCACCCAGAAGGGCAGGAGGGGCAGTGGAACGCACGGTTCTGTTCATTCTCATCTTCAGGCAATCTTCCGAATGAAGTCTGATCTTCGTTTACGAGTTGACAGCCCCACGATCGTAGCGCACACACACATCTCGTCGATAAGACCGTCCGAGTCTGATGGTTTTAAGGTTCTATTAAAGACATACGGCATTCAACAATGGGTAACAATGCATTCAACAATGTGTAATAATGGGGGGGGGGTTTCATGCGTCTGGACGTTGCCTATCCCCGGCGCAGCTAGCGCTCGCAGACGTTCACGGGATGTAAGTTTTCTCTGCCATTTATAAAGGTATCGATGTTCTTTTGGAATCAATTTGAAGATGAAGGAGTGATCTGTGCTTTGTATTTTTCCGAATGTTGAAATTTTATTTTGCACGTTTAGAAACCGGCTCTGAAAGTAGGTATAGTTCCCACGCGATAAAATAAAAACTAATTTTTTTCCGAAATTCAGAAGAATACAAAGCACAGATCCATCCTTCACCTTCCATTTAAGACCAAACCCAAAGAAATCGTACGTAAGGCCTGCGAGAAAACTTGCATGAGCCGAAGCACTAAACAGCGGATTTTTCAGGCGAAAAGCGGCCGCTTGCTAGCGCCACCCCGGGCCAGGCCGCCTGTGGTGCGAACTAACGGCTCTAGCTAGTAGATGCGTTGAGTGTTACCCTTCTACACTCAACGGTAGATGTTCTGAAGTAAACACGTGATCTGGCACGCGGGCCTTGCGCTGTTTCTAATTTCTTTGCACCAGTTTGATCAGGTCACAGAGTTTTGGAAAAGTTTTCTCTTATTTATTCACCATGGGTAAAACAAGACAGGAGGTAAGGAAGACGAAAAAAAAAGAGCAAGGGTGGTACAAATTTGGCTATTTATCGACACGAGAGGTTAAGGTAAATGAAATTACATGCAATTTACGTATATACCTATATTTGATTGCTCTGAACTTTTACCCGATATCTAACGTGCATGCTTTTATTAATTATTTGATCATTAAAATGACTTCTTATCAATCTTTTGAAACTATCATTTGGCATCTGCTTTTCAATGTGTGCTTCGTTAATCAATTCGTACACTAATCCTGTAGAATCTTCCGTCTAGTACAATGACTTTTGCCTTACATTGATCTAAGAGTTACTATTTGGTAATAATTTTTGAGAATCTGTTGAATTTGGTATTAGTGGTTGAGGCTTTGTTTATCAAGATTAACACACGATACGCCAATGCATTGGAAACAGAACGTGCGGTTAAAAATGTTGTCCTACAAAGTTGCAATAATCCGCCGCCAGTCAGCTATTTATTCGACTTCTCGCGAGCCCCTCCTTCGAGATCGTGTAATGCCGGGACAAACGAAGGTATATTTTTGACTGTAGAATGCGGAAAGCAATGGTTTTTCTGATAGTTTACAGCTAATGAACTAATTATCAATCCACGCATTCAGATATTATTCAACAACAATTCAAGTAGAACTTGCACTTAGCTCTATCAAACCTGAGACCTGACCCCACCAATTTGGCTGCATCTACACTGCGAAGAAAAATCGTCGTAGACGTATTTCAATATTATCAGATGGGCCTATATTCATCGGCAACAGTTTTCTTGGAAGCCCACAAGTAATCAATTCTATTCAGATCGATTGAAACATTTTCGATGCAATTGAATTATTCATTATTTCATAGAAGTAACAACACATAACGAATTTCATTGAGTTAATTATAGGTTCATCGAATCGAATGAAGTTTAGCTGAAAATCAAATATTATAGTGAATCAAAGAAATATTCAACTGAATTCATTCTTCAGTATCATTTGAGAAAAGGTGTCACTTCACGAAAATGCTGGAGAAGTCAATGCCCCTGTGATTACCTGAAGTATTCAAATATCCGAAGGTTTTAGCTTTTTTTGGGTCACCCAGGAAAAACAATTATTTGTCTGGTACTTGACTCCCGATGTACCTAGAATGATTCATAGATTCAATAGAAATAACGATGTCAACATCGAAAACGTAGCAAAATGTTTCGCTTTCCGTTGTGGAATTGCCTTTTTTCAATCGGTCACATCTAAATCATAGATTGATCAGTTTATCTTCTTTACAAATTTTCTGACATACATACCATTTGTAGAATGTCGATGATGTGTGTAGCTGCAATTATAACATTACCACAGATGACCAAATTTTGTGCTTGAGAGATTATTATTACACCAGTGAGTTATGAGCCGATATTATAAACCTAATATAATAATCCAGCTTGCGCTTTTTCGACTCGAACTACTTACATATAAATATGAACAAAACAAAATTGAAACAGAAAAGGCACGGGGTCAGAACTCAAATAAGAAGAGCGCGAGTGTTATTCCATCGATTTGTCCATATTCGATTGGCTAATAATTTTGACTAACCAGTAAGACACGATAGTTCTGGTTACCTGTTTTCTCTACAGCAATATCAACGCTCTTGATTCCAATAGTTGGTAATTGTGTATAGGCTTTTCAGTCCTTGACCTATAATATGCTTCGTGCAGAATTGCTGCGAGTCGAATAATCGACGACGAATCGATCACGGAAATCGTGCCTTCGGGAGACACGATAATAGATAACGTTACCGAGTTTGACGGGGTCGGATATCCAAAGGAATTCCCTGAAGTCGATTTGTTTTGCTCAGAGACAATGCCTAACTCTTAAATTTTAATAATGGACATCATTGAGGACCCGGCAGTTGTAGGTACCATGAAATCTGTGAATATTCCGCCCACAACCGAAAGCAATGTGGAAGAAGACTACCAGTTAGAAATCGAAAAGATAGGAGTCAACGTCGATAATTCCGAAGTCGAATCAAGTCCTCCATTCGAGTTGACCGGCAGAAGAATAGTAGATATAAATCACTTCCTAAACAGTATCAAAAAATTAGCTTCTCATCCACCATTTGATTGTACGTTTGCTAACATGGAACCAACATCCGAAAGCCGGACAGGATTCATATACTACCATCACATTCGAGTGTAAATATTGTAACATGATCGAATCAATAGACTCAGAAGATTGTGAGTCAGCCTCTTCCTCTTTGGATACAGCCATAGTATCTGGAATTATGTCGACAGGTGATGGTTTCTCCCAATTAACCGAAATTAGCGCTTCCTTAGATATGCCTTGTGTGGCTAAAAATACGTGGGATAAATACCACACAATTGTCAGTGACGCCTGTCATGATATTGCTCAGGAAGAGATGATGAAGGCTGGCAAAGAAGAAGCGAGACTGGCTCGTCAGGCAGGTGATGTCGACGAAGACGGGTATCCTTGCGTGGCGGTCGTTGCGGATGGATCGTGGGCTAAACGATTGTATCAAATGAAATATGATTCTCTTTCGGGGGTAGCGGCAATAGTAGGTCATAGGACGAAGAAGGTTTTGTTCATCGGGATTAGGAATAAGTATTGTTCGATATGTAATAGGCCGAAGAAAGATAAAAGAAGTTCTGTAGCTGATCATAAGTGCGCTCAAAATTGGGTGGGATCTAGTACTGCAATGGAGTCTGACATAATAGTAGACGGTTTCAAATCCAGCTTGGAGACACGCGGGTTAAAATACAATAAGTTGATAGGCGATAGGGATAGTAGCGTCCACCGAAAGCTTATGGATGCATTACCGTATGGACCAGGAGCGCTAGTCCAAAAAATTGAATGCCGCAACCATGTTCTCCGAAACTATGGCACTCGACTGCGAGATCTCTGTACAAACCGCAAGGTTGATACAGTGATTCTGCGAAATTCTTTGTGCAAAAACTTGAAGCGCCTACGTTATGCTGTAACCTCGGCTATTCGTCACCGAAAAACAGAAGTTCATCAGCCACGATACGTTCGAGTCGAGGAATTGCGTAAAAATATCAAGAATGGTCATAACCACGTTTTCAGAGACCATCGGATGTGTAAAGATCGCGGTTACTTTTGCGACGGTAATCCGAAGCCTGGTGAAGTGAATCTTGAGCAGGATATGAACGTGACTGGTATATTCCAAGAGATCCTTTCGAAAATGAATCTACTCACCGAGCATGCATTTAGCTTGATATGGGACAACAACGTGGCTGAATTATAGGTATAATGCACACGTTGCTAAGGCTATAGGGGGCAAGCGTGTCAACTTTACCCTACGCGGGTCATATCAAGCTAGATGCGAATCTGCCGTAGTGTGTATGAACGCCGGTGGACAATTACACGCGTTAGTTCGTGAGAAATTAGGAATGGTTGGGCCGGATAGATTCACAGTTAAATATTGTTCCAATAAATCTCGATCTCCGCAATCTCAGAAGCCAGTTTTCAAATCAACATTAAAATCTCTCGTCGCCCAATCCGCTGACACCGACTACGGCCCAGACGCTGCATGTCCATTGCAACCAGACATGTCCCCGGAGGATTTGGCTTCGGCTCAAAAGGGTTTCGTGCTGGCTTTGTATTCAACGGATTCATCGGATATTGAACGAAAAACTCGAGGACAAAGTTCGTCTACAGAATGGTACGAAGAACGTAGAAAGCGGTTGACTGCCTCGATTTTTTGCGAAATTTGCAAACGACGGCCACAGACATCTTGTGCCAAATTAGTCGAGCGAATTCGTTATACCGATTTCCACGGTAACTCGAGTACAAGGTGGGGAATAAAAAAAGAGCCTTTGGCGATTAGTGAGTTCGCATCGGAGCATGGGGTTACGGTGGAAACCAGCGGTCTGGTGGTGGACAGGGAGCTACCATTCCTCGCGGCGTCACCTGATGCACTTGTGGATAAGGATGCTATTATTGAGGTGAAGCGTCCCACATCAGCCAAAGAGTCAACTCCAATGGAGGGCATAGAGTTGAAAAAAATTCAATTCATGTTGATTACGGATAGTAAAGCCAAATTGATTGCGTCGCATAATTATTTTTTATCGGGTTCAAGGTCTTTTCACATTATACTAAGAGGTAGTGGTGTTATTTTGTAGTTTGGACGCCCAAAGGACTGATTCACGATAAAATTATCCGCGACGACGATTTTTGGAAAACTAAAATGGAAACGAAATTAGTCGACTTCTTTCACTTCTGTCTTTTACCAGACCCTCCTCAAATTCTTGGAGCTCAAAAAACCGTGCGTGAACAAAAAAATAAGCTGACTTAGAATTCTACCTTAGAGAAAAAAGAAAAAGAAAATAAACGACGACGACTAACAACTAACAACTGACAACTAACGACTAACGATTAACGATTAACGATTAACGAATGATACGGACCTGTGTTCATATGTATACGCTAAAGAATTTATTTCACCCAACTGTTTTACACTGATGTTTTTTTCTTCTTTTGAATTTATACCCACAGCGTTGTTGAAATTCTTCATTTAACGAATCCATGTATTGCTGTAGTTTCAATTCTTGAATGTTTATTTTTTAGTTGCAGATCCTAAATATTGCATAGCCATATGAGATGCTTAATTTTATATCATGTTTCTAATTCTAAATTTTGATGAATCTCGAATTACGAGACCTTTTATATTTTTTTGTTAGAGCTTTCCGGAAATACCTTTTCAATTCTTTGATATTCATTGGCATTGCCATTTTTTCAATTCGTATAGTTCCTGTAATCATTATTTTTTTTAATTCTATGTTCTACAGTCGAATGAAAAAACACGCGATCAAATCCTTGGATTTATTTACGTATCACTATTTCTGATTACATTCTGTCGTATATGTTTCGCTGATTCTCAGGTGTACGTAATTCATAACTTCCTAACATATCGCTGCATGTGCTAGCTTCTGTTCCTTACTAAATTTTTACTTATTTTCTTACGCTATATTAAAAACTTTTCCCGGCATGGTTGGGAGGTTGGGACGGGATAGGGTAGGTCTCTTTATCGCAGCGACCTCCACGTGGTGAGACCTGGGTGGTTGATGACATCACAATAAGTGTGTCATGAATCAGCCAACGGCTGTATCGCGTAAGTTCCGTAAAGTTTTGCACTAACTAATATATGGTCAGTGGTACAACTAACATACTAACACGTTATACAATCCGCCATCAGAATAACGGTCTACTTCAATCTGTCTGAAAAATTGCCCATCTTTAGAATGATGTCATTCAGTGAAATGTTATGAACAAACAAAGAAAGCATTTTGTCTATTAAAACTACAACGTTTACAATTAGATAGATGTCATCGACAATTTAACTTATCGTGATATTCCATGGCATGTTTTGTGTATGGACGTAACTTTGCAAAATTTATGAAAAGAGCTGAACTGATTTATTTTGAAGTTCTCTGTTGTCTTAGAAGCTAAATTTTTTATTGGAAAAGCATTTTTCAGAGTAAACTGTAATCTTGAAAGAGCTTCTGTTGATGACGTAATAGAAAAAACATTTTTCTCGATAATTTCGATGGGACAGTCAATTCTTTGGCCCATAATGTGTATGCCTATATTATAGGAGTAATTAATTAACGATTCACAAAAACAAATGCAAATACGAATACGTCCCAACCTCCATTCAAGGAATGCATCTCAATCTCGTAAACCTGCGTAGAACTCTGGCGCCTGTGGTTACATTGCCCGTACGCCTGACTTCAGAACACCAAACTACGAACAGCCTGCTGGCGCTCTAGTCGCTACGGAGTAGGGGGCCTTGGCGTGCGAGGAGCATTGATTTAAGTCCCGCCCACTTTTCTCCTCTACCGCCTGGCTCCAGTCGCGCGGGAAGCCAGAGTTCCCGCGCGAGCTCACTAGGCGGCAATGCTCTTAGCCTAAGTCTGAGGGATGCCTCATGGTGGGTGATCTCCTCTCATTTAATTGATAAGGGATTATTGACACACAATCACTCTATTCAACATACATCGGAAACTAGACAAGTCAAAAAGTTGATCTGGGTCTTGTTATGGATCTGAACTCCAATCTCATACATTATTATACCGATTACAAGATCAATATCTACATGCAAAACTCCAACCTTCTGTTATATAGAATTTGAATAACTACAAAATAAAACTATGATCATATTTCTCACTTGCATCGTTTTTGAAACAGTCCATTAGAATGCTTGTATTTCGATGATACCGTGTTAATCAACTGGCGATACACCAACTCGCATGCGGAACCGCCTAGAATTGGTCTACCAAGCCATCGTTTCGAGGAGTTTGAGTTAAGATTGAAAACTCTAACTGAGTTGTTCATCAATATTGAATGAGGTAACGGAAAGAAAAGGCTGTCTCCGAATAGGCACACTTGCGGTCACATCCTTCGTGAAACATGTGAAGGGAATCTCCGTTAAGATATTTTGCCACCAATGATTTTTTATATGTCCCTGGCGCGTTTCGCCTATACAGCGCACTGGATTCACTGCTTGTCGATTAATTATTATAAAAAATCTATAACTCATAAGAAAAAATGGTAACGGAGATTCCAGTCACGTTTTTCAAAAGGAATTTCACTGTTTCTTCAAATGCGCCGATTCTGATAAACCCGGAACATACATACATACATGCTGTGTTGATAAGGGGGGAAATTTGTCAGCGAGGAATAAAAACAGTAAAAAATAAAGACATAAAACAACTTCATACACTCGAATGACTAACAACTGACAGGTAGAGTCAATAACTGTTTATAGATAATTCAGGCTGGCGAATGCTGTTACATGGTTGTGCGGGTCGATTAAATATGACGGTGGGATTTTACACACCCCACGTGAGCTTAAATTGATTATGAGTCAACTAACCAATTAATTTCAATGACAAACGTGTAGTTTTCATCAATTCTCCATTTCGCATCTTATCTGCAACGCATAGAATAGATGCGCTGGAGAAAAAAATAGAATGTCGTAGAATTCATGATGTAAAATATTTTCTCATCGTTATTGCCACAAAAATCGGAATCACGATAGTTCGTGAGCTCAAAAATCTGGAGACATTTTTTTTCCAATGAACTTTCAATCCGACCTCCTATAACGGTACTTCTCTCGTGTGCTCAGTACGTTTAAAGGAGTGAGTCATTAAGAGCTGCTGGCCGAAATTCGGAATCACGATATTTCGTGAGCTGATAAATCAAGGAACAATCTTTCTCCAATAAACTTTTCGATTCGACCACCTAAACGGCTACTTCTTTCTTGGGCTCAGCATGTTTATAGGGGGTGAGTCACAGGTGAGTTATCGAGCGGTCGCTGCTCAATAATCAGAATCACGATATTTCATAAGCTCATAAACAGTTCATAATACTGGTTTCTTTTTCATAGACTTTGAACGCGTAGAAGGGCCCACTACTTGCTCTAGCTGCAAAATTTTTCTGAAAAACCGGTTTTTTGTTCATAACTCCGTAACGGTTGCTGTTCAAAAATGGGGACTTGGTTTTTCCGAGAGTTCATAAATAGCTCAATATTTTCGATATTTCATTTTTCATTTTGAGAAGGTCGCAGTGGTAGGGCGGTAACCCTGGATTAAGGGGTGGGGGCTGCAGCCCCCAGGCCCCATAGGGGCCTCTCGGAGGCAGTAAGCTCTTGAGCCTTTCACGTTCTTAGTCCAGCGTTGGGGGCAGGATAGCTACACTAACAACCATGAGCCAGAGTTCTATGTGAGTAGGTACTACCACTTCGGTTGGGATCAGGAAAGTTTTGGATTCTAATGCTGAATTGTGGCTAAAAATGGCTGCTGATCGGTTGGGATGGTGTCTTGTAATCGAAAGTTTTCACCATTTTGAGTCGAGAAAATGTCTGGAAATTACAAAAAATCCAAAAATTCTTGTGGTTTATAAAATATATCCAAAAACTCACACATTTTGTATATAAACCACTTCGCGAATAAACATACTGATATATTGAGCTATAATTGATTCAAACATACATTTTTTTCAAATCTTCAGATTTTCAAAAATTGGCGACTCCCGAATGTGAAATCAAAAATCTCCAAAATGAGACATGATTATTTCTTCGGATAAAGGTTACGTGGAGATAAATCCATCTTCAAATCGGAAAGAGTAAGGGCCGGTGATTGGTCGAAATTTCTTGGAATACCCCACATGTATACAGCTGTATCATAGGGTTTGGAAATGAAAAGGCACAAGCCTAAAGTATTCATGCTTTCATTAGCACTGGCTATGAAGTATACTGTACAAGGTCTCTTGGGGACAATCTCTCTGTGGCAAGCTTTAGTATACTGAAAAGGTCTTATTGCCATTCAGTATGCATGTATGGATGAATATCTATATAGGTATACGTAGTGTTTCTTTCAACGTATCGTGAAATGCTTCATTGGGCTTTCGACATCACAGTAATCCTAGTTACTCAGGTTGAATGAATCACGAAAGACTATATTATGCAAATTGCTGTGAAAAAATGTTTACGTTCATAATAATTGCAATATATTTATTATAGTATGAGACTATCCAAACCCATTGCTGACGTATTTTACATAACCTTTTCATTGATAAATTAGGGCGACGATTTATTATTAATTCGTTGAGAATGCCGGTGAGTATACATTTTCATCAACGGCGGAAGAACAGATCGGGGGAATTACATTCGTGGAGCTGAATCTAACAATGCAGAATGACGTGTCGATGTGTGTGCATTCTGGATGTTGGTAGACATACATAACTAATTTACTAATTGACACGTTCGCTTACATACCATAACGTACATTACTGTTTGTTATAGCACATCTTCTCAGAAGCAAGATAAACATTCTATAATCATGGATTAGGATCAGGCTTGGATTGGGAGGGGGGGGGGGGGGGGGGGGGGACTACACGGGCTATAACGTCGGGCCCCATGGTTCAGGGGTCCCAGAGTATTGCGACACATTTACAAAAACAAAAAAAATTCAACTTGAGTATTGGGAGGGTAGGGGCTCAAATACGCATGCAGCCCTGGGCCCCCGATCCGATAAATTCGGCCCTGATTAGAATTGAAAAAAAATTGTTTGCCCGAGGAATAGCCGAAGTTATACGGTTAGGTAAATCTTTGAAATTATTATACAACTTCCAATTCCGAACAAATTCTGATGAATTATTTCTTCGTGCTGAAAAATGTAGACACCGTAATGTAGTTCAGATGGAAATTCTACTTTTCAATGATCAGGACTATAGAAGTGTTCCAAGAACATATTTTTTTGGTTAATCAGAGATAGTTCGGTTTTGAAAACAAATATATTCCGAATAGAGTGTAATAAACAAGATTAAAGAAGACACGTTTTTTAGAAAGGATTCCAATATTCAGATCTTATAGCACATTGACCTATAGCAGAGAGCTAATCATTCCGTATTTTTGCCTCCCTTAATTGCCGATCAAATCTGACATTTTGAGTTTTCCGACAAACTACAAAAACATGTCTCAGAATGTAACAAATTTTTCCGTGATTTGCCAATCTGTTAGTTACTTCAACAACATTACATTACAACAGTAGGTGCATTATGTAATAGCTAAACTCATATACATCGTTGATTCATTTCATGAACCCCCTTCAACATTGCATATTATATCCTATCGCGAACATAACGAAAGATGGGTGCTTACGTGCGGATTTGAGGTAACACCAGCTGTGATGTATTTTTGCAAGCTTCTACGCAGTTCCGACGAAGTTTCCGGATCCGTTCACGAAGTTCGGGACCGTCACGTGGTTGACCAATGTTAATTAACAAGTCCCGGAACTGAGCGACCTGGCTGTTTATATCTTGGATTTGCTGGAAACATACGTTAAATTGAGTATTCAGATTATATAGTATACAATTTTTTTTAAGCTTACTGCTTATTAATTGTTAATTGTTTTTGCTTCGCTAAAATTGTAAGTAACTATAAAGCTGAAATGAGCAGCTGGAGTTGGCCGCCACGAACCAAAATCCACGAAAGAATAAGGTACGGAGCCCCGGGACTGAAATTTTTAAACGCAGGTTCAGAAAATTCGGAAAATATTCAGAAATACTGTTTTTCGATTCTGGAACACGATTCTGATTCAACCTTTCCGTAAACTGGTCCCATTGTTTATTCATTGATTCATTGACAATTGGCGGCAAAAAGTAAAAGTCACATGCATGGCCAAAAAAATTTAAACAAATTTACTACACTACACAGGTACTTACTATATACCTATATAATTATTTCGAAAACCGTGACTTTTTTCAGATTTCGAAATTTTCGGGGCGTATCTCATCTGGTCCCGGAAAGTTTTATTTCACGGGTGGCCCATCTTATCCCGGTCTTCCCTACAGGATGTGTAACTTCAAAAGATGCATTAAGTACCTCGAAAATCGATAACGGCAAACATTTTTTAAGTATCATGTCGCGGCCTGGCTCGATTCGCGGGACTGGTGTCTACTATCCGATCATCAAATCGGGGCCTCTGTGTTTGAAGCTCGATATCTCTGCGCGCGAGAATCGTACAGCATCGTATGAGAAATTTTCTGAAAGTGTGGAATTTCCCACGTGCAGCTATTGCATGCACAGTTTTCAATAAAGTCTTCCGCCATAGATAGCGCTATAGATTGTAGCGTGGCGTTTTCCTCACTGATTTCTGTACTAATTGGATAGCTTGTTTCGTAGAGCGCGGCTGACGAAAATTGAAGATGCACCCAGCACCTATATCGTCGGGAGTGGTGCTAGGGTTGATGTCAGTACGCCTGCGTGGGCGATGGGAAATGATCGTTTGTACCTTAGATTTTAGAGCATATACACATGGAGGAAGCCTGGCGGCCAAAAGATCAATCCGAGTTGGTGAGAGAGAGGGACGTGAGTTGAGTATGTATACTTACTGCGGTTGATTCGCGGACGGTTTCGTCCCAATTGTTTTCTGGTTCGGCATTATCAGACAATTTATTTTGACCACCACTGAACACTGACGGCAGCGCCAGTTAAGTGTCAGTGAATGGAAGCAACTGGACGATCTTCTGTTGTCTAGTGTCCGATCTCCGAGTCTTCGATGACAGTTGAATACCGATACCTAACCTCGTAATCTATTTCGGCAAATTGAAAGTTGTCATTCGAAAGTGATAATCGTTCAGAAAATTGTTGCTCAATGAACAATAAATACTCGTTATATAGGAAAATATAGCTACGAAATAGATTACGAGGTTAGGTGTCGGTATTAAACTGTCATCGGAAACTTGGAGATCGGACACTGGACAGCAGAAGATCGTACAGTTACTTCCATTCACTGATACTTACCCGGCGCTGCCGTCAGCGTTCACTGGTGGTTAAAATAAATTGTATGAAATTGCCCAACCAGAAAACTATTGGGACGAAGCCGTCCGCGAATCAACCGCAGCAAGTATACATCCATGGGTTCTCGTTTCAGAGGCAGAATTTAGGCCTGCGAAATAGAGAAGGTATGTCCTCAATCTCATTTTGTCTCACGCTTGTTCCCCTTTCACACTACGAGGTATCCCTTGCTTCCTCCATGTATACATGCTCTAAGATTTGTACCATCCCCACTATTCACGATGACATTAGCACATGCGCATCGAGAATGTGGTTAGTAGCATTCCCAGAAATAGGCGGCGCTCGGTGAGCTTTCAATTCAATTAATATAGAGATCAGTGATTTTCCACGCACGTTATGACCGCCGACTCCCTTTTAGTCGAACACGATCTTTCGGTTCGAGTTGAAGATTTTAGAAAAATTGACGAGGAGTCAAGAATCCAGATCGAATTCAAAGGTTGAGTATTAAGATTTTGAGTATAGTTTGTAATTTTTATCTTTCTACGTTTTACCGCTCTGCCCCCCCCCCCCCCCCCCCTTCGCTTTCCGGAGCCTGGATTTAAAAAGTGACTTCGACGAAAACTACGAGTAGGTAGGTCACTTCCACGCCCCGGAGTGAGTAGTCAAATGAACCAGCTAGCAGTAGTGGTGCTCATTCCAAATATGAAGAATTTTCACGTGGATTGAGTTAATCGGTCAAGATAATATGACGAGATGAACACCAACTGGTGTCGGTCAACTTCGAAAATTGATGATGAAGGAAATCGAAGACAACCATTATAAAGGGTCAATACGTCATCGAATTTAGTATTGGCATACTCATCGAATCATTTAAAAAAATTATAATGCCGAAAACTTCAAGAATGCAATGAATAATATAATAAACGGAAAATGGATTCAATTATCAATTTGAATATCCCGCCCATATAACTACCGCCCTGGATTTTTTATAATATTGACCAGGATCTACGAAACTGCAGCGCCATCACAGAAAAGTTTGACAAACCTTCCGGTGGTCTAGAAAGTCTACTGGACAGAAATTTGCATATTATGCCTTTGCGAAGACTCGGTCTCCGCCCTTCTTCATGAATGACCGCGACAATCACAGGTCACGGTCGGGACTTTTTCCACATGATAAAATTTAACCGGAGGTGGAGAAACCTGGCATAAGACACTGAACTTTATTTTATCTGGAAGGCGCCTGATGAAAGTGGGGCCGGTGAGAAAGAGATAGGCCCGTTTCCTCCGACGTGGATGAAGATTTGATCTTGTTTTAAATTACTAAAAGACGACGGTGATTGGCTTATTCCGAGTTTAAACCAAGATCAAATCTTGAACCATGTCGGAGGAAACGGGCATTAGTTGTGGTTTACACCGTCCGCACTGGTTGCACGCGCCACGCATATCTACGTATGTAGATATATTTTGCAAACATCGAGTGCGAGATAGCCATCATGTATAGAGAACCTGCATGACAGACGGTAGCGTCTCTATCGGCTAAATCGTAAACTTCTCCAGGATACTCGTGCTATAGAGCCTGACGTATTGTATACAAAATAACGTACAATTGTTCATATTGTTTGATAAAGGCATACTAATTACGATGGACAAACCTTACCCAGCTGGAAATAGCATGTGTTGTGCTGTGGGGTGTAAAAATACCTATAAAAATACGGATCTTATCACGAAGTTCTACTCCATTCCTTCTGAACCACATGAACTAGAACGTCGGAAAAATGGATAAGCGCTATAAATCGGATTAAATAAGTACGGAAATGTTTGGAAATACCATTCGTTCTCATGTTGTTATTTTTATTTTTCAAAAGCTGCATATCTTGCGGAAACAACTCTAAATTTTACAGTACAGACGGTACGATGTGGTAACCTACACATCATAGTTCAATCGATGGAATTGAACTATGAAAACACAAGTCAATGTGAAATATCTGCATGTGGTGCTTCAAATGAACTTGAAACCAGTGATATTACGGAAAAATCAATAAATCAGTTTAAGTAGTCTCATTTGAAGAAAAATAGTGGGCCATTTGAATTCCACTGCACATTTAATTCTTTGTTGAACTGTGCTTCGACTCAAGCCAATATAACATCGCCAGAGCATCTGATAAGTAGTAATCATGAACCAGATCAATCATCTGGGCCAAATACTTCATACATCTTGCCAGGATTTTGTGGATCCGATTCGATAAGAAATCCAAAACAATTTATTGCATCAACAGGAGTAAGAGAAGCAGCATATATACAGAGTGTTCCGTATCAAACGCACGGTTGCATAATAGCGGATTCCTCGTGAAATTCCAGACTGAAATCTCCTTAGCGAAAAATGTCAGGGTAGAACCGTTTGACCATGGAAACTGTTTAAGGTCTGTCAATCCAAGAGCTTATGTGCACTTAGGACAGTGCCGCGACAATTGTGAGCTGGCCACGCGCGGCATATTCATGACAGATAAATCCGCTTTTATGCAACCGTGCGTTTGATATGGAACACCCTGTATATTTTTAGCATCAGTTCTTATTAAATAAGGAATATTGAAATTTCCCGCTTCATCCATTATTGGCTCATTTAACTTCCAATAGTTTTATAGGTTCACCATCCTCTACAATTATTCCATCGAGACTAGCGCACAACTATTGTTGGATTGGATAGATGACTACTCGACATTGTTGAACTTCATATCTTGTCATATTTTTGTACAATTCACGAGCTTCATTTTCATTTTCCATTCCAAAAGAAACGTTCTTCGATGCTTGTTCTTTCAATTCTTTTTGTGGAACCATTCATTCGGCTAGTTTATCAAAGTTATGTTTGCGTGTCTTGATGCTATGCGCTTTGCTAGCTGAAATTCGAATTTTACGCTCATCGAACCACAGCGTGCTTTCTGATTATACTTCAGTCGATGCGCGAATATTTGTTGCTACGGACAATATTTCTCGTTCGTTAATAAAAGATGAATAGGTTGAAGGCGGATGCAAAAACACAACGATCATAATGAAATATAATCTCTGCTTTATTGCACGTCTATCATTGGTTGGAGGAAGCAGTGCAACTGCCGTTCTTCTCGGCAACCACGCGTTGCTCCACTCCAGAGCAAGCGCGCGAACATATGGAAGAGTGCGAGAACCTTAACATTCAACAATATTTACTAATTCAATTAGGTTAAGGTGTTCAACATTATTTTTATGAAAAATCTCGCTAATCGCATTTGTAATCTTGAGGTTCTGAGAATAAATTTGAAAGTTTTCATGATTCTCATAGATGAAAGAATAGAGAATGAAACAGGCTTTGCTGCATGCAATATTTACAGTTGTATTCACTTACTCTAAGTATTATATTGGCAGCTCTCTCAGCCTCAGTAAGACTGAGAGCTTTCAACATATCACCTCATGGACAAGAAAAGTCCAAGCCGGAAATTTTAATGGACTCTTATCTTTTCTGTAAGAGGTTTGTGAGTAATCAGTTCACAAATTTCGCACCCCTTACTATACTCATCTGAATCTGGTTTAGGGATGGATAGGACAATCCACGGACATGGTTCGCTTGTTTCTGACTTTTCACATTCATTGTTTATAAAATAAACAACAGCTGCGATGTGCTGACACTGTCTTCCCAAACCCGTTCGACATTCACAGTGTTAATCCATCACATTTCGGAATACATCAATCCATAAAAATTCCAGGATAAAAATCTGTTATATTAATGTAAGATATGGTGAGATACATAATGCAAATAGAAGCAAATGACATACCTTGATGGGCACTTTATATCGACACTTGACCGAAGTTTGGCGAAAAACTTACGGCTTGATAAAACTTTTATTGTGTAAAAAAGATTGAATTTTTTCCACATTCTTCCCGTGGTTGCTTTCCCTCGAATTTTTTCCTTTTTTCACTATGCATGTTCGCGAATAGCTTATTTTAATGGCTTGGAAGCCTTTTTTAATAATGATATCGGTCATAGCAAGTTTTTTTGATTCAATCAATCAGACGTCACGAGCTAATCAATGCTACTGCTAATAAACTTTTTGAATAGCATCTTGTAATAACTTATTATTCTGGCCACTACGGGCGCGAGCGTGGAAAGTCCAATGCCGGGAAGCTTCTCTATCAGACAAGTACGGGCGGGGTAAACAACTATGGGCTTGTCTACAACGTAGCACGTATACTCTGCCCGACAAGAGGGCGACACAACCCTGCGCAGGTTCGAGCGGCCTGTGGGTCAGATGGAGATAGTGGTGCTCGCTACTCAGTGCCGTAGCTGAATTATTGTATATTTCGGCCCTGCACCAAAAATCTACGATCTGTGAAAGGGACATAGAATCAGCCCCCCCCCCCCCCCCCCCCTTGTCGACTGCAGCCGGTTTTGGCCAGTTGTAGGGCCCGTTTGGGTACCTGGAGAGGGTAAAGTGGGCGGAGCATTACGTGGAGTCTGACCGAACCGGATGCATTTCATTTCGAAAGCGTGCCGTTCTCTCGTTGAATAAAGTATAGTCGTAGTCGTATACCAGGAAGTAAGAGGGAAGGAGACCGATCTCCACATGCTGTAAAACCTGCGTTGATTTTTAGGTTTAGTGAGTAGTACGGTATTCTGCTACCCGCAGTGCTGATGCACCATGTATGGACGGCTCACGGCGCCGGCGGTGGCGTGCGAGTTTGCATAAGGCCGAGGACACACAAAACTCCATGAGCCATAAGCAGAGAATGCAGAAAGTATAGCGCATGCGCACTACAGTGCTTTTCTTCATGAAACTACAGTGCGCATTCGCTATGCCTTCTGCATTCTCTGCTTATGGTTTATGGAGTTTTGTGTGTCTCGGCCTTTACCCTTCATATAAATCTTCGAACGCGATGATTTGCTCCGTAGTTTTTACCGTTTATAGGTCTTTCTCTCCGTAGTGTTCAGCACCTAGGTCTCTTCCGTCGTAGTGTTCAGTCGACCAGGTATTCCATTCCGTAATTACACTACCGAGAGAGAGACCTAAACGTCGAAAACTATGGAGGCAACGACGGTAACATTTACGGTGAGAGCTGAGACTCAAATATTCAATAAAATACTCAATTAATCACGAGTGCATCATATTTAACGCTCATGAGCGGCCCTGACATTTCATGCAAACGCTCTGTGATAGGTCGACTCGGATCCTCTGTAACTTGAAAACTATCAGCCCTGCTACCTAGACATTTTCAGCGAGGGACTTTTGGTCTCAGATTTCCACGGGAAAGCCACCCTCACAAAATGGCCCGGTGGGTCTGAATCACCCTGTACACTATAAAGAAAAACCGAAATATTTTGTTTTGTAAATTCTTCTGGTCAATATTTTTTTTCTATACGTAGTTTTGAATAATCATATTGAACTGTGGTCTACTACGCTGATGTCGTCGGCTTACGCTGTCGTTGTCGCAAAAGCTCAAATATTTCAACTTTTCTGAGGTTGAGGCTATACCGCTGAGCTACGGCAGAGACATATAGGCGTGAACCGTAGTATAAGAGAGTCTAGTTCCCGACTTCCTGCGGTTACGACTGCGGAGCCACCAAAGCCACTTAGCCGCCAAAATTCGGGTTTTGTACTCGTATGTATACTTACTGCGGTTGATTCGCGGACGGTTTTGTCCTAATTGTTTTCTGGTTGGGCAATGTCAGACAATTTATTCTGACCACCACTGAACGCTGACGGCAGCGCCGGCTAAACGTGCCAGTGAATGGAACTTGGAAGTAACTGCACGACCTTCTGCTGTCTAGTGTCCGATCTTCGAGTCACCGATGACAGTTTAATACCGATACTTAACATCGTAATCTATTTCGGCAAATTGAAAGTTGTCATTCGAAAGTGATAATCGTTCAGAAAATTGTTGCTCAATGAATAATAATTACTCGTTGTATAGGAAAATACAGCTACGAAATAGATTACGAGGTTAGGTATCGGTTCTAAACTGTCATCGGAGACTCGGAGATCGGACACTAGACAGCAGAAGATCGTGCAGTTACTTCCATTCGCTGGCACTTGACCAGCGCTGCCGTCGGCGTTCAGCGGTGGTCAAAATAAACTGTCTGATATTGCCCAACCAGAAAACAATTGGGACGAAACCGTCCGTGAATCAACCGCAGTAAGTATACTATGTGGAATTGTTTTTAATTCGTTTGTATAAGATTTTAAGTCGATTATAAACGTTGTGACCTAGAATGTTTCCACTCGACCTAGTCTACAAAAACTATTTGGCAGAAGTGAGTATTACAATGAAACTGTAATAAAACAAAAAATGAGTTTTGGGCGTCGGGTACTCTAATAGTACCAATACGGATCTGGATATGAATTATTTTATAAGATAAGTGGAACGAGAAAGAGTATATTATGGGGCAAGGGCGGAAAATAGGCATTTCCCAATGGCACACGATATGTTTTGTCAGGCCTGCGAGGAAAGATTTGGCTTTTAGTGGTAGTGTAATGTGGCGCGCGTCGTAAAAAGCTATAGAATATAGCCTACAAAGTCAAGAGGTTGGCGCATGCGCACATCGTGAATACTACATTTTCCGCACGGAAAAACTAACGGGCTAGTGCGGAAAACGTAGCATTTGCGATATGC
This sequence comes from Phymatocera aterrima, assembly GCA_963170745.1. NCBI lineage: Eukaryota > Metazoa > Arthropoda > Insecta > Hymenoptera > Tenthredinidae > Phymatocera > Phymatocera aterrima. Next base: position 405,854 of record OY720660.1, read on the forward strand.
ACATGCGCCAACATCTTTCCAGACAGCAGCAGTCGGCGGTCAAAATGTGCGGCAAAGCGCTACGTTACAACGTTTATAAATAATTAGTTCATTTGTAATTGATAAAACAAAAAACTTCATGTGGCTAACCGACAATATTATTTCCAATGCTTCCTTTCAATGAATAGGACGTGTAATCGATCGGAAATCGGATGTAAGTAACGAATTCATCAGTCGCCCGTTTTGTCAGTTGATAATTATCAAATTATAAAGTAAATTAATTTGTATGGAAATCATAACGCAACTCTATACGCGTATGCGCCATACAAATATGAATAGATATGTATCCGCCCTGTGTGGATGCGAGAGTCGTGCATGCGCATAGATAAGTGATGCAGCATGTTCCTTCCATGGCATGTCCTATTCAGGGGAATAGAATAATAAAATATGTAGGCAGGCTTCCTTGCGTCACGAATATTTTTATTTATGCGCATGCGCAGATAGATCTATTCATATTCGTATAGCGCATACGCGTACAGAGTTGCGCTACAAATGCTCTAAATGTTAATTTACTTTATAACTAGATAATTATCAAGTTACAGAACGGAAAACTGATGAATTCGTTACTTAAAAAGATTTCTATTCGATTACACGTCCTATTTATTGAAATAAAGCATTGAAAATAATATTATCGGCTAGCTAGATGCTGATTCCTGTTTTCTTAATTACAAATAAACTAATTACTTGCAAACATTTATAATTGATTTACGATACGATTACGATTTACGATATTCACATACAAACGATTCCATATAGTAAGAATACAAAACCCGAGTTTTGTCGGCTAAGTACTTGTTGGTCATTGTATCCGAGCCTCAGGTTCATGAAGTTAGCACCCGCATCGAACGAAACAGCCTGGAATTATGTCCGATCGTTTGCGCGTGGCCTTAATAGAGAAACTATGGCAAAAAATATTTGAGCGTCTGACCGGTTTTGAGAAGAATAAAAATAAAAGTGGGATGCTGAATTCCCGCACCCGCTGATCGTATACGAATTCAATAATTCTCATCGCACCAATATGTTGACAGTTATCTACGTAGTCACTGCCCGCGTATCAGTTCCTGATAAACTAATCAAATTAGTAAAATAGCGTTGAGAAAGTACTCCTTCGAAACCCTGTTGGAAATAGTTGACAATTGCCGCCGGCCGGAGGTTAATGGATGCTTCGGTTCGACTCCGCCTGTTCCGCGGTTCGGCAGTATGGACGTCGGAAACGCGCTACACCTGTCGGGTCGCGACCAATAGAATCACTTCGGAGCAATATCAATTGAATGTCAGTTTAAAATACTAACCGGTTTTTACCATTACTGGTGTGACAGTAGCGTAACAGCGTTTGAACTTTTAGAGGTACATACACGAGAATGTGGATCTCAGATCTGACCTTCGTCAACTACTGTTCGTTCAAAACCTCTAAGCGACTCCGAAATAACACAATACGTCAAAGTGGTTCAACCTTACGAGCTGGTATCTGTCGACAAAGTTTCAGCTTCATCAGTTACGAGATATACAATTATTTATATTCGATAAAAAAAAAAACTACCACCTCGTAAGGTTGAACCACTTTAACGCATTCTGTTGTTTCGGAGTCGCTTAGAGGTTTTGAACGAACAGTAGTTGACGAGGTCAGATCTGAGATCCACATTCTCGTGTACCTGTAAAAGTTCAAACGCTGTTACGCTACTGTCACACCAGTAATGGTAAAAACCGGTTAGTATTTTAAACTGACATTCAATTGATATTGCTCCGAAGTGATTCTATTGGTGGCAACTCGACAGGTGTAGCGCGTTTCCGACGTCCATACTGCCGAACCGCGAAACAAGCGGATTCGAACCGAAGCATCCAATAACCTCCGGCCGGCGGCAATTGTCAACTATTTCCAACAGGGTTTCGAAGGAGTACTTTCTCAACGCTATTTTACTAATTTGATTAGTTTATCAGGAACTGATACGCGGGCAATGACTACGTAGATAACTGTCAACATATTGGTGCGATGAGAATTATTGAATTCGTATACGATCAGCGGGTGCGGGAATTCCGGTAGCCCCGGTTATTATTTTAATTTAATATTGAATAAAAAAATGAGAAATACCCACTGCTTGGTACTGACGAGACCTTATTCTTAATTGCTCCTACATAACTTCCCTGAAATTGAACAATTATCCATACCTGGAAAATGATATATGACAGCTAACCTTACTTTTTGCAAGTACAGGATGGGGACAGTTATTAATGAGTACAAAAATAAGAAATTTACTGCTTGGTATTGACGAGACTTTATTTTTATGGTGCTGATGAACCTTTATTTCTAATTGCCCACTACATAACTTACCTGAAATTAAACAACTACCAATACCCGGAAGATGATATGTATATGACGGCATGGAGCTCAACACAAATCACCACATGTCCTTGGAATCTGGAACGCCCGGAATCGAACCGCTGATGGCACATGCGCAATAAAGAATTTCGTACTGACTGCTGTCGATATGAAAGAATAATTACTTGTAACTGTAACGTTATTTCAAGTATTTTCTAATAAATTGTAACGGTGGCTGATTGTGCAATTCACGCGCAAATGATTGGTGCTGCCATTTTCATCAAATTATCGAAACTATTTCCGTAGAATAATATTTAAAAATTGGGTGCTGAAATTCAGCATCCCACTGATATTTTTGTTTTTCTCAAAAACGGTCAGACGCGCAAACGTTTTTTCACCATATTTCTCTATTTAGGCCACGCGCAAACGATCTGACATAATTTCGGGCTGTTTCGTTCGATGCGGGTGCTAACTTTATGAACCTCCGGGCCTCAGGCTACTGGCACATGGCGCCTGCATAGAGGGAACGAATCGGCCGGTAGTCAATTATAGGATATATTTCGTGACGGATCGAACAGAAGATCGTTACCCGTTGGTTACCCACCGTTCTGCTCCGTCTATCCGGGCGTTATGTGACAGCAGCCTTATCCCTTTGTCACTGCTAGTCGCGAGACGAGTCAAAGGCCCGTGCGCTTTCCAGTATTTTATAGAGTCAATGGCATAAGATGGTCGCAGGTTGGCTGAGGGTTTCAGAAAAAAATTACAATTTTAGGTTAGGTAGATCTACAAGGTAGGCCTGGACAGCATGACTAGAAGACTGTGTAAGGGTTTACAATTCCGGGTTATCTAGATTTACTGCATCGGAACCTAGACAGGATTGTCTAGCAACATGGATAATGACGTCAAAGTTTTAGATTATCTAGTTCCACTAGACAGACCTATAGACATAGAGCATGGAAACACATCTGAACTGAACCGAAAACCGGGTTGCTTCTGAAGAAAGAGATAGAGCTGCTCAGGGTCTATGGCGATCTTTATTTCGAGAGGGGCGTAACTATATTGCGCTGTTGGCCCTGGCTTGTTGTAAAAAAATGTATAAAACTAAATGGAAGGGATGAATGGAGGAGAAAGTGTTACGTAAGTGACACTATTATTACAGATAAATTATTTTCTCAAGGCCAAATTATTGCGCAATACGATTCACCCAGTCGCAGACGCCGTAGACCCGTATATGAACGTATACTGAAGGCCCGGTTTGATGTTCATACTTTCCTGGATTTCGGCAAGCCACCAATCAGAATTTTTGAAGGAGACAGAGATATGACCCAAAATCGCTCCGTCTTTCTTACTTTTGAGAACAAAGTTGAATACATTACGTTAGTAAAGAATGCGCAGTTTATGCTCGATGTCCATGGACAGACCTATGTGAAAATTTCAGGTTATCTAGTTTTGCTACACAAGCCTAGATAGGCATATATTGCAGTCTAGTATATCTACATGATTTTCTACCAGGTAGTAAGTATCACTATTCTCACACATGGGTATGCGCGGTGGCCAATAAAAAACCGCGAATGAAATCTGAACGCGCTGGCCGATTTTGGCAATTCTTTTCTGTGCCATAAACGAAAAGATTGTGCCTTAAGAGGATGCTATATTTTGTCTTCTTCAAACGTTATGAGACTTTCAATTTTGTGTTGAATACGTACAATGTTCATGTTAACTGTAGTGACGATTTATACTTAATAATACTTCAATAACATTTGCTGAAGATTTGTATTTTAAAGCGAATACTCCTACACTTCAATCTTCTTTTTACGAATCGGTATGGACGAGTGAAATTTTTTCGTTCCAGTTACAGGATTGGCAAGTTGAAAACGTGGCTCTAAAACGGGTTCATGATCGCTTATCCTTTCCAGCGAAATATAAGCATTCTACACTGGGAATTTTTATCTCCACCCTGGAGACATACATATAAATTCTTTCCATACAACACATATGATTGTAGTAACATTGTCGCAATATTTCTGCAACGGTGTAATATCGTGGAAATCTTGGTACAATCCTACTACAATTATTAGGTCAGGTCCTTGAAGACTAGCCCTTGCTGCCAATTCTGTCACATAATCCTTTTCCATGAGATGTAGCCCTCTTTATTTTTTCGAAAACGCATCTTTGTCAGAAAAAAGTGACTTTGTATCGAATTATTCATAATTCCATGTAAAAATCATTACATTATATACCGCTAAATAAAAACCATCAACAAGGAATAATTTTACATCAGGGTACTGCATCGAGAAAAACGGCAACGTTGCAATGCATGCCGTCTCACTCCAACCTCTGATTTCACTGACTACGTTTCCACCGGAGCTGAGGTTCGAATCGGGTCAGAGTCGGGTCAGAGTTGGGTTGGCTTGCCTGTTTCCACCAGTTTCCACGGACGCTAGTTACACGGTATCACACCAGAGTTACGGCAAGGTGGAGCTTTTACCAACCACATAAAGTTACAGCTAGATTGACATTTGTATACACAATATAAAAGTAAGGTTATGGTAAATACTGTAAAACAGCATGGGTCGTAGCGCGGTTGTATTACCTTCTCAATATCATACTAATACGCAGAAATTGTTTCTCATAATATCGGTCATAAAACAATTAATTCCGTACGTTGGCAGCAGTACAGTAACCGAATTCGACTTTCGACGTTTCCACCGAACCCCAACCAGACCTAACCATAAAATATTTTATGGTCGGGTTCAGGTTCGAGTTCCGTGTTTCCACCGTACGAGCGCTCACCCCAACGCGACTCTAACCCGATTCGAACCGCCGGTGGAAACATTGACTACGTTTCCTTTGTAGGGTCAGAGTCGGGTCAGGATTGAATTTGAGCCAATGAATGACGAGACTTGACAAGAAATTATTGTCTTCCTCTCTAATGTTAATTCTCATTGCCTCAAATTCAACCTCAACCCGACTGTGACCCTACGATGGAAACACAATCATAGTCACTGACAGATGTTAGAAGGAAGGTTAGCTCAACTCGGGATATTTCATTCTGGCGCATGCGCTCGTATGTATGTAGGCATACGTGATTCGGATCAGCTGATTTGTGTGACGCGGCCGATCCTTGAGGTGGTTACCAAAACCTTTCTGGACCACAAGTTTTCCGACACTTTAACATTTAATATCTTTTCACAAAGGTCGTCCACGTCATGCGTTATTGTGGTATTTGTAATCCTCGAGATCATCGACATTTCTCTAGAATTTTATTTCACGAGACCGTGTTTTCTGGACGTTTTGAGCAATTTCGAGACGATCGGGACAGGCGGCAGAATACCTTTTACCGAAATCCTCAGTCGTGGATTTGTAAATTTTCGGTGATTCCATAGGGGAAAGGTGATTTTTGGGACCTTGTTCTCTCGACGTTTTGAGAAATTTTGGGTCGATCTGAACCGCCGTAAAAAAATCGGATTTTTCCGCCGAAATTCCGGCCAATCCTTAAAAAGACTATGATTTCTTTGGGGTTTCGTTTCCGGAAATGTTTTGGGCCGCTGATTCCAAATTTGGAGTGGATCTTCAAATTCAAAATGGCGGCTGAAATATAGCCGTCAGAATGTAAAAAAATTGCAATTTCTGCACTCGGGACTCACTTACCGTAGGGGAATTTTCGAGGTCCCTGGTTATAAATCTGAGGTCACTTGACGAAAAACGAAGACGGCTGACCCAATACGACGTCCATGAAACCTAAATAGGATGGTCGGCTCAGAAATTCATGTCCTCAGGTTCTTCCGTTCGTTTGCTTCGAGTATGCGTTGGAATATTCGAAATCATTCATAATTGTCAACTATTTCTTGTCTCAGCATTGCATGTTTATATCGTTCGGAGGCCAATTGAAACTAAAGCAACGAAAATATTGCCGAAAACCCAGGTAATGAACAGTTCGACGGCTTTCGACGAGTTCTCATTTATTTGAAATTGCTCTACTCAGTTTTAGCAAACATATGGCAATGGAATTAGCTGCCCGTATTTACCCGTGCGGGAACTGCATGAGTCAGTAAATTCAAAGAATGTGGAGAAAGCGTGAAACTCGTAATACCGAAGATTTATACAACTTCAAACTAGTTACATTGTTTTTATAGTACATATAACACTACGAATTTGAATAATAAGCTTTTTAGTTTGTATAACGGTTTCAAACTTCATAAAATATGTGGGCACTTATAATTATTCTACGCTCCTAAGGACGTTTACAAACATGCATTATAATATCTGTGGTCAATAACTCTAATGTAACATCATTCTGGAAAATATTAGTTTCACATCATTGCTTGTTGAAGTATAGTTATTCCTCCACATTTTTGGAATTTACTGACGTATGTAGTCCCGCACGGGCAAATACGGGCAGTTGAGTCCATTGCCATATGTTTCTTAACACTGTAAAGAGCAATTTCAGATAAATGAGAATCCGTCGAAATCCATTGAACTGTTCATTAACTCGGTTTTCGGCAATATTTTCGTTATTCCAGTCAAGATCAAGCTCTAAACGATCTAGATATGCAATGCTAAGTTAAGAAACAGTTGACTTATGAATGATTTTGAATATTCGAACGCATACTCGAAGTAAGCGACCCGAAGAACCTGAGGACACGAATTTCTGAGCTAACAATTCTATTTAGGTTTCGTGGCCGTCCTATTGGGTCATTCGTTCTTGATTTTCGTCATCTGACCCTAGATTTGTAACCAGGGACCCCAAAAACCCCCCTACATTAAATCCCGATGGAGAAATAGTAACGTTTCTGCACTCTGACGGCCATATTTCAGCTGCTACTTTGAATTTCTAAAAATCGACTTAAAATTTGGAATCGGCAATCCAAAAAACCACCAGAAACTAAACCCCAAGGAAACGAAGTCTTTTAAGTCTTTTTACGAATTTGCTGGAGTTTTGGCCGAAAATCCGATTTTTTCTCACTGTGCGGCGTGAAAGTATGTTCCACCGAAATCCTCGTCGAGGATGACAAGCCCCCCCCCCCCCCCCCCCCCCCCCGAGGATTTCGGTAAAAAGTATTTTGTCGCCCGATCGACTCTAAATGGCTCAAAATATCCAGAAAACACGGTCCCACGGCACCTTCTGAGCTGCCAGAACTCGACCAAAAATTACAAGATACGCACGGCCGACGTATAAACCCCCCTTCCACGATGCAGCTGACTATTTTTTTCGACTCAGTATGATGTCGATAGTTTAAGAAAAAAATTTCAGTCGATGTAAAATTATATGAAAATCATTATTTTTCCTTAAGTTTGACAGCCAAACACTCCACACCCGCCGCCACTTGAGCAAGTCAGGGTGCTATATCACATGACGCCCGGCTCGACGGAAGGACCGGAAGCCCAAACCAAAAATCACTAGAAAGTCACTAGATTCAATACTAGATTGGCAGAATTCTATTGTCAAGTCTACTGACTTCTGCTCCTGGCTTCTGGTCGCTCCGTCAATCCGGGCGTCATGGGATAGTACCCTGACGGTCGATTCACTGATTAATTGTACGAGATGAACTATGAACTACACTCGGACCTCGCCTACTTGATACTCGGCTGTTTGATTTACGCAGCTATTTGATCGAGTTATGCTCAGCTACTTGACTCCCTCTTATCCCCACCGTCGGGTAAGGCGCACAGGGTATAAACAAACTATGCCTTTTTCATTGGCGACGCTACCTCCCGACTAGAGTTGGTTGCCCGCTGCCTATAAATAAACTCACACTAGCACACGAGCGGGAATTATAAAATCCACAAGGTGTCACGTTTGCCAGGGACCGTTACTTCTTAATCGATGATGGAAGAATGTTGAAGACTGCTTATTCTGCGTGAAAATATGTGCCCGCAAAGTGGGCATTAGTAGGCTTCAATCGTCGGTAAGGTAGACTAAAATAACATACAATGTATATCTATACAGGGTGATTCAGGACCCACAGAAAAGATTTTAGGATCAGATTCATTGTGAAATTCTAAGAATGAATTAGTTCCTTTTTGACAACTTCGTGGGGTCTATGGTTGTCGAATTATTAATTTCCGGAGTTGATCAATCAGCAGACGTTTGCTTGCTCCGTATAGTGCCGGATCTAGCGTGTGCACTGACATAGACCCGTGGCACACGAATCAATTGAATAAAAATTTTCAATTTATTCACGACATTTAATTTTACCGGATCTACCGAGGAGAAGTGAGGGTGAGGGCATATTTAATTAAATTCATTTGAAGCTGCAATTTCCGAACGATGAACTGATTAGCGAATAACGCGAGTGCTGTCACCGACGAAGAGTTGTCCTCTAAAATAGTAATAATCGCTGAATGAAAACTTCCCATAGGAAAAGAGTGTTTTCAATATTTTGCTCTCAGATATTCCGTGAAGTTACACAATATGGTTTGAGTAGGTGTAAGTAAACGCGGAGATATTAATCTAATTATCATTTTTTTTCTCGTCAATTTTATTACTTTTCATTTCATTTTCTGTGTTACTCAAAATCCTCCTTCAATCGTCGGTAAGGTAGACTAAAATAACATACAATGTATATCTATACAGGGTGATTCAGGACCCACAGAAAAGATTTTAGGATCAGATTCATTGTGAAATTCTAAGAATGAATTAGTTCCTTTTTGACAACTTCGTGGGGTCTATGGTTGTCGAGTTATTAATTTCCGGAGTTGATCAATCAGCAGACGTTTGCTTGCTCCGTATAGTGCCGGATCTAGCGTGTGCACTGACATAGACCCGTGGCACACGAATCAATTGAATAAAAATTTTCAATTTATTCACGACATTTAATTTTACAAAATTATCGGGGTCGACAGCCGTCTAATTTGGGGCTGCGTTCCCGAGGATCCGACGACCTGGACCGCGAAAACTAGAGAGCGTTGGTTCCGGACGACGGGAAACGTCGCTCCCCGGATTGCTGCGCGAAATTACAGGGCTGACGACCCCAATAATTTTGTATAATTGAATGTCATAAATGAATTACAAATTTTTATCCAATTGATTTATGTTCCACGGGTCTATGTCAGTGCCCACGCTAGATCGGGCAGTGTACGGAGCGGGCGATTGCCCGCTGATGGTCAACTTCAAAAATTAATAACTCGAGAACTATGGATCCCACGACATTTTCGAAAGAGAACATTATTCTTAGAATTTCCTGAGGAATCTGATCCTGAAATTTTTTCCGTGGATCCTGAATCACCCTGTATACACTACGAGCTATAAATATAGCGCATTATTCAAAGAGTCGGCAAATTACCGATAAAACCGACACAAATAACCCCATGTGGAATATTCTTCAGTCAATGACTTGATGAAAGAGTGAGAGCGCATCCCTGTTATTTGACTCAGCCGGAGAAACCTCGATACGATATATTAGGTTTTGAAACAAATTGGAAATATAAAATGGATAATAATGGTAGTCATTTCGATCACTGTAACCTCGCCGACGATGAGCTTTTTTTGAATTCACAATGCAGTATGCAGGTGGAGTTTTTTTTTATCAGGAATTCAAATTTGTGCAATCTAACATATAAGCAATTGAATCTCCTCGAAACTGTCGCGAGATGAAATTGTTGGCCACTTTCGCGTAAAAAACTACATTCAATCGAAAAAATTTCATTCAAATCGGCTGTTTGGTGTAAGAATCACGACGAATCGCGTTTCTAAACGATAACAATGCATTTAACGATGAGTTACAATGAGTGTAAATGGGTCTTCAACGTGCGATCAAAGCCGCATAGAACTACCATTATCACGAAGTGCTGAATGCATTGTTGCGCATTGTTGAATACGGTGAATCTTCAATAGCATCTGAATAGCACCTAAAGGAGAATTTGGGCTTGCTATCTTGAAATCTTGAATGTGCAGTAACCGTTTCGAAAACAAGAATCGTAGATTCACGCAAATGACTCTATCAATTTTGATGAAACTTCGAGAATTCGTTGAACATGATGGCAGAAAGTGGCTACGTATTTCACTTTTCCAACACATCGCTCGAATTTGATGGAAAATTAATATTCCCTGTGTTAGCTAGGTTAGATTGCGAGCAGTGACTCCAAATTCTGCTCAAAAAGTGAACATTTATCGCACGTACATAATTGCACATACATGTGCTTGAATCTCAGTATTTGAGCGAGCACAAAAAACACCATTTACCGTTCTACCTAGAGTTAAAGCGTATTTACATTTGTTAGACAGGTTTTTATGCTTTGGGATACTGAACATATGTTACGTTCCGTCGTACTGGTGTCCGCTTTGACATTCTTACACACAACAGTATTTCATCATTCTTCATTGAAAAAATGCCAAACTAACATTGATCAACTTGACAATGCACTCACGATCATGGTGTACTCACACCGTGCTCACACTTACTTCACGAGCCGCCATTATTGTCATCACTTTTCCGTTAGACTCGACGCTGGCTGGCGGATTCTTACGAAATTTTCTCAAACTAACCCCCCCCCCCCCCCCCCCCCCCGAAATTCGTGGCTAGTTGACCCACTTATACGGGGTGAGTTTTCTCCGGGGTCCGGGCAGGGTATGGCCTGAATCGTCTGAGGCTTCACTTTCTTCTATTCATACTCATTATTGCCAGGAGAATAGTCTCCATTCGCGTACAGATACCTTCATTCTCAAATCGATCTATTATTCCGTGCGATCTAGATCAAGTCAACAAACAGTCTAATCGCATATTGTATTATGATGACAGTGTAACGAAAGCAATGGCACCGACAATGAGCCCAGTAAACAGTAACAGTAACCGACAGCTAGAAATAATATTCTGATAACAACAAGAATGAATGGGACGAGGCGCGGCCTCAGCCAATTTAGACCAAACTCCATCCGGACCCCGGAGAAAACTCATCCTGTATATCTTACACCGTGCGAAGCGTTGAGAGAGAATCGTTGCGATTCAGGCGCTGAATTTCATTTTATATATTTAAATCTATATTTTCAATATGCTTTGCGCGAGACTCTACTGAGTTCCTTGATAGTTCAATGTATGCACGAATTTGTAATGTAACGCCGGCTGGTGGTGGATAATCAATTCTAGAGACAATGAACCTATGGCGAGAGTTTTGTACCGCATTAGGCTTGCGTTAGCCGCTACATTTTCTGTTTCGTCTTCTGTTATAGATTATCTTTTAATAATTTTATAATAATGAAAATGACAATGACGATGGCAATGGCAATGGCATGGCGATGGCAATGGCAATAGCAATAGCAATAGCAACGGCAATGGCAATGACGAGTCAGTTTCATAATTACGTTTACATTGGGGTGCTGTAACAAACAAATTGACTTGTTTTTTCTATATTCTTTGAACTCCCACCTGCAAAACTATAACGTGAAATAATGAACAGCTCGTAAAAGGACAGTGCCATTATTAAAGGCTATAAGGGGTGCTTCATCAGATTAGAAGCTTTTTCATTTGATTACCATACAAAATACAAAGTTGTAGTGTTTTGAATCTTTGTATACTTTGGCCGGAACAATTAATACGAATATCCGTCAGGGGCTGAGGGCTTCCGGGTTTGTTGGTCACTGATTCTCAATCTGAAGTCTAATTTGTAAAACCTGGAATGGTCGATCCAATACAGTGAGTAATTTCAGGGACCATTAAATAATATATAACGCTCAAGAGGCGAGGAGGGTCTTGAAAGTTGTTACGTTATCAATAATGAGCCGTAGTCGGCTGGGCGGGCAAGGGGGGGGGGGGGGGGGGGGGGGGCGGCGGCAAAATTTACATAACGTTATCCGAGTATACCCACCGAATGAAAAAATAAACATGTAATTTTCACGCATTCTGTCTTCATTTTAGAGATTTTTTTCCCGTGAAATGTGGTGGCGTCAAGAGAGGTCAAGAGGGGGGGGGGGGGGTCAACATGGCCTGAAATGTTTAGTTAAAGGTAGGTAACATATTCAAATGGTTCCTAATCAATTTTAATTTACCGCATACACGGATTTAGTATTTCAAATCTACAATTTTCGTTCTGATAATCGAAAAACGTATTTCGCATTGCGTAAACTATAAGTGAATTCGGTGCATTAAGTATGGATCAATAATCATGAATAAACGTGTACATATTTCGAGAACATGACTATGAAGATGTGGAAATATTATTTTGGCTCGATACAAACACTGGGTTACCTATCAGCAACCTACCAGCCTTTTACGGTGATCAAATACTTTGAACAGAGATTCACGCCCTTTACTATTAGTCCAGAGGTATCAATATATACCTATGTATTATATGTAGGTATGCCAAACCGAGGAGAAGTGAGGGTGAACGCATATTTAATTAAATTCATTTGAAGCTGCAATTTCCGAACGATGAACTGATTAGCGAATAACGCGAGTGCTGTCACCGACGAAGAATTGTCCTCTAAAATAGTAATAATCGCTGAATGAAAACTTCCCATAGGAAAAGAGTGTTTTCAATATTTTGCTCTCAGATATTCCGTGAAGTTACACAATATGGTTTGAGTAGGTGTAAGTAAACGCGGAGATATTAATCTAATTATCATTTTTTTTCTCGTCAATTTTATTACTTTTCATTTCATTTTCTGTGTTACTCAAAATCCTCCGGAGACTTGTTACTATATGTATGCATAAATGCGAAGTGGTGTGAATAAGCTAGTAAGATCCGTTTCAACCGTTCAGCTTGAATCCTGCAGGTGCATGTCCGCAGTGACCAAGAGAAAAACAAATATTATCGTAGTTATTCATCGAAGTAGGTTTACTAGCGCAGCACTAACAAATGTTTCTGCACCTACAGTTCGTTGACTGTGGAAAATTTTTTATTTTTCTGTCAATTTCCGATACATTATACTGCCTCTCCAATTATTGAAATAAATTTCGAACAATCCGATGGCTGCAATTAAATATGTCGAAAGAAACAGAACGTTTCTTCATTTTTTTTGACCGCATTTGGGACATACCTGTACCTCTATTTTCAACAACTATTAATTCGATCTAAATTGTTGTATATTTGGCGCGATTCTCAATACTCGATAGCTATGAACACGTACAGAGGAGGCAAAAGAACAGATGGAACTGTAAAAAATAATGAAAAAGATGAAACTCATGCGAAATGAAAATTCGTTAATTTTTCAATTGTTTCATACGTACATACTATTCGACGGTTTATATAGTCCAGAAACCAAAATGATGAAGGAAGTAATTATTACGCGTTTGCCTAAAATTTACGAAAATGCAGACGGGGTTTCGGAATTTCGACGTGGTAAATTAAACGATTCAACTAAAACAGACTTTTCCAATATTTACAAACTCTATAGACAGACATACAGAATGTAGAATTTCGCACTTTCGCAAGCCACTCTACTGGAAGGCTTTTATCCTTCTTCTCGAGTAATTACCGACTGCCTTCTCTGTGCGTAATTCCCCTAAAAATTTCATCAAACTTATCACCAGTTAATGCTTTAGGAAGAAATTCTATGAAATAAACTATGAAAAACCTCTTTTTGCCTTTCCGTCAATCATCTTTACACACATTATCCCTCTATGAAATACACATTCTCTGAATCTAGTAATTTACCAGGACAATTATCCGATCCGATTTGTCCTCGTTGTGACGAACGGTGGAAGGAGTTGGAGACTCCGTCATTATCTATTAAATCCTCAATAAATTGAGGTTCAGATTCCTGTCCTCTATGGGAAGGGCTTCGGGGTCAGCTGTTGAAACCATCTTGAAGATTGTCGTTTCGTTCGACAATTTTTATTTTTGGGCGAATGATACAGATTTTGCAGCCGTTGATTTAGGGGAAAAAACGTCTTGCCAAATTATATAATCTCGTCCACCTGCACCTCACTCCTCGCCTTTTTAATCCTAGTATACATTTGATTGACTGTTTTTTGAAGCAGCGCCATAATAATAAGATTTAATGAAACCAGAAAATTTTCGAACAATCATATTGAAGTTATTTTCTAATTTACACGTATTTCGAAAAAAAAATTGGAAAAAATGTACGTGCTCCGCTCTTACAGACGTACTTCGCGAGGTATCGGATGTGTACTAAACTAGTGAACGGAATTATTCGAGAGAAACTCACGCGTTGCGAAACTCTTGCGCATGTCTGACTCGGCTTGACTCGCACCACTGTTTCTTTACCGTCAACGCGACCCCATAATCGAATGTCCTGTGCAGCCAGGTGGTCCCTAAATACCGGAAATCAAAATATCATTCATCAAGTAATTCCTACATCAAGGATATTTACTTCTAGAAAAATTCAGATAATGAGAGTCATTGAAGAAGTGTTTCTATAAGAGAATAGTTCTTTAATATCAGATGGCTTCAATGCTGGGAGCACTGTTTTCGGTTTCTCAATTTCGTACTTGGATTTCAACAAAAATTTCATTTACATTTGACTTTTGATTTGGTTACTCAAGAATTAGAATGAGCGGAAAGTCAGGAAATTGTACTATGCACCTGAAAGTACTATCCTTGCCCTATTAACTGAGTCGTATTCGAAGTTGATCATCTTTAATTTCGTTTTGCAAGAACTTTACATCGGCCACCGAAAATCTCGAAATGACTATTCAATTCTCGATCATTTTCGGTATAAAAAATGTCTTTAAAAAATCGAATACAGTACGAAGATATGAGCGATCGAATTCGATAGCTTATGGCCGACTACGTCAGTTGGGTTTTCAGTTGATATACGATAAATCATAAATGCTAAGTCGAATACTCAGTTGAATATGTACGACTGGGCAGGTATGGGGATTGAAGGAGACAATGAAAACATTGATAATTGTGGGAGGGTTCGCAGTAATTAAAGCGCTCGAGTAAATTGTAATTTCGACTTCCGGGATATCTGACGAAGCGTATATATGACCTTTCGAACTGGACCTCCAAAGCCTGGATTTTCATCTCTCGTCTGTTCGCCGAAGTGCACTGCACACGGCACACGTATACCCTAACCTAGCGCAGTAATTGGATTACCCGCTTGCAAAACATAGGGGTTGTGGATTGTAATTCAGGCTGGTTTCAACGTGAGTCATACATAGCTTCGCCTCCCTCGAAAGGAACGAAAATTAATACGGAGCGTAGAGTATAAGAAAAAATAGAAAAATTAATGAACTTGCCACTCTTATTCCAACTTACGTATAATTCTTCGTCTGTTGTTTGGATTGTTGATACCAATCTGATTAAACAAAAGTAATTAGAATAGCATTGGTCTTGCCTTATGATAAATTGTTCCGTCAAAAATCCGCGGGGTTAAAAAACCTCGAACCTTAGAATCTCGTATTTTGGTAAATGTGCTCTACGTAAAAAATGGAGACAAAGTTGTCCTAACGAAAATCTAAGTAACTAATAGTTTTCAAATGGGGACGAGTTCAGATGAAACCAATCAGGGACAGCTCAATTAGAGCAGCGGTTGCGTTGGTAAAAATGATCGTTGATCGTCAAACTGTAAAAGGACGTCACCCGAGTAAAGAGGAAGCTAATAAAATAACCTTATCTGTTTAATTACCAGCGGGTTTGTCCTGAATCACATATCGCGCGAACGCATCTATACCTATATTATACTAACATTTTTATAGGTATCTCGGTCCAGTTTTCAGTGCGCCCTAATTGCCCACAACCCAAGTTCCCATTTTCTATTTATGCAAATTATGCGGCTGATAACTCCTGCGAGCATGGTTTGTAGCTAGCAGCGAACCTACGCACACATCATTTCGAATCGATCTGTGGATACATAATACATTGACTAACTATAAACAACCACACGCTATAATCACATACGTGTACCCATGCACGTGAAAAATTAACGCGTGTTCGTACTTCACAGAGGAGAAATAAAAGGAAAATAAAATCGCTATCAACGATCACATCCAACGTGGGAGACAATCGTGACCGCGGATTTTCTGTCATTTCCTCGATAAGCGGTACAATTTGGTATTTTTGTTTGTACTCACATGTGCGGATTTGACTATATAGAGTTGTTTTTTATGAGCCAATCGCCTTTGGAAGTCAGAATTAACTGCAGCATTGTTCATCTCACGAGCCTTGTTCTTGTTGCTATTTTATGACAATACGTTTTGAATGACTCCGATCAACTGGAAACTTCGCTGATGTTTGTCCGCACACGCGTGACAGCACACCAACTTCCGGTTGTGGGATGAGATAAGACTTCGCGGTAAAGCCGCGGTTACACAATACAAATTCGCTACTATGTACTACATGAATTACATCATTCGAAATCGGAATTATTAAACAGTCAGTCAATCTGGTCGAGAAAAACGATTGATACTGGAAACTACATCATTTTGGAAAAATAGCAATTATTATGCTTTCTGGAGAATATCACCTGTTCCAAATGCGAAGACGTTTCTTTCTTTTGTATAATTTGACTGTTCCTTGTTCATGGTTCATTTTTGCCGAAGATACAGCAAAGTTTTTATCGATACGGTCTTGGCTTTGATCGAGCGGTAATTGAAATTGATTGATCGACGTTGACGGTGACGGGGGTTGCCTTTGCAGGATACTACGATGCTGCTTAGCATAAAGAGCGGACTTCTTGACGGTTGGGTATACTGTCTCTGAGACGTTATCTGTCGCCACCTGCAGCTGACGAAGATTCTAAAACAAGTTTCGCCGCTCCAACTCATTATATCGATAGCAAGATTGTAATAAATTTAAATAAAATTATGTCTAGCTGTCCTTGAACTCGTCTCCGTCTGCTTCTATAGAGTGAAGTATCGTACACTTGTAGAAAAGCTGCGAGTGATGAATGAACAACGCGAAAAAGCTCCAAATTTGAATTTTCCGTTGCATTATTCTGCAGGAAAGCTTTAATACTCTGCAGCCCCGAAAAATGACTACGAAAAAGTTCACGAGGTCGACATCATACCTTATACAAGATACAGAGCGACGGAAGGAGTTGACGGTGAGATAGAGATGACGATAACGAACGATAGAGGTAGTGAGATGCACGATTTTCTACGTCCAAGCTGCAGATAGGTAGATATGCGTTGCTACGGTAGAGAGAAGTGGAAAAAAGTTTGCACAACTTCTTGAAAAAGAAAATGGAAAAGAAGGGGAAAGAAAAATGAAAAAACTTTGTGAATCACTGATCTCGGACTAGAGGCGGAAAGTTTCACTCTCAGGAATTCTCAAGTTAAAACAAACGTATGAGCGCAAGTTTGATTCAACTTCAAACAATTTTTTTCAATTTATTTATGTATTCATTCATTGGAAGAAATAAGAAGGCTCTCCTCGGAATTCACAAGGATAAGATTGTGAAAAATGATTAGAAGACATGTTTCTAGTGCACTTTGTAACGCCCGAGAATAAAACTCACGGAAAAACAGAATTATAAATTGAGAATGCAATCAAAACCGGACTGAAAGTAAAAATTTTTTGGTTTTTTTTTCCGGCGTATTTTAAACTCCAGGAATTTTGAAGTTAGTGATTTTGGCAACACTGGAAATCTAATGATTATGGTAATCGTATTGAATTTCGGATTTCAGTCCTCCTTCTTGAATTGAAAAATAAGTATCAATAGTGATATTCAGAGCTCCCTTCTTTATTTTAAAATGCTCGTTTTGAATTTACTGTTACATATGTTATCCATATCTACAAATGATTGACGATAGTTGATAGCTGTGAAAGACCTAAGCAAAAAAACTATCTTCGAAATTAGTCATAAAGCCCAAGGAAAAAATTCGGAAAAGGCAGCAATTGAAAATGATTGACGAACTAAATCTTTTTTACGATCATTGTTTTGAAAGATATAGAAATGTTTGTCTATAACTGCAAATTTCTGAAGCCTGTATCTTGAATCGGAAGATTTCGGGGGGGGGGGGGGGGGGGGGGGGGGGGGGTGGTGCTAAACATTCAATGACAGTTTCTTGATTAAAAGATCTCGTCGTGCTCGTCTTAATTAATTAGCGAAGGTCCAATTAGGCCAAGTGGAACGCACACTTCCCAGCTACAAGCTAATTGGCTGCCTTTGACATCTCAACGATTCACAGTTTTGGAAAGTGTCTATCCATTTTTCCTTATTTTCTTACTCACGTCCCTACTCCTTTTCTCTGAAACTTATACATTTCTTTTGGGTTTTAACGCCCCTACGAAAAACTGGAATCATAAAGTATTGTCGAAAGAACTGTTCTCCATATTTTTAAACACGGAAATAAAAAACAAAACCCATATTACACTGATGAGCGCACAATTTTCTTATTTCACCTTCAATGTTTCCAATGAATTTATCAATAAGGGTGAAAAATTCAAATCTTCGCTGTACAATTTTCTGTCCGGAGTTGGCAGGCTTCGGTCTTTCAATAAACTAGCGTGAGATTGAAATTGAAACCCAATGTATTTTCGTCGTCGAGCTTCGGGGAATGAATTTTTGGATTAGCCATTCTCTTGGAAATGGCAGAACCCTCAGATCCTCGCCTCAGCCATTCCTTCTTCAAATCGTATGGTTCTGATTCTGTAGGACCCAATTCAATCCGGTTACCCTTACGCCAGTACTCTGGATGGGTATAGCGTAGTTACAGGCACGATTTCAAGCAATCCGTTTAATTGACAGGCTTGCGGTGAGAAGTTTGAAATCCGCAGTCACAGAATCCGGAAAGTTCAGCTGGAAAAGTCCTCGCCTTAACATTTCCCTCTGAATTTTACACAATTATCGTTCCGTCAAAAACCTGGCTTAGCTTTCAATTCCATCCCATGAGTTTTACGTTATCCTTCACGTGACATTACTGAAACGGGATTCAAACTGAAGTCAAAATGTTATGCGCTGCTATAAAATTCGTTTCAAACGGTAATGAACTGCTGCGTTAGACCTGCAATGTACTGAATAATCCGTTTCAATTATTTTTGAAACTGTTATTTGAAGTGAATCTTCATTCTATTTTTTAATAACTTTGCACTCTGACTTCTGTGGTGGGCCCACACAATATTATTGAACCGAGAAACAAAAACGATCTTTTGTATAATTTGACGAGAACACCAAATCTTGGGAGGCTACTGTTCCGTAGAAACGATGATTCATTATACCACGTCTATCATTTCTCGTCATTCAATTTGAATTCTCGCTGGGAAAATTACCGGTCGATATATATGTAAAGCTTCCATAGTGGGTCGCGCTCCTGCTTTGTGGAATAAAAACGATAAAGAAACAGCTCAGGCCTGCACTATTCTATCCTATGTTGAGTGTATAGGTATACCTGAATAGGTCTCGAAACACAGAGTTTCATTCAATTATCTAGGAAGTTGAAATAATTATAAGATGGAAAAAATGTTGGCGAAAGTGCCAGTGATACACCCTGCATTTACGGTTACAGTTTAAAAATAATTTATTTTTATGTAATGCAATTAAGGAAATTCTTCAATTTTCCAAAACTATACATCAACGTCATTGGTTGAAATATTTATTATTACGATAATAAAAATGCATAGTTTTTACGAGGCACTCGTACAGCCTGTGTGTAAGTAAGAACCGGGGATCACTTAATAGACCTAACGACTATAAAGCGTGAGTTAATATTAAAAGTACGACGACACGACCCGACGTAGACGGTTCGTGTAGCGCAGGGTAAATTTGTACGGGGTATTAAACATCGTAAAATACCCTAATTTCCTGCCTATATACGCGTCATTTGATACAGGTCAATCCCCGACCTTGTGGACCGAAAAATATTTCGAAATTCATGATCTTCTTCTTGTCATCCAGCTATATTGTACTGAAAAAATGGATTTTCCCTAAAACACGATAAATACTTTTTTCATGCAGAAATAAAACATTCTTTTTCAACCCTTCATATTTCCCACATTTTTCCGCAGTATCAAATTTTTGTGCTCGCAACCGAATCAGAGCATAAAAAAATACACGAATTTTTTATTTCGGATGGAATGATTATCTATTTCGTGCATTCCAATCCACCGTAACGATGTGCGCTCTGTAAGGGTACAGTATTTGAATTATTCATCCCGTGGTTGAAAATATATTCAATCATAGTAGTACAAAGAATGAGTTTTATTCTGTTTTCACAGTTTTTATTTTTTTTATAACAATGGAGCGATGCGAGTCGTCGCTGCTTCTTAAAATCTCCAACAGAGATCATTTCGGCTGATCGGGGTATGTCTTTTTTGTTACACCTGCATGCATTTTTGTTTGCAGACCGGTTACAGGAATCCAAAATAGTTCATGCCGGTACTACACGCGAGAGCGGTGTGCATGGTCTCTGTAGCGGTGAGCAAGGCGTTTTCATTAGTACGCGAACGTCTCATTTGCTACTGCTGCTATCCAATGTCTTATTGAGTTAGTTCGTCAGTTTGTTGTTAAATGAGCGTTGACATCTTGTCCAATTTTTAGCTGTCGCGAGGCTTTACATGCAACATTTGAGAAGAAGTATGAATGCCTGCCTGTGAGTGGCGGTCCAAGCAGTACACATGCGCGAGTCCCCAGTAATTCTGTCGTAATGCTCTGTCGATCACGAAATTGCATGACTTGATGGTACAGACAATGCTACCTGGGCATGAGGTGTAACAGTAGTATATTTCGATATGAGAGACTAAACTCGCGGCTTGCACACTACAAGCGTTGAGTGTAGAAGGGTATAGAGCCGCGGACGGCGTGGTGGGGTTATGCTTGTTTATTTATCTTTATATACAAGAGCTTTGCCACCCCACTAGGAGATGGCGCTGACAAATTTCGCTTCATTTTACGCATACATGAGAGACCGTCGTGTATATGATACACAACACAACTGACCGACAGCCGAGCTTCGCCGCCCCGGCACGTGGTGCGCCACCGTCGATCACTACTGCCGCTACCACAGCAGCTAGCTCACCGATGAGCCGAGCTTTCCCACCCCAGTACGTGGTGCGTCACCGTCGCTCCCTCATAAACAGTAATTACGTATAACTGATTTGCGAATTGCGACACACACAACCGCTTTACATACGTGCGATTTAGATCCCCGGTTCTTCGTACGATTTGTTTTCAATTTTTGCATATATCAGTGAACGTGATATATACATAAATAACGAAAAATGATTGATATAAAATAATTAATATTCATATTCATGTATATATACGCATTAATCGAGTATTCATATTTTGTCAACTATCAACCTCTGAGCATATTCCCGTACAGTTGTGTATTCACTTATTGTCGGTGCCGCCATGGGGTATCGCGACGCCCCGGGCCAGAAGTTTTCCGAGGGACTCCCATAGTAGTATGTTTTTTTACGTATAGTCAACAAAAACACAAATTCGCAGTTGGAGTAGCTTTTTTCTGCCTGCAAATTTTTTCTAACTAGTTCAACGATTGAATTTTTGATCAAAGAAAATTAACTTTTCCGTTCAATGCTGAGGCCCCCCAAGAGCCGGCACCTCGTATGCCCGTGCTTAAAGATGGTACTGCAATTATTGTGTATCGTGTGACTCGCTGTTTTGCAAGTCACGTACGAGGTTCAGCGATAGATTTGTTTCCTCATTGAAATGACCATGGAATGTTGCTAACTGCTAATTAAGTGTTTTACCCGATCTGAAGCTACCTCTAGCGCAAAATCGGTGAGCTAGCTGCTGTGGTAGCGGCAGTAGTGATCGACGGTGGCGCACCACGCGCCGGGGTGGTGAAGCTCAGCTGTCGGTGAGCTGGTCGCATGTGTTGCGTCTCATATACACGACGGTCTCTCATAGCGTAAAATGGAGCAAAATTTGTCAGAACCATCTCCGAGCATGGAGATATAAGAGATAGAGTACGTGAGTCATAGCATCGTACACAAGTGGAATCCAGCACGGGATAGAAAGAGAAAGAGCAAGTAGTATGTACTCGGATTTCCTTGTCTAATCACGCATGCGCCAGCACGCGCAGTATTGTTGACGTGAACGAACATAACCCGCTTGTTACACATGGATTTTAGAAACATGTGAAAAATTAATAGGCTCGTCGACTTAAATAATATCACCATGGTAGAAAAGTGTGTAATCTGTAAAGAAGAGCAAAAAGCATTCGAAAGCCGCAGGTTATTAGTCTATTTATTCATCCTACTACACATACACATTTTCGTAATTAGCAGTGAGCGCGGAGTGCAGTCTAAACTTACTACCTGCGCATGCGTCATTAGACAGAAACTATATCTCTATGTCTCCGAGTGGGACGGCAAAACGCTTGTATTCATATAAGAAAAAGTAAATAAGCATACCCCCACCACGCCGTCCGCACCTCTATACCCTTCTACACTCAACGCTACAAGCGAGTGAAGGCCACGGTCGTATACAGAGATCCAGAAACTCCCGTGGTGGGGGTAAAGCTCTTACAATTATGCCCGGCCTTAAGCTCTTAAGGCCGAGACACACAAACTCCATAAACCATAAGCAGAGAATGCAGGAGGCATAGCGCATGCGCACTACAATGCTTTTCTTCATGAAACTACAGTGCGCATGCGCTATGCCTTCCGCATTCCCTGCTTATGGCTTATGGAGTTTTGTGTGTCTCCGCCTTTAGTGTGATCAACAAATTTGCCTAAATTCACCACCAGAGTCGGGGGCGCTGCGATCTAATCGCGTATGTCAAATATGGCGACTAGCAAAAGTGTCAAAATATCAAAGGATCTTTGAAAATAACGACTGATATCGGTGCAAATAACTTTCTTTACTGTTTTCACGTAGCAATCTCCACATTAAATTGACTAACAAATAAAATTAATTTATGTTGAAAACAAAGCATCTGAATAATAGTTTGTTTTACCGAAGTACGTAAAAGAATTGTAAAAATACAACTGCAGAACGATATTTCTGTGTACAATAACCTATGTACATACATACATACACATAGGTTGGAATTTATAATGCATAAGTTATGTAATAGGGTATGTGGTTATAAAGTAAACGAAGTTACATTTTTTTACTTAGTGTAGGTATACTGTGTGGTTAGGTATGCTGTGATTTGAATACACCACGACACTACCGCGACTAGGTCGCAACACCCCGATTCCGGTGGCGAGCTTAGGCGAATTTTTTGCTTACAATAAGAGCTTTATCCCCACCACGGGGGTTTCCGGACTTGTGTATAAGACCATGATGAAGGCGCAAACGAGCCGGAGGGCGAGTGATGTGCCCTCACACTCGAGCAGTGTGCATTCCACCCTTTTTGCCTCGTGTGTCGAACACTATTTTTTTTACACCTAGTACCGAGCCCCGCGAAACCTAAAAATTCGATGAGATGTCAACGCTAATTCAACAACAGACTGACGAACTTACTCGATAAAACGTTATATGGCGGCAGCAGCGAATGAGACTACTAGTAAAAACGTTTTATGCACCGCTACAGAGATTTTGCACACCGCTCTCGCGTAAAGTACCGGAATACACCATTCTGGATACCTGTAACTGGTACGCAAACAAATGCTTTGGATGTCAGTGTAATAAAAAAAAAATAGTGTTCGATACACGAGGCTAATAGGGCTGAATGCACGCTAATCGAGTGTGAAGGCGTGAACGAACCCGAGGTGAGTCGAAGACGAGCCGAAGCGCGAGTGACGTTTGGCCCCTCGTATCGAAATATACTATTCTGACACCACTCGCTTGTCTTGATCCAAAAAGCGTAATTTTTAGAAGACCGCACCGCGTTTTTGGCACGAACGAGTATTTTTCTTCCACATTTTAGCAGCACTCGTAGGTTTGCAAGAAAAATACAAAATGTCCTTTACGGAAGGAAGTTTGAAAACAGCCTTCAAAAATTGCAGTGCCTAAATTCCTCAATTATAGGTATAAAAAATTGTGGAAATGGATCCAATATTCATTTTTTACAATTTAATAGACTGCTGATGATTAGAATCGAATTGGCGAGACCTACCCGTTCGGAAACATGCACGAATTACTTATCATAACGGAAAAGAGGAACAATTGCACGTATTTAGGGATAAACATACAATGGTTAATTTTACTGGGTATAAAGATGAACTCACCCTGTGAGGATCCAAAGGTGGGGGAGCCGCTGATGGTCGATGATGGACAGACGCAGTAATCCATCCCAAGCTGCTGCTTCGACGAGCGGCCATTGCCAAGGGACATAATTATCGCTATGGTACTCCACAGAATTTATGGTTTCCTTGGTGGTCTCGTGGCCTGATCACGAGGCACCACGCTCGGCTTCAGCTCTGTATCTGTAAAATTCGAACGACATCTGGAGAAGCTCACAAAACCTTATAACAAATGGCGGATATCCAGAGTCCCCTAGATATGCCTTTATTGATATTCTCAATCATATCTCGGGCTCCGGAAAATACCTATAGTTCATGATATAAGGCTTTAAAATGCCGAAAAAATGGTTGCGTAAATTGGAGCAATTAGAGGCGCCGTTGGCAATCTAACCTAGCGAACATAAGGAATATTTATTTTGTATCAAAGCCGACCGCCGTTTCGAAAAAGTAAAATACTTGATAGCCAATTTCTGTCATCGAACTCAATGAATTCTTGAAGTTTCATCAAAATTAATCGAATCGTTTGTGGAAATTTACGATTCTCGTTTTCGAAACGGTTTCTGTACATTTAAGATAACGACTCCAATCGTCCCTTGAAGGGAATTGCGAGTCACCGCTGGCAATCTAACCTAGCTAACATAAGGTACATTTATTCTTCATCAAATCCGATCAATGTTTTGAAAAAGTAAAATACTATAGCTACTCTTTCCCATCAGACTAAACGAATTCTCGAAGTTTCATTAAGTATGAGTTCCCTTAAGGAAAATTTGGAGACGCCACTGGCAATCTAACCTAGCTAGCATAGGGAATATTCCTCTTTCATCAAAGCCAATCGGTGTTTCAGAAAAGTGAAATACTTAGCCACTTTGTACCATCGTACTCAATGAATTCTCGAAGTTTCATCAGAATCGATCAAGTCGGTTGCGGAAATTTGGACTCGCTATCTTGAATATACAGAAACCATTTCAATAACGAGTTCAAACGACTCAATCAATTTTGATGAAACTCCGAGAATTCATTGAGTATGATGGCAGGAAGTGGCTAAGTATTTCACTTTTGCAAGACATCGCTCGGATTTGATGAGAAATAAATATCCCCTATGCTAGCTAGGTTGGACTCCCAGCAGTGACTCCAAATTTCCCTTAAGGTGCTATTAAAGACATATTCACCAGACATAAAGACAGATTGTTACTCATTCTTAGAAGCATTATTATCACTACGGAAACGCGATTCGTCGCCACTCCTACACCACACAACCGATCAAAACGAAACTTCAAAGATCAGATGCAGAATTTTGGCAGAAAGTGGCTAAATATTTCATTTTGCTGAAATTCCAAGATAATTCAAAGTTTTACGGGATTCTCTGAAAGTTAGGTTTGGTTCGTTCATAGGTTAGATTGGAAAAATTTTAATTCTCGATAGAAGATTCAATATTTCGTAGAAATAAAACACTCAGCCACTTCTTGCCGGAATACTGCATCCACTCCCCAAAGTTTCATTCCGATCGGTTGTTTGGTGTAGGTTTAGCAACGAATTCCATTTCCGAAGTGATAACAATGTTTTTAAGAATGAGTAACAATGGGTCCAAATATGTCTTCAATAGCACCCTAACGTGAAATGAAACTCGATGCCAGCCATCTATTAGATTTTCACCGTACTACAGTAAATTGGATAGTATGGGCTTATATATGGGCAATTCCAGCTCAAAGCGGCCGGATTTTGTCGTTTTTTACGTTGTATTTTTCAAATTAATTAAAACCTTTTCTACGTGGAATCTACATGAAAAAAGTCGATACGTATTTTTGCATTTGACCGTAATATGTTTTTTTCAAAGAATATGTGACATTCGATTTTGTGTCAAAATGAGCATTTGGCCACCTTCAAAAATTGATATCTCCTGTTTCATTGCGCGTAGAAAGATGTACGACAGTTCATTCGAAACGTAAGAGAATAAAGATTTGAGAAAGATTTCAATTCTGTTCAATTTGAGATCAATTCTAATTGAGAAAAATTTTTTATATTCATGGAGATTTAATAGAGTCTATTTTGTTTTCAGTTTTTAAGAGAGCGCTGCGTCGCGTCGCGCGCAGTGCTGCGGCTCCGACTGAGATAGCGTAGCGCGTCGCGCGTCGATTGCTTTAGATTTATTTGTTGTGGGGTGACTTTTTAGAAAACTATGCATTCGTATTTCAAGATTCAATTCAAGGAGTGCATTGGAACAACGACCAGGCAACTGTACATCCTTTTGTCACTTACTATAAAGAAGAATCGATATTAGAGCTGTTTGAAGCATGACACCATCATTTATTTGAAGGTACTCGTAGAATTAACGAAATGATGAAGAATACCGTGAAGAACGTAAAAGAACTTATTTATTTTACGACCCGTGCTACAACACAATATCAAAATAAAAAAAATTCATCCATCTCTCTCACCATCACGACGACTTTGGCCTTGATGCAGAGTGGCATTTCTTTGCTACATCTCATGGAGAAGGAACATGCGACGGAATTGGTGCAACGATTAAACGATCAGCAGCAAGAGCTTGTCTTCGACGGTCCGACTTAATTATAAAGACTCCGGAAGATTTATA
This sequence comes from Phymatocera aterrima, assembly GCA_963170745.1. Lineage (NCBI taxonomy): Eukaryota > Metazoa > Arthropoda > Insecta > Hymenoptera > Tenthredinidae > Phymatocera > Phymatocera aterrima. The sequence continues at coordinate 432,802 of OY720660.1, forward strand.
TAGCTGGGCGAAACCAAACATTTTCAGCGTCGAATGTTTATATTTTAATAAAGAGGATTATAGTCATCATGAAAAAGTTGTTCAGCCACGTTTTGAACTTGCTAAGTCTATAACTGGAACGAAAAAATTTCACTCGCTCATACCGGTTAGTAAGAAACAGATTGAAGTGTGGGAGTATTCGTTTTCAGAGAAACAGTCTTTAGCAGAGATAATGAAATAGTTTTAAGGATAAATTCTTATTAGTCAGTATGAACATAGTACTATGAAAAATAAAGCACTTTTTATCCCTTCATAAATTACGTATGCCATGTGTTTTTATTCCCACAACAAACGAATCCGAAGCAATCGACGCGTGACGCGCTACGCTATTACAGTCGAAGCCGCGGAGGTACGGCTCATTTTGAGACAAAAAAGAACGTTATATAATTTTTGAAAAAAACATATTTCTGACAAATGCAAAAATACGTATCGACTGTTTTCATGTAGATTCCACGTAGGGAAAGTTTCAATTAATTTAAAAAATACCAGGTCATTTCTGGTTCTATTTGAGTGGAATTATCCATGTGTGTATATGTGTGGGCCCATGTGAGTAGTACCGATAAAATCCACTAGACCGCGTGCATCAAGTTTCATTTCACCTTAAGGTATGCAGTAGGCTTTGTGATCGAATGCTCAGAAAGAAAGTTCGAAACCTGAAACTTTAGGCGAGTGATATCTCGCAAACTAGCGATAGCAGAAGGTTGCGCCCACGGAGTCTTCGAGCAGGAAGGCGAGAACTACAACATATTTCAACCCCAAATGATTAATGATTAGACTGAGAGCCATTTGCCGTAAGGTTTAGGTAAGGTCGTTCGTAAAGTAAAAAAATAAAAATAACCAAAAATCGACAAGGTGCATATTAGTTCTGCAATTAATCAAATTAAGAACAAAAATCTTTAGTCAGCAGCGGTACACTTGCAAATTGAAGTCATCGTGTTCCAATCGTTTTTATTATCAAAATATTATATGAGGGGGGGGGGGGGGGGGGGGGGGGGGGGTCAAATAATACGTAACGCTTGAGGGCGGGGGGGGGGGGGGGGGGCTGTTGTGAGCTTTCCCAGCGGGAGATAGAATTCGAAAATTTTGCGTTATGTATTATTAGAAATGCATCGATGCCGTTTTAGTAGAATTTCCTTGAGTCGAGAAATGATTGTCATTTTTGGGTAAACGTCTATCAGCTATGTGAGAAGAACTTCACAAACAAGATTCAAGAAAATTATACTGCAGTTAGGCAAACCATTAATGTAACTTCTTTTACCCTTATTCTCCTCCTCTTTTCCGACTGTGCAGCTCCCGTACATTCAACTATTTTATTAGATCGACGTTTTCTTTAGGAGAGAAAATCATGCTTCCGCCTCCTCTAACTATAAGTACCTACAGTTAAATAGTTTGAAACCTAATTCAAGCTTTGCGGAATGTTCGGTGGAATATTCGGCGCACGAGATAAGTTCCCAAGCGGTTTGCATCATGCGATTGTTGAATAGTCAGCAGACTATGGCTTGGGATCTGTCCATATGGATATATTAATACCTATATACCACAGGTATACATATATATCTGACTCTCTCGTCTTCTCTCTGGTCTGGTGAGTTAAATTATACTCTGTGCGAAAGTTCCGGGTGATTAATTAACAGAATTTAATATACGGTTTATTTCGAATCCCTCATTCCAGAACTTGCAAATGAATGGGTTTTCAAGATTCGTCTAGATGTTTCAATCGCTTTCAAATACCTAGTTCTAATGCGGTGCAAAGTGTTGAAAAAATCGATTTTCATGTAAAATAAAATTGTACCCAACTCCGTTCCAACAAAATAACGTTCACATGTTTCATCCCAAGTCATCGAAATCCGGTTTCTTTTTCATTCTTCATGCTGCGGAATTAATGAAAAACTGTCCTCTTGAGTTTTTTGTTTAAGTCTTATTGATAGAACTAGAATACACCCGCAAACCGCGGAATCATTTTGCAATAGAATCAAACTAGTTACAACATACCTGAAACAAAATAAATAAAATATTTAAAAAAAAATCCATAAATCGTATTTGACAAATTGATCTCAAATCTCCAGTTGAATATCACTGAAAAACACGCATTTCCCCGAAAAAATAGTCCTTCCAATGAAATCATGGTTCTCAGTGTATCCGACATAGACAGAAATTTGAATTATTTTGAAAATCGACGCCTGCAACCTGGATGGAATAATCCTTCCTACATGACAGAGATGGAAAGTTTTTAGAATGGAATATTCTTTAGAGGGAGCGTCAGAGTCTTTAATTTGACTCTTTCATTCATAGTAATTTTGGCGTGGAAACGATGTAGTATTTGGTCTTTATTGTATCCGAGAGTACCGGTTGGATACTGGATATAGTACACTATAGTGGATATAGAGCAATGTAAACTGAAGTTATACACATATTTCGAGCTGGCGAGCGGCTGTCGCTGGCATACGGTCGATACTTTATGGTCCGAATGGTACACAAAATCGAAGAGACGTGAAAAAGATACAATTCCCTAGCCATGCGGTTGCGGGCCGACAGCACCGGTCTCTGACCAATTTTTCTCTCGATAAATTCGAGCACTTTCGCTTCTGAAACATTGATACACGCTTAACGTGAAATATTCTCCAGAACGCTTACTGGCAGGTAACCTATTGTACCCCTTCAGAATCAGTCCGCAAATGCCCAGCAGCTGCGCGCGCCAAGTGAGCCCAGATCCCCCCTCTTACGGCACGTGGCCAATCAGCACCAGGCCGGGTCCGCGCTCCGGGGATATAACCAGGCGCACCACGCCGGATAACGGACTCATCACTCGACTCTTCGCCGGATACCCGGCTTGGACGCCTTGGACCACTCGCCACCACCCTGTTTGAAGCCTAGATAATAAAGCACGATTCACCCAAACGGTCCTTCTGAGGATTCGATTTCATTCTCTCCCCAACTCTCTCTCTCTCTCTCCCGCATGTCCTTTCCACCTAAACCGATCGCCTTCACCTTCCTTTCCCCCCTGATCGCTCACCATCCTCTTCCTAAGCCCATCCCGTGGTCCGGCCTGACCCCGGAGCACCAGCAGGCAGTCCTCAGGGCCAAGAACTACGCCGCGGACGTCACCTGGCACCACTGGCTCGGTCCGGTGAAGGTCCCACCGCCCTCGCCGTCACTGCCGCGGCGGGTGCGGCTGCTGGAACGGCTCGTCACGCTGACGGACTGTCCGGGACCAGAGTTCGCTGTCAACCTTCAGGCCGGCCACTGGCCTCCTGCCACCCCACCACCAACTACTCCCCCTCCCACCTACCTCACCTCGCCCGTACCTTCTCTCCTCTCCCCGCTTTCCCCTACCCACGCGAAAAAACCCCGTATCCTCTCCTCCGTCCCCTTCTTCCGTAAACTCACCCTCATCCCTTCACCCACGCCTCCAGCCAGTGCCTAGACAGCCCCCGCACCCCTCATCTCTTCCTCTTTCCTTTCCCCTCCCCACCTTAACAAAAACAACACCCTTACACAGTGAATGGGGAGCCACGATCTTCGCCCCCACCCCTGACTATATCAACATCCCCGAGTGAGTGAAATATATTGCGCATGTCAAGTCCGTACTTACTTCGCCCTAAATGGCATTCGGGAACGTAAAGAATATCGGATCTAATAATTCGGTTAAATACGATATTTTTACGTGTAACTTCTACAGATTATTTTCTTATACAGGAAGTCTATCAAATCTGCAAGGCTGGCAATTTTTATAATACACGAAATATCGCTCACAACCGTTCAATTATATATACATAATATATATTCCTAATGCTTTACGAGAGCACAAAATATCCATTCGTTTGTCGTTCACAATGACTTGTATAATTATCTTCATACAGAAGATGAAATTTTCGGACCAGCACGCATTATTGTTTAAGTTTATTTCGTAGTTTTTGACTACGGACCACGAATAAACTCGCTGTCACTGATTTCTTCTTCAAAACAATGGTACCATTATGCAGAGTCTCCCATTTCACAATATGCGTTGGAATAATCTCAAAACTTGGGTTGGCAGTGGAAAATGTTTCGGATAAAAGTTGTATGGTTTCAAGGGGGTCACAAACTGGTAATATAAATTCGGTTGTGAGTATCACTTCTTTCGGCGAAACAAGTACGGAGTCTGTTTCCGTAATGGTACCTGTCTGATTTTTCCCGGTAACAAAATTTGTAACTTACGTTTAGACGAATTCGACTGTACGTGATAGAAGTGCCTATAGTTGTTCACCATTCACCAGTTATCGCTATGCGAAATTGCATTGCCTGCTATTGTCAGGATAGGTGCTCCAAAAGATCTGTGTGAGTTAGAAGGACGATTGACGATATTCCACATCCATGTATTTGATCACTAATTCGTTGTTAGATACATTTTCAATTGTTTCTCGTTAATGTTATTCCAAAAGTAACAAATAACTGAATGATACCGCGCTTCGAGAGCTTAGTGAACGTTCGAAGACATTGCCGAGGACAGTGCTCCCCTTGTGAGCGCAGACTTGCAACCGACAATGGAAATGGTCGAGTGCAGCATCGCCAGTCGTTGTTTCATCGTACATAGATCTTTTGGAACACCTATTCTGGCAATAGCAGACAATGACGAATGTGCAATTTCGCGTAGCGGTAACTCGCGAACGGAGACCGATAGGCACTTCTATCACATATGGTTCAATTTGTCTTAACGTAGGATATAACTTTCGTTCGCAAAAAAAAATCGGTTACTATTTAAGGAAATCGACTTCGCGTTAGTTCCTTGAAAGCATTCATACTCGCAAAGAAACTGGTATTCCCCGTTTGTGTCCCCCTCGGAATCATACAACTTTTTCCTAGACCATTCTTCGATAGCGGCTCTAGTTTTCAAAATATTCTGATGTGTCGTTTAGATTTGGACACCCATATATATATTCGTCACAGGAAGCTCTCTTCGGATATAAATTCCGAACAAAACCGCTAGAGTCATTTTCAAAGAATTGCAAATTTTCTTAAACCTGTGTCTAGAACAAGAATGTCGATTTCACCTCGAGGCATGGCTACATAATATCTGAATATCTCACACCTTTTTGGCTGTAACCTCGCTCGGGTACAGATAGACGGAATCATTTCTTCTGCACATTTTCGAAATCCTCAACCCACGCATTTCTCAATATCATGATGTCCGAAATTTTCACGACGATAATAAACTTCCTCTTCAGACGCAGAGCTGGAGTATAAATGGCTAATTGTGGCAAATTGATTATTCATGGAGATCACAATGTAACAATGCAGAATTCTAACGCATATATACGATCAATTTTTCGAAATATATTGCCGTTCTTTGTTTCTTTCGTCTAATTTTTTCTTGTCCTTATGAATTGCGAATAAATCTGAAGTTTACGCAGACTATTTTCCGACCTCTACTTTATTCTTTCCGCGCGTACCATCTCGATCAACCGTCGAATTGCCCAATCGCCCCTATCCGATACGAACGAGTTCTCTGAGGAGGGAGGCGTACTTCCTTGAGGGTGGGTATAGCTAGCAGTATCTGACACTTGGGCAAACTCAAGCTTGTACAAGATTACAGCTACAGTTTCGGCGCCGAAATATGTATATTCGGAAGAATCCCATTCCATACGCACAAAAAAAAACCTGCAAAAATAAAACGCAGAAAGTAAAAATTGCGCCATTTCTCAAAGAAAATCTGAAACATATTCCGACAGAATATTTGCCAACGATAATAGCTACAACGATCATAAAATCGTTTGTGTTAATTATGAGTTATGCTGTACAGTTGATTGACATATTTTATAAACAAACATTCTTCCAGGCTCTGCACTAATACCCAAGTTTGTATCTATATTTAAAATTCACGCGATGGATATGTATATAGTTTGCCTCATCGTAGTTTCATTTGGCACGACCATATCACAATAAGAAGTTACATAGGATTTCCACGCGGCACAGAACCGGAGGCACATTGCAGCAATGTTTCAGGAATATTACAATAGTGCCATATTATTACAATATAATAGTGCAGAAATATTGTTGCAATTATCTGAGTTCAGTATACAGTATGGACATCGAATTAATTGCAGAAGAAATGAAATTCAAAAAAGAAAATCAACTATGATAGCAACTTTTTAAAATTTTGACTAACAATTCGAATGATATCTCTGTGTATTGAGACTTATAGTTATGTACTACAATACTCTACAAGTAGAGAAAAGTTTTCTTGAATCAAAGAAAAATTGCTTTGTCTCACAGTCGAACAAACTTGTTTGTTGGATCAGACAACAAATTTGTTCGATTCAAGAATGAATTGTTAATTCAACAAAAAATTGGTTCGATTCTAAGAAATTTGTCTTCAATTTTCGCAAAAAATTTGTTCCACTGTAAACTTGGTTGATTCAAGAAAACATTCTTCTGACATACTGAATGAGCTGTGCGAGTATAAATTTTTTCCAACAATTTTTTAGCCTTCTGCAGTGTTTGTTATGTCATATCCGGTAGGTGCTCGGAATATCTTTCCGATTTCTGAGGCGTTGCCTCGTTTAAAGACTTGGCATACTTCCCGACGCCCTACCACGTGATCAACACCTGTGGTCTCGGTAATTGACGAACAACGAGTTTCAGTTATTTTTGCCGACAGCTATATCTATGCTGATCCATGTGATGATCCAAAACAAAGGAGAAGAAACGGAAATCGTATAAAATTAACTCAAAATAAAATTTGTTGTGCATTATTTTGTATTTATGTGTTTCGATGTTCTTTTCACAAATATTGATGATAATAGTAATACATAACACTAATAATCATGCATAGTTATAATCACAAGCGGAGACTTCACATCCTCGCCAAAAATATCCAGTCACAACAATTATAATTATTTTTCATGCTCCTAGTACTATACTTATACTATACTATACTATATATTTATTCATATTGTGATATAATATAAGAATTCTCATACGGCTGTGGGGTCTAAAGTCTTCTGTGGATATCTTTCCCGCGCAAAGAGAAGAAATAAAGCAGGAAAATGGTAGACTACGGACGCAGTTAAATGAAAATTATCATAACTTTGTATAAGTCCTGTAACATTATTGGAAAAGTTAGTAATATTGAATTTTTAGAATCTATTCGCGTGCCTAGACCTAATTTTCAGAAATTATAATGCCCGATCCATAACAAGAACGAAAGAGAACAATAATGGTAACCAAAATAGAGGATGACACTTTTCTTCTCGCCACGATCAGGCACACTTTCAGTGAAATTTCAATATATTTCAATTTAAGTGATTATATGAATATTATTTATAGTATCATCAGTGCGGTAGTTTGTCAAGTGATCTTTTCTGTCATCTATTCGGCAGGCAGTTCGCAACCGATTTATGTTAACTCACCCTGAATCAGCTGGGATTTGAAACGGAGCGAATACAGATATGCAGCTGTAGGTTCTTCACGGAAGTATATTATGTGCATATGTGCAGGCACGAGTGTGCGTGAGTGCGTATTCGCGGGTGTGTGTGCGTGTGTGTATACGCGTCGCGAGTACGCGGGACAACGCCCACTATACTACAAACGTGTATAAAAGGTGGGAGAAGAAAAAAAAGAACAGTGGACTAGTTCGTTGCGTGTCTAAAGCGGGACTCACGCTCATGCGGTTTACCTTTAGGCTAGAGCTGAGCGGAGGCGATCAACTATCCACTCACACTGTCTCTACGCGCCTGACTCTTGCGTTTATTGTGCGCGTTAGCCTCGCGGGAGTTCGAGACCGGTGACTGTGAGGGGTGAAGCCTCGGAGTCGGAGGAGAGCCGCGCGGATGGAAGTAGTATCCAGGACGTGAAATAGTATGTAGAAGTCAGTAGGACGCGGAGACTGAAAACTGGAGATCCGAGTGTGGAGGAAATTCAGGTATACCGGGTACCGAAGTCACTCGGAGATAAACTGCGAAACGCGAAAGGAATAAATGGAGGCAGGGAAAAAGAAGAACAAAGAATGAGAACAATGGGAGGGAAAAGGCGAACGGAGTGGAAAAAGACGGAAAGGATACGCCTGCCGGTACGCTGTGCTCACTGCGACCACCCAACTACCCACCGACGGAGCTACCCAACTCCCAGCTACCCAATGACCCAACGACCCAACGCGCCGGCATCCCAACCGCCGCTGGCTCGTATATCGACTGATTGAAACTTTGAACGCCACGCCATTCAAAGGCCCACCCTACACTACCCGGGTCACCAGTTTCCACTTTCCACTTTGTATATCCCACTGCGTCACCACCGATTCAGAAAACTTGATTCTGGCGTTATAACGCATTTGGACTGGACTCTTATTTTTCCTTGAGCAATCGAAGCGCACACGGAGAAACCAGGTCGTGCATAGTTATTAAATGTATTTAGTTAGGCATTTTCTAGAAATATTCTTTGACTGTTAATATTTTTCATAACAGTTAAATCGCGATGACAATCAACTTGACTTCACTCAACTTGAAGGAACGCAAAGTTTAGCGTGTATGCCAATGAAACAAACAAAAAGACGCGAGCAATAAGTAATTTCTGTTAACGTTCCGTCTCGTTTCGTTACGTCGCTTCGTAATCCGGGCTTTGATGAATATTTTACTCACTGGAATAACACAGAGAGATATAAATTTTTCGCTGAAATAAATCATTTATTCGGATGGATTTCTTTTCCACAATCCTATGTCGTACTCGTGTGAAGCAAATTCATTAACAAAATTAAAGTATGAGATTTGTTGCTGTGCAGCAACGGAGATGGCTTCGGTAGTAAAATGTGGCATAATATGAGAGAATATCGTATTCATATGACATCGTGAACATTGGCTAAAATATTTCAGCTGTCGTCAGAATATGAGATTCATTAACAGTTAACGAAGGTTGTTTTCAGTCAAGTACAACTACCGCTGCCTCGAATTTCACTATTATTCCAGTCATGTGCTCCTTGGTTTGACGGTTCCTCGCGTGAATCAGCGTTACGTCACTAGTTAGTGTCATTACCAACGGCAGATTATCAATCAATTGAAATTGTGGAGATGCCATTGTTATCGTAAGGATTAATCGAATTCAATGAGAAATTTGAAAGTCAGTTGAATACAGATTACAATACAAATCCTTTGTTGTTTCCTACCTTACACCCTAGGCAAAGACGATAAGCCTCGGCAGGCCCCCCCCCCCCCCCCCCCCCAAAGTTTTGAGCTACAAAAATGCGAATGGAAACCAAAGACCCAACGAGAGCCCTAGTTCATAGCTGAGACTCAAATACTGGTGGCTCACTGGCGTACACGGAGATTATACCCTATATACATATATGCAGATGAATACATATTTCTGCGGGAGAGAAAAGCATCATTTCTATCAGACGTCTGTAAGTTTTTTGACGAAATAAATTCCAAATTAAATGACCTATATTATTATTTCATTATATACCAACGTTTACAAACTCTATCTTCCATCCTATAATATATCTTATCCCAAAACCGACCTGATTCTCGATATCCATTCAATATACAGGGTGTCCCACTCTAAATTCTCCAACTGAATTTCTAGAAAAGTAATGGCTGGAGAAGAAAATGTTTCAGATGAAATTTATTCGGTTCCGAGGGGGACAGATACTGGTGATACTGGCCTTTTTGTAAGTGGAGGCACCAAGATGATAGGAAGGTCAACTTCGGTTTTTTTGAAAGGAATCATGTATTTTACATTCATTTATTCGATAGAGCGTTTGATTCTACGCCAAAGAGCACGAGCGCACATATGTGCTAAAATGAATGGTTCAGGAGATATCTCTTTATTCTCGAAAATCGGTTCTTGTACAGTTAACCATCAATCAGATGTTCGAACATAATATCTTCATGGTTAATGCATATTTGTAGCCCATTTTCATAACTCCAAATCGGTTTGAGCAAAACAATTGTCGGAATCTACTACCCGCGTTTCGTATACGGTTTTCCATATTAGCTCCAGTGGTTGGCGCCTTTGCAAAAAACTGTGTTTTCAACATCGCTGGATAGGTCGCGCTGGACTCATCCAATGGCTTGCGTGATTTCCGGCCCTGACGTCTCCGGACTTCTTCTTTGCGGATTCATCAAAAATCCAGTTTTTGCAAAAGCGCCAACCATTTGAGCAGATATGAAAAACGCCTGTGAGAGTATTCCGAGAAAAGTCCGTCGAACGATTAAAAGTTTTGAAAATGAGCTGCAATTGTAGATTAACCAGGAAGGTAATGTGTTGGACCATCTGATGCATCGTTACTTGTACAAGAACCGACAGACACACTCACAACAAATGTAAGCACTGAAGATTTGTGAGAATAAAGAAATATCTCCTGAACTATTCATCTAGTATATGTGCTGTCGTACTTTTAGACGTAAAATTAGGCGCTCGATCGGATGAATAAATGAAAAATACATAATTCCTTATGAAAAACCGAAGTTGACCTTCATATCACCTTAACGCCTCTACCTACCAAAAAGCCGATATCACATGTATCTGTCCCCTTTGGAACCCAACAAATTTTATCTGAAACATTTTTCTCTAGAACTATTACTTTTCAAGATATCCAGTTGGATAATCTAAAATGGAACACCCTGTATATTTAATTTGAATCAAATCAAAGAGTATCAGATCAACACTGTACGAGATATGTACTTAACTTTTCATACACTTGATTCAATTTTTGAATACATAATTGATTTATTTCAGACGATTTTTTTGAACTATACCTCGTTTGATTGAAAAATTTCATTAACTGTTAATAAATCTTCTATAACTGTTAAAAAACCACCTTTCTATAAAACAGTACGATTATGCCTCAACTTATTGGAAGTTTGCTCCGAAACTGATTTGATAACTATCAGTAAATATTATGTTGATGATATTAAATATTTGTTATTTTCAAGGAGAACTTTCGAAGATGCAATCTTTTAACCATAAACAAATATCTGATTCACCAAATACTGAATCTTATTAATTATGAATGAACCTTTTTTTTAGCAGGTTGTGTTGTCACTGTTCAGTACACAGGGTGGGTAAAAAAAAAACATCCAGCCAGATTTTCGAAACGTGAGTGAAACTGCCCGAGTGATCTTCGATTTTCTGGAAATTGGTGGGATCAGCTTCTTAATTGTAGTTTTAGAATGAACCAAGCAGTCTTCGACTGACTATGGGGCAGCCTTTGAACTTCCCGTCCTCACGTTTGTTTCGATCTCGAATGAAAATGGGAAACCAAAAATCCGTTAAATCGTTCTCAAGATATCATCATTTGCGGAATTTTGTTTCTTAACAAAAAAAATCCGAATATTTTTCGATTTTTGCTAGCACATTCGACTCGCCATTTTGAATTCAGCAAATCCAACTCTAGATTCGTGATCAGCGATCAAGAAGGCATCGGGTACCAATTTTAGCCACATCCGTTCATCCGGTATGAAGATATACCATCGTTTTTGTTTAAGTTTTTGGATTTTGATATTCAAAAAAATTGGAAACTACTGAAGCGATCGGAGCCAAATTCTAATCAGTTGTAAGTTTTGAAAAGCCACATCGATTGTGCACAAATTTATCGAAATCCGATCATTCTAGAGATATCGTCGGGACAAAAAATTGATCACACACATGCACGCACGCGCACACGCACACACACACACATCTGAAAATAGTCGGAAATGATTCTCTACACCTCAAAATTTCAAATAAACTTTGGAAATAAGTTGAACTTAATTGCCTCCCATCACTTTTCTTTCAGCCGGTTGCGACCTTTTGAAATTCATTATGCAAATCCTCGTTTACCAGAGATCAGGAGCGATTTGCCAGATCTCAAAATACCAGATGGAAGCCTCATTCTCCAGGGTTTTTGAAAACCAGAGATCGCCTGGATTGTTCAACACCACTGGATCTTATTCAAGTTTGAGAACTAGCCGGTTACGTTTAACCACCCTGTATATGTGAATTTCAAATCGGCAAATGTGTTGAGATTGTTAACCTGAAGTTGTAACCCAATTGTGGCATCTTTCAACGTTTTCGTTTGTGGATTAGATTTTATTTCGCAGACTTTCGAATGACTATTGGATAATACTTTGTACGTCAAGAAGAGATCGCCAGTCACTACTCTGGCGATTGACACAGATTTCCTACGATACTCTCTGAAAATATGAAAATCGGTGGATCCTTTTACGTTGTAAAGAAATTTTTCAGAACGTACCGTGCGTATGGGCGTTTCGAAAAACAAAAGACTGCAGTTGTGTGTTTTGAGAGGGAATCATTCACTGACTGAGGTTGCTTGGTCTACTATACCCTCTCAGATTTTGAGGTGTTTCATAGAATTTCGATGAGTTCAGCAAATCTCAAATTGCCACTATAAATTGTAAGTGCCCAAACACTGTGTGAAGGAAAGTGATTATTTTTTTGTTTCTTTCAATTTGGTTTTTCAACTCGAACCGCTCTTTGTCGAGCAATTGGCTTCGTAGAGTGTTATTTAAGAGACCAATAAATTTTTATTCTTCGTTTTACAACGAGCAACAAGAGACGATACGTCGTCGTTCAACGTTCTTTGTATAACGTAAATGGAATGAATTGAGCATTCGTTAACAGCATTATTTATAATTAAAGTAGCTACGGATATAATGCGGGAAATCTGAACCGATGAGAAATATCATACTCATGGCTACCTATACTCGACCTTCATACATTCGGCGCCGATTGTTTTACCTCCAGTTAAATTCTGCATGGATAAGTCTATCTGAAGGATAAACTAGCAGTTCGCCAAACAGCCATGGGAATCAGCTGTGACTTTCGCGCCCCTTTAACGGGCTAATCGAAGTCTCAGTAACGTTATCAACCGATGAACAGAGAACAATTAATATTTCATTGTATTATACAAGTATCAAAAGAAACGGTTAATGATCATTGCTGTTAGAATATTATTGTAACGACAATATTTTTCAAACAAATTTCAATATTATATTTTACTAAATCCAAATAAGACTATAATGGAGTTGTTCGTTTTAGTCGTCGATTTCTGACTAAAAACTGTCTTGTTGTCGATGAACGTGTTATTTAGTTTTTCATTTTCATCCGCTTGTGTAATATACCACGTTTCTTAACTTTCCGTGCTCGAAAGAGGAGTTTTTTATATTACCCGGAAACTGAGGGATGAGCTATTACCACATGTTGTTCACGCTTTAAGGTCAAGAAAATCACCGCCAAGCATTTTTGTCTGGATGCCTGGCGGTGTTGTGAGTGCGATCGAGCTTTTATCTTGAAAAGGAATCAATAAACGGATTTCAACTCATGATAGATTAATCATTGCAGTGTTGTGTAAGTCGTCACTGATTACATGTTGAATTATGTCAATTTAGTAGTTTTGGAGTTATTGAAAATAGCAAACTTGGGAAAAGTCACAAAAATCCATGACACCTGGAAAAAGGATCAATAGGTCCAATAAAATTTCAATCCAGTCTATTGTGTTTCTAATCCAACTTGAATCTGATTGAATTCTACAAATAATCTATCCAGCAATTTCTTAGTTAGAAGAAACATACCTACACGTACTTTATTTTGCACTCGCAATTTTGGAAACTTAGTAGGGGCTTGTGTTTCGGGTAATGATTATGACAAAATTACTTCCTAAAGTATACAGTATTCAAAATGCCGGGTCTCATACTGTGGACTGAGATGAAATTAAAAAAAAGAGTTGATTTCTTCAGAAATGCACAATTTGAACTTTTCCAGCCTGCTAATCACAAACATCTAATTGATATTGAAATATTCGAAATGGTGGATGTAACATGGCCATCAAAAGACTAAAAAATGCATCGACTAACTTGAAGATGACTGCTATCGGTCCAAAAATCCAATCGTTTCACTTTGAAATCTCAAAGCTCCGCAAAGAAATCGTATATAGAACAGAAAGCTTGAAGAATTTCTCGTCGAATCAGTCTACATGTTGATGTTTAGTAGTCCCTAATTATAACAAAATGTTCATAAAAATGTAATAATTTGCTACTTCTTCAGTATAGTAACTTCAACTGGCCCGCTTCCATCCAATGACCGTTTGAAAAATCTGGAATAATTCATACGGTAACTGTGAAGTATGCGTTTTATGGAAGGGACATTCAGAAAAATCAATTGATTTTCTTCCTATTAATAGAAATCTACACAAGTGTGGTCTTAGAAGTCTGTCCAACTACTATAGTTTACGAGAAATCAGAATGTTAGAAATAAAAAAATGCGGTAAACGTCAGTGGGGCTCACGTCAGTTTTCGACTATGGTAGTTTTAGTTCTATATGCTTTGGGTTGGCAGAGCTACGACAGTTTAAGGTGCTATTAAAGACATATTCACCAGACATAAAGACCGATTGTTACTCATTCTTAGAAGCATTCTTATCACTTCGGAAACGCGATTCGTCGCCACTCCTACACCACAGAACCGATCAAAACGAAACTTCAAAGATTAGATGCAGAATTTTGGCAGAAAGTGGTTAAATATTTCATTTTGCTGAAATTCTGAGAGAGTCCAAAGTTTTTCGGGAATCTCTGAAAGTAAGGTTAGGTTCGTTTATAGGTTAGAGTGGAAAAATTTTAATTTTCGATGGATGATTTAATATTTCGTAGAAATAAAATAGTCAGTCACTTCTTGCCGAAATACTGCATCCACTCCCCAAAGTTTCATTCCGATAGGTTGTTTGGTGTAGGTTTAGCAACGAATTCCATTTCCGAAGTGATAACAATGTTTTTAAGAATGAGTAACAATGGGTCTAAATATGTCTTCAATAGCACCTTAAAGGGAGAGGACTGGATTTTTCGCACCGATAGTAGGTTATAGGTATCACTATGTTCTTCGCTACCTTCTGTTTATACAGCTGGAGATTTTCAAAATAAATTGCCACACATCGTGACAGATTCCCCAAAATGAACATAGTATGGGAATTGATAGATGAGCGTCAGTCGAGTATATCTCTTCTATATTGCAGACCTTTTGCCTGTGGAGCTACAACTCTCGATTCGGGGTGTTTTTTCATATCCGTGGTTTCAATTATCATATTAGCCACGGAACGCAAATTCACATCCTGAAATTTGTCGTATCCGCATATCTTTGTCTCATCTAATGAAAAGCAATAGTACTTTGCTGTAATTTAATTATTTTCCTAACCCTCTTGATCCTCAATACCAGATTTCTTCATTTCCTGCAAAATTAGGTTAGAGCTAAGGCTTCAATTCTTTTATCTGAAAGGGATTTATTTATATTGCGTTATCTGTCACTTCTTACGACTACTCAAGTAGCGAGGCGGAAACGATATAGATACGTGTAGGGTGAAATTCGAATAGAATTGTATATTAGAGAGAAATTAACTAAGTTCCTGAGTTCCTGCATGGCAGCCAAACGTCTTGGAATGGTAGAATGCGCGAGGTGTATGAAGTAACGGGCAGTTCAGAAAATCGTTAGGACCTCATCACACTTTTATTTTCTCATACGGTAAGCAGCAGGCTTTTATTAGACTCCATATAATTCAGCATTCAAAGATTCATAAAAAGGGTGCCTAAAGTAACAAAAATTGTCTCCCGACTTTCGAACACTCGTCAGAAAATACAATATCAAGGTTTGATAAGTGACGTGTAAGATGCCGAAAACGGTAAACGTGATATTCCACCGACAATGATGAGTTTAATTACAATTATTAAGACTTTAGATGGCAAAGAAAAAACTATAATATATAGAAGACCCAGGCGACCCGTGAAGTAAAAACGTTGATTGTTTAATTGGGATGAATTAATTGAAGCACCACGCGGCTTTCGAGGAGAGAAAGACATACTCTGGTTGTTCTGTGCGGTCGCTGGAGGAGAGAGTATAGAAAAGGAAGTGATAAAAAGTGTGTAAAAGGCACCCGGGGCCTGAACGTCGTCGGAACACTTGACGTTCTGAGCCCGAGAATGACCCTCGGTCATCAATTAATCCTGTTAATGAGATAAACGGACCTATACCATCGTTTCCGTGCAGAGTTTGAATTGAAACTCCCACTTTATTGTTCAATAATGGCAAATGCAATATTAAGGGAAAGTCGCTTAGGACCTGAGGACAGTCTCACGATTTCGAGTAAATCGCAGACAGATTTATCAAAAATAGAGATTAAAATAAATTTCAAACTTCGCCCAATATGTAAGATCTAATTTTACGAGGGGCTGATCGTTATATAAAAGAGGCGTGCACCGGTGACGATTACAAGGATTACTAAGATTCGAGAGAAAACAAAGATTCAAAAAATAAGTGAAAAACTGCGAGGATTGCAGCAACATCACATAGATTATGAAGAGATTACAACGATTACACAAGACTCCGGAGACAACGAAGATTACGAAGATCACGAAAAGACTGCAAGGAATACAGCACGATTACATGGATTTCAACGAAATTATAAAGATTACAAGTGATTACACATATTATAAGGATGTCAGAGATTATAAAGATAACATAAAGGATACAGCGAGATTGCAAAGATTGCAAGAGATTACATAAGATTATATGGCGTATGTACACGAGATTACAACGGTGATCAACCCCTCGCAATGTTACTAATAATACAGCAATGTTTCCCAAAGAATATCAGAGATATTTGGAAACAAATATGTTAAAAATATCAATTTTTCGACCGGTCGGGTAATTTTTGGATCATATTTTTCATACTGGATATTTATTGCACTCGCAGTAAACTCAGTTTTATATTGTAGTATTGGCTCTATTCCTGGGATACACTCTATGTATTGAACTCTTATTGTTGGAATTATTTTTTCCACGTAATTCAATGTTTCAATTGTTTGGTATGGTCCAATTCGGCATGCTAAGGCGGGTCCAATCTATCGAACTTGGCAAGATTATGTGTAACACAATATATCCAACATTGCAAACAAACAATCAGATTTGGATTGGGCATTATTTTGTTTTCCATTGGATGTACATACTTCCATATTATTGGAACATAACTTGAATGAAACCTGATTCACGTCAGAGGTGCGAATTCCTCAGCTGCAAAGTTACCCAAAAAAAAAATATCACGGACACTAAAAGACAATTTATGTATCGTCCATAATTAATTTCGAGAATAATGATGCCAGCGTTGCCAATTTTTATTGGTAAACCAATTGTCACAGACAGTTAGGGTCATATATGACTATGAATGGTAGAAAAACTTTCTACAATTGGGTCTGATTCAGTGGCTGGCCCAAATTATCCAACTTTGCCTATGGCGAGATATATATACCATTCTCGTAAGTCCGAATGGAGAGGTTGGTTATTCTACTTTATTTTCCGCCGTTCCTAAATCCCTCGCGAGTTTTTCAAAGGTCCATAATATGTGTAGCGACTTCGAGTCCGCGTCGAGGACGAGGACCATATGTCTTTGAGAGGTTTATGCAGATACTCTGTCACCCCGCCATACCTACTGGTATATGGAGTCCCTAATGCGACGCTCGCCGGATTACCTCTGGAGATCCGAACTCATATCTATAGACTTATACCTATGTATGTCTATGCATATATCGCGTATGAATACATCCACGTGTAGTCTGCTTTAAATGTATACTTCTTGGGATACAGGGTGTACCACCGAAGTCAACGCAATGCGTACTGTCTAGTATCACTCTCCTATTTCCACCAATAGTCGTCAGTGGCGAATTTTTTGGAGCCCGGAAAATCAGGTCTAATATCCGGTCACGAAGAACGTATTATGAACGAGATTGGCTGCCGAATTGGAAGATATTCCTACCATTTGAATCGGTCAGGATTTGTACTATTTACAAGAAACTTCACATCGTGGCCAGCCGTAAGACTAGCGTAATAATTTATTGAACAATCGCATTAATATGAAGATTGAAAACATAAGAGGGCACCCAGTAGGTAGTTACAGTTGCACACGTAAATATTTACGATGTTGAGCTCTTTACGCCTTACGCGTGAGTATTTCGAATGTCGGTTCCGGTTGCTTTATACATATACATGTAGTAAAAGGTGCAGACGTATCCTGTATGCATAAGACTGCGTGTCGTGTATCACCGGAAAAGGATCAGATCGGTTTTCAAGTTGGTTTTCTTGACTCTGAGACCATTGTGCTCGGTTTGAAATGAGTAATTTTTGATAGAGCAAAAAGGTTCAACAATTAAGTGAAAATCCTTAATAAATTGCATCATTGTAATTTCACCAAAATAAATTGATGAACAATAAAGATCCAAAACGATGGAGATAAGATGCCAATTTTTCCCTTCTTTTTCGATTTTCTTATGTCATGAATTCGATGCTATGTGAATGCTTTCATTTACTGTTGTAGGTTTGTGAACATCTCATAATTCTTTCAGAGTTAGATCTCAGAAAGTCGTCACGATTTTTCACGAACCTAAAATATGGTGAAAGGATACATGCAATATCAGTTATTTTTCAAAAGGCGAATGAAATATAGTTCGGAGACATTTTTATAGAATCATAAACCCGAATGACGGCAGAACATGTGGATCGTAGACTAATAAAAAACTTTCGGCAGCCACTTGGCCCTCGATCAAAAATTGTCGAACCTTTGAAATTGTAGGTACGCAGAACTCTGCAGGATCGCTATAATATCACAGATGTTACATATTATTATGTATGCTGTGAGTATGTGAAACTCACGGAATTTTGTCATTTCAAATAAGTACGTATATCATATATACATATTGTATATGTGCGTATATCCTAAAATTCTGGAGTTATGATAAATAATGATGGTGTTCCATAACTTGGTGACAAGAGAAAGTTAATAACATTCTCGTTTCTCTGTGATTGTAATGTAATCAAGCGAAGTATCTTTTTTGAGAACCTTTTCACGGGTTTTCAAGCTCGTTGATTATGACAATTTGACCTGAAAATCTCGATGTTTGGAACGGCGGGAATAAATTTGAATTCGATGACCAAGATGAAGAATCGGCCTGACAGTATCATCCATCCGTTTTCATCGTATTTATTGCAGTTTCCAATTGACAAACGTAAATGAATAGGGATCCGTACCTACTTGACAAGCTCATCATAAATGGTCCCAGCACAGCTCGGGTCTTTTTTTATTAAAATATTTTTAACTTTTAATATTAAAAAGTCAGAAATCTGGAGTCAGAAATTCTCGGGCAAAAGCTGAAGCAGTGGTGCTGCCGCCATGCGGTCCACAATTTTCACTACGGATCTCCATTACCCATCGCTGAATTTTTCTCCAAAAGAGAAATATTGTTTCATATTTATGATCTAATACTCATTCCGGATATCAATTTTGAACAAATTTGGTAAACTTGTTTTTCAGGAATTCCGAATTCTCTAGAATCAGGCATCAGTCATCTACCTTCGAACGAATTTTTACCAATAAGCCGCGTTTACATCTCGCCAAACGGCAGTCAGATAATAATCCCAAATAAAATCGTTGAGTCATTTTTGTGAAACTTCAGAGTTTTCTGAATCCGGTACGGCATTTACAAACTACACCCCTTTACACCGTTTTGGAGTTCGAATCGGATATTCGATTCACTCTTGGGGCATGAACGGATCTATCACACTTTCTACAACTATGAAATCACAGTACAGACAGACGGATGGAATCCTATAACTCAACCCACCTTTCACGCTCCTAGGCCCATGATCAAACGCTGAGATGCAAAAAAAGTAGCATGAAAGACCAGTCTGACCCACGCAGACCGAATTTAAGATAATATATTAAATTTATTTGTATTCCCTCCCAGAATTCCATCTCCACAAAACCATATAATAATTTATAATAAACGGTTGCATCTGAATCGTTTAGAGGATTACATATCTTATAGTATACATGCTGGTTTCCGGCGGAAGAATAAATGCCTTTGAGAGAAATTTAATTCTTCCAAAATTTATACAACATTTTCATAGAAAACCATGAAAGTTGAAAGTCGATCGATTCCTTCGGAAGAGCTATGGTGAAGCAATATGAAGCATGAATAATGTTCCGGATACCTCATTTATTCTGCAGATTTCTTTTCACATTTTCTCACCAGGAAATAAGTTGTGATGATCTTTGAATTCAAAATGTAACTGATATCAAACGTTCTTTACTTTGACCCCACCCAAATTACTTGGTTCCAAAACATCATCAGATGAATTTTTAAGTAATAAACAATAGTCGTTCGTTTTTCATCACATGAAAAAATAGAAGCGAATGGAGTGTCATAATCGTACAGGGATTAAAAGTTTCGACTTGACTTTTGGAAGCTTGTAAACGAATATGAAAAAAAAAAGAAGTCGGTGAATAAAAATTTCTGAATTATTTCCAGACGGAATAAGTTTCAACCGAAACGAAATGACGACGTTCTTTCATCGATATCTCCATTTTTTGCTGCGTTATAGCTATTTGAAATTTTTGGGGAAGAAAAGTTTGAAAGATACAAATGTCGAAAATGGATCGAGGTAAAAATCTGTGAAAAATTATGGAAGTCATTCTCAATAGGTAGTAGAGGATAGATAAAAATCAGGCAAATCGAAGATGGTCGGGGTCAAACGAGTTGATATATGGGATGCCCCATGTGGATACATATTTGTCGGAGAATGCGAATCAGCTCACACTGACACTCACTGGACTAGTACAACTGGTACAAAACCTTCCAATGTCACTTAGCAAATAAAAATGGTTATACGGAAGTGTCACAGTACTTGCTCGTATTACATTCGTTGTAGAGTTACTTTAACGGCGTAGAAGTGCATCAACAAGCTCACGACGACGCGTAGAAGCTCGTAGGGAACGTGTCCAGCTGTCTGTGATTACACGATGAGGAAAGGATTGGACTTTGAACACGTTAAGCTAGCAAAAATTGCGAGCTCAAGCCTCAAGAGACGAGAATATGAATTGAATAAACTCCGAGCAGGTGAAATTGACATTATGAAGTACCTGGCGTAGTTAGTCCTGAGCCCGGAGCATCAGCTACGTACGAACTAGCGTCTCATAGGCATACAATGAGCTACCAGAGGTAACAATGTGTCACAACGAGGTGGAATAACGTACAATGGGTACAATGGCGGACAATGTAGATTCTAGGTTGGGGACTGCATATAGTATCTTCGTGACGTGAATGATATAACTCGAATAAAGCCAGGCCGCTCGTCTGGAGCTGATGGATGGAACCTATTATAATACGGAATATACACGAAGCCGAATGCTTCCTCAGTAGCCACGAAAAATAGAGACGATGAGCGTCTAATTACCAGCCTCATATTTTTTGCATTCACGATTATTGTTATCTTCATATGAATAAATCGAAGATGGAGAAAAGGGGAAATGGAAGAGAAATCAGAAACAGTATTTCAGTACGCGCAAAGGCAGTACGAAACTTAATATCTCGGCCAGATAGAATCATTACATGAATGCTCCAGAAAAGAGAAGTTCCACTCCCAGACGCGTTCAAATTCAAGGTCCTCGTAATTCGATTGATAAACATGACAAAACGATGAACGATGCCGGCCATTGAGCTGCAGAGCTCCGCTACGATTCTCCATGTGAATTGAACAAATTATAAAAGAATGCTACGACCAGTTCACACGTGAGTCTCAGTCTACTGCAGAGCTGCGTAGATGAGCTACACACACGCACACACGCAATAAGGAGGGACATGATGTAAAGGGGGCTTACGTTGGCTCCAGATCCCCAACGCACAACTTTGGTCGCATCTACTGGCGCGGTCTGGAATGATTCGAATATTTTTTCCCACCCACCCTTGAAGATTCGGGAATAAGTAACTATAGGATTTCACATACCACGTGGACTCGGTAATCTGGTGTATCTCACACAGCAGACGCTGTTACAAAACGCTATGATTCTGAGAGCTCTAGGTGTATTATAATATCAATTTCTACATATTTCATCCTATTTTCATGTTCAGAGAAGCATAACCGAATACCAAAATGGGCCAGCAAGTTGTCAATTTTGCGAGTGTGGTTGACTTAGGGAATGAGGAAGGAACGGGAGGGTGTAGAAAGTCTACGAAATTTCATTCTTTTCAGACTTTCAATTGGGAATTGCAAAAGGTGCTCTTCTCGCAGCATTTTTACTTATGAAAGCATTGACGAGCTCATCCGTGTTTGCTCGTAGTGTGACTCGACAAATTTTTACTTGCAATCGATGAAATTCCGAGTGCGGATTTCTCCAGCACGACCACACTTGATGCAACAGGAAGAAAACGACTTGAAGAAATTTTTCGGATGATATTCTCTGCACTTCAGAAAAATGGAATCGAAATTGGAAGATCAATGCTCAGGAGCCGTGCGAAATGTACGTTTTCTCACTTGTTCAGGCCCTGTGGTCCTTTGGAATTATTTTGACATTCATATTCGAAACCTGGTGAGAATTTTTCTTCGACAGATCCAAAGTGTACATTTTCTTCTTCTGCCCCAACGAACTATATGTAATTCTATTCGAACAATTTTTGTACTATTCAGAATCGTTAGATACATACAAAATTTTGAAAACTGTATAGAATCAAAATTTTCGAAAATTGAATCCCGATTGAACTATACCCCGTGAGCATCTCCGCCGAACTTTGCAGATTTCGTTTTGACGAGTCATGTTCTTTCGCTGTTGTATGTTTTTATGCTTACGCCGAACATTAATGAATGAAGCTGAGGGCTTATTGAATGCGTGCCAAGTGGACAGCCACTGCTGGCGACTAAAGCTAACTGGTGATAATTGCATTTCACGTTACGAGCATAAGATGGAGAGGGAATATCATAGGGGAGAGAGTGCGTCGCGTCGTGGTTAGTCCGAAGAAGGAAGCGTTCGTCACTGCAGTATTGGCGTTCCAAATCTCTAGCTGTGAAGAGATTCGGGTTCCCCTTTATGGTGGCTGCAGATATACGTGCTTGTCAATTCACTCCTCCGGTATTCTCAATTTCTTAGTTCCTCTTTTACTTTTATTAACAACAAGCTTAATCCAATTTCACATCCGTCTAAATAAATACATTCGGAACAAAATGCGCTTACATTCATGGATATCGGTGCTCATCCTCGTAATTCAACTAGGTAAGCATAGACGCTCGGTATTCCGAGATTTTCTACTGCCACATGTTACCTAATATTGCAATCAATGAAAGGCACTCAAATCATCGTGCTGTTTAGTTTTGATGCTCAATGTAATTTATTCGGATAGCATATTGCGAAAAACAAGATCAGGGAACGATCAAGAAGAAACTTTAGCCAGAGAACAAGGAACGCTTGACATTCGAGTATAAAATAAATTAATCGAGTCCTTTCAAGTTTGTGAACTGATTCTTCTATCTGTGATTCAATTCAATACATCCTACAACTCCTGATTTACTCCTTATCATATGAACTTCGTAAAAGTACGAAAACTGAAGAAAAAAACCAAGCAAGAAGGCACATGGTTTCAGATATCTGTCTCTTCATTCCATTGTATTGGAAATTTTACATAGCTAATATCTGTTTGAAAATAACGACAACTACGATGACTGGGTTTTCGGATCGGTGTTTTTTGTTCTATATTCGAGTAGTTCCGGAAAAATAGTTACAGGTCACATTTTTTATTTTTCTAATTAAACAAAAACTAAAAATGATACAACCGATACTAAAAAAATACACAATATGACATCACCCGTTTGAGGATAGAGGTGAGGATATATTGTCTATACATATAAGAACAGTGAAATTGAATTGCCAAATTATTTTGTCCTAATAGAGAAGAAGTTTCATGCAAAATCACAATTGAAGTTCTTAGATTTATACGTACTACACATACATATTCTTTGCGGAATGGGAATATGATTAGAGTTAATGAATAGAATAATTCCGCTGGAGAAAGGCTGCAGGGTAATGATTTTTTATCGGATAAGTGAAACGATGTTTAAAACCGAGAGGGAAAAATCGTTTCCAGAGAACAAACAGTACGTCCATATACCGTATACCTTCTCGTAATCAAGACGCAATTCTACCCTCCCTGAAGAGCCAGCTAGCTCTGGGGTGTCATGTTCCCTGGAGCGATGCGCGATACCGCAAACTTCCAAGAGAATTAGCAACGGAAACGAGTCTTACGAGTGTTTAGTTTCGTTCAACTTTCGAATGCTTGCGCATGAGGAAGTTCTATGGATTCATAAATCGAGTTATTCTTCGGCGGAGTTTGTCCCGTAACAAGTGGATACGGAAATGTTCTGCATCGCAGGAAAAAAATTGTGAAAAAAGTCAAAAGAATGGAAAAAGATTTGTGCACGGAATTTTAACTGACTTCCGAGAAAACTATATACTCTTTTCACTTTTCAGTTTGTCACGTGACGGCCCATGGAGGATTTAAAAGTGTTCCAACAACCGTTAAAACTTTTGAAAATGACACCGTCCTGTTACCCTGCTTCATGGATAATTTGGGTAAGCAAAAATCAGCTTGGAATTTCATTCTTCTGATTAGGAAATCGGAGAATCCAATCAAACTTCGGTAAAACAAAGTGGACAAAAAATGCCAAAATAAGAAAATTGGAAACAAATTTTCGCATCTTAGTTGAGGTATCACAGCGATTCTCAAGTAATGGAAAGTATGGGTATACCTATATGTGCCCAACAAATTTTGTGTAGACCAGTTTGATATAAACGGGTTCTGGAGTTAGTGGAGTTTGGAAGCTTCACAAGTTTCTAATCCATTTACGGCGGCCAATTTGCTCGCCTCCTTGACTTCTTCCCCGTGAAATTGAGCGTTGAATTGTAAAGTGAGGAATTTATCAGCCGATTCGTTAAGTTGATAAAGGTCCGTGTACGTTACTCTCTTTCACCTGCCGTTCGATCTTCTTTCAGCGATGTATAAATCACTGGTTAGATCAAATTGCCCTTCGTACCTGTGTGCATTATAGCATAGGTATGTGTGTGGAGTTCAATGGCTTTCTCTGTTGAATAGTCAGTTTGAATTATTTCAAATAATATGTGTACCGATAATAATGGTACAATAATGTGAATAAGTAGTTAAAATATGGATCGATATTAGAATAAACCCCAATCGATAGTTGGCAATTGTTATTGTTCTGTAATCGTAGATATCTCTATTCAACTAGTACATTCTGGTAATTACTTCAGAATATATGGGGTATTCCACGTGAAGTGAACCAGTTTTAATTTGACGCCCTTCCGCAGGAATCCAGCTTCTTTCTGTCACGGAAAAAGCCCCTGGCAATTGAAGCCCTAAATATTAATGGGTTCAAGAGATATCGCCGTTTAGAAAACATGTAAAAATTCACAAATTCCATTTCCAACTTCAAATATCTCAGCCGTGCATGACCCGAATAGTGACTTTATATAGTGCATTTGACGCGAAACAACGAGCTCCCTCGAAATATTTGACTCTCGAACTAGCTCGAAAATCTTCAACCATGTAAAATCAACGAAATCTGTGATTTTGTTCATTTATTACTAAACGGGCTTAATCGATTTGCTTCAAATTTTCACCAAATGTACTTTAAAGGCAAACAAAAGTTTGGTGAGAGTTTCAGCGTGCGATCATACGTCATTTCTTTTCTAATTGAATAATTCGAAAGAAATTATTTCCGTAATTCAGAAAATAACAAGAAATACGAGTGCCAATTGCACCATCAAGATTATAGTACCTGAGAACCTATTTAGTGAAAACGAGAGTGAAGTGGGACCAAAGACAGAGCTCTTATTTCCGACTTCATATTTCGTCTCAACAGCAGAATTCATAAATTCATTCTCATTTCCATTTATAGAGTCTCTGGTGCCATAATCTCGATGTGTGATTAGAACTCGTGATTTTCTGAATTGCAGAAATTGGTTTTTTTTTGAATTTATTCGAGTAAGAAAAAAACAACGCAAAATGGCCGTTGAAATTTCCACCGAACTTTTGTTGCGCCTCCAAGTATGTTCTGTGGGGAATTTGCAGCAAATCGATTAAACCCTGGTAGTACATAAACAAAATCATAGATTTCATTGATTTTACGTGCTTGGAAATTTTCAAGATAATTCGAGACGCGAGTGTTTCGGAAGAACTCGTTTTTTTTCATGAAATGCACTCTATGAAGTCACAATTCAGTTCATGCATAGCAGAGATATTTAAAGTTGAAAATGGGATGTGTAAATTTGTTCCTGTTTTTTGAACTGGTCATATCTCTTCAACCAATCAATATTTTGGCCTATAACCACCAGTGGCTTTTTCTGTGATGAAGAGGCACGGAATCCCAGAGGGGTGTCCAATTCGGTGACCATCGGCCGGAAGCTGGTCCACTCCACGTGGAATACCACATGTACCGAAATTCAACACGATCCCATTAGAGCAGGAACACTATATACTATGTTTGGGTCTGAGTACTGCATGTGGGAGCACATACTCTTTATCATCTGCACCCGATCTTTTGTCAACAAAACAAAGCAAAAAGAAAAAAAAAACGAGGTGAGCTCGAAAAAAATCGGTTAATGACATTCATCGACCAATGTCTGACAAATTTTTCAAAAAATTATGCAGAAAATTTTGGTTTTTATATCCCGGCAAGGGAAATCTGGAAAAAGGGTTTTTTCGAACGAGGTCTCATTCTTTCTACAAATTATTTTTATTTCAACTAGAGACTCAGCCCCTGTGCGCTTTACGCGCCAACCCTCGCTCCTCGTATCGTTGTGGTTCCGGATACATAAATATGCTCCGTGTATGGGCGCGTTTGGTGTTTTGACTCGATCCAGAGCCAAGCATCAAGTGGTCGGCAATTGATTGGTAACTGATAGAGAGTGATCATTGGCCTATACTACAAGAATTCCTATTCAAAATATAAAATTGAGAACAACAAGATGAATAACGGATTGTATTTTTGGCTCTTGTCGTATTATTCTAGGTGACAAAGATATTTTAATTTATCTTTGAAATATTAAAGGACTTTTTCCAATCCAGACATGCTGCTATTGGAAGATCTTTTGCTAAAATTGACTTCGGGTTTTGCATAGAATTGCTGTCAATTATTTCTCAAATAACTTTCAACTATCTGCTAAAACAGAAACATAAGACAATTGACACGATCCCGTATTCGATTTTTATCACCCCTAAACTAATTGTGAAAGGGTGCAACGAAACCGATTTTCCCTTGTAGATTGGATCATGAGCGGAATGATGGGAATTGATGGGCCCATGAAAATCATCCCAATCGACAAAAAAAATGACTTTCTTGTATCGTAAAGAATGGGCGTGTCACACATTTCAATTTATATGTGACCCTAAGCATCGAAAACGAGCAAAAAGAGAAAAGAGCGCCATTCCGTATTTGATTTCGACCACACATCACCGAAAACATCCTCGGTTCATGCTAAAACGAAGTCGAAAATCCGAATCTACGAAGTACATAATAATTGGCGATTGAAAATCGCCTGTCGACCATGTTTATTAGAGTCATTCCATGTTCCTCGCTGAGTCTAGCCGGCTCAAAGGATCTGGGACCAGAGAAGTTTTGGCACGTCGGTAATCTCGGCGACATAAACTGACCAGTGTACAGTCTCTCACGCGTAGCGCCGACCAATAACAGACTCGTGTCAGCGATTGTGGTGCCTGTAATTGAAACGAACACTGTACACCGAAAAATTTGGGTCACCGGCATTGTCGACGCGTCAAAAACTCGCAGTATATCCATCGAGCCGGCCAGGCTTGGTGGGAAACCCCGAATGACTCTGATAAAAATGGTCGACGGGCGATTGTCAATCGCCCATTATCATGTATTTCGTAGATTCGATTTTTCGGCTTCGTTTTGGCCTGAACCGAGGTGTTTTTGGCGGTATGTCTTCGGAATCGAATGTGGAATGGCGCTCTTTTCCCCTTTTCACGTTTTCGAGCCTAAGCTCACATATAAACCCCACTGTTTAGTTCATGACTTAATCTGTAAGGAAAAATTGGTTTGGTTACGCCCTTTCACAATTAGTTTTCGGGTAATAAAAATTGAGTACGGGATCGCCTTATCGGCAACTTAATGCAAACAGAAACATCTCACAGGTGACATTTAACGGCAACTTTCTACATATACTATTGTTATTATGATCTTTTAATCTTCTTCTTCATTTGCTTGGTACAAGTATTTTCTTTATTGAGCAGTTTCTTTTTCGGTTCGACAAAAGCCATTGAAGTGATTTTGCAATTCTGTATGTGTGATGGCATGAATTGTTTCAGGGATGCCTGCTCGAGTTCGTTGGTGGCGTGATGGAATTCTTCTAGCAGACAGCGGCGAAGCGACTCTTCTACTTCCGAATAGGATCAAAATGTGTGAAAATAATAGCCTTGAAGTTTCATCCGTGAAACCCGAAGATACAGGAGAATATTCATGTCAGGCAACAAGGCCTGCTCCTTGGGGTCATGTGACACAAGTTCACGCCATAGAAGTCATGTGTGAGCGTTGTTTCAATTCCTTGCTGCTATTAGGGAAGGGATCTCGCGGGAACCCTTGATTTCACGATATTACAGTAACAAAAAAAGTTGAAAGTCTTCATACACTCGGAATTGTTCTTCTTGTTTGCGGTATTTTTCGCAAAATCCACCGTGTGTCCGGAGATAATCGACGAAGAGTACACTTTCCGACGTCATTACGTTCTGTCCGATTCTTGTGGAAGTTTTTTCACAGCCTCTTACAGCCATGATACCTGAAATATGGTTTATTTCGGAAATATTTTACATACCCAAATCAATGTTCCGGTATCATTTGAAAAAATTTGGGGGTACAGGGATAATTAGTAGATTTATGGTGAAGAATTATAGGTACAAAATGTATCCTTTAGCCTCCAATTCTCGCAACGAATTGTTCCGTCACAATTTAGATTTAGACGCGCCGAAAATCGTAGCATAGAAAAACGAAAACAAATCTGTACAGATCCGCCAAGTGTCCATCCCGTCCCAGAGTCTGGAGAACTTGAAGTAGCGATGGGCGATGAGGTAGACATGGCTTGCATTGCCAAGGGTGTCCCGACGCCAATAATCTCGTGGAAATCAAAGGTAGGTGTCCCGTTCTGATCATAATGTTAATACATTTAAACTTATAGCATGTTTTTCTACCGAAGAATCAATCAACAATTCCTTCTTTGACTTACTCTTGAAAGATAATTGGAAGAAGTATTCAACACCAAAATTGATTCACCAGCAACAATTTAGGCGACTAAGCCAGTGAATGAGCACGTCCAGTGAATGAACATTATCATAATTTTGCAGGTTTCGAGGGAATTCCAAAGTGAGTCGGTCAATAAAAACAGCACGACGTTGATTGACGTTTCCGTCATTCACTAAATGAAAAATTTTAAATTCGATTATAAGAGAAAAAATTAAACAAGGAGTGTTTATTCACTGACTTATTGTTCACCTATAGTTTTCTTTTTCCTTTTTTGTACATTCAACAAAACATTTGATGGATCTCCAAATTTTTACCGAAAAACGATAGCCGAGTGTGGAACGCCCTTACCTGAGAAGTCGAGGGAATTGCGGGCAAAATGGGCACCCTGAAAATGTTCGGAATTTTTCAGAATTGAAACGGGTTTGAATTTATTTTCGTGTTTTATTGGAAAATACTTGAAAATGGGAAAGATGAAAAAAAATTTGAAAATTTCCGTGGCCATTTCGCCCTTCACTTCCTTAGTTCTTTCAATACATCCTTAATTTGGTGTTTCCGAATTTACAAAGCTACTGAACTTTTTTATGGCCATCAATTTTGGAAAAGTACGAAAAATTTGCAGGGGTTCACATTTTGCCCACCCCTGTCCTATCAGTTTCATTCAATTGAAACCCACTGAATTTCACAATGACGAAAGCTTCATCGCTTACTGAGGTTGTAATGCTTGCAATATACCAAATAATACAAACGAACAATCGATAGATAGTATTATACGACAATCTGTGAAAATTCAATTTACAGTTATTTGATTGACTTTATTTTGATGATTTATGTGGATGATCTGGCCGCCTGAAATTATATTAGTACGCACATTCACCCAAAGAAAAATGGCGAACTTTTGAATTCTTCGACCTTGTTTTTACAACTTAAATTGTTTGAAAATATGGGTGAATATCAATGTAAATTTATATAAATAGTACCAGTCGAAGAGGTACATGCATAGAATAATTCCTGGAAATTAGAGCTCAATCGGTTGAATAGTTTTTCTACATCGTTTCGGCCAGGTCGAAAAACGTTGTTTTGAAAAATCCGCGGTTAAGGTTTAAAAAAGGTTTTTTTTCTAGTTTTATTGTTTTTTTTCGCGTTTTATGACCGCTCCGACCTATATAATAGTATCTACCATATTGTCATAGGTATATAGTATACAGAACTGATGTTTTAAGAATAGCGAATTTTTGAAAAAAATAAATCTGTAGTGACGCCTCAAATAATCAGCAGAAATGATTGATGAATTTTATGATCTTTGAAACTCAGCGAAATAACATGAAAGTTTGAGAAATTTGGTACGAAATCCTATGAAATTAGGTAAAATCGTCTAAAATGAAATATTAGACTTTTTAGAGGTTTCCAAAGTGTTGCGAGAAATTGTTTGAATTCATTCGTCAATATTTCATCTTTGTTACCTTCTGTCCAGAAGCTATCCATGAAACATGCTAGAGCTCTATCGAATATCATTCTGTTACAGGGGCAAGACCTTTTATTGATTGATGATAGACCCAGACTTCGATTTCATGCCGATACCCGGGATCTTTCAGGCCGTTACACTTGTCTGGCTACCAACGGAGTCGGCCAACCTGCCATTGCGACTATAGATCTTCGCGTGAAGCGTAAGTTATCTATATTGCTATTATCCTTATTGCTGTTATAGGTATATGTATAGGTATAGTACTATTATGTGACGTGATTGTCCTAATGTTCATCGCTCCGCTGTTCATATATACCTATGTATATGCAGTTCATATATGAAAGCGTGATACAAGATGAAACACCCTACAAAAATTCCAAAAGTCATCAAGACTTTGAAAGACGTCACATTTTCAAAATAATTCGTTTTCCATTCATTTTTGGCTTCCGATACTTCTGTGAGATAGGATGAATTTCATGTAAGGTATATACGAAATACGATAAATGTGATAAGATGGCACGTACAGGTGGTATAGGCAGTCCAGTTTAATTGAATCAGCCAACTGAATTTATATATTCGATTCAACTTCCTTCATTCCATACATCGTAGTGGAAGGAGCGACTTCAAGGTATTTAAAAATTCAGAATTTCGGAATTACATGTTCAGGCTACCACGGTCAGCTGAGGCTCGAAGTGATTTTTATGCAAAATTGTACGTAAAAAATACATCAAAATGAAGAATGGCAATTTCAAAAACAAGAACTTCATATTTTTGTATCAAAATCACACGAGTAAAGAGATTTTTGTTTACAGTGAAGCTTAAATAGAACAATGAATGTGAAATTGAAAGTGTTCAAGATCGAAAATTTTCTCCTAGAAAACGTGCCTGTGGGCTCATTTTGTTGTTCATCCGAGTAGCATAAGGTCTTCTGATACTTCCAGGTATTATTTTTCCACAAATTTCTTAAACGTTCACTCGTCTGGCTTCTGAATCTATTCTACATGTTCACAACTAATTATGAAAACTGCCATTAAACACTAATCTCAGATTGTTCAATACTGTAGATCAATGGCGTTGACGATTGATTTCAACTTTCACCAGCGCGCCGTAACGGAGAATAGTGGCTTAGGGTCTTGTTATATTTTTCGCCATTAGTTATATGCATATATGCAATAAGTCTTTGTCTCAGGGCCCTTGTAAGGAATAATCACCGAAAGTGTCAAGAAAACCTTACGTTATTCAAACCGAAAACAGGATAAGCTTACAGGCGAGTTTTCTAGTAGTATAATACCGATGCGAGCTAGGGCTTTGCACAGATTTTTTCCGATTAAATTTCAACCGATTCAGTGGCATAATTGGAATTCACGATCGCTTCCATTGAGGACCATACTAGTGTGCGTATGTATGTATACATACCATGTATAGGGTGGTCCTTATATGGGGTCTGAGAAAAATTTCTTGTTGGATCCCGTCAAATCGGCTCCAAATGGTACAACAAAAATTCCCGAATTATTTCAGATTTTGATCCCCCCCCCCCCCCCCCCCCCGCCTTCCTACTCTTATTTAAAGTACAAAATGAAATGCGCGATACATCAAGTTAAAATTTATCTAGAAGTGTTTTTTTTTTTGACCAGGGAAAATTTTTCGATATTCGCTGACGATCTTCAACACCAACATTTTGTGATCTTCGTTTCACGTCAAAAGATTGTTGTATTCGGTTAACTGAAAAGAAATGAAGCAAAAGAAAAGAAAAGAAAATGAAAAGAAGATAAATTTCACTGAATATTCGGGAGTATGGATTGTTTCGCCGACGATTAACCTTGAAATAAAATTTAGCACGGAATATGGCCGATAAGCATGTTTTTGAATCATTCGAAAGTTCCCGCTCAAACAGTGAGACGAAGGAAATGAAATAAAAATCTGAGAAAATGAGGGCTTTTTTTCTTACCATTTGGAGCCGACGATTTGACGGGATCCACCATGGAATGTTTTTCAGACACCATATGCGGATCACCCTAATGTATACATATCTTACGCTGACTTCAGAGGATGAGTAAGCATACACTTGCGAAAATGATTGTGAATTGACAACACATTTACCATACAAAAGTCGTGTAAGATTGCAAATACGGCGTAGCAATCTTGAAATTGGCAAATAAATTCGTAATTTCACTAAACTTTTGTAGGTGGAATGAAAATCGTGTGTGAATCTGCCAAATTTTATAATAAATTTACAGTATTTGTGAATGACTTTCATAGTGGATGTATAGTGAATATACTATTGTGGTGCATGTGTAGAACTTCCAACACACTATTAACAGTATACGTGAAAGACCTAGAATGAATGCACGAGTGGACAATGGATCCCGAGAAAACTCCACGGGAAACATAATCGATGAAAACTAATATGGTATACTTACTGCGGTTGATTCGCGGACGGTTTCGTCCCAATTGTTTTCTGGTTGGGCAATATCAGACAGTTTATTTTGACCACCGCTGAACGCCGACGGCAGCGCTGGTCAAGTGCCAGCGAATGGAAGTAGCTGCACGATCTTCTGCTGTCCAGTGTCCGATCTCCGAGTCTTCGATGACAGTTCAATACCGATACACCTAACCTCGTAATCTATTTCGTAGCTGTATTTTCCTATACAACGAGTATTCATTATTCATTGAGTAACAATTTTCTAAACGATTATCACTTTCGAATGACAACTTTCAATTTGCCGAAATAGATTACGAGGTTAGGTGTATCAGGTATTGAACTGTCATCGGAGACTCGGATATCGGACACTAGACAGCAGAAGATCGTGCAGCTACTTCCATTCACTGGCACTTAACCAGCGCGGCGCTGCCGTCAGCGTTCAGTGGTGGTCAAAATAAATTGTCTGATATTGCCCAACGAGAAAACAATTGGGACGAAACCGTCCGCGAATCAACCACAGTAACGTATACATATGGTATCTACTACATCATAGCGTCAACTGCGTTGTATATGATTTCTCGTGAACGCAGTCAGGGAATTCGCGAGGAAACGATACGCACGCATTAATCTAGGACAACTTGAAAGTGTATGAGGGTATGTATGTCACAAAGGAGAGAATGCAATTTTATGTATATAAAAAAATCTGTCAGAAAAGAAGCCCAATGTAACACGTGTACAAATCTCTATCGAATATTTTGTACATACTTTTGTAATGATCATTACATCATGTTACGTAGCTAAGGCACTAGAAAAATGTCTGACGTGAACCACTCCTTCTCTAATTTTATTTTACTTTTCGTGTAGTATAACGATACAGACAATGATCTCCATAACTATGCTCAATACATGCGATATTTTTGGCACGTTTCAGTCCACCGTGTCAAATTTGCTATCCGTTAATGCAAATTTTCAAGGTTTTTCATCAAGATAGTGATTTACTACAATTCGACAAATCTAAAAATCTTGCAAAATTGAATCATTGGTTGTCTTGCGAGAACAAGAATATTTATTCTTGTGAACAAAATAACAATCGACACACAACTTTTACACAAGAGTAGGAAAAATTTCGAGTGTCTATATACTAGAACGATAATCAGTGAATAATAGAATAAGAAATAAGAGAAAAAAAAAACCGGTGAAGAAGACGAACTTTTGTATGAAAACTATTTCTTGTCTTCGTCCACTTTCTTTTTTGTATTCCAATGCTACGTGTCGGTACGTGAGGAGGGAAAATGTGATTAGAATTACTTTATGAAATATATATTTGTATCCTACCGTGTGGCTGGTAACTTTCAGAGGATGACAAACCGCGTTAAACGTTTACGCGTAGGTAGTTATGTAAAAGGAAACTATTAGGTGATTTATAAGTACAATCAGGCCTCCATTGAGCGTGAATAAAAGATGATTACTCTGTCATTTGGCAAGTTGATAACGGGAGTAGAGTATAATGAAGAATGAAGAATGGAAAATGGAGAATGAAGAGCAGAGGCGAGAAAAATGAAGAGAGCACTATTTTGCATGATTACTGCATTCTATTTGTGGCACAGTAAAATAAACTCTAATTGGATTAATTCTCAACACATGAATTATTCTCGTCAACACTTAATCCATCCGTACATTATTTCATAGTGACGTAATGGATGGCTTTTCGGAACAGACTTTCAAGGACGAAGAATATATTAGATAAACATATGCATGTTGTTGTTTGTCTACCTTGATTTTATCATTTCAATTTCAGCAGATTGTCAACAAGAGATAGGGAAAAAGAATATCGATTTTCATTTCTTATAGTATAACACGCGAACGAGTAATGGAATTAAGCATTTACTAATTATGTAACGTAATAAATCGACCGAATACTAAGCGCAGAAAGAAAATTGCGAAACGAAAAGTAGAGTAATATTCCGTTGAAACATCTAGTACATATTATACAGGGTGAGTTTTCTTTGGCATCGCAGAGGGGCCTAATATGACAGACTATGTGTATATTTGTTCATACTCTTCTGTTCATGTGCTATCAACACTTACCTACGTTCGTAGATATACACATGATTTGCCATGTTAGGCACCTCCCTCATGCGATACCAGAGAAAACTCACCCTGTATAGTACTGTCGAATCAATAGTAAGAATTGAACACCAGCACGTTATCCTCGATTATCTCGACAGCTCGTGAAGCATTGAACAAGTACTTCAGAGAAAAATTATAGCACCTATTAAGTTCTACTATTCATGCCTGTAGAGCGGACGTAAAGTGAGTGAAAAGATATTGTCGCATGAGCACATCGCGAATGTTACGTTTTCCGAACTAGGGCGTTAATTCGTCCATGCTGAAAATGTGGCATTCACGATGTGCGAATGCGCCAACTTCTTTACTTCGTAGGCTATTTTCTCTAGCTTTTACCTATGAACGCTATGCTATGCAGGCATGAAAAGCCAAATCTTTCCGCACAGGTGGATGAAAAATATTGTGTGTGGTTCCGGCGGATAGGCAGTTCCTGGCTCGTGTCATTGCGGCACTCGCCTAACTTCACACTCGTCAGAAACTGCCCGTTTTCCGCCCTTACCACGCAATATACTATACTTTTCTGTGAGCACGAAAATTCTTGGTTTGATTATAGACAAACCTGAAATAGAAGTAAAGAAAACGTGGGTACATGCGTCACCTGGAATACGAGCACAGCTTGACTGCAAAGTGATTGCTTGGCCGGATGCAAAGGTGATGTAGATTTTTCAAATTTCATTAACAAAACTGTCATGTGCACTAGCTGCGGTTGATTTGGAGTTTGTATTTTTGATTGGGAAATAATAGTATATTGTGTGTTTTTATAACACAGGGATAAATATGGGTGTTTTTCATTCCGGTAGAGTGGGCCT
Organism: Phymatocera aterrima; assembly: GCA_963170745.1. Lineage (NCBI taxonomy): Eukaryota > Metazoa > Arthropoda > Insecta > Hymenoptera > Tenthredinidae > Phymatocera > Phymatocera aterrima. The sequence continues at coordinate 468,757 of OY720660.1, forward strand.
CGAAAAATGGTTTTCAAGCCGGCCACGTGAGCTGGAGAAAAACCTTACTTCCACTCCCTAGGAAGCAGAAGTGTGACGTTAGAGATATATAATGAAGCGAAAGTATACCATACTTGTATCTTTGTACTATGCCCTCTACTTTTATGATATCACCTCGTTGTGTCACATATTCTTCATTTTCGCCTTCAAAATGGCTGTAGTGATACTCATCCCTGTGTTACAAAAAATATCGTGCATACCATGGGGAAAGGGACTTTCTACGTCTCGTGTGATAATTTCAGTATGCGTCGTAGGCGAGTGTGCATGTGCGAACCGAAGAAATTATCACACTCGACGTAAAAAGTCGCATATCTCCCCCGTGGTGCACAATATACTTTTTTTGACGAGTGCGAATATACTGCCCGAGAGGGCAAAACATCCACAAGAGGTAGAAAACACCTATTTTTTCTAGTCCCGCACGATATTTTCTATCGCACATGCATGAAAAGATGTCGATTTTTACAGCCACATTTCTGGAAAGCAGCCATCGCAGGGAGTGAAATATTGTTTTTTTTTCCCGCTCCCTAGGGAGGAAAATAAATAATAGCGTTGTGCACATGCACGAAGGCTCTTGACGCCCTCCGTCGGTAAAGTGCCATTTTGCTTCCGCTCCATAGGCACGGAAAATCGGCTTTTTCATGCATGTGCTATAAGATATACCATTTCCGGTGAAACATGAAAAGTCACTTTGATGTGAGTTAAGATCCGAGCGTTGACCTGCGCAACAGAAGTCAGAACTGCCGTACAAAGTCTTCATACTGCAGTTTCGATGCGCACTTCAAATTGCGCGCCGAAACTGCCTTATAAAGTTTCTATATAACTCAAGCATGTTTAATGCGACTTTTCGGGCTTGTGTTGGGTACGTAAAGCAGAATAAGAATAAGTATAGCAGTTCATAGCAGTTTACTGCCATGAAAAGACTTTGTATGGCAGTAAACTCAGCTTGCCTTTTGCTCGTACTGAAAATATCATCCTCGCCTAAAAACAGTTTGTTTACTAGCGTGCCACATAAATAACTATTTTGTCACACCTGCACGGAAAGTTTAACTTTCCATGGGTGTAGAGCTGGCGTAAAGTGGCTGATTTCCGACTGTTGTGCGAAACAATGTTGGCGCATGCGCACATCGCATTCAATACGTTTTCCGCCCTAGAGCTTCGATTTTTCCGTGTGGAAAGTGTGGTATTTACGATGAGCGCATGCGCTAACCTCTTTTCTCTGTGGGCTATTTTCTCCAGCTTTTCAGGATGGGCACCATGCTCTACAGGCACAAAAAATTGAATCTCCTTGCAGGTATGACAAAACTTTCATGTGTGGTTCGGGCGGATCGGCAGTTTCTGACTTGTGTAATTGCTGCATTGACCTGGTGGTTCAATTTACCCCGCTCTCCTGTATTATTTTTCAGCCGGTCCCTATTCCGGGGTGACGTGTCAGTGACAGCTCTGTGCAGCTGTACGAACCCTAATAATTAATCTAAAATGCCAAACGGTTCTAAATCCACTGTAGCTAGTGTACTTATACGATTGCTAATTTCCATTGTTTGATGTATTGCAGGTTGAATGGTATTTCAATGATGAAAAAGTATCTTATTCGTCACGTATCGTAAAACATACAGCAGGAGATGACCACAGTTTGATAATTAGAAATACAAGAACGTCCGATTATGGGTATTATCTATGTCGTGCCTCGAATACTATGGGTGTTAGTGATGCAGTCGTTGAATTGTCCGGTGTTGCTAATCCGGCAATATTCAAAAAGGAATCTCGCAGCGTTGATAAGACTGTTTATAATTTCATTTGGGAGGTAGATAGCTACAGTCCAATCATCGAGTATCAATTCTGGTTTCGTGAATTCGTGGTGAGTTGTAAAATATGAATCATGCAAATTTTGTCATTATATCGAACATCCGTGACATTTACTTGTACAACTTGCATCTTATTCATTTTTTTCTTCCTCGATCGGGATGTCAGGGAGCTTATTCTGTGAAGGTGGTATGTCTTTTAAAGTGTTATGGCGATTTTATGATTTCCGTGAGAGCTGCAGTGATACGCAATTCGTAAACTATGACGTCTAAGACATATTCACAGTGTGCAACTACGAGTGACATCGAGTATATGGCAAAAATCAGTTGATGAGATCAGAGAAATTGATTTCAATCATGTGACTAATAGTTATTTCACGTGGAACAAATTATCACCACCACACGTAAGACATCTATCGTCGCCATAAAACTTTATAACACATATATCACCATTACAGAATGAGCCCGCTGTTATTCTTTGCTGATTTCCCGAGAAACTAATTGTAGCATCGAAAAAATGTACAAGATAGGCCGTGTTTTGCTGTGCAACTTTCATCTGGAACATTCATTGAATTGACGTACGTAATGAGGTAAATGGACAAATTTTGGCGAGTCCTAAATGGCGGAATTGGGAGTTGCACGCGGAGGCCATTTCAGTGATGACGTTATAGACTCGTCGAATGGAGCCATGGCAACAGATTTATGATTCTGTCATGTGGACAATTTTTACCTTTGCAGAGAGGTGGGGCACGCAGCGAATGGCACAAGCTGCTCATTCCTAGCGGCAGTAATGCAATCGGTCCTGTACACGCCCGATCTTTCAACTTGACTGGTCTGGCCAAAGCAACGCATTACGAAGGTCTTATATTGTCGAGAAATCGTTACGGGTGGAGTCGGCCCTCGCGACTTTTACGATTTTCAACTGAAGGCGCTCGTAAGTATATTGATCAATTATAATACACGATGTATGGCAATACAACGACGCACAGAAATACAGTAAATGTTAGAAAAATCGATTTCCTCCGTCAAATTGAGGCTCTAGATCGCAAAGAAAAAAGCTACAACACAAGAATCGTAGAAATAAAAGAAAACCAACATGTTTTTACAGATAAACTAAAAAGCATCATTTCTCATCTTTGATTTCACAGAGAACTGATAATTACAACAAATAGTGTTATACTACCCGAATTCTTGGTCATTATTCGCGATATAACTTTCATATAGAACAGTTTTCAATTTGATGTGGAAATGAATAGATAAATTGACAAGTCCGAACAAAGCTTCAGAGAGCGCCATTCCTCATTCGTCAGTTCTACAAAAAATAAATGAAGAAATCAAAAAAATGTATACCACATAAGTAATTGTGCATCGTATTTCAGGCCACAACTACTATTGCGAACCTTTTTTTTCTTCACCCTCGGGTAACTAGGTAGATCAAAGGATTTTAGAAAACTCTGAAGACTTCGAAAAACCATAGGTTTGTTTTTTTTAGCTACACTTTCACACTTTGCCCTAGGATCTTAGATCTCCCATTAGGTGAGTGTGATAAAGTGTAACGGGAATGTAAAAAGTGTAGCTAAAAAAACAAACCTCATATCTCACTTCAAGAGATGAAAATTGACATTTTTAAAGATATTGCTTTGTATTTTCCACGATTTTGTTTCAGCTACAGAGGATGATGAAGAATTGATACCAGTAACACCTGAACAGAAAATTATGCCAGGTAATTCAATTTTATTCTAATTTCTCTACATGATCTTGACATTTTGGAGAGAGCTGTGGGATTATTGAGCGCTCAAATACTGTAATGGCGTGATTTGGAGTTCAATTGATGCTCAAAATGAATATCATTTTTGAAAATGGAAGCTTATAATCATTGCAGTGGTGATAATATAGAAGATGGGGAGAGTTGAATGAATGATTTTGAATTCCACTGTTACTTAAAGCTTTTGAAATTTGTGTCAGACCCACATCTCGGGTGACGGTTGACAGATAAAAGAGAAATACGAATTGTGAAGAACAGGTATGTTGTAAGTGGTTCCTAAATTTTTCATCTGCTTTCCCTCAATCTCTGAAGCAGCTCTGTTCCTAAGCCAAGAGTTCTTTCTTTGCGAAATTGAATTTCCAGCTGCTCCCTGCAGCGTTACTTCAACTAAAGTACGCAGCTTCTGGGTAAGAAGTATAATTTTACGGGGACATAGTTCAGTGGTAATGACACTGTATAATTCTACAAACAAGAACTTAATTATCTTGCGTCTCTCTCGTTATTTTCGATCATTTTATGTTTTTCTGAAACTTAAAACTTCACAAACTGGAGATGAATGTAAAATTTCAACCGCTAAACGTAACAAAACAAGAAAAAAGTCATGAGCCGGCCTCTGAGTAACGCAATGCGACGTGAACATTCATGAATAACGAAGAAACCTCTTCACAAACAGACGATAATCAATATTTTTTTATCTCTACGGAAAACTGCAGTCGTAGAGCTCGCTTTGATGTCCCAACATTCTCAGCGCACCGATGATACCAGCAGTGGATTATCACTGGCGGTTCACTTCCGAACAATCTTCTTCATCTCACTGGTCTGTGCGGCCGTAAACCTCGCTCTGGGATTCTGAAACGGATGTGCGCCCTAATATATTTTAAGACTGAAAAAAAGTATCGGCAATCGGTATAATGCCGGTGAAATAATTCGCTCTAAGGAGGTCGGGGTTAACATATTTAAATAAGTGGTGGAAGGAACTTTTCCTCTGTGAAAGTATACTTTTTTTCATTCATTATTTAGGTTACAAAATGAGAAAAATCAAGTGAGAAGATGCGTCAATCTACAACAAATCAACAACCGACATAACAGGTTCAACGGCGTTTTCAGAAACGACATCGCGGTAAATTGGGTTGCCTACACCGATTTCTAACGGTAAATCAGTGTACAATAATCGAAAGGCAACGCTTTATCTCCTGAATGATATAGAGAACTTGTAAATATCAATTGGTATAATTACAAGTCAGATAATTATGCTCGACATTTAGTTGTACTGAGTGATATTTCGATATAGGACTCAACTAATAAGAATTGAGTGAATTTGATTATATTTCTTCGCGCGCTAGATTACCGACGTGGCTGGTCAGTATGAGAGGCAACCAAAGCTACTGCGATGTTTCTCGGGAAACAGCCTGTAAATAGTAACAGATATTGATTTTTCGTCCCATGATGAGAGCACAGACATTATCTTTTGCTTGGCATCATTTGTTTGTGTTACGGGGTATGTTCAAAAACCTACATAGCATCCGATGGTAGTTTGATGAATACAATTTTATAATATCAATTCCCACACAGCATTGAATGTGACATAGCGTCGTCAAAACATTACCTACAACTGATATTTGAATCGTATATCATATTTATTATTTTGTCATAACAATAATTGTGTAACATTGTATTTGTCATATTTTTATAAGATGTTATAAGATTTCCCCAAAAACATTACATTCACAATGTTGTGTAACATACAATATTATATGAATATCTCAATTGTGATGGCCAAGAATATTATAATAATTCTAGAGTTCTATCCTAATATTCATTTCTGAATATTTCACACTCGATATTCTCGCAACATCACAGCAATATTCTCATCCTTATGTTTGAGGAAACATCGCCGAACATCAAAATTATACCACTTTCTTGCTTGTGCAAGCCGAATGAAAGAGTTCAATGGAAACGTGCAAATTCTCCAGCAGTGAACATTCTAAAATATTTATAGAAATATTCTTTGGTGTTATTTTAAAAATCATCTATAAATGGAGATCAATTCAATACCTACTGTATGTATATACATACCGGGTGAATTCCTAACGTCTGTACACTCGAAGCAGCCTTGAGGTGGCCACAACACCTGCATCGTAAACGTTTTGCCGTTTTCAGCCGATCAAAAAATCAAAAACTACTGAAATAATTACAATTACTGTTTTGAACTCGCAGCCGCCTCAGCGCTGAGCCGAGCGTACAGACGTTGGAAATCCTCCCTTCATACATTTTTCAATAAGCATACTCTGGTCTACTGTGTAGTAAGAAATACGGAATTCTGGAGAGTGATATAACTTAATTAATTAGAGGTAAAACTCTAGGCAAATAGAAAACAATTCGATTTTGAATAACGTAGGACAGTTTGGCGTAGTGAGTAGAGCGTGCGACTGACAATTCAAGGGAGTGGGATTCCAATCCCGGCTGGATCGGCGGTTTCCAAGTGAATTTCAGATATCGAAAATGATTTAGAAAGATCACATTTTGCTAAGGTGATCGTAAAATTGGAATCGGCTCGAAAATCTACCTGTAAATCGTTATTTTTCCGAATTTAATGATAAAAAGGCTACAAATGAAACCTTACAGAAACATTTTAAATACAAAGTTTTGAGAAGGATATGTGACTTCATTGTGATGTCACAGAAACGTTATGAAAATCTTTCGAAAAAAGTTACAAAACGTGAAGAGTTACAATTGTCATATTCCTGTGAGGTTTTAGTGACATCTTCTGCTGTGTGGGTTAAGTTTGTCCGAGAATTGCAAATCACAGATATAATTACATGTGTCACTAGAATAATGACTATACTGTCAAAGTTATATTTATTGTGAGTGTAAATAAATTGTTATAACATAAGAATATTACGTTTTTCCATCTTATTTGTTACTTCCAGTTATCTGGCAGATAAGTTTTTCCACCAGATATCGAGAGGTGAAGAAATCGGCCAATAGTTAATGACCGTGGTTTTTAATATGGTGAATCGATAATTTGGTCACAGTCAACAAATCCATGTTGAGCTGAATGAAATCAGGTGAAGCCAAGTAAGTTCGAATTCAGGGATATTCAATCCAACTCGATTTGTTACGATTCAACTTGCCATGGATTTGGGCATTGGTAATAAATATTCGTGGATTCGTTATCTGTTCATAAATATTCGATACGTCATATCCAAAACCACTTTGATTGCCTACACGTGAATCGTTCTCTGTGTTTGTGTAAATTGACGCGAAAGCATCTATTTCTCTACAGCAACCAAATCATTCGTGAGGGCGATGCCCATGTCCCGCCGAGCGCGCGTAAACAGACATTCGTAAAATTCATTCTCATTCCCGGATTTTCTAAGCTAATAATAATGTTTCGAAAACGGCGTTTGAAGATAAGAAAGTAAGCTGTGCCATTCCTTTCGTGAAATTTTCAATTTCTATTTCCGTTTTACGTCATGATCATGATTGAGAGAGAGCCATTTTTAGATTAAGGTCCAGCGCCGAGTATTTTTTTGAGATTTGGTGATAGCCATGCGTGAAGTAGACCCAGCTAAGAGAAGAATATTCATTGCAAATTTAAATTTGGTCGGCTTAGAGAAAAATATCATTTTTGAACACCCTTTTCCGACCTCTAGCTGCCATAACTTTCAAACTATTCATCTCAAAAACTTCGAATCGCTCTCATTCTGAAGGTCCGTTGATTCTCTAAAAACGGGATCCCTTGATACGGCATCGTGAGTGCAACCGTTTGCTCGTAATATTTAAATGAACGAACCTCCGTACCATCAACGTCAACTCACGGAAAAACTAATAATTTTCTAATTATAAAAACAATATGTTGTCAAACGGTATCACCGAACGAAGACAAAAATAATTTGTTTGAAATTTATTTAACGAGCTGTTGTTATTAATATTAAATAACAGATTGTTCTATGCAATTGTTCGAAAATTTTGTTTATCGCATAAAATTCTCTATATTTTTACAAATCCAGGACGAAAATTTTCGAACATTAGAAAATTCTCCTTCCTGTTTGAAATTGAATTGTTTACTGCCCAATTGTCAAAAACCCAGTTGGAGGGAAAATGAGAATACATTTTCGGATTCCAATTACATTTTTCCAGGTTCCTTGATTACATACGCATACATGTCCGTAAATTTTAGGAAATAAACCAAATTCGTTGACAAGCATCTTAAGCCATTAATTGTTATTTTCAGCCGATTGAATCGTTACAGCGAAGCGCGGTATGACATACGGCGAAAATTTTCAGACTACAAATCTGTATATGAGGTGATATATACGATGGAAATGGTTGCTCGCACTTTCTCAATATCTCGATCGCTTGACGAGATGATTGTGATCCAAGCGTCGACGCATAGCCCTACGCCAATTACGAGACTATAGTTTCCATCGTTTCGTGTTCAAGATTCGCGGTAGCGAATCGCCGCCAATTACATTATTCACTTTAGCTTGTTTGTTGTATGTCGAACGGTATGAGTCGAACGCTCGCCATTATGGAAATATGCTCGGAGATCGACAGTCGAGAAAATATGAATTCCTGATTAATGTATATACCTATATACTATCAATATTTATTATTTTATATTAATCATTCTTTATTATTTATGTATACATTACGTTCCACGTGTCATTTGAGGAGGCGCAAAATTGAAAACATATCATACGAAAAAGCAGGGATTCAAACTGCGCGCGTGTAAAGCGACTATGTGTGTCCTAAATCATTTACACGTAATTGCTGTGAGTTAGTGATCGACTGTAGCGCACCACGTGCTGGGTCAGCGAACCCGACACGTCTGTGAGCTGTGATCGTGTGCGTGCATCACCTACGAGGCGTTCTTGCAGCCAGTGAAAATCGGGCGATTTACGTCAGCGCCATCTCGTGTTGGGTCAGCAAAGCTCAAGTATAGGTATAAGGAAAAGTAAATGAGCATACCCCCACCACGCTGTCCGCGCCTCTATACCCTTCTACACTCAACGTTCCTACTCTATGCATAAGCTCTTTGGATGGAACGTTCTGTGAATTGGCGTATACCTGTGTATACATGCATCGAACACATATCGAAAGTCGCTGAAATTCGTTTGCTTTCTGTTCAGTTTTCCGAATCCGTGCTCACATGGTGTTCTTCCCTAACTTAACTTAGCTCAAGCATCAACCAATCAGGAAAATTATTCAAGGGGGCGCAAAGGGAATCGAGTCCCTTGATTGGTTTATTCTTAAGTTTTTAGAGCTAAATCCTCTGCATAAACCAACCATTACGAGTCTCCAAAAACTTTTCGCGTCATGTAGCAAATTACAAACGAAACGACAGTACGGATAGGATTTGTATTTACGATGCTTGGGTTTAAGGTGCTATCAAGGTGCTATTAAAGACTCATGGCATTCAACAATGGGTATCAATGCATGACAATGCAAGACTCATTTACACCTATTCTTACTCATCGTTGAAAGCATTGTTGTCATTCAAAGACGTGATCCGTTTTCCGATTGAATGCCGTATTTTACCAGAGAGCGGCTATTTCATCTCGTTAAAATTTTGGGAAAATTCAGAGTTTTTTAAGAGTTTCTGATTGTTAGGTAAGGTTTGATCGTATTGGATTGGACAAACTTGAATTTTGGATAGAATTCTTCAACAATGCGTGGAGATGAAATGAAAAAAAAAATACTTTCAAAAATCTTGAGTATAGCCTGAAAAACACTTGAAACGGTAGGAAAACCTAAGCATCGTGTGAAATGCTTGCTGACGCTTGCTCTTAAAAACAAGAATTCCGCAATCTTGGGAATTGCTTGGCTACTACCTTGGCTGATACTATGCCCTTGTTATATAATCTTGGGAAACTTTTGACAAACCCTTGACAGTCATGTTTTAAATTGCAAGCGTCGGAAACAAGTTGTCTGGAAGCGTTTACCATCTGGCTTATAGCTGGTTTATGCTTCGGTCGTAACGTAAAGGGCATGCTTTACTCGATTTTGACGAGAACAATTATTTTGTCGTTTCGTTTGGGATTCGATGATTCATAAAGAGTAGCTGGTTTGATCTATCAGTCGAAAATTACGGAATTCCAAATTCTTAATTTTTTTTGCATCGTGGGGCGCGACCGCGTACCACATTTTGATTATCAGCAAAGCCCATGCATCATTTACGCGAAAAAGAAAAAAAGAGCCGCGTTCTACGCGAAATATCGAACACATTCATACCAAAACGTCTCTGTTTTAGGCGAAAACAAAGCTGAGATATGTCATGGGGAATTTCATAGTATTTATTGACAATAAATTGTCGGAAGCCATGATAATTCGCAGCTGCTGGCCGTGTTGGCAATAGGCCGGTCGAATTAGTCAATTTTTTGGCTGTAAATTGAAGTTAATTCCCCGAGGTTGAAAAAATACATGGTGGTCGGGGAGGGGAGTTGCACTGAGTGTAAATTTAATTATTCAGCAGAAAATTAGTGGCAGTTTTTGTGACAAATTTCAAAATCTTAAAAAATGAGCAAAAATATGTGCACTGTTTGCTTTCGCGGCAGACGTTGCGAGAACTGCTGAAGATAATGCAAAATTGTATAGGACCAATCTCGTAGAGCACAAAATTTCTCACCAAAAAGTCTCCGAAGGCATACGTCCATCGTCAATAGCGTCGCCGCGTCGGCGTGAAAGGCATCCGAAGTTACGTTCTGAAAAGTCGTGTTTTCGGTGTCTTCAGTCTGTTCGAAAACGCGATCCCGGGCTATAAGAAATGGAATATCGAAAGAGATACAACACGATACCGATGTCCATGGATACCGCTTCCTCTGCCTCGCGCATTGCGAATAGCCTATAATTGTGTTTTGTTTCACTTTTCTATGGAGCCCATCCACGAAAACTCCCAGTACAATATACACGCACATGCATATATTTGATTTCCAATCGAAATGTCTATAAAATTATATATGTGAACAATTGCTGCAAAACTTTCTGACGTTGATAATTGAAAGCGTGCATCAATTCGCTGTCATTTGGAACAATGAAAATCCGAATCATAAGAATAAGTTGGTCGTTCGAAATGCATGAAACGCCATAGGATCGGCTTTGCAATTGTCGGGTAGATCATCAAAAAGTTCGTGAAGAAGTATTCTCGTATTATCTCTGGTGTTTTCACAAGACTCTAAATTTTCACGCGCACGTTGCAATTGATTCGTGGTGATTGTTTGATTAAATCACGCCCGTTTTTACAATTCTATTCTAACCGCTCATTTCTCTTCTATATCCCTCTTCATTGTTGGGTGAGATTTACTGCGCATGCGTTGCGCGCATGCGCTACACCATGGCGCTACAATTTCGAGGCAAAATTATTGTTAATTCTGGACAAAATTTGCATAAACAACTGGTCGTAGCGTTGAAGTTGAGTAACGGCCGACGCAAAAACCAGCCATCACTGCGAGACAAAATTTCTTGCTTGGGTTGTTTGGAGTAGGAGGGGGGGCGAATTGCGTTTCCGAACGACGACCATCATTTTACAATAAGTAACACTGGGCACAAATCGGTCGTTAAGGTGCTATTAAAGACTCATTTGCCCCCATGCTTACTCATTGTCGAAAGCATTGTTGTCGTTCGAAAACGCGATTCGTCACCATCACTCCTACACCAAACAACCAATTCGAATGAAACTTTTTCGATTGGATGCAGTATTTTAGCAGAAATTGGCTAACTATTTCATCTCGTTAAAATTTGGAAAATTCAAAATTTTAGGGATTTTCTGATTGTTAGGTCAAGTTTGTTTGTAGGTGGAATTGGACAAACTTGAATTTCTGAATGAACTCTCGTACAATTCGTGGAGATGGGATAGTTAGCCACTTTCTGCCATAATACTGCATCCGATCGAAAAAGTTTCATCCAAATCGGATTTGTGGTGTAGGAGTAGCGACGAATCGCATTTCCGAATGATAACAATACTTTGAACAATAAACACTAATCGGTGCAAATGAGTCTTTCATAGCACCTTAACGACTTGAATCTAGATCAAATCTTGAATCATGTCGGAGGAAACGGGTCTGAGCCCGTTACAGTCGATACAGGTTCAAAATTTCAATGATTCCGGAGATAGAATGCATATCGTTATCCCAGACGGTCACGCGTCCCTCGAAGAAACAGAACATCATGATAATTTGTTTGTGCGTGTGCCTGCCTGAGAAAATCACCCTGGCAGGCCTCCCAGCATTAAATGAAACATTTTTTTTACGATTTCAAGAAATATATAAATCAAATCTTGGGACATTTTTAGGACAATTATAGCTTTATTGAAGTATCTTTCATTCGCTATATTGCAGTGTTTGAGTACGGAGATCAGTTCTCAAAATTCACCAAAGCGAATATATACTGCTAACTTTATCAGCTTAGTCTTACACTTTCTAGTGAACGTGGTTTGTGGATTATTGCCTTCCAAAATATTTTCTAGTTTGAAATGTTCTCATAAGCTAGGGTGACTTTTGTCTTGCACGATCCCGGACCCATCTATTCGAAAAGTAACCAGTACATTTTATGGATATTTTATACTTACTCACCCGGCGGCTGCCCAATGAACTAGTAAATTGAATGTGATTCAAGCCGTGAATTAGGAGAAAACTTGCTTTTGTTTTGTAAAAAAATTAAAACATCCTCTAAATTTTAGGATTTTCAGGACATTTGATGTAATGTGGGACGTTTTAAGACAGATCTGGTAAATTTTAGGAAAATTAGGAATTTCAGGACATCTGGGAGGCCTGACATGGACTGCCAAAATTCCAGCACCCTCTCCTGAACAAATTAAATTCTTCTCATCGCACCAATTGTTTGCCTCTTATCCACGTTTTCAAAAAGTTTTTTTATGTATTCAATGTTCATGTCGAAGATGACTGACTATATTTCATATATGATGAGATAATATTTCAGGAGTGAGTGTAGGTTCACCGTTTACCAAGTGATTTTTGTTTGTAGACATATAAAGTTTATTCAGAATACTGCCACATGATATTATAAGCACGTTATACAAATGTACTAAATGCTATTGGTTTCTCACTTTGATAGTCATGTTTCGTGTGAGGAGTTAATAATAATAAATTTATAAGAATGTGAAATCAGTGTATAATATGGAAAAGGTGCAGAGCTAATCACCCTACTCAATTAGCGGTGTCAGGACGCTTTGCCACCCAGGCCTTGATACTCGGCAATTCAAGTACCTTGCTTCTGAGTTGCTTCAAATTTTCGTATTTCTCGATTATATCATACTTTGTGATGGAATTAACATAATCAAGTAACCCAACAAAGAACAAATCAGCCCAAGACAAGGCGCCGCCTACGAAGTAGCCTCCATTAGCTTTAACTTGTGCGTCCAAACGCTCTGTGTAATACGGGATTATTTCATTAAACAATGGTTCGTATTTTGCTGCCTTCCCTTCTGGGCTGCTATCGTAATGCCAAGCACCAATTTCTAGAATATCGAAAACAGCTATACTCAGTACTAAATTAAACAATCAAATTTCACAACGCTTTATTAATAATAGTTGAAATTTTCGAAAAGCACTAGGATGACTCAGAATGTTCGAATTTTAAATTATTTGAACATTCTTTCTCGCTCTTCGGTCAGATGATGTTCTTGTAAACCCCTAAATAGGTGTTAAATTAGGTGTACTCATGTATTTGCATATACTCACTTGCACGTAAGTCGTCGATGGTAGCGACTGCGGCATCGATTTCCAAAGCCTCCCAATCATTATTACCTGCGATGCCGAACTGCTTGGCCAAATAGCGACCAATTGCTATTGACTGATGAATTTTTTTACCATCGACTTCCAGCACTGGCACTTGCCCAAATGGCATAGCTGAAAAAAATGAAATCCTCAGATTATTATCAATCTCAATGGAAGTGAATCTTCCTTTATTATTGACTTTTCAATAAACAGGTCATCAGACTGTCTTCGAAGTGTTGTTTTCAAGACATTTATTTGTACTGCTGAAATAGAATTCCTGTGAAAATTGTTCCAGTACCTTATTGAAAATGATTGTGTGAGTGCATAATTTGAGCAGAGTACAACACTTCGTAGATATACATAAGTACATTATTTTAGTAATGTGTTATTCTATGTGGAGCACAGACTTAACTTACACGGCTTAATTTGTGGCCAATTTTCGACTTCGAAGCGATCATCCTCAAATTCGACACCACCATAGCTTAGCAAAAAGCGAATTGGTTCCGCCAATCCCTTGATAGGGAAGTAAGTCAGTTTGTAGGAAGGCATTTTCAATCTGAAATGAACCAAAAACACACAGTAGTAAATAACACAGACTGACATACAGATGTTAACCCGAAGAAATATATGTACCAATATTGCAGTTTATCAGTCGAATTACACAGAATGACTGAATTATAACCACAAGTATAAGTTTTGTTCATCTGGTGGAGAGTAATCAGCGATTTATCAACAGTATGATTAACGAAGAAAATTTGTGTAAATTAAATGAGTGAAGAAAATTAAAAGATGAAGCCATACATTGCTCGGAATGAAACACAAAACGATTACAATTGACAAGAAAAATATAAAAGATGAAAATGGGAGAATTATTTCAGCTTCGATTACAAGCTGAATCATAGCATTTAATGTCTTTACCGAGGCATAATGGTTGCATCTGTTTATTATCAATGGGAGTTATTTTCTGTAGTGCTATTCGGAACTTGGCTTTATCGTTAACGTGCACGTTAAAAATACAATTGCATATTTCACGATTTTGCTGACAATCTGTCAACCACGCGTAATGTTCAAAAAGATGTACTCACCAAAATAGTCACATAAAATGAAGCGAAAAATCAAAGAACAAAACTATAAAATTGGAAGAATATGATGATGAAAACGAGAGAAAAGTGTGAAAAATACACTATTCAACACAGATAAATAACAAATTTTAAACTCCGGGCACAATGGAAATGACAGTCGATCGAATCTTTATTGAATGCATAGCAATTGGCTGACAGCAACATCGTGAAGTATCCAATTGTATTTCTAACGCGGGCATTAATTCTACGCCCGCATTTACGTCGAATATAGGCCGTGAAGAAAAGTCGAGTCACCGCTTTACCGGGCAATTCTTCAGCTCGAGATTTGTGGAGTGACCCAATAATATGCCCCAGCAAAATCAACCTCGATCATGAAAATTTAGGTTGAATTTTTTTAATGCCTCAGAAAATTCTATCCATCAGGAGAAACAAAAGTCGACCAGGTCGAAACGTTCATTTGTGATCTATGGTTCGTTCGAGGATTTTGTACCTCTTGATGAGTAGAATTTTTTAATTGACTGAAAAAATTTTACTTTCATTCTCAACAAAGTCGAGATCAATTTCGTGGGGGCATCTCGTTCGGGCAATCCGTCGATCTCGACCTAGAGGATCACCTGGCGAAGCGGTGACACAACTATTTTTGCACCCTGTACAGTGTAAAAATATTTGGATGGATATTTGTAATAATCATTTTTCAGGTTTAGGTAGATCGCATGTGGACTTAATCACTAAAGCCACGTACCGGAATACCGGCATGACCTTGAAAACTTCGATATAAGCTACATTTACAATTGAACTGATTTTTCTAGATTTTATACGTCCTTGGCAGACAATCTCCACTCTACAAACGAATAGATAAATTATAATAAAGGAAGATTTGACATACCAAAAATATTTTTCCTGTCACTGCGTGTACAGTTTGTTCACAGATGAGGAGGGAGTGGGAGGGAGGTTACTCACCGGAATAGGAGACAGAGAGAAAGCTGAGAGAGTGCGAGCCTTCCGCCGGTTGCGCAAATTTTTATTTCTTAAGGCCGTATTTCATGCATACGACTGCGACAACTTGTCGCGCAACGAAACCACGCTGATGTCAAGAATTCCGTCGTTGATCACAAATGACATTACAAAACCGCCCGCGGGAAAATTTCATTCCCACCATCTGGCAACACTGCGTGATGCCGTTGAGTGTAGAAGGTGATGCCAAGATGGGGTGATGCTTGCGCTGGGTCTTCATATTCCAGTTCTAAACAACGATGGCGGTTGGATCCGTGAGGCTGTGTCTACTCTGCGAACTCTCTTAAATTTTTTATCAAACGATCATTACAATTAACCATGGTAAAACGGTGTTGTATAAAAAACTGTCGCATTTCCAATAACTCATCAGTTTCATTATTCAGTGTGCCGACAAAAGATAACAATTTATATATCAAATGGAGCAATGCTGTGGCAGTTGCAGGAATGATTTTGAAGAAAACACATTATATCTGTGAAAGACATTTCAAAAGAAGTGATGTTATTGATGAAAAAATAATCAAAGATTCGACCGGAAAAGTATTATTTCAGGTATATAAGTCGTTATTATGGACAATCTTATCAATATCATCCACATGCAATGATGTAATGACAATTTGATTATACGCTATCATTGTAAGCTTATTTTCATGTGAATGTTCTGGGTTCTAGAGATACCTCCAACGAAAAAAACTGGTTACAGGAGCTATACCATGTTTTGTCAACAATCAATTTGTCCCTCAGGATAACTTTCAAATGGGTTGGATTATATTCTCATATTGTATTTAACGATACCGGTAAGCGATTGTCCCTTTGTTTCTATGGAGAATTGTATTCTTAAAGGTGGAACCAAGGGAGAAGCTACTGAGAATGAGGAGAATGAAGATTGCTCTCCGAGAAATGTTACACAAGAGGTGGAAGTAGAGAAATTTGATTCAAACGATTTCGAATATATTGATCCGGAAAACTCAATAGGTACATTTGAGTTAGAGTTCATCATTCACTTATCATTCAAAATACCATTACTCACAAGATGGTAACTCAGATACAGGTTCTGAACGAGATCAAAGTGGTAAATTAAACACTGACAATCATGTCGAAGAACGTATTTCAACCATATCTACACATGACAAAAACAATTCTCCAGGTAAAATTTTGCACTTATTGTACCATTCAATGTGTATAGTGTGATTGTGACTTCACAATTGTATAGCGCAATGTGACCTACTACGAGGCTAAAGTTCGAAAGGCCAACACGGCAGAAGCATGAAAAATAAAGATTTGTTTTGTCAACGAATTTCGGTTGATATTATTTTTCTTGATTTAATTGCATTAACGTTATGAAGTTCAGCCTCAAATCTTTCCACATCATCTCTCTCCTGAAACACTTTTTTTCGTTCCTAGAGAGATCGAGTTCACAGCCAAAGGATGGTAATGATGTAAACTCTGGAGCTGAGAGTCAGACGAATGAACGGTTGTTTCGAAACCTATTTCATGGGCCCGTAAGTTTGCAGCTTCCCAACCTGACGTGGAGCAGTTCGATACAGAGCTCACCTGATAAAATAATATTCCAAGAAGCCGGAAAGATATTAAAACCGGGAGAAGCGCCTTGGTTCAAGAAGCTGGTAAACTACATACCTATTTCATGAAATGGTAGAGCGGTAATCTTCTATGCTAGCTGTTGACTGTTACTTTGTAGATTGTTCTGAACGATGATTTGGAAATGGAAGTGTATATTCTCAATCGATATTTTACAAAATGGGAGAATCTATGTACGCTTCAGGACATTCAGGATGCTATAAACCGTGTAGGATCATTTGAAATTTGTGTGGGTGGTCCGTCTTCCTCTACCTACGGAAATGTAACTCCCAAGTGTGCTTACAAGGATTGCAGTAACCACTGGAGACATAATTTATGTAAATTAAACATCAACAAAGGAGAAATTTGCTATCGATGTGCTAATTTAGACCACACTTTGCGCCAACATTTTTATAGGAGAAAACGATTGTCGAGGCCACATATGCCTGTTTCACCACAGAATGGAATTGAAATTTCAGAAATAGCTTTGTACCAGCAGGTGAAAATTGTGGAACAGCAAATAAAACATGCAAAGGCAAGAGCCAACAAATTGCATGAAGAGATAGCAAGCTTAGAAAAAGGATCGTTTGATAATTATTGAAAAAATGTCTGTCTACGAGGCTCAGGTTAACTGTAGATCAACGCTCTGTTGTCTGAAAACAATTTGTGATTGAGATAGGTTATTTTTAATAAAGAATTATTAATTGAACATGATCTTTGATACTTTGTTGAAGGTTCTGTACCTCAATTACAATAGCCGCATCTGCGTCCATAGAATCGACACGACACATGGAAATAAAATTGATGTGTGTATCTATCGGTGTGAACATTGTGTCGGTGCTACGGATGCAGATACAGCTGTTGAAAATCCTGCTTCAGTATTTCATTGACGTATTATGTCGATTTTTTTGTGTTTTTCGTTACAAACTGGCAAAAGTTTTCAACACTTGTTTTATACTATATTTCGAAAAACTCACTATCTTCTTAGGAAGAAATTTATAAACACACTACTTGTAAAAAGTATGTGTGGACAGAAGAATGTATTACTGTTGCATAAGTTTTTATATGATTTTTGTACGCAGCATATTCATTATGAATTTATGATCGAGTATTTTTTTATGACAGATTCATCTGATAATTATATTTGTGATGAAGCATAATCTTAGAGAATGGTCATAAACAGTTATAAAACTGTTGATAAATTTATTACCATGGTTTTTCACACTGTGTCTACAATTCCCAGTCTTTATTTGCCGCTTGTTTTGTTATTTCATTCATTTCTAAAAATAATTGATTGGAATGAAATATATGGGCGGAGCCAAGTGATGTGGCATCACAAACGGAGCTATTAGCTGATGATCATTTCAAGTGGATAATCCAATTGCCATGGCGTAGAGAATTCCCTGCGATCTCTGAGGTTTTGGTTCTATTAGTCCGAGTCAATTTCAAGGGAAAGATGATCAAACGATACTATGTTGCACTAGTATATATTTTGTCACCATGTAGCAGCCTGCTATATGTTCAAAACCAATAACAGAATGTGCGAACTAGTATAAGTGAATGCAATAAAGCATCGCGGCAAAATATACACGCACGTGGTTGCTTCTTTGTTAGTTGGGTCGTTTCTACGCGGTATCTGAAATCCTTCAACGTATAATCTTCTCAGCAGGTAGCATTCTGCGTTCATGGTTCATAGCATTTTGACTGATTACACTTTCGTACACTAGTGTATATCAGGTTGTATTACGGTGCAGCGAATGGAGTCTCTCGGTGATGATGCACCCTTTAGCTGCATCTGATTGAACAACACATCAAGAGACTTTGGATCATTACACTAAATCTGCACGAGCTCCCAAAATCGTGTATGTATGTACAAATCCGGAATTCCTGCACCAACTTTGCCGGTAAAATACCGAACACAGAATCAGTGTGCACCACCAGTGTAGAACCGTGTAACCAGTCAAAAATTCTATTGTAGCATGCATTCCGATATTTGCTACGCATACTGACGGCGCTGAACATGTTTGAAGCATTCTGACCTTCTGGGTGCGCTCAACTGCTAGGAATAACTAAACCATATCTATACCAGGAGCAGGCAAAAAAAATATTTTCGGTTCCATCAAACTGGCAGATTGGATCGCAATTGAATTATTGCAAGTTATTATCGTATGAGACATGGGACATTCTGAAATTAACTGCCAGTGCTAAAATTCAATGAGACAGAGACAAAGCATTGGTTTATAAATTGGAGAAAGACTGTTGAAACGATGTCGGATTCGTGAGATGAACATGGGAAATTACACATCGGCTGTGTTCTGAAATGTTCTGGCAGTACTGTCAGCAGTATCAGTGTTCCTTGCTGGATCGGCTTCTTAGGGTGCTATTGAGGTGCGATGGGAGAAAAAATTTCATTGCACAATTCCAATTGTACGGAAATAAAATCTATTGCAACTTAAAATTTTTTTCTTTCATGACTACTGATCAGTCTTTTCTGTAAACTACGCTAGTGATCGGAAAAATTCGTTGAACTGCAATAATAAAAATAATGTTTTTTTTCACCAGAATCTCGTTACACACCCGAAAATCAACCCCTATGGAAACACTTGTTTGTTGTGAAATTGAAATTGTTCGTCTATAAATAAAAACAGTTTGCAACTTAACTAATTTTCTCCGATTCCCAGTATTCTATTATAAAATATTCTATAAAAACCATTGCCCGATAAACTCATGGCGTGTCATTTACGTTTGTGCTATGGCAATATGGTGTACCCTAAACGTGTTTATAAATTGATATGAAATCTTCGACACCAGAGAAAACTCACCCTGTATTTGGATGCCTGTATAGGCATATAACTAGGGCTGTGCGAATATTCGAAATTTTGAATAATTCGTCATGAATCGAATCGATTTATTCAATTCGAAAATCGAGTCGAATATTTCGAACATTCGAACAATTCGAATAGTTCGAATAGTTCGAATAATTCGGATAGTCATTATTCGATTCAACCACTATTCGCCCAGTCCTACTTATAACAATTATTAGAGCTCGTGAACGTGCGCGGTGTATTTAATTTTTGTCAAATTGTCAAATGAGTGATTAAGGGCGTATTCCGAAATTAAACCGTGGGTACGGTTGCATCATCGTGTCTTTTCCCATCGCATTCCATAAACAGGAATAAATCGATGCAACTGTAACAACGGTTAAATTTGGGAATACGCCCTTACTTATAGGTATAATGAACCGATAATATAATTCTGATCGATTAGAAAAATATGACGACTTTCTGTTTCTTTTAAATTTCGAGTTTCTTTTTCTTTATACCGTTATGTTGACGGAAGAATGTTGAAGACAGTTCGACCGGAGCAAAAATATGTGCCAGCGAAGTGGGCTCTGGCGGGCTTTTGAACGTAGCGTTTTCGATTGCAATGCTATCAACCAGCTTCCCCGAAAAATCAAAAGAAAAGTGTCGTCCTGGGAACTTTTCCAGCCCTAGGGAATTTCCGCTAGACCGGTTCACACTAACCGGAAGTCACCACTTCATTCGCTATTTTGACATGAAATCACATTTTTCCGACGTAGAATCGTTCAACGGACATTTTCAGGTGTCGGACGGTGTTTGATAGCGTATTCCCGACGTTTGATAAATAATTTTTCATTCGTTAAAAATGATACAAAAATATGGTTATGAGAGGCTAGCATCACTTAAATTCCCTAGACGATTTTATATCAATTTTTATCAATTAACGGATTACTGTCAAACGTTGGGAATGGATTGATAATAATTGGAAAATAAAGAATTTCGCTTTACGCAGCAATTGCGCCTTCGTTGCCCTTGTTCACCTCATCTTTATTTTCAATCGCTCCGTTGTAATTTTGTACAAAATGAAATTATTCAACATAAGTTAGTCGACGATCTCCCCGCTCAACCGACAGCTAACCTCGAATTCCGCCACGAGTCGATGCAAATGGATATTAGGGTTAAAAACATCAGGAATCAATTGCTCTTTCATTATTATCAATTGCTTACCTTTTTTTCTTAATTGCGCCGTCGCAATTTTCGCAAAAAGAAATGATTGACGTGAGTAGGACAACGTTGCGCGATGATCGCCAACCCCTTTTTGTTTGTGTCTTTCGTCAAGCTCATTTCGGAAAAAATACTAAGTCGGATCGATCAAAAATACAGATGAAGCAGTTTCAGAGCAATTTCCCGATTTTTCAGCCCCCAACGCTCATTTCCATCATGCTATCTTGGGATTTGAAGTTATCTGACAGACGAGCTAACCCAGCTTGGCGATCATCGTGTATCTCTTATAAATCATTTCATCACCTACGCAAAATCTAGGCAGGAGCAAACAAAAATAGATCGAGCAATCAAGTGATGAAAAAGCAATGGTGTTTTCAATTTTTTCAACCCTCAACATCCATGTCCATCATCCTATTGTGGAACTAGAGGTTAGCCGTCGGAAGCGTTTGGACAGCTTGGAGATCATCATACGATCTTCTTATTCTTATTATTCTTATCAATTTTATGTTGATAATTTTATTTCTCAAATAATACGATTGAGCAATGGGAAATGAAAGTGAAGCAATATCATCGTTTGGTCAAATGCTTCATTTTTTAACTATCTTTTTCATCGTGCACTGCGCATTTCATCGCTGCGAATTGTCACCCTCCACGCTGCCCGATCCCTAATCCCTCTATCCAGCAATTAGTTTTAACGAAGGATCCGTTGGCTAGCAAACGTCGGAAATTCGTTAACAATTACCAGCTATGAACGACCAACAAACGATGGCACTGCGTGAAATTCAATCAATTTATTGGAAAGGGTAAAAATAAGTCAGGTCGCGGACGTCACTCGCGTGCACCAGGCGACATTCCCTAGGATCGAGCGCGCATAATTGTAATCAATTTTAACGGATGAAAAATTATTTATCAAACGTCGGGAATACGCTATCAAACGCCGCCCGACACCTCAAGATGTCCGACAAACGATTCTACGTCGGGAAAATGTGATTTCATGTCAAAATAGCGAATGTAGTGGTGACTTCCGGTTAGTGTGAACCGGTCTAGCGGAAATTCCCTAGGACTGAAAAAGTTCACCGGACGACACTTTTCTTTTGATTTTTCCGGGGAACTGGTTGATTAGCGAGACTCGGGAATGAACTATTGAACACCAACAAACGACGAACAAACGATTGCACGTATATATAATCGAATTTGATAATAATTAGCAGAGATGAGGGGCTAACTTAATTTAAACTCCCTAGCAGTTTTGTTTTAATTCTAATTAATTAACGGATCACCAACCAACGTTGAGAATGGATTAACAAACACCAACAAACGACGAACAAACAATTCAAAAAAGAATTAAGATGATCCGAGCAGATGGGGGCTAAGTTTATGGAGCTTAAAAAGTAACAGACATACAGAGAACTAGTTTTGATAACTGCCGCCCCAGCGTGCTCCTGCTGCAGCGAGACCTTAGAGCATATACTATATGCTCTAACAATAAGAGCAAGACCCATCAAGACCTAACTGCTGCAAACTTTTGATGGAATTCAAGACGAAATGAGAATACATAATTTGTAACTAAATCTTGTATGAATGATGAATATAGAAAATTGATAGACGGAATATTGGTTTATACCCAAGTCCCTATGTTTTCTGAAAAAAATAACGAACAAGCCACTTTGCAACTACGCATCTACCCGAATGTTCATTCATTATATTACTATATCATAACTACGATATAACTACATCGTTATATTGGTATAAACTGCTATAGTTCATTTATACGAGTAGTTGTTTCAATATTATTCTGTGTGAACTTATTACTTAGGCCTTATTTGATAGGGCTTGTATAACAAGCAGTAAAAAATATAATAAAAGACGTAGCTGTAACTGAATAAAACGAAAATAATTGAGTATGTAGACAATAGAATTAACGTACAAATTAAAATGAATTTGAAAAGACCTGTGTGTCAATTCTTTGCGATTAGAAAAGATTGAAAAGAATTGGGACACAATTTTTTTAAATTCTATCTAATTCGGGTCCATTCCATTTTTCAATACACAATTCGTTTCCATTCTTCTTATTTTACTGGAAAAAGCCTTGGGATTTGAAAAAAATAAAGCATATATAGAGTATATATTATATAGGTGTCAGTTGTCCGAAATTGTTTTGGAATTTTATCGAAGCATCAACAATATGCCGAGCAAATGCTCCGATAGAATAGGTGACGCCAGCGAGATGAGACGTTTGCGGAAAGAAAGAGATCATGCCCTTTTTTATTCGAAGTTTCATAAGCGCAATTGAAGGATTAGATATAACTCGAACAGAGACCTCTGTGCCTCTAATATTTGCCCAGTATTGACCGATTGATTCATCACTTTATTAAAATGTGATCAACAATGGCAACATGTAGGTATACATGTTCCCACCGGGTTCATTACTATATCGTTCCAATACGCCATTCAGTGTATAGAGATGAGCCGCGATTCTGTACATGAAATTCGTTAGCTAACGATATCGTTAATAGACATGCAGCCAATTGCAGGGACGATCTACCGGAAGGGCGCAGTGCCCATAGGATATCGCTCGCTAACGATATCGTTAGCTAACTAATTTCGTGTACAGAATCCCGGCAGCTACAGTGGAACAAATAATAGTAAGAGCGATTGGCGAATACCAGAACGCACCCGAAATCGAATGGCAATGGCCGGAGTCGACGCAAGAGCCATCTGACGTGGCAACAAACAAAATTCTGTGGCTATACTGAATCGTGTCTGTTTTACGTGGTACTGTCCAGTTCTTTCGATCTCTCATGATATTTCAGTCATGAATGGGGCATTTTCCCCTCTTGATTAATCAATTTTTACCTTTAATGATCAAAGGGTCGTTTCTAATATTAATATAAAATAGTGTTTAAAATGGCATGGACTAGATTAGGCCTTGGTTTGTTAGCTCTCACCCTCGTCTGTGGAGATGAACACAATCACATCGTGAGTATGAGGCCGGTGACATCTTTTTCCAGATGTCAAATTTTCCCGTTCGGAATATGGTCGCCAATAATCTTTCTAGGTTAACCTCAATTCAAACTTTACTCAGTTATTGTAGTAACGGTGAATGAGGCAAACTAGCTGTGTCTACTTCTACTTTTATTGAGCACATCTCCTGTTTCCAAAATCTTCCGAATGATACCACCGAGAGTCTATTCACTCGTGGACGAGCGATTTCACGTAATTTTCATACAAATCAACCGGAATTTGCTTCATTTTTGGCGATTTTAAACAATGTAGATGCACAAAATGTTGCATCAATTTCATTGCTTTCGAATTCATTTCAATGATTTCAAGCGATGTCCATATTCATTTCGGCGGAATTTTTCATAAAATGGTTTGTGATTTCAGCAAGTAAATAGCCTCTCGGATACCACTCGCTATTCTCCCCCTCGAGCTCAGTTCCGTCTGCAAAACATATAGTTATTGCTCGTAGTTCGGATAAAATTGAAAAGTAAATTTTTGGAACAAATTGAGAGGAAACCACGTATTTATGTCCAATGATGTTGGTCCGGTACTTTGCAGCATTATTTTCGCACCATGTTCTGCATATTTGATTCACCTTTTACCTCCCCGGTGCACCGCAATTGACTTTACAACGTTGTCTTATGAACTAAAACTTGAATGAATCTGTGTACAGAGCCTCAGAAATGAACATCAACCACATGAACATGGGATTGTACATTTAGCAACTTATTTACAGCTATGAAAAGTCTGCCTGATTTTTCAGAACAAATTCCCCTATCTAGTTTGAGGATTTCTTTCAGTCGTTCTAATTTCATGTATATCACACGGGTAAGAACTTGCCATAATTATTTCAATTATGTGACCTAGTTTCACTCCAACTGTGATTGATTGAATTCTGTGGGTTGAGTTTGAAAAACAACTTGATTATGTATCAGTTTCTGGCTTTGAACCATAATAGCTTTCGAACTGGCTGAAGTACATGAATGATGAAAAATAACATCAATTGTTTCGCAATTTCGTTGCACCGTTTCGGTGTTTACCAATTGTTCGATGAAAATGGCGTATACCTGTAAAGCCCAACCACACTAGTAATGTATTGGAAAAGCACTTGCCTAGCGTATATCTTGACTTCACAGAATATGCGTGGACTGTATCTATTAATATAGCATCTTCTTTCTACTACAGTACGAAGTAAACGATGAAGTAGTATTATGGATGAGTACAGTGGGTCCATACCACAACAGGCAAGAAACATATTCATATTTCTCACTACCGTTCTGCGCTGGGGGAAAAGATGTGATCAGCCATTATCATGAGACCTTGTCCGAGGCTCTTCAAGGCATCGAGTTAGAATTCAGCGGATTGGATATTGATTTTAAAGGTATAAGCTTCAAATAAGTATCAGCACGCCAATTGACAATGTCTCAACCATTTGGTATTTCGTTGTGTCATTTCTCTTCCGACTGAGAACATGAGGCGGCATTTTAGAATGTCATGAGCAATAATGCCGATGAGGCACCAATCTTTGGAGCTTACTCTCCATTGAAAAATTGTCATGCAAAACTGAGAATATCTGAAGAACCTCACTTCCCAAAGACTGTCCTCTTCTAATGAATTATTGTTGATTTTCGACTATTTGGTATCAAAATTTGTATGACGAGGGGTTATATCTGTCCTGTAAACCTTATTCGAAATTCGTCTGAATTGCTCACGTAATGGTGTACCTCGTCAAATATATCAAGTCAATGTTTTATTATAACATTACCGACTGAGTGCTAAATATTGGTAAGGAACAACAAAAGAGTGACAGTGAGTTCTTAAACTAAGTGAGTTCATTTTTTAGCCGACATCTCGAAGAGCGAGTCTTGTGAAATTATGCTGACAGAAAAAAATCTAAAGACTTTTGTTTATGCGGTGAAGAATCAGTATTGGTACCAAATGTACATCGATGATCTACCAATTTGGGGTAAGAACATAATTTCTCTAGTATAAATCATTCCTCCACAGTCGTATTCACTTTATAATTATTCAGTTCTTCAATTTGAGTATAGCATTCAACCAAGTTTTGTGTTCTATTTGTCCTTACTCTCTGTTATTATTTTTTCATTTTTTCATTATGATTCAATGGAAAATTAGGAAACTGATCTCAATTCAGTAACCTTGAGTATCTTGTTACTCATTATCTTATCACTTATAGATATTTACTATCGTCAGGAAACAGATATGAGAAATGAAACCTTGGTTGTTTCATTTTTTTGTACTATTGCTACCTATGAAGGGAACGTCTTTTCATTTGCCACCTACCAAACTCGAGCTACAGAGTTCTCAGCTTGTGACAATCTCTTTGAGATCTTTAATTAATTTTGTCTACCACACATGCATTAAAAACTCGTGTTTTTTGCCCTTCTTATCGGGATGGAAGTCACAGTTTTTTGACCGGGGAAATAAACCGGGAAAAAAACTCTCGCGCAGGGAAAAAAACGTTGGCGCAGGGAAAAAAACTGTAGTAACCATGGTAACAGCGAAATAAACTAAGAAAGTGCAGCCCATAGCATGTTTTTTTCGTCGGGGGGCTTTGCCCCCCCAACCCCCCACTGGGGACTTCGTCCCCTGGACTCTTTCCCTAGTTTACCTGATATTCTGTTCACCTCCGCATTCACTACCTAGCCTAACCTAACAATGAGTAATTCGTCTTTTCCCTCGTTTTTAATGTATGTGTGCTAGAAAATAACATATGTATCGCGGGAATAAACCGGTGTTTTGTCTTGCGCGATGTTTGTAGAATGAGTTGTAAGTCGAGGGTGCCGAAGGCGCCAGAGCAGCACTCGACGAAAAACGCCTGTTTCCTTCCCTAGATGCATAATATACTATTATATGGCTGGAGCAAGAGAAACATATTTTTCTTTTCGCCTATCACTCTACTGTATAATTATGATAATATAGGTAATTTATTTCAAGCAATTCACCTTGAACTTTCACTATATTTCTTCAGAGCAGCAGTATCAATTGAAACCATTCTGGGATGGTCATTATCAATTTGACCGATTTAAAAATCTTTGTTTTTGACCATAAAATTAGGTCTTGTCAGAGAGAATTCTGTTTTACTTGCGGTGAAAGATTTCATCATTCTCAAATTATAATGCTAATATGTAGTATAATAATAGATGTAGCTGAAGTTTGTAATATTAAGGCAACAAAGTCCAAGGAAATAATATTGGGTGGCATTTCTTGATTCGGCGTAGACGAGGGAGGTTCCCGATATTGGAAACAAATCGAGATTTTTCTTCATCGAAAAACGTCGATCTGATATTCTCTTTCGTGATTTTATTGCGGTAATGTTATAAACTTGAGCCTCATACTCATAGCGATAGTGCAATTGCATAAAATATATGCATCTGTTCTCCGTTAGGAGTTGTTGGTGAAGCTGAAGAGAACAATGGTGTGGTTTCCTACTATATTTGGACGCACAAAAAATTGGATATTGGATGGAACGGAAAACAAATTGTTGACGTCAATCTGACCAGTGAGAACAAAGTGAAACTGGTACAGGGCGCTCGCGTTCCATTCAGCTATGAAGTCAATTGGAAGGAAAGCAAAGTCAAATTTGAAGACAGATTTGACAAATATTTAGATCCTAACTTCTTTCAGCATAGGGTGATTGGACATTCTTTATTTTTCGTAAATAATAAAAAATTGTCAGATCAATTCAGTAGATTTTATTCCGACGGACAAAATGAATTATTTGCATCAATAAACTTTCAGATACATTGGTTCAGCATTTTCAATAGTTTTATGATGGTCATTTTCCTCGTTGGTTTGGTCTCAATGATCCTGATGCGTACTCTGAGAAAGGATTACGCTAGATATAGCAAAGATGAAGAAATGGACGATATGGAAAGAGATTTAGGTGACGAATATGGTTGGAAACAAGTTCATGGAGATGTATTCAGACCCGCAGGTCATCCTATAGTATTTTCAGCTTTAATCGGTGCAGGATATCAGGTAAATATTCTACCAATCCCTGTTTGAAGGCAAAACAACCTACTGTTGTATATTATAAATTTTTGGATTATCTGCTGTTATATTTTAGGTCACTGTAGTAGTCCTCAGCGTGATAATTTTTGCTATTCTTGGAGAATTGTACACAGAACGTGGTTCCATGTTATCTACAGCGATATTCGTTTACGCGGCAACTTCACCTGTTAATGGATATGCTGGCGGAGGTCTATACGCACGAATGGGAGGAAGAATATGGATAAAGCAAATGATATTGAGTGCATTTCTACTGCCTGTTTTAGTCTGTGGTACTGCCTTTTTCATCAACTTCATTGCCATGTATTACCACGCCAGTCGCGCTATTCCGTTTGGATCAATGGTATGTCTGTTCATTTCAATCATCAGCATAATTGTTACGTTTTTCAGTATTGGAGTAAAAAGACTCTATGAAATCACTCGCTAATCGGGTTGTAAAAATATACAATTATGACACCCTCATTCCCTGAACTCGGGTGCCTGAAAGTTCTAGTCACTTTACGTGTTCAGGTGGCAGTAACATGCATTTGCATATTCGTCATCCTGCCATTAACGCTCGTGGGCACTATATTGGGGCGCAATCTTGCGGGTACACCGGATGCTCCATGCAGAGTGAACGCAGTCCCGAGACCTATTCCTGAAAAGAAATGGTTCATGGAACCATTGGTCATCATCACACTTGGTGGAATTCTACCGTTTGGTTCCATATTCATTGAAATGTAATTGATTGATGATCCATTATACCACTTAAGAGCTATTACCTGACTATCGCGTGAAAGTCAATCATAAAATTATGATTACGTTGTTATTCTTCTGCAGGTATTTCATCTTCACTTCATTTTGGGCCTACAAAATATATTACGTTTATGGATTCATGTTATTAGTTTTTGTTATCCTCATGATTGTTACCGTTTGCGTAACAATAGTCTGCACGTACTTCCTGTTGAATGCCGAAGACTACCGATGGTAAGCCCCTCCAGAATCATTTGATATCTAAGTGTTGTTATTTGTTATTTTCAATTTTGTTATTATGGAATTCCTCTGTATAATCATCTATATCGTGGCTCTCAAGGCAATGGACAAGTTTCCTGGCAGCTGGTTCTACCGCTGGATACGTCTACGTTTATTCGTTCTACTACTTTTTCTTCAAAACAAAGTAAGTCTTTGGAATTACATTTTGATCACGTAATTACTATTTTTTTACCTCATACTACTATATGGAGAATATTTAAAAATCTGATGGTGTCTCTTCCTTCTTTCAGAATGTATGGTCTCTTCCAGACAGCATTTTACTTCGGCTACATGGCTCTCTTTAGTTTGGCATTAGGTATAATGTGCGGTACGGTAGGATATATTGGCACAAATGCATTTGTACGCAAAATTTACTCCACGGTTAAAATAGATTAAGGATGTGAACGTTTCATTTATTAAGTGGTGCGGACGGAATCAGAAATTGAAAAACCGAAGAATGACCTGTGTCTAAGTCACTGTTTATTCTCATTTGTTAATAAATAGTGATCTAGTCAAAAAAAAAAAACTGTCAGCTATTCTCGTCTCTCAGCTGATGAAGTATATCATGTGAAAATGATAGGAAGATACCCTAATTGCCGCGTTTCGAAAGTATTCATTGAATTTCAATCATTTTGACAAAAAAATAATAAAGAATACAAAAAAAAACAAATATACTACACAATCATTACGAGACAAGCCATTCGAAAGACAGATGTCTCTTGATACGATATGATGATATTGTAAAAGAAACTATGAAACACGGTAATAAATAAGTTATTTTCAATAATTGAAGAGTATAGATTTTATTTATTTATTATGAGGCCTTCTCACAAAATATTGAAACAGTGGTCTAGCATTTGCTTGGAAGAAGAAAAAGAAAACGTGAACAAAAGAAAAATAATAATAATAAATTGTTAGTTATCGTTGACGTGTCTATACGCGTTATATACTTGTATATATAATAATATATTGCTACAATAAATCTGTCATATACATTTTCGTCTAATTTTATGACATAAAAATATAGTCAAAAATTCCTAGCTGTGTATGTGTATTTTCAGTGTATTAATTTCGGTCGTGGAAAATAAATTTTTACCATTCTTTTATTATAATTGAACATCAAATTCTGTTTCCATACTTTTTATGATTATGAACGGCGACCCCCAGCTACAGATAGAATACGCCAGGAACTTGTTTTATTGTACTGAAAATTACAAACAGCTTAGTTAGTCAAGGACCAATTAAAGTGATTTACCATTACCAGTAAGATTGAGGATGTTGATAACACTACCGCGCTACACAGTCGATGCAAATATAATTACTACCAGAACAAGAGCCCGCATTTATTGTAGTATATTTATAGGTCAAAAAAGATTTCGATCTCGGACGTCAACTTCATTCAATTATAATGAAGATACCAATTACGATCTATGGAACAAAGAGAAAATAGCTGCAAATGCTCAGATTTGTTTTGCCACATTCGCCTATGGAGTAGATAGCGTTACATTGAAGGCCGATTCGTAATATAATGTGATTACAATGATTTGAATTTGAATTTCATAGTAAATTGGGTCTAAAAAAAAGAGAGCTTAACATCTCTGCTTCGTGCGGAGAGATGCTTTCAGAGGCGTCCGTTGTCCTACTTTTCCTATAGAAGCATCATATTCCTACTTGAAACCGTTCGTTCAAAGATTATAGCGACATTGACAATATAACTTGATTATATAGAGTGGCATGTACGGAGCTAATAACGAATAGAATGGTAATATTATTGTGTAAATTGAGCCAAAAAAATTGTGAAAAAAGTGTGAATGTCTTGATATTGAACTACTGCGGCTCGGCCAATACAATATCCATTGAAAAATTTGCCGTGATCACTACTCGATAGAAAAAGAAGGCAAACGTAAATGAACAAAGATGTATAATACTGATGTGTATGAGCATATATTGGTACCTATAATAATAATAAGAAGAAGAAAAAGATTAATAAACGCACAGCATTCCCTAAAGATTGAATAACTTGGTTTCCGTATCATAGCGTATAGTTGAATAAAAATCAAACTAATAGTAATGATAATAAAATTTATTAGCATGTAATAAGTGTGGCATTTCTATTGGAAATTTACAGTCTATCGGCAAATAGGGTCTCAAAAATAAAGGGGAAAACTGCTCCATTTATACTTCTACGGCTTCTCTCAAACACTCTTCTTTTGTTTTCATATTGGATTAATATTTCACCACCATGAATTAGAAATATGGTATTCAAGCCATTGTCCAGAGATGAACTGTATATTTCCAAATGAAACATCCGTACATGGTCAGGTTCGACCAGATCCATTCATCGGTAAAACTCTTTACTACAATTCTTAAGTGGTGAATATTATGCTGTTTAATTATTATATTGTATTCATAAATATTCGACATGTTATCAGCGAGAAAATAATGATTCGTATGCTGAAACGATGCAGGTGCGGCATGCTTCATACAGATGTATTCGTTATAAAACAGAAACTTCATTCGCCTATCAAGTACTCACTCTGCTTCTGCAGATAGAAACTGAGATACAAATGCTTCGAAGTATTTCGATTTATTTATAGTACGTAAATAATCAAGTTCTCCGCAACATTTAGCAGCCAGTAGCTTCTTTGTTTTTAACAAAGCTAATTTGTGGACAATTTTGCAATACGTGGCTGTTCGAGTACGAATTTACCATACTGGTGTACATAACACTGTGGGAAGAAGAATATTACGACAACGGATAAAAAACTGAAGTGATGAACAATATGTGACTGAACAAGTTCCAACATCTAAATCCGAGCTATGTATAAAATGGATTTCAATAAAAGGTGCGACATTTTATTAGCAAATGCTTCACCTTTGAATCTTTGCTACACATTTCTTCTAGTATGAACTCTGAAATGTTTGGTATCAAATGCATCTACTTTGTTTCATACGTACCGGGCATTCTGTAACGTATAAAACTGGAACCAACACCCTTATTGAGAAAGAGGAACTCTTCTTCGCAATTCATTGTTGGGCTGATTTTCCACAAAATCTAATGATACCTTTGAATTAAGAAACGAGCAGCTCACTGTGCTAAAACAGGAATTATTGGCAAAATTTATCTTTCGTCTTTTTCTTCCTCGGAGAAAAGAAAGAATAAATTACGAATATACATTATTATCATATGATATTTACAAACGGTTTTCACAAAGTTTTCAATTCGAATGTCTCCGTGTGAATGTCACAACGAGTCCTCTTCCACATCTGGTTGATAATATAAGTTGATAATTTTATCGAATATGGATATGGAATTAATATAATGTTGTTCACGACGTAGAGCGATGAAATATAGAGTTTCTACCTGTAAATCTGTTTTACATTTCGTTATTCAAGGTGTAGACTTGACAATTCTACCTACACGAATTTACGTGTGTGGACCGAAAAATGTTAAATTTGAATCAAACCCCATCCTCTGTGAATCCAGGATTGGGAAAAAGAGAGAGTCAAGTAGTACCGAGGGGTTTGCCACTCATTGTCAGTTGATTGAGCGTACACCTGGGTTCAAGTCTGCAAGATTTCTGAGAATTCCTAAAGTCATATGACTTTATAAATGACCGTAGTCCGGGTCCCCCGAGTCACTTGAAGGCATTCGGAGTCACAGCGTTACTTGAAATTGCAGAAAGTCATGTGTAGTCAATTGCGAAGTCGTCTCATGACTTTGAGTGACTCCACATGACTTGACGTGTAGCTCGACATGATTTCATGTGATTTCGAGTGACTTCAAGGGACTTCACGTGATTTCAAATCACTCTTCAACACTAATAAGGTGTACACCTCACTCCAAGAGCAGTGAAGCCTCAGGATAGTACGTTTACACTAAAAAAAATTTGTAAAGTTTCCAGACACTCGACACAAATTCTTTGTACAACACATTTCATTTATCTGTCGTATGAATTAATATCAGTGTAATACAGGACCACGGGGTACAAAATAAAATGCACAACACATAATCGAATTTTATATACAATTTATTTTTCATGATAGTTATATATTCAATGAAACTAATAACTCATAATAATTATTAACTTTGTAACAAATAAAAATCAATAGTACTTATAATATTGACTTTCTATTAGACTTCAATCAGACATTTCAATTTTTGCAATTGCCAGTATCATACTAGTCCAAGCTGGCAACAGATGAGTATAAATCATTTTATAACATCCAGTATCGTCGGGGATAGCTATGGGTACGACTCCCCAGTCTAGAATCTCCTATCTGTCAGTCCGACCCACTTGCGTTTGAGGGCTGCGGATCATCGGGGGATGATTGGTATGTAAGATTTTGAAGTCATGGTAGAACAGAGTTTTTTCGCAGAATGAAGTATCGATGTTCCAAGCTTGACAAAATTATATTGCCAGACCGATAGCGTCTGTATATTACGTTGCCGAAGTGAATTATAGCAAATCAAAATATTCTCATTTGGACGTAATGGTATAAGGGCTGGCATTTTCTGTGAAATCAAGAATACTATTTATACAGTTATACAGGTGGTGAAAAAACAAACGTGAGGACAAAAGTGTTTTAAAGACATTTTTTGTGATAAAATTTTAATTTTTTTGATTTCCAATCATCCTTCTAGTTTGATAACACGAATTTCTGATTAGAAAATTGAACGAAAATTATGAAAATTTGGTGAAACAACATTTTTCAAATGTTGGACAAAAAATATATCAAATCCCAAAGTTTCCGAGGAAAAATTGTAATTAGAACGCATATTAATATAACCCACAACAATAATTTGACAAATGTTATACGAGAAAACTCACAGAAAATGTTGGAGGAAAACAAAATTTTCCAATCGAAAATTCGTTTCGATCGATTTTTTGTTCTCACATTTTTGAATTAGTCTTCAATCCTACTTTCAGCCACTTATACCCAAAATACGTGTTCCCTGTCTAAAATCAGAAGTTCCTCGCGATATCTCAGAAGTGGGCCAAACCGGAAGTGAACTTATATCAGTTATTCTTCCCCCTTGATATCCTCCAACTTTTGTAGGAAATTTTTGTTCGTATCTCTCATAATTGTCGAGATATTCGCGTGGGGCGGTTAAAGAAGACCACCCTGTATATTACATTTCCTAATTGTGCCACATCAATATATGTATATAAATAATATTCTTGATTGACAAAAACTTCCAGCCCTTGTACTGTTACTTCAAAATGGGAATATTTCAATTTGCTATATTTCGCTCTGGCGATGTGTTACACAGACGCTATCGGTCTGGCAATATAATTTTGCCAAGCTTGGAACATCGATGCGTTATTCTGAAAAAAATCATCCCCCGGTGACCCGCAGCCCTCAGGGACATGCTTCACTCGATTTTAACCAGAAAAATTATTTGGTCGAATATCTTGGAAACGGCGATTCCAAATGGATTGTTTCTCAAGGATTCGATAATTCATAGGTCGAGTGCTGGTTCGATCTATCAGTCGAAAATCACGAAATTTCAAAATTTAGATTTTTTTTTGCATTGTGAGGCGCAACCGCGTGCCACATTTCAACTATCAGCGGAGCCCACGCATCATTTATGCGAAAACGAAAAAAACGCGTTCTACATGGAATACCGAACACATCCATACCAAAACATCTCTGTTTTGGGCAAAAACAATAAGCCCCTTGGCTGTAAATCGAAGTTAATTACCCGAGATTGAGAAAATTCATGGTGGTCGAGGAGGGAGGTGGTCCTGAGTGTAGATCCAATTTCTTCGGGAGAAAATCAGTTGCAGTTGTTGTGAAAAAATTGCTAAAGCTTCAAAATCGAGCAAAAATTCGTGCACTGTTTGCTTCCGCGGCGGTACGCTGCGGGAACCGCTGAAGATAGTACAAAATTGTATAGGACCAATCTCGTGGAGCAAAAAATTTTCCAAAATAAAGTCCGCAAAGGCATATATGCGTCCATCGTCAATAGTGAAAGCGTAAGAGGTGTCCAAAGTTACGCTCTGAAAACTCGTGTTTTCAGTATATTCGAAAACGCGTTCCGGGGCTATAACAAATGTCGATACTTCAATGTTGGATAAAAGATCCGAAAAAACTGGTTTAATTGTTCCATTACACATGCGATCTGCACTGAGCACGCATAGGAGCTAGCAGTCCATAAGTATATACAGGGTGTGCCGTATCAAACGCACGGTGGCATAAAAACGGACTCCTGGTGAAATTCCAGACTAAAATCTCCTATAGTGAAAATTGTCAGGGTAGAATCGTTTGACCGTGAGAGCGGTTTAAGGTCAACCAATCCAAGAGCTAATGGTATACACCTAGGCCAGTGCGACAACAATCGCAGCGCAACGACAAGCAGCGCTAGCGCTGCAAATGCTTCCGCGGTCATGGCACTGGCCTAGGTGCATATAAGCTCTTGGATTCGCTGACCTTTAACAGCTCTCACAGTCAAATGGGTCTACGCTGACAATTTTCGCTAAGGAGATTCCGGTCTGAAATTCCACGAGGAATCCGCTTTTATGCAAATCTGCGTTTGATACGGGACCTTAGTATACTTGGCAGACAATTTCCAACTAATAAAAAATGAATATTACCAATCGTTTGGAAATCATATGAACAAATTTGGAAAATTATTTTCGTAATTTGGAAAACAATAGATAATTCAAGGATAACTGAAAATAATCGAGCGTATGGTTAGCGGACATTGACCCACTTTGACGGTGACTCTAAATGATACGGAAAATCGTTTCAAAAATGGCCCATAATTTGTAGAATAATTTTCAGGTATTTATTTACAATTTTCATTACCCGGGGGTCCCGGAGGTCCAAAGGGTGGTACCGCCCCTGAACTATGTCCCCGCCCTTTTTCCCACGTCGTTTCAATTTGAAACGAGTTCCTAAATCATTTAGAGTCCACTATAGAGAGACAGAGAGAGAGAGAGAGAGAGATATATAGATAGATAGAACATGTTTTTATTATACTAGGGTATAGACCCGTAGGTATGAATGGCGATACTTAAAATTACTTAAAATTACTTACCGTAGGGAAAAATACTTAAAATTAGCTTAAATCTAGTTATTTTCAGACATACGTTGAGAAATATATACGTTGCGATGAGTTATTAGGCAAATTGTATGATATAGTTGGTGGATAGAGTAGACAATGGAAAGAAGAAGACAAACACACAGCAGACAAAAGTAAAACTTAATCGTGCGAGGCAATGAGAAAACTGTACAATCGTTCTTTAAAAGTATGAAGCGAGGCCACGTCGCGAACTGCAGGAGGGAGAGAAAGCCAAAACCTGATTGCTGAAACCGTTGTGGGTTTTTGGTGCGCAGGGGTTCTGCAAATGGGTGTCACCAAGTCGGATAACGGTGCCCGAGATGGCAACTCCCGCCCCGACACAGCAGTGCGGAATATTAGTTGTGAGGCGAAGAAAGACGGAGTTCGATACTTGAGGGCTCGATACGTGAAAAGTCCTAAGAAGTAACCCCGACGTTTTGAGACCTTGACCCATTTCAGTTGTTCATGGAAGGGTGTGATGTGTTCATATACTTTCGGACGTTTAGGACAAATCGAACACAGGCGTTGAGCGCGCGTCGTAGTCGGATGTCCTCGATGACGGTGATGTCGAGCAGGAGCGAGCGGTAGTCAATAAGCGGGAAGATAAGTGCGGAGACAAGGAGACGTCGTAAGTCGGTCGTAAGAGCCTGCCCGTTTGCTTTTAGCTGGTATAGCGTCTTGTGGATTCGGTTCAAGATGCTGGTAACTTGCTCCCGCCAGTTCAGACTTGGGGTGATCATGATCCCCAAATTCTTCACTAGATCGACATATGGGATCACGTACAGTGCCTCGCACGTCGATTTCCGAGATTTGCGCTAGTCTCAACGCGTTTACTACACGAGCCGATCCGAGGAGCATTGCTTGGGTTTTGGCAGGGTTAAGCCGTAGGAGATTGTAATCAGCCCAATCGCAAATACGGGCGACATCTTCGTTCATCCGGGCGACACATTCACCAATACCGTCTGGTGGGCAGTGAGCGTATATTTGTAGGTCGTCCGCATATTTGGCGACGGAGCAATGCGTGATAACGTCGTTGATATCAGCTGTGTAGATGGAGAAAAGAGCCGGACCCAGTACTGACCCTTGGGGTACCCCAGACGTGACCGGTAACCACTCAGATAGGCCCCTCGTTGTCCGTACGGCCTGACTCCGACCAGTGAGATAAGACCTAATCCATAGTAACGCGAGCCGCGAGAAGTTAAGCGTATCCGGTTTACCTATGAGTTTTGTGTGGTCCACGGTGTCGAAGGCTTTGGAGAAGTCGAACAGAATAAGTATATGGTAACTTCCTGCCGATCCATGGCTAAGCGTATTGCATCCAAAACCCTGATCAGGGCAGCTTGCGTGGATCCACCAGTGACAAAACCAAATTGATGGGGGTCAATCCGAGAAGAGGCTCGCAAAAATTTCATCAAATCGGCGAGCGCAATTTTCTCGAGAATCTTTGACAGCACGCACAGCAGCGAGATCGGCCTATAATCCGATGGTGCTGATGGATTCCTTGACCTTCGGAACAGGCGTAATGTACGACTGTTTCCAAGGTGCAGGAAAAACCGAGGTCTGTAGTGAACAGTTGAAAATGTCAATGATTATCGGAAGGAGGGGGGTCAAGCAATGTCGTAGTAGAAACCCCGAGAGCACATCAGACCCAGAAACGTGTGTGTCCGCGATCCGGATGTAGCAGTTGAGAGTTTCCGATGTTATGTGTGCGAAATAGAACTGTCCGACATCAAATAATCTAACCCCTTGCAACATTGCGGGCGCCCTGGATGACGCTGGGTTGAACACCGAACAAAAGTAGGTGTTCAGCTCGTCAGGTGTGATTGTGATTTCCGGGCGCAACCCACCCGAGACCTGCACTCCCAGTCGACGAAGTTCAGGCCACAGGTGTTTGGGTTCAGTCATAGTCGAGAGTCGTTGTTGATAGTAGTCCGCTTTGGTCCGTGTGATGAGTATCTCAGTCCGACGCCTAAGTCCTTTATACTCGAGGTGGTCAGAGGGATGTTTCGTTCGCCGTCATTTCGCACGGGCACGGTTACGTAACAGGATCGATTCTCGTAGTTGATGGGACATCCAGGGTACCGAAAGTCGTCGAATGGTGACCATTCGGAGAGGCGCGTGATCGTTCAAAAGAGAGAGAGAGAGAGAGAGAGAGAGAGAGAGAGAGAGAGAGAGAGAGAGAGAGAGAGAGAGAGAGAGAGAGAGGAAACGGGACAATGTTTGCCAACAATACCATCGATGAGTTTCAATTATTTATTGATTATCTATTCTTTTCCAAATTACGGAAATGGTTTTCCAAATTAAGAAAATGATTGAATGGTTTTCCAAATTAAGAAAATGATTGAATGGTTTTCCAAATTAAGAAAATGATTTTCCAAATTTGTCCAAATTGAAGCGGCGCCACAGTGGGGAATTTTCACGAAAACGTGGCCAAAATTCAAAAAATGAACTTTCCCATGCAGGTATAACGACCGGGGGATTGGTTAAGAACTAATTTCTGCGTAACCTCCCGGTTTCCCAAACCTCCAACCCTTATAGGCTCTTAGATATTTTAGTTCAAAGTTGACCTTCGTTCGCGACGGTTGCATACCTGAATTTCGCTATCATATGCGCTCTAACTTTGAACACTTCTAACTCAGCAGTGTAAAGTGATAATCAATTTTGACAAAATGGATGATCTTCCTCAAGGTATGTAGAAAATTTTGTCTATTTTACAGTTAGAAAATAGCATTTAGTGTCCGTGTTTATGTAGTCTAACGATAATCCTGAAAAGTGCTTTCGTTCGGAACTAAATATTGACTTTGCGTAGACTTTTAGTAAAGAGCGCGATGAGACCCGGCCTTCGTTTTTTTTTTTACTTGTAGCTTAGAGTGTTAGCTTTCGGATGGCGTATCATAGAAAGTGCGCAAATGTGCGACACGCGTTCCAGAGCATTTTTTGTGAGCGGAAGCGTGTTCCGAGAAGACCCCCCGTTGGCTCGTTGCGTGCCAGCTGCCTGGGTCAGCCGAGCGCGAGCTGGGCAGGTATTTCGCGTACCCGCAGCTGCCTCACCCTTCGCGGAATCGGTCGCCTTGTTCCCTCTGAGAATAGATTCTAAACATAAATATATTCTTCCTGAAAATTTTGATACCTGATGTAGCATACGTACAACTTGTTTCCGAGAGAAGGAATTTATTCGAAATTTAGTATTATATTATATTCGGAACGCCATATTCGCATTCTAATGAATTATAACAACATGCACAAAGCGGTCGCGTATGTCTAATCCTAATTCCGATTACTATGCCATTTGTAATGAATACTAAATACTATTCTTTCTTTGTAGGTTCTGAAACTCCCCTCGTCACATTCAAACGCGGAGGGAGACCTTTTCAATAATGCAAAAGCACTTGGCCGCGGATTTCCAGAAGCAGGTGGAACATTTAGAACACGCGAGTTATCCGAGAAAAGGAAATGTGCCATTCTAATTCACGAAGATACCAAGCGAAATTTGTCGAGGTTATTCGCCGTAATGCGCACAAACTGGCAAGAGTCTGGAAGGAAATTGACACATTTTTTTGAAAAGAATAAGGAGTGGCTAGAGATGAATATAGCCTTCTCTGTTGATTCAGAATCAGATAAAGCTAGCACACGTGTTCGTTGATCACTGGACCTTGCTGCATCAAGTGAACGGTC
Source organism: Phymatocera aterrima (assembly GCA_963170745.1). Classification (NCBI taxonomy): domain Eukaryota; kingdom Metazoa; phylum Arthropoda; class Insecta; order Hymenoptera; family Tenthredinidae; genus Phymatocera; species Phymatocera aterrima. Next base: position 508,583 of record OY720660.1, read on the forward strand.
GAAGCGACGAAAAACGAAAGAACTTCGTGAAAGTCATACCGCAGAAGAGTTATGCTATGCAGCGCAAATGAGTCTCCGCTCTTCCGGAGACTTAGATTCGTCGAAAATGATTAAAGACGTTATAACACCCGCATCTGCACCCACATCATCAAGGACAGAACATACTCCAGAAGCTCTTTCGGTTATCGTCGAACCTAAACTCACCAGACATCAGTACAATATTATAAGAAATTCGATGAAAGATCATGACTGTCACTTATATCCAAGTTACGAAGCAATTAGACAGGCCATAGCACTCATAGCAGTGTGTTACCCGCCACGATCTAGTATATCTATTACCGAAAATTGTGCTGAAATCAAATTACAAGACTTGCTGGATCACACATGCAAGCGTATTCTTCTCAGTCAGAGAGAAGTTCTAGAATCAGTGGATATGCCGAACTCGGTACATGCGAATTTAATCCGTAAATGGAGGTGTGACGGAAGTTCCGGCCAAAGCTTATACAAACAGAAATTCAACGATGACGGTATTTCGAACGCAAATATATTCTTGACAACCCTTGTGCCGTTACAACTCACATTTTTTGAGAGTGAATCTATCGACTCCGGTAATAAAATTTTGTGGAAAAATCCGAGGCCATCATCTCCTCGCTTTTGTAGGCCTATAAGAATGCAATTCCTGCACGAAAATACAGAATCTACGAAGGATGAAATAAAACATATTGAGACACAAATATCATCCTTAAAACCATTGGAATTTGGAATTTATGGCGGAGAAGTAACAGTTAATTATAAAATGCTGTTTACTACGAGTTCTACACAGAGATGCTACTTATGTGGATCCACTTCAAAAGAATTTAACGATCTCGACAAAATCCGGGCAAAAGAGGTGATGGAGAGAACCTGAAATTCAGAATGTCTACGTTACACGCATGGATCCGATTATTTGAATGCCTTTTGCATCTATCTTACAAACTCGATCTGAAGAAGTGGCAGGCACGATCAGAAGATGACCAAAAAATGGTTAACGATCGAAAACCGCTGATTAAAAAATCTTTGAAGTCTGATTTGGGGTTGATAGTAGATCGTCCAAAGCCTGGGTATGGGAGCACCAATGATGGAAACACTGCACGGCGTTTTTTTGAAAACCATGAATTAACATCGATGATAACTGGAATAAAAGAAGAACTTATAAAGAGATTTCACGTAATTCTACAAGTTATCTGCGGTGGGTGCGATATCAACGTGGACAACTCCGAAGAATACGCGTTTGAAACAGCGAAACTATTCCTGAGCGAATATCCGTGGTATTATATGCCAACAACTGTCCACAAGATCTTGATTCATGGTCCTTTGATAATGGCTTCGGCTATTTTACCTATTGGGCAATTATCAGAGGAGGTTCAAGAAGCTAGAAATAAGGACATTAAGAAATTTAGAGACGGATTTTCGCGTAAATCATCACGTGAAAACACCATGCAGGATATTTTGAATTGGCTGCTGTAGTCATCTGACCCTTTTATAACAAATTTGAGGAAACTACCTCGAAAGAAATGGAACCAGCTGTTGCCAGAAGCCATTTCATTACTAGCGAGCCCAAATATTGCAGATGCAAATGTGTAACCTGATTTAGGTTACACATTTGCATATAAGTTTTGAAAATAAGTTTATTTCTAATTAGTATTATTGCAAGTTAAAAACGCTCCTGACAACAAATGCACTCGAGGTGCGCTGCGAGCGTTCCCTTTTGATGACATGCATCGCTATTATTATAGGTATGAACGACGAACAAATTGACATTTTTTTTACTGTCACGGGCTCCTGGACTAATAGAGCCTTAAACTTCACAACCACCTACATTTTTTGATTCGATAGTGTATGGAAATTCATGTGGATTCCCAGGTGGATTTTTGTATAGATTTCCACCTACATATTTTCAGTGCGGGGCTGGACAACAGATTTTGCGAGTTTTCACATTTTCTTGAGATTGACGCCGTTTACATTATAACTCACTGTCATAATATAAGAGCCTAGTATGTTACGTTTATCAATCATCTTTCACGTGTGACCCTGATTCTTATCGTATCACCGACGTATGGGCCGACTTTCCGTTGAACGCCGCTCTCTGATCGGCCCAGACGGCGTATATCAGCTCGTATATCAGTGTATGCTACCCGTGATACGTTTCTAGAATAGCAAAAAGTATAGGATACACTTTTGTCACGCGTATTTTTTTCGTACTGACAAGATAAATGAAGAAGACATCCCTGTCTGCGAAAGACTTCACCGACGGTCGAAACGTTACCATAAGAAATTCGTATCATTGACGCGTTGCCAAGAATTTTTTCTCATCTACCGAGAAGGTCGAAGAATCTATACATTTCTCAAAAAATTGTACATTGTTAATTCATTATTGTAAATAAGCTGTCTAACTATGAATATACAAATATGAATATTTTTTTTAAACCATAAAAAGATCAATTTGATTGACAGACACATCGATACATGGTATTCAGCTATATATATACAAATTTCATCAGAAGAAATTTATTCTTACATCAACGTCATTATTTAATTACTCATTAGCAGTAGTGTGTGTTTGTCGCTTTTATACTGCTCCGTAGACGTGACTACGAAGATTCATTTGATCCTCAATACTTTGACAAGTCCTCAAAATTATTTGTTCAATGACACAGCGTGCGAATAATACGTCTAATATCCCTCGAAGTTTTTCACTTATTAATTGTAAACGAGCTCCGAGAGGTTCTCTTCTGGCATATCTTCATGAAGGTTCGAACCATAGGAGTTTTTCGTACATCCCTAACGGTTTTTTCATTACATCCAACACCAATGAGTGTGATCCTTAGAGACTCTACAATTAGCGCCCATATATGAGTCATTCCACGTCAAGCGGGACGGATTTGGTGAAAAATATACCTCGATGTTTCTGATTGTTTTGTAATTTTTTTTTTACGGATTCTCTGAACAAAATAAATACATCAAACAATTTTTTTTCTTTTTTCTAACGCGATCGGTTCAAAAGTTACAAGGGTTTGAATTTTCGAAAAAACGGCAAAAAATCGAAATCATGCTCTCCTTTAAGCGTTGATATCTCCGGTTCTCTTTGTCGTACAGATTGCAGCGAAAACTCATTTAAAGCTCTTGAATCGTACTTTCATCTCATCTGTTTCAACTTTATGGAATGAATCATTTTCCATTTATTATAAACAATTATATTATTTAAACGTGATTTTCAAGATGATAACCCCCTTTGAAAATTTTGAAAAAAATACGAACGTGTTCCTTGACTCATTCTCTAAAAAATCTGTGAGTTTGAAATTGGAACTTCGACGGAAACTATATTCAAAAAGCGATTGGCATGGCCACAGGCAGGGACGCGGCAGGCCCTGCAGTTCACGCGTAGTTATACGTAGTATTTGAAAATCAAGTCAGGTAACAAACTGTGTGTAAATTTTGCCTTTTATACGATTGGTTTGCAATTCCCAAACTCTGAATACATGTCCAGAAATTTTTATTACAGAATATACTGAATTTCTCGAAAGGTTGTAGACATCTAGTAATCGACAAATTTCCAGGGTATTACGAGTAATACAATAACAAAACCCATTACCTGAACACCCGTCTGCGCGGACCCTCAGGTATTTTAGGACAAGAACTGTGTTCTTACCAGGCTCTTGGAAATCCCCTTTTATTTATCCTTCCAGGTATTCATGACCTCCCTTGACTAGCGAAATGCTATTTAAAGCGAAATATTATTTGAATATTTCAGTTATCGTCTTCACACTTGCCGGAGTCACATCGATTTTCTGATCACGTAGCTTCAAATGACTTACAAGTATTTTATATTTTCCGAAGTGCTTTGAAATTAAATCATCAATAATCATTATGGCACCAAAACAGATAAGTTATAACCGTTGCTTCGACCCGTTCAATTTGGAAAAACACTCAAGAAAATCTGCGAAAAATTTGAGACGTGTACTTCCGACGATGCTACAGAAGTTGAAAATAAAAAATGTAACAAATTCCGCAGATATGAAAATTTGTGACTATTGTCGGTTAAAACTTGCAAAAATGCCTGAAATCGGTGAAATCAGTGATAGTTCTTCACTAACAATTGTGAAGATACTCAACCTAGTACCAGTGCGGTAATTCAATCGTCAAGCGCCGAAGAAGATTCTACCCCAATCAAAAAATCTGTGGATATTTTGAATCTAAATGAGAGTTTAATTGAACTGGGAACATCACCCATCGGTAGAAGAAAATTACTGCAGAAGAAATATCCTCAAGAAAAATTGAAACAATTGCGCCAAACACTAGCTTCAAAGGTAGGTATTTCATGATACGGAATCCGAAGAAAAAACAGAAAACAGTGAAATAATTCAAAAATTAAAGGAAGAGTTTCATTGTACAAATGACCGGAACAAGAAAATTCAAATTTTAACAATATTTGAAAGTTGGTCATTTTTCAAAATTCATAAAAACTTCGATGTTTCGAACTGGATGATTGCCGTAGCCAAAAAAAATGGCACAAGAACACGGAATGCTATCCACCCCCAACGTGAAGACTGGTAAAAAGTTGAGCCAAGATACACTGACCTGTGTTGTGGATTTTTATTCATCTGATCTCATTAGTCGTGTGATGGCGGGTAAAAAAAATTATATTGCAGTTAAAGAAAATGATCAGAAAATAAATAAACAGAAACGACTGATACTTCCCAATTTAAAAGAGACGTACCGCACCTTCAAGGAAAAGTACCCCAATTTGAAGATTGGCTTATCAAAGTTTTGTGAGCTAAGGCCAAAACACTGCGTACTTCCTGGAGCTAATGGGACTCATTCAGTTTGTGTATGCGCGATCCATGAAAATGTGAAACTATTGTTAGATGGTGCAAGAATGGCACAATTGACAGCAAATACACCGCAGCCATTGAATAATTACAAAGATCGTTTTGAAATGAATGATGTGCAACCCACCAGCAGCTAAATGTCATCTGAAGCAGTGTATAAGTTGTCGAGGCACCAAAAATGTAGCGAAGCAGTTGGAAGAATCATTCGAGGAGGAATTGATTGATACCGTGACGTACAGACAATGGGTATCAGTGGATAGAACGAAAACTCCAAGCACAACTGGAATCGCTGGTGATACATGCATTTATTGCTCAGCAGCAGTCCGCTTATTTTTCGGAAAAAAAAGAACAATTGGAACCAGGAGAATGTTCAGTGGTCTGCGATTTTGCAGAAAATTATGCGTTCGTAATCCAGGATGCGATTCAGGGTGTACACTGGAACAACGACCAAGTGACGATACACCCTTTCTTTGCCTACTACAAAGAAGACGGAACAATTAAGCACAAGAATTATACAGCAATTTCAGAGTGCCTCAAACACGACACCGTCGTCATCCATGTTTTTCAACGAAAATTTGTGGAGTTTCTAAAGTGTGAAATAGGTGAAGTTAATAAAATCATTTACTTCTCTGATGCAGCCAGCGCACAATATAAAAACAAAAAAAAATGGTGAACGTAGGTCTTCACGAAGAAGACTTTGCAGTGAGCGCAGAATGGAGCTTCTTTGCTACTTCACATGGAAAAGGGCCTTGTTATGGCATTGGGGGTGCCCTCAAAAGATTAGTCGCGAATAGCAGTCTACAACCATGGCAAGAACCGATAGATAGTCCCCACAAGTTTTTGTATTGGGCTAAAAGTTGTCGCTAAAAGATATTCCAATGCGCAGAAGTCAGTAGAAGCATTGGTTTCCAAGTAAATCAAATTTTAATAGAAATGTAAATTCGCCGTTTACTTTAAGATTGTATTCAAATGTACCTATAGTTCTGAAGTTCATGTTGAGTAGTTTTGAGTTTCTCATTTCGTATGTAATTAATTGAATAACACTGTGACCTATTTCATTTTATGAAATCAAAAAGGACATTATATTCACTACTTATTCTTGTCGTACTGTAGCTGTCGCACCTAAGAGCTTTAGTTTTAAAATTGTAATATTATGTTCTAATATTTTCGTTGAGTGTGTATTTTCATTGAAAATTTTGGTAATAATAAATAATTTCGTGATATGATAGATTCAATGAAGTTGAACGTGTGTATCATGCCCCCCTTCATTCCTTGCATGTAAAGCGTACGAGCCTCGGTTTCGGTGCGCCCGCGTACGCGGCCAGGCGCGACGTCCCGCATGAATCAATCGCTTTTTAAATATAGTTTCCGTCGGAGTTCCAATCTCAAACTCACAGGTTTTTTAGAGAATGAGTCAAGGAACACGTTCGTATTTTTTTCAAAATTTTCAAAGGGGGTTATCATCTTGAAAATCACGTTTAAATAATATAATTGTTTATAATAAATGGAAAATGAATCATTCTATGAATTTGAAACAAATGAGATAGAAGTACGATTCAAGAGCTTGAAAATGAGTTTTCGCTGCAATCTGTACGACAAAGGGAACCGGAGATATCAACGCTTAAAGGAGAGCATGATTTCGATTTTTTGCCGTTTTTTCGAAAATTCAACCCCTTGTAACTTTTGAACCGATCGCGTTAAAGAAAAATAAAAAATTGTTTGATGTATTTATTTTGTTCAGAGGATCTGTAGAAAAACTTACGACAATTTCCAAGCACATGCGCTCAAAAAGGTGTCCCGCTTGACGGGGAATGACTCATATACAACTTGCGAATTTGTTTTCGCCGAATAACTGTCGTCAAGCATATCTTGACATTTAAACGGCAGATGAATATGACCTAAATAAATCCACGAACAAATTTTGAAATGACTAACCATTTCGATTTGTCGACTACCCTCCTTAAGGTGCTACTAAAAGATGCAAATATCAATACAGGAATCGTTAGTTATAAAAACTAGTCCGATTCTTACTGCAATTTGAACGAACATCGGAACTTGAAATTTAGGAAAGGGATAAACTGAAACTGCGAGTGCAAATATAGAATCTACATAATATTGCTCGAGTAGTACTTTTTTGTTTTGTTTTATAAACTATAGGTCGTACAACTGACATAGAAAATATCTTATTAATAGTAGATTGAAAAAAATATAGCAACACCTGTTTACCCGTTTGGCGGGCAAACCATACATCTTTGTATAAAAGCACGGGCAAGACGCTGTTGTGATCCGATTAGGATGGGACATACACGTACACACGTAAAACTTAGTCTAGGCATAGAAGATCAATGATCCAATATTATAACAAAATATGTTTTAAATTCAATAAACGTTTATAGAAATTCATTGAAACGAATGAACCCAGTTTTTGAACCCTTTATATTAATTTTTGTTCAAAATAAAACTGAGTATAAATGTATGATAAATAAAAAATTGACAAACATTATCTGAAGCCCGATTCTGCTTCTTTTTTGGATACGTATCGGTTTTGATACGTACTAGACGGCCACCCCTTCCTTTCGGCCTTGCCCCTCAATCGCAGTTGTTTTCGTTTCTATCAATAACAAGAATTTCACGAAGCCGACCAATGTAAAAGCATTCTTTTCTATTAAACAACTGTGATTGAGGGGTGGGGCTGGCGGGAAGGGGTGGGAAGGGGTGGGAAGGGGTGGCCGTCTAATATGCATCGAAAAAAGAAACGGAATCAGGCTCCTGGTAATGCGAAAGATTTTACATACTATTCTGAAAAATAAAGTTTGAGACGTAGTAAGGAACTATAGTTGTATCTGGATATGCAAAATATGCGGCAGGTGTCTCTTGGATGAAAAAAAATCTAGGCTCTCTAAAATAGCCTAATAACAATAAGAGAGTTATGGTTAAAATTGCACTGGAAAGTTCACAGAAAAACTGTCATTTTTAATCATTCACTTTTTTGTTCCTCGACTCTCTTTACATAAGGTTCCCGCAACTTACTGGATCGAGAATACAAAATGCAACTCTGAAAACGTTGGCTATGAAAATCTGTCAAAATTCACAGGCGTTCTCAAGTAGTATTACAAACGGGCGAATCATGAAAAGGATGCCCTAGGTTCGAATGGAGATGAATTGGGTGATTATTTAAAAATTGTACAGATAGGATCACTGGTAGGTACGGTGATGAGTAAACAAATTCTGGATGACCTTGCAAATGCATAATTTCATAATTTAGTATTTTTGTTATCACTGAAACTTGGTACGGTTTGTTTTTTCACATCTTTATCTTTATCAACAGCCATTTTAAATCCTAAATTAAATTCCGACTTGAACATTTCTCTGTAGTAACTTTCTTTCACGGTATCACTCTCTGGTATTCCATCTTCCTTACATTTTTGTACGTACAACTTATGCATAGCCGCAATGCTCAAACTAGAGTCCAAATATCTCCTGCTGCTGCGGTCTTTGGAATTCATTTTTTCAGCAGGGAAAGAATTTATGTGTTCGCGAACCCGCGTTTTAACTTCTTCACTTTTTTTCGTTTTCGGCGTATGCCTGCCCCTTTGATCTGGGCCAATAATTCCACCAGGTGATGTTCGCTTCTTGTCCATTGCGTGTCTCACGAATTTCTCTGAGACTGAGAAGGTGCTCAAGAACATTGGCTTACAAACTGTTATAAACTCTCCTTTGATCAGCAAAGAGTATGTGAACGTCACCTGTCTACGATGCTCGGATTTAACATTACCACGACATCTTGTTCGCTGTTTCGGAGATTCCTTTACCGAAAGCGCAATATATTGCTTCCTCTGTTCCCATGTACACGTTTTCCAGAATACATTATGCAACTGTTTGCGAGCTTCTTCGTCAATTTTATCACTGCAACGCATCCGGCAATCACATGGTGGGCCCATCACTTTAGCCGGTACTATTTTACCTGTGTAAAGAATTTTTTTACTACAGATTGATCATTCATGAGCTGATTACGGTCACGAATTTATCAGTACCCAATAGCTCACCTCCAACCCCAATATATTCTTCGCCCCTTAACCTAGCGGTTTTCTTCACATTTACTTTCCATTTCTCTGGATGTTTTGTCCGTTTTATAATTTCTTTTGTTTTTTTAACAGGTTTTGTCTTTCTAGGCCCCCTCGACTTAGGCGGCTTTTTAGGCGGCACTTCAGGTAATTGGAGATCTGCAGGTGGTTGTGATTCCATTGTATGACCTGCAAGCATCAATTAAATTGTATTAGAAGCTGAGAAGCTTTTTTATAGAATTGGCTATCTCAGAAACAACGCATGTCTGTATTCTGAAATCATAAATTGAATCACAATGAAGATGAACCGTGTAACTAATGCCACTGGTACGTAAGTGACATTATACGACCTTTTGGCATTCCTAAGTTGAAAGGTAGTATGTTTTTGGCAGATATGACCTTTTAGTTTTATGACTGAGAATACATTTTTTTCACTTACTATGCCAAAAGGTCATATCAACCAAATTCAGTTCGATACGACCTTGTGGCATTAGATAACAAAAATTTTCAATAAACTGCAGTCCTCAGATCGGAATTATGCATCCCTTGTTCCAGTACACCTTATTTCCCGATTGTAGGCTGAGGAATGTCATATAGATAGCTCAACTAGCTTCTCCGACAAATTGTAAATGAGACATGGTGGCCACTCAAATCTCAATTTCAGATTCTCTGACTTTCCAGGTTTTTCCAGGTCCATTTTTGCATTTTTCCATGTGATATACTAGACGCTGATTTGAAAAAATTTCCGGCCACGGAAAAAATTCTTTGCAACTAGTATAGCAAGAAAGCGCATAAAAACATTTCGACCACGACCTGGTCAATGGAAAAATTCCCTAATGTTTTCCAGGTCATGTTAAATTCCCTGACTTTCCAGAATTTCCCGGTTTTCTAGGTGAGTGGCCACCATGTAAGAAAGCAGAGGTAAGGACGAGCAGTTTAGGAAAAAGTACAGATACGTTCAAGACAATATAATTCATTCATTTTTTTATTAACTCCCACAAATTTTATGTAAGTTTCTGGATTTGCGGTACTGCCAGCTTAGTGCTCTGAGAGAAGGTTGTAGTAATGTCCGGTATACCTATTAACTGATAACCACCGCTTGGTCCTTCGTCCTGCCTTGGCTGCTGTGGGTTCACCACCATTGTCGAAGTATCACGCCACCATTGTGCCGCAGTTGGCATTTCTGGGAAATTTCCTGGGACTATACCTATAATTAAAATACCTCAAGATTAATTGAAAATGATTATTTCTCTGTTATTTGTTTCCGATTGAATGATGTGAAGTTTACGAAAAAAAAATCTAATTCATAGTGTCATTTATCATCAAGAGACTTCTGATAATTTTAGTCCCACTGCCTCGTAAGAAAATTTCAAACAACAAGATTAATATAAAACCGAATTCAGCGGCTCACCCATTTCATTTTGGAATTTGTAATATGCAGACTGCGCCTGTTGATGCTGTGTCATATCAATACGTCTATTATCAAACCATTGATCTGTTTCTCGTCTACAAGGTCCGGCTACTTGATTTGAAACCTCTAGCCCTGCTACATTTAGGTCCATACTGCCGTCCATATTTCATGCATGCTTTTTGCTCCGGAAAATTCTACAATTTCAATTCATTGACAAAGTGAGTTTGGGATGAGACTATACCTGACAGACGCTCTCGGCATTAAACTGGATTTCTCAAGCTACACAGAGCATAGGATTATTGTGTATCTGGATAGTTTGATATAACTGTTTTTTCCTTTTTAATTCAAGAGAGACCCACTGCTAAACATGGCTAAACCAAAGGTCACTCCATGGTGCGGTTGTCTACTGAGAAGAAACGACGGAAATACCACTCTGTTGTTAAAGCTTTTTGGGCACCTTCCGTTTCCATCGTTCTTAAAGAAAAGTGCAAGTATTGATAGAGATTTCAGAATGTATTATTCTATACAGTTCCTAGCAATTCTACTTATAGGGACGTTCCATGAATAATCTGATCGAAATATTCCACCTAGTCAGGAATTTTTGTAAACATGCAAATTTTTGTTCATTTATCCTAACACATGATAGTTTATGTCATCATTTCTCCCGAGTCCAGCGATTTTTGAAAGTACAGCCGATTTTTAAATTTGACAGATCGATCTAAGCACAATGTAACATCTCAGGACGTGTACGTCTTAGGGCATTCGTTCTGGACTCGTTTTATTCAGAAAGAAGTCACCAGCCCGAATATTATATCATTTTCCAGGTAATGCATGTATTCCAGTTGTTCATATAACAGTATTTATATGCAATTGAAATCCAAAGGTGATAGCATACGTGGATCTCTTAGAAAACATTTATACATCGTCTTCGAGTGGTCACCCACTTTCATATAACTTTTAGAACAGACACTTTAACAGTAGCTGAGTGAGGAATCATTCAATGTCCCATAGTGCCGCATGCTCTATAGATTCGCCACCGCAGATAAACGACATTGTATATATACAAGCATATTACAATTTCTAAAGCACCTCAGTCTTCGCCAATAACATTTTTCCTGCTAATAATGTGCCCAAACAGAGAGAGGTGTAGACCTACGTTAGTACTATGCAGTGTGCTTGATTTTCCTCTTGAAATTGGCTGTCACATGCGAAAAAAGGTTTTTAAGCCAGATAACTTAGCGAGATTTGTTGGATGGAAACTACTTTCATTACTCGACAGAAACTATGAGAAGGTGGTGAGGCTGTTTCTCCATCAGGAAGAGTAAGGGAATGAGAAAAGGACTGTGATATTAGAAGAAAGTGGTTTTGCTTCGTTTCATGCGTTTGCTATTTCTATGAGACTTTTGCTACATGGTAAAATCTGTTACATTTTATAGGTTTGTTATGTTTATCAAATCCCTGTTATATAACTATGTTCTGTTGGGAATAACATCCTCATCGAATGAAACGGAACCACCCTTTCCCGGTTCCACAGTCTTTTTCCTGCCCTTTTTCTCTTCGTGGTGGTAGCAACCTCACCACCCTCACGTGGTTTCCGTCAAGCAATGACATGCATTCCTGTGAATCTTGCCAAGTTATTTGACTACCATATTTTTTTTCTACATACAGCTAGTTACAGCCAATTTCAAAAGCACAATCAAGCACACTACATAGTACTAACGTAGATACACACCTCTCTCTAATTGGGCACATTCTTAGCAGGAAAAATGTTATTGGCAAAGACTGATGCGCTTTAGGAATTGTAATATAGCTGTATATAAGAGGGTGTTTATTTGCGGTATCAAATCTATAGTGTTTGCAGCACTATGGGACATTGAATAATTTTGCACTTAGCCGTTGTTGAAGTGTCCGTTCTGAAATTTACAGGGAACGTGGATGATCTCTCGAATCTGATACATACACACATTAAGAAAACAACGAAATATGATATCACCTTCATATTTCGATTGTTTATAAATATTGTTATATAAATGACTGAAATACATCGACTATTTGAAAAGTGATATAATAATTGAAAAGGTGACTTTTCCTGGATGAAGCGAGGCTAAAACGCATACACAACCTAGGATATAATGTTTTGTATATAGATTGGCGCCTCAAATTTTCAAACGGCTGTATTTTCCAAAATCGGGAAAATCGGCAGTAACGATGACTTAAACTAACAATTGTTAGGATAAATGAGCAACATATTTCATGTATACAAAAATCCCTGACTACATGGAACATTTTGATCAATTATTCATGGAATGTCCTATATGCTCTCTACATCCAAATTTCTCACTTGGGCATGTTAGAAGATAATATCTACGTTTTTTTAACAAATCTGTCCGTTTTCAGAATATGAGAAGTAATGCTTCTTCAGAGTAAAGTAATGACCCCGACTGCGCGTGTGAGATGTAGCGAGATCAAATATAAACAACACGAATCAATTCAAGTAGACATGAAGAGAAACTGCACCTGGCACTCTTTAATATCTGATCTGGTAAATATGTAGTTCTCAATAGCTTCAATTTATGCTTAGTATAGGATATTTAAATTGGTTCTTTAAAATCGTGTTATGTTATGCCTCGTTCAATTCATCATGATTTTTCATGATCGCGAGACTGTAGGGTTGATGACAGGAAAATGAAGATAATATGGATGTCTTCAGTCTCAAACACTGTACAGAGAATCTATCAATGACGTGAATACTGGCAGCTAATTTCAGGTATAGCATTACACTGGCTCATACCTTTTTTCGAGTTGGTTCTTTGCTCAACTTCTAATGCCATTATTTGGTATATTACTTGACAGTTTCAGTGTTTTATTCCATATTAGGTTAAAGTTTATAATTTTGATGTAACAGAATCACAAAACATAATATCGGTTAAAATTTTGTGATGAAGGGAAAATTCACATTCCAGTGCTATTTTCTGGAATTCCCGGAAAAAGCCAAAAAATAGATGATAGTGGGTGCGTTCCACTTAACACTTGCAACGCTCACGACGTCCGCTAACCCGTTCCACATAACGATCGCGGTCGCCATGGTCGTGTTCGAAACGTCATAGATGATGTCATAACTGGCGACCGCATTGAGCCCGCTGAGCCCGAAGTCAATAGATGCACCTCTGTGGTCGTCTAGTGTTTTTCCCCATATCATTTGAATTGTTTACAATCAGTTCTAGTGACAATTATGGCCACCAACAAAATTTCTTTTTATAATTCCGAAAAAGATACGGCAGTGGAAATCCACGTATCTCCACAGGATGCTCTACGTGCTCAAAATCAGTAACGACGGATCAGTACCGCAGTCGCGATTTCAACGGGATTCATTGTTGTTGTGGACTCCGATTTGCTCAATAGCGGACATATTGTGTTCGCTTTGATCGTCCGCAGCGTTCCACTAAAGACACTCGCCTGGAACGCCTGCAACGTTTACAAGCTAGTGGAACGGGAAACTCTTCGGTCGCAGTGGTGAGCGTTGCGGACGTTAAGTGGAACGCACCCAGTGAGAGAATCTATCACTTGACATGTTAATAAATTATGGACGGTAACGACCAAGCCGAGTCGAAAAAGTTTCTGATCGTTACCGTCTACCATTTGAAAAATATAGGTTTTCAGCTGATTTTATCTTGCATGGTTCTCCCGCATGAGCTATAAACTCCAGTCTCATTACTTCATAACATATTCCACACAACCTTCATTCGCTATATCATCAAATTTTAGTCCACACCATTGGCGCCGTTGCTATATACAGGGTAAATCTGAAATATCGCACTCCATTGATACTGGCAGATTTCTCGTAAGAAACGTATTTGGAATGTCAATACCCAATGATTTGATTGGTCATAGATTTCTTGTAATAGTTAATTAGAATGTAGCAAATCTGATGTGATATATGAGCGGAGATCTCGTTGGCGAGCCATGTATGTTGTTGTATGCATATCCCATACCCGTTGGTAACGAAGGCTTACTGATGAGCGCCTGCTGAACAAATGCATCCAATTGGCTATTTTCTGATCAACTACCGCGAGAAATCTGCGGCCAATAGTGACATACAGTAAACAAATTTCAAATACACCTTTTACAAGGAATCTGCTAGTACCAAACTAATTATCAATAAAAGAAAGCTTGTGAATTTATGTACAAAGTTGAAATATCGCTGGGTCAGCAGAGCTTTAACAATATCATCACATGTTCCGATGCCATAGCAGCAGTAATAGTAGTTACAATTACTCCATTATTTTTCTACCCAATTGTTATTTATTCAGACTTTACTTTGTTTAGACTTGGTTTCGGTCACATCTTTGTATGACGAAAGCAGCTCTTCACTTGTTGGGCATTGAAATCAGAAAGTCATAGGACAAGCATTTGCAAATCACAAGTAATGAATATGATCGCGAAAATAGTCCAACTCTATGGAGAAATTTAGTTGTCTTCCGTTCGGAATGTGGGATACGACAGTTGCATTTTTTGGTTAAGTGTATCGTGTGTTGATTATTTTGTTGTCAAATCGGTTCTCCTGGAGCTTGAAATATCGGCGATTTGGTAAGAAAGTGTTGGGGTGATTTGTTCGAGAAGATCATCCGATAACATAATTATTATTCCCCAAATATAATAAATAATATAGTCGTGTAGTACTTACGGTTCCACTCCTTCGAAAACTTTGACTTGTCTTGTGTGATAACGGGATGATGATGTATACATACATCAGACCAGTTTATTGAGTTCAATATCTATTGATTTTCGATTTTGTACACCACGAAACGAATATTAACCTTATAAATAATTTTTCACATTTACGTGAAAATGTTATCCAATTTTTTTCCCCCCATATCCTCAGGCTTATAACCTTTCGGTAAATACCCATAGAATGTTATTCAATCAATTATTCTTTCATTTATCTAAACCATGAACATTCGCGACATTTGGACAGAAATATTTAGGGTGCGTTCCGAATCGACCTGCCAGCGCTCGCAGTCCTCATACCGGCGTTCCGAATTGAGCTACGGCGCGCTATCAGCGTTTCACGTGAGCTTGACATTACGGCTTTACAAGGCTAGGGCTGTGTTCAATGGCCATGTTTACACCGTGTCGATTTGATGCGAACCAATACCGAAAAAACCAATCATGTGCATGGCTCCGATGGAAATTTCCTAGATAATCTCCGCAGATTGGTTGTTCCGGCATTTGGTTCGCATCAAATTGATTCGGTGTAAACATGGCCAATGTCCCGATATTCAGAAGCTGTGGCTGCCACTAAACTCTTATTATAACTGGAACGTACGCTGACCTTGAGAGCACATACTACCTGGAGAGAGCAGCTCGGCTGAAGAGTGTGAGCAGAGAGGGAAATAGTAGCAGGATATTCGCACTCTTTCTACGTTAGGATCGTACGACAATCAAGACAGAATCGGCATATTATTATATTATTTATCTCTCTAGCACGTTTTCTACTCATGGGTAAGATCTCTCTCCAGGCTGACTATTCCCAAAGAGTTACTATTTGACTATTTCATTCCATAATAAGCTGGGTTTAGAGAGAGAGAGATAGCTCCCGATCCAGTCAGTTGGTATTTCTGTCTCTGTCGCGCATGCGCACTTCGGAGTATTGTATAGTATCTGCAAAAAGTTATCTGCGAAGTATTATTGGAGCGATGAAATAGAAGTCTTTAAGCAATATATTGTAACGCATCGCTATTGAAGACCCATTCGCGCTCATTCTTACTCATCGTCGAAAACATTGTTGTCATTGGAAAACGCGATTCGTCACTACTCCTATACCAAACAACTAACTGGAATGAAACTTTTTTTATTGGATGCAGTATTTTAGCAGAAAGTGGCTAGCTATTTCACCTTGTAAAAATTTTGAGAAAACTCCGAGTTTTGGGGAGTTTATAGTTGTTAGCCACTTTCTGTCAAAATACTGCATCCAATCGAAAAAGTTTCATCCAAATCGGATATGTGGTGTAGGAGTAGCGACGAATCGCGTTTCCGAATGATAACAATACTTTGAACAATAAATAACAATCGGTGCAAATGGATATTTAATAGCACCTCAAGTGCTATTAAAGACGCACGGCATTCAACAATGGGTACCCATGCATTCAACAATGTGTAATAATGGGGGATTTCGTGCGTTTTTAATAGCTGTATTGGACCCATATCGATCAGCAGGCAGCGCTCCCTCTTGCTGCCGCTAGGAGCGCGCTTGATGTATGCTTCGCGAATTGGCTCGAATCGGCGGCGTAAACCGACGCATATTTTTGGCGATCAGCTAGTTGGTTTAGGTTCTAGCTAATTATTGCCCGTGTCTATCGCTGTCAAAGTTTCATAAAGATTACATTTTTTCTACAAAATTTCGACGACGCATTTAAGTGCATACACACTTATCAATATTTATAATTACAAATAATAAAATAAGTGTACCAACATTCTGCGAAAAGGGAATAAACCATACAAATTTTAATATCTCTCCAACGATGAGCTTCCTCTTGTGAGTATTAGTACTCAATTGTACTTCGTTATAGTATATGATATACTTGTGTGTTAAATAAAGGGGAGAGATGGGAACAACAATTAGTTCTCTTGACTCCTTTTTCCATCTAATTTCTACTTTGGTTTTTTTTTTGTTCGGTCTGTTCTCTCTCCCTTTGCGCGTTCCTTTTGTTGAGTTTTCTTCTCAATTTTTGTTACACGTACGACGCAACGTAACACGCATTGTTATTTTTATTATAATGACGAATTGCGTGCGGTTTGAATAATCACATCATGAGTTAGTTATTTGCTGTGACACAACAATTAGTTATTTTCTTCTCATACTCTATCTCTTTGAATAAATAATATGATATCGAGGATATATCGAAGTGGAGTGTGTTTTCCTTGAAATCGATGTTTCGTCTATTCTGTGCATATTATACATATAATAATACACCAACATCGTATTTCTGTTAATGGAGAATCTCTTTTAGGTACTCGAATCTCGTTTGACAGCTCGGCGACTCTTTCTCTCTCCCTCTCTTTATCATGCTCGTTTGTCTGTCTCAGTTTCTCATTTTATACTCATGTCTTCTCCGTGTGCTAATTGAGGCTCTTGACCTGTACGCAAATCTACGAGTTAGATTTTTAATTTCATTCATTATACATTCGACATATACGGATACGTGAATGGTCTCTAGTTCTTCTTTCTCTGTATGTTTATTCCTCAATTAACTTATTATTATCACACCCAGCTCTGAGAGTTAGTAAGAACTTATCGAAAGTTGAAATAAGTTCTTCGATCTATGTAAATAACTGTTATTAATTCAAATGCAACAGTAATTAAATGTTTTATCTACTTTTTGTCATTATTATTCATTGATTCTTTTCTTCATTTGTTTGTTTTGATGCAGCGGAAGCCGATCTTCTAAAACATTTAAGCCCAAGAAGAATATCCCTGAAGGGACGCATCAGTATGATTTGATGAAACATGCAGCTGCGACACTTGGATCGGGAAATTTACGACTGGCAGTGATATTGCCTGAAGGCGAAGATCTCAATGAATGGGTTGCTGTCAATAGTAAGTTTATCTTCTAGATTTACCTCTTCAGTTACTCTCCATTTTTCCCTCAGGTGTTTTAAGTATCAGATTACGTTACTGGGAGGAAAAATAACGAGTCCGAACAGTTGTACATGCTTTGAAAAATTGTAGTTCCTAATTGTGGAAAATTGACGAACTATCGTTCCATGAACATTTTTTACAGCGAAAATCGTGCCTTCTGGTTTAACTCTTTGCAAATATGCATTCCCCAAAGTCATCGTCAAGAGATTCCGAATTTTAAATAGTTGGTCATCGGCAAACTACCCTTCCATGAACCTCTACCAGAAAAACAAGGAGTCAATTTTGTTTATCTGGTAGAATGCTCTTCAAGTATTACAGTTTGTCTAATCGGTTCGGTCACACAGCTGAAGGCGGAAGTACCCAAAATTGTCCTGGTTTGAATGGAGAACTGTGATATGACACGAGCGCTGGATTTTCTAAACCGAATACACAAGCTGTAATTTTACAAAAATCACTACAGGCATTTTCACGACATTACGTATGTTCAAGAATTGGTGATCAGTAATCTACCCTTGAATTCGGAGCTAGAGTAAAAAAATTCCATTCCATCTCCACGTATGGCCACATAATATGCAAATATGCAATTTGAAGTAAATCTGTCTGACTCTGCTGTAGCTTCAGATACAGTGAAGATACAATTATAACGTCTCGCCCAGTTTCTTCAGATTTCTGAATCCCTAGATTGCTAAAATTCATCGAAATATCTAGGTCGAGAATTTTCGCACTCAGATTACTCATTTTCTCTTTGGTCGCAGAGTTAGAATGAAGAAAGTAACAATAAGTGATTATCGAATCTCCAGATTCTGGGAAACACTGATGTGAAAACATTTTTCCTCACATTTCTCTCCCATTTAGACATTTATACTAACATAAATCAGAGTATAACCAGTTTTGACAGAAAACACTGTCGGTTTTTTCAAACCGATAGAAGCTAAATTTTCCTTTTTGGTTTTTGTCTCTGAAACTTCTCCTCGGTACTATCCATCCACTCATTTACATTATACGGAAAATCATCAACATAATATTTCATCAAGCTTCATATTTTTCTTCTCTGACTTTTGAATGAAGGTCAGAAAGAGCTGCCTTTATTTCTTATTTTCCTGACAGCGACTCTGAGGCAAAAATCATATCAATAAAATAAAATTAGAATTAATATTTCATACACTAAGCGTCATGTGTTTCTTTATCAGACTAACAGGAAGCGTTGGCTTTGTGGTCTGACTGTGCTCTGACGGTCGTTCATTATTATCAAGCGTCGAAATTTTCTCGAAATATGTGGAAGACAGGATCCATATCACAAATGAACGGTTTAAAGAGAAACGATATTTCGTAATGACACATTCATTTGAAGATAATTGAAATCTTGCCCTGGCATACCCGACAATGTCAGGGAATTTTAGATATTGAAAATTTTACAATCTTGTTCAATTTTCCCAGTTTCATCTGTCTTCATTGAGTATTCGTAAACGCTACTTGATCCGATTCCTCAGATCAAAATCCTCTAGAATACTGATTCGACAATGACAATAAGGGATAAACTTCTGAATGAAAATCTAGCAAGTCTTTTCTTTACAGCGGTTGATTTTTTCAATCAAATAAACATGCTGTATGGTACGATTACGGAGTTTTGTACAGAGGAAAGTTGTCCGATCATGTCAGCAGGACCTAAATACGAATACCATTGGGCAGATGGTCACACTGTCAAAAAACCAATCAAGTGTTCTGCGCCAAAATACATTGATTATCTGATGACATGGGTGCAGGATCAATTGGATGATGAGACACTATTTCCATCGAAAATTGGCTAGTATTAAAGTATTATTTAGTTAATACTACATATCAATGTCTAGCATTGTAAATCATTGGAGATGGGAACATTACAATTGGCGTTAGCATTGTTAGTTAAATTTCGCAAATGGACTAGGATCCTGGTTCATAAATAAATAGATTCTCTATTACATCCACAGGGGTGCCATTTCCTAAAAACTTTCTCTCTATCGCCAAGACAATATTAAAACGGTTGTTCAGAGTCTATGCTCACATTTATCATCAACACTTCAGCGAAGTTGTTCAACTCGGAGAAGAAGCGCATCTTAATACATCTTTCAAGCACTTTATTTTCTTTGTTAAGGTAAGATGAACAGTTTCATATCCAGATGTTATTTCTCATTACACTCTGACGATTTTGTTACGCCAAATACACTGGTAGGCAACATTTCTTACACTTTTTTTATCATCTAGACGAAAAAATTCGAGTTCTTCCGAATCTCTTGTTCTTATTCTTTGGTATGTGGTAATCGGATATTTTCGATATTTTTTCCAATTTTCTTCCCTGATTTTACAAATGAAACTGCAATTTTGTTCCGTTGAGCTTTACATCTTGAGTCTGCTGCACCAAAGTCTCCATTTCTCTTCTTTGGCCCGTTCAAAGCTGTTTTTGGATTACAGTATCGAGATTTAAAGCAGTGATAATTGTTTCCTAGGAGTTTAATCTAATAGACAGACGAGAATTAGCTCCCTTGGAAGAGTTAATTGAAAAACTGACTGCGAAGGATGCTCGATGAATGAATATCCTTTACTCTGACGACCGTCTGTGAAGCCTCTCCAAAGAATCTCATCAATGCTCTATTTCTGTTGAATCTATCCTATCTTTATGATAATTATGTGTATTATTTAACTAATCATATCATTGGCACAAAGAAAGTTTTTATATCTTAATTTATCGCAGGGATACTTATTGTCTTATGTCTTACGTCGTGTCTTAAGAAGTTTAGGTGCGAATCAAACTTTTCATAGGAGCAAATCAATATTGATATAAAATTCGTAAGGAATTTTACTATCTGTTTCATCCACTGGGCTTAGTATTATGACATGCCAACGTAGTTGGTTGGACAGAGGACAAATAATATCAATTCATTGAAAATGTGCTTCGAACAGATATAATGAGAGTAAGAATATAACTCGTCAAAGTCACGAAAATGGATTCTATGAAAAAGAGAACATAGATCATTGTTAAATAGATGAATTATTTTCAATGTTATGCTGCTCAGAATTTAATGAACAAGTTTTTTTTTTTTTTTTCTGCTTATTACGTAGACAAATTCTCTGCCAGCTTCTGTTATATATATACTATATTATTTTTTAAAAATGTAGGTCGTACGAAGAATTCTCTGTCGTAAATGTTTTTTTTCCGGTTTCTTCGTTTTTTACAAGAAGACAAACGGTTTGCAAATTTTTTACTATTTGTTTTTGTTTATTCGGAGAAGGTGAAGCCGTTTGGGAAAGGGTAAATATTTTCACGTTTTACAGCAAAGGAATTGATCGAATTCGACTTTTCTATTTCCTGAGACTGTTCAACTCAAAATTCATAACATTACTAAACCCCTTCATTAATGTATCTACTTGAAAAGTGAGAATTGCCTTGTAACAGGTGCAATTGAAACATCCACGTACATCTAACCAATTGGATAAGTTATCCAATGTGTTTTATGTTGTACAGTTGAAGTATACGACAGAAATATGTAACTGACTTATATGTGGAATATGTTGCACCATGTTAAGTATATAAGGGTATTAGCGTAATTTATATATTGTATCGATAATTTTTGTATTATATGCTTTTTATAAAGTGATCAGATCGATCGAAGTATACTTATTTTTTTTTTCTATTTGGCTCGGTTTTGAGAAAACCAAACTATTCAAGATTAAAATATTAACGAATAAGAGGAAATCCTGATTTTATTTCAACCAGAATTCAAACCTTGAATAAATAACTGGACATTTAGTCTTGCGACGTCTTGTAAAAATATTGGTGAATGAGCCTGGATATGGGATATCAATGTAATAAGAGGCCATAAGCTTTCTATTACAAAAATTCTTGTAGAATTTCGACTGCAGAAGCTTATGGACTTTTTTTCTTTTCAAATTATTTTCAATTGATATTTCTACAGGTTTCTACGATTTTTGTCACAAAAATATTTTCTTCGCTGTATTTTCCAGGAGAATTTTCATAACCCAAGACCCGTGACTAAGGTTTTGAAACTCTTAAGACAAGTGGAATCATTTTTCTGAACATACCTATTCCAAAAAATCTATTTTCATACTCACACTTGGTAAAGATTCAGTTTTGTTACGCATAAGTTTGCAATGTTTTGGGTTTTGGTTTGTAATTTTCTGCCTGATGAAGAAGCTTCATGGATTCTCATACCATAACTTGAACAGCGTTTATCCAATGCCTGTAAAAACCTAGAAAACTTTTACTTATCAGAAAATTTCTTCGATAATTAATGAGCCTCTCCAATGTTTCAGCTGGTTTAGTATTTCACGAAGAGTAAACCACTCCTAAGTTTTAGTGTACACCAGATTTCCCGATTGCAGGATTGCCAAAGATTCCAGAAGATTTTGGTAATCTCAGATGATTTTATAGATTTCAAACGATTTCAACGAATTCCGAGTGATTTCATGAGATCTTAAAGATTTCAGGTAATATCATGAACAGGTGTATACCAGATTTGAAGAGTGGTTTATTCCTTGGTCTTTCAGGGACATATTTCAATTTGGAAGAAGATTAAAACTGTATGACTAGCATTAATTGAGTTTCGACAACATTTCGTTTATCTAATTAAAATATATCTTCGATACACTAGAAGTAGTTGAAGATCATTCACCTGGAAAAACTCTTGATGCTAAATGAATTTCGTTTCCGGATTCTAGTAGACAACCCTCTTGAAGAGAAAATTGTAGTTAGTGAGTGATATTCGGGGAAAGGGCAATATCAAAGAGAAAAAGTTATGGTATTAGTTTCCGATTTATTTAGAGAATCCAACTCACAAAATTATGCTAGAGTCTTATTACATGGAAATTTATGATTGATGGATATGGATGAATAATCATACGCATGGGACTTACAATTAATTGTATATAAAGATGAACATAAACGTGTTTATTATTAGAGTATTGTACAACAGGTGTTTACTTGATTAGCTTTTCTGAGCGACTAGCAATGCCCTGGGCTAGAAAGACTAGGTAGCAAAGAGGCGCCAAGGTACTAGCAGTGCCTGTAAGGCACTAATATTCGAATGTTAGTTTCTATGTTCTAACAATGATGATAATGAGAACGAATTAACGGAAGATTATCGTGACTTTTAAGGTATTATTTTACTATTTTAATTTATCATGCCTGGCAACAAGCAACAACAAAGTTTTATTTACCAACAAGAATTTATTTCTGTTGTAGAATTTCTACTGTATATACGCGTAATAAGCTAACGATGAAATGAAATCTAGTAAAGAACGTTTTCATGCCGAATAATAATAATAATAATAATCAGTGATAATAATAATTAATATATTTCAATGTGGTCGATTCTTTTCAATCTGTTTTAACGATTTATATTTTTTAAGCATTTACAGATTACAGTTAAGCGATAAAGGAAGAAAGAGAGAAATGTGAGAGAAAACGAAACGAGCGAACAGTGATTATCTACTTCTATTTTTTAGCTTGTATTGCATACATACCTATGGCAATACTAATAATTAGATGAAGAGCACATACCTACGTACGATACACTATTCAACTTATAGTAATTATTATCATGCTTATTATATCGCCCGGAAGACATTTTTGCTCATAAATAATTATTATTTCTATGTTTCTGCTTGACGGTAAATAGTAATAGAAATAATAATGCTTATTATATTATAATGTATTACTAAACTATAATATACATTCCCAGGAAAGAATGATTAGATTTGATCGGGTCTGAAATGAGCATGGCGCTAAATCGAGCGAGATCAGTTTAGATTTGCTCCGATCAGAGTAGATTTGTTGTTATAACTGAACGGAATCACGTTAAATATCGTTAGATCTGAACAGAAACCAGAAAAACGGAATTGAGCACATTGAGGTTTAGATCGGACTATATTTGATATGATGAGACCCAATTGGATGAATTTTTCATCTGATCCAATGTAATTAGATCTGAATGAATGATTTAATCATTTTTGTTCAGGTTCTTTGTGAATTTATGCATCAATTTTGAAATCATGCTCATTCAGTTACCCGTAGTAGCAAGACATTCGAAATATTTGAATATTTCTAATCATCTGTACTCACAGGAATATGAAAGCGAAACAAAACAATATTATCGGATACGAGAAACGTGATCATTTTTTTACAATATTACAAATAGAATCATAAGCTTGAGTTGTCGCTTAAGAAAAGTAAAAGAAAAGAGGTAAAATGTAACTGAACGTCAAATTAGACGAAAAAAGGCCTGACTATCTGAAAAATTCCTGTAAAGCTGGATTTTGGTACATACACGTCTTTTTTGATGTTACAAATAAGTACACAACAAAATCCAAAATATATCAGCATGGCATTCAGAGATATTGAAGGCCAAAGGTCACTAAACCTGGATTTTCGCGAACAACTCACTTTCCATGCATCGCACGTCGATGAAGACTATTATAAAAGTGTTAGAAAACATTATTACCTACAAGATTAGTTATATGCATTTTTTCCATAAGTCTAATCCTTTTCGAGATATTGCGTGGAGAAGGTGTAACATTGAATTCATTTACCGAATAACGCTGTATAAACTGCGAAGCAACACGCGTAGTGCACTTTACGTGGAAATGGAAAGATGTTTAATATTAATGAAACAACTATTCATAGAAAGTATTGTTTATGGTTACAATATTGTTTATAGATGACGAATAACAAATTATTGCGTTCATTTCCACACCTCCAACGAGGTAGAATAATTATAAGAATTATAATTCGTAAATTATAATTATAGATATGATGATTTAGTTAATGTATGTGCAGCCTCTACTTTGGAACACTATATTCACGGAACCAAAAAATTGCAAGGTTCAATAAAATATTTATTTTTATTGTTTAAGAAACACATGATGCGGTATCTATTGAAACGTTGAGTCGTTTGGTTAAAACTATCATTTGTTAGAGCGGCGTGGATACAAGTATTTTCACAGCGCATAGTACTCAAAAATTCCACGTCACTCAGAATAAAAATATTTTTGCTATGTCAATCCTAGATAGTTGAGTTAAATATTCCATTTGATGGTTTTTAATTATTAATTATGCAAACTGTTCTATATAATACAATTTCATGGAAAATAAATAATAACACGTTCATATGAATGCGATAGTTTTCAACCATTTCACTTACCGTGATAAGCTTCGAACATCTACGTGTTAATCTAGAGAAAGAGGCGCAAAATACGATTACATGATTAAGTAAACTTACCTGTGTAAGTGATGTTCTATCATGATTATATGAAGCGCCTCCTCCGAATAGATGAATCCCACCCTCGGGGACCATTCCAACATTTGTTAGATATCCCAAAATTATTACGACAATACTTTAAAGAAATTACCATACAACAAATCACGGGCAAGATGCTATTTGAAAAAAAATGACTACCTGAACCCTCCGTAGGCACCCAGGGTAAAATCGACCCTACCTGAGCAGTATCATCTTGAACTTTTAGTCGAAGATGTCAAGTGTTGACGAAGTTATGATTTTTGGAGTAAAAAGTGTTTTGATTTTTTTTACGTGGTGCAATTTGATTTTTCATAAATCGATTTTTCAACGTCATGTAGAATGTTCAAAGCATGTTTCATAATGTTTTTTCTGACTATCGTTTTTCAAAAATTAACTGGGTAGAATGGGCCCAGTGTGATTAACGTGAAACTCTCCGGTAGTGTGACTACGGAGGGGTAAATTAATGTTGCTGTATGTTCATTTCTTCAAAGTATTGCCGTAATAGTTTTGGGATCTGTAACAAATGTAAGAATGAGTCCTCAGGGTGGGATTGATCTATTCAGATGAGGTGCTTCATACAATCACGATGGAACTTTACTCACAGGTGAGTTCGTTTAATCATGTAATTGTATATTTTGCCCTTTTCTCCAGATCGACACATAGACGTTTAAAGCTTATTACGGCAAGTGAAATGATTGAAAACCATCCGGATTTCCTAGGATTGTGCCTAGCGAAAATATTTTTATCCTGAGTGACGTAGAGTTTGTGAAATTTAGCGAAGGTTTCTGAGTGGATATGCCCAGCCTGCGGCTTTCCTCGTAATATTAATGTTGACCTTCTCCCTGCTAGCAGCAAAAGTCGATGCATGACGAGTACTATGTGCTGTGAAAATACTTATATCCACGCCACTCTAACAAATGATAGGTTTAACCAAACGACTCAACGTTTCAATAGATACCGCATCATGTGTTTCTTAAACGATAAAAATAAATATTTTATTGAACTTCGCAATTTTTTGGTTCTGTGAATATAGTGTTCCAATGTAGAGGCTGCACATAAATTAACTAAATCATCATATCTATAATTATATTTATAATTCACGTATTATACTTGTTATAATTATTCCACCGCATAGGTGGGGTCGAAATGAATGCACTATTTCGTTATTTGTCAGCTATGAACAATATTTTTCGTAAATAATTGTTTTATTTGTGGCCGATTGCTCCATGTTTCGGTAGAAATTTATTCTTTCGGTAAATGCCTTACCAGCCAATCAGAGTAACCGGCGAAGCATTTACGAAGAGGATAAATTTATATCCGAAGGTGGAACATTTGGCCCTTAAACAATAAACAATACTTTCTATGAATAGTTGTTTTATTAATATCAAACATCTTCCGTTTTCACGTAAAGTGCATTACGCGTGTTGCTCCGCAGTTTATACAGCGTTATCCCGTAAACGAATTCGATGTTACACCTTCTCCACGCGGTATCACGAAATGGATTAGACTTATGGAAAAAAGGCATATAACCAATCTTGTAGGTAATAATGTTTTCTATAACTTTTATAATAGTAATAGTTCATCGACGTACGATGCATGGAAAGTGAGTTGTTCGCGAAAATCCAGCTTTAGTGACCTTTGGCCTTCAATATCTCCGAATGCCATGCTGATATATTTTAGATTTTGTCATGTACTTATTTGTAACATCAAAACAAACGTGTATACCAAAATCCAGCTTCATAGGAATTTTTCAGACCAACAATCTTTCTTTGACTGGCCTATAAGTGTATCCGTAAATATTTATAAATTCAGGGTTTTTTTTGTTCATTATCTTGCTTGCCGATTATATTGTAACGAAATATTTGGCGTGAGTTTTTACACAGACAATTCGGAGAGATGTTTTTATGCTTTTTTTGTTCTGGGAAAGCGTGTGATTGAATTTCACTTCTCATACATAATTATAATCAGTGCTGGCAACTTACTGTTATTCCGTGTAATACCAAGTTACGATTGGAGGGGGGGGGGGGGGGGGGGGGGGAATAATGAATTTCTTCTATATTTTCTATATTTTTTTCTGTATCTCATATTCGTTCAGCGCAAAAGTCGTCCTTCTGACGGCATTATAGACGGAGAGCTAGCCACGGAAATAGGGCAGCAATTTATAGAACGATTAAAACCACCTAATCAGTCTGCCTTAACATCATTATTAATTGATTCGGGCGCCTGGCAGCTTTTCATTGGTGGGGGTGGGCGTGGTACGGCCGTAAAGGGGTTGAAAAATCAATTGAAGGTGTTCAATTTATAGAGCGCTGGTTTTTGGTGTGATTGTAGCTAATTATGTTAAAAATTCGAAAATAATATTGCCAGGCGATTTTTTTGGTGGAAAAAGAGAGCCAGGTGACGTTAAAGGTGCGTAAAAAAGTGCCGAAGTCGTCTCATTTATAGAGGGCTGGGACTAAATTTATTCGTTACATTTAACCCTCAGGATAGTGTGTGTAAAATGACAGGCGGAAATATTGAGCCGAACACCTTGCCAGGCGCCGATAAAGAGCGAGAAATGCGCGCGTGATAGTCAATCAGATGCTACAGTTGTTTTTTAATATGAACGTTGTACGTCATTCTATTGTTATGGATTAGAGGGAGAACATTTTTTATTGATTATTGTTTATTATTTTTAAGCAGTCTTAACATTTACAATGTTAATTGTTTATCTTTTATCAATTAATATCATGCAATTTTATTTGTTTATTTAATTTCATGCACGTACGTAATTGTACATGAAAACACGGTAGCTGAAACGGCTAGATATCTTGATAATTATTCTGAATATTTAAGTATGAAAATTACCGTTATAACTGTTCATGAAAAAAAACTATCAATACTCCATAATAAGAATAAAAATTTATTAAAATTTATTAAATTGTATAAAATTTTAAAATTTCTGAATTTATAAAATTTTATAAAAATTTTTCATTTATAAATTTATAAAATTTATAAAAATTA
This sequence comes from Phymatocera aterrima, assembly GCA_963170745.1. Classification (NCBI taxonomy): domain Eukaryota; kingdom Metazoa; phylum Arthropoda; class Insecta; order Hymenoptera; family Tenthredinidae; genus Phymatocera; species Phymatocera aterrima. Next base: position 536,857 of record OY720660.1, read on the forward strand.
AAATTTATTAAAAAAAATATTTTAAGTATGAAATATTAATATCAAGGTTTCTTGGACTGTTTGCTCCTCTATCCGATAATTCTCGTAATCTGTACGATGAAGTAGAACTTTTCGCTATATATTGAGTTTTAATTTTAATTTTAATTTTAATTTTTTTTTTATTTTTATTTTATATATTTTTTCTTTATTTTTATTATATAGAATTGATATGTTTTTTTCATAACGAGTTATAACAGTAATTTTCATACATTAATATTTAGAATAATTATCAAGATATCTAGCCGTTTCTGTTACTGTGTTTTTGATTGATTGGTAAAAAATAAACAATTAACGTAGTGAATGTTAATACTGCTTAAAAATAATGAATAATAATGAATAAAAAATGTTCTCCCTTTAATCCATAACAATGGAATGACGTACAACGTTCATATTAAGAAATAACTGTAGCATCTGATTGACTATCGTGCGCGCATTTCTCGCTCTTTATCGGCGCCTGGCAAGGTGTTCGGCTCAATATTTCCGCCTGTCATTTTACACACACTATCCTGAGGGTTAAATGTAACGAATAAATTTAGTCCCAGCCCTCTATAAATGAGACGACTTCGGCACTTTTTTACGCACCTTTAACGTCACCTGGCACTACTTTTCCACCAAGCAAATCGCCTGGCAATATTATTTTCGAATTTTGAACATAATTAGCTACAATCACACCAAAAGCCAGCGCTCTATAAATTGAACACCTCCAATTGATTTTTCAACCCCTTTACGGCCGTACCACGCCCACCCCCACCAATGAAAAGCCGCCAGGCGTCCGAATCAATTAATAATGGTGTTAAGGCAGACTGATTAGGTGGTTTTGATCGTTCTATAAATTGCTGCCCTATTTCCGTGGCTAGCTCTTAGGCTATTACGGGATCGCACGCATTAATCAGCTTTTAATTGTTCAAATTTTCGGTTGATTACCATTATTAATTTTGCTAATTGAAAAATTACCAAAAATTCGGCGAAAACAAAAAATAGGATACAAATTCATGAATTTGCGGTTGCAGCGGTCAATCTCCGAGTTTTACAATTCCACATACGGAGGAATCCGAGTGTTGCCGTAGCATCACAAGCGACACAAGAATTGCGAGCGCTGATTATAATAAAGATTAATCAATATCCCGCACTCCAATCATCATTCGTGCATTTGGTACCTAAATTGAAAACTGTAGAGATAGGTACTGAGATGGTAACAAAATATTTCTCTTCAGCTAGCAGTGAGAGTATTACGATCTTCTTCCATGCTGGGGTTTCGTTTTTTTTTTCTTTGTTCCAATTGGCGTTGCAATAGTTCTACTTCGTCGATCGGGCTTACCTAATTCCAGTTTCTTGATTCATTGTAAGGCCAATGAAGGACATGGATGCAAATTTTGACAGCACGCTTCTCAAGTACTATAGTAAATAATGGTGAAAAAAAATAAATCACTTTATTCTCATGCGGTTCACACATTTTTACGAAAAAGTACAAATCGGGAAAGGCTTCTGCAACAGTTCAGAAGCGAGGGGGAGTGAAACGATTACTGTCATATTGCTTCTGTGCACTATTGATGACATAAACAGTAAACTACAATTTCTGATTATTTTATGGGGGATAATATAGGGGATATGTGCTAGTGAATTGCTAATTCTTATTGGTGCTATGTATTTACCCGGTTTCACTCTGAGAGAAAAATATAATTTATAGTTATCGACACCCATTCAGGAGTTCGTCGATGACTGTTGTTGCATCGCCCTATCCGACTACGCAGTTCAGTTTGGTTGCAGCACATTCGTCCTTTTAGTGTATCGAACATGCGATAGCTATTGGTGCAAGAATTTATACAGGGTGGCCCATTTAACTCTGCCACCCCGAATAACTTGGTTATTATTGATTGTACCGAAAAGCGTTGTATGGAAAAGTTTTTGCATTTGAAGGGGAAAGTGAGTTTTGGAAGTGAATGTCATCTGGAGGTCATATCTTATGAGATTTCGGTGGTCGCGATGGTTTTTAAATGGAATTACCCATTTTCTTGCTTACCACATGGAAGCTGACATCGAAACGCGTCCAACCACGTTCAACACCATGACCTTCGAATGACCTTCGGCTCCAAAATTCATAATTATGTAATGGATGTGGGAATTCGAGGAGAATAAATTGTAACGGCATATTCAATACTTCTTTAACGTCATTCATTCTATCAAGTGCTCAAAATGTTGTCCATCAACCCGAATGTACTTGTCAATACGTATAGGATATCAGGTAGTCTATTCACTTCTCCAAATACCAAGAATCGTAGGTTCCGTTTCCCGGAAAATGGATTGGCCGAGGAGCACAAGTTTGTTGATCCGCTCGTTCTCCTGACTTAACACCTTTTGATATCTTTCTCTGGGGAATGATCAAGGATATTGTGTACCGAGACGTCCCAACAACACGGGAGAATATGAAGGAACGTATCATCAATGCGTGTGCAAGTATTACAATTTATTCTCCTAGAATTCCCACCTCTGTTGCTTAATCATGAATTTTAGAGCCGAAGGTCATGGGGTTGAACATGGTTGGTCGTCTTTCGATGTCAGCTTCCTTATGGTGAGCGAGAGAATAAGTTGTCCCTGCATTAAAAACAACATCGCGGCCACCGAAATCTCATAAGATATGACCTTCAGATGACATTCGCTTCCAAAACTCATTTTCCCCCTTCAAATGCAAAAACTTTTCCCCATGACACTCTTCGGTACAATCACATTAACCAAGTTATTCGGGGTGGCAGTTAAATGGACCACCCTGCATACTGACTTTGGAGAAAAGATACGAAAACGATTATCATTTACTTAGTTCTCTGCTATAAAAAGGCGGCTGAAAAATGCGAATTCATAACAGCATAGAATTCGGTCTAGAATCAATTCCATCTATTTTTCTCTTTGTTTGAGAAACGTGCTTCAGTTGGATTCTGGTGTAATTATTCATTCAATTCTTTTTTTTCCTTATGTGTAGCAATTTGCAATATATGGCGATTTCGTTTGACGCCACACGATGTGCACTGAGTGCAGCTTTCCTAGTTTAGTAGGATGCTCATTGGTTGGAAACTAAGAAAACTGCACTCAGTGCACATCGAGTAGTGCCAAACGAAATCGCTAATAGATATACATGTGTATACCCATAATACTTATGCATACGTATAAACAAGCACGCATCGTCATGTTATTATCATTACAACTGGCAATTTACTCAAGTCACAGCTTTACTTTTTCTTTAAGGGGAGTTTGGAGTCGCGGCTGGCAATCTAACCTAGCTAACATAGGGAATATTCATTTTCCTTCGAATTCGATCAATGTTCTCAAGGAGTGAAATAATTAGCCACTTTCTGCCATTATGCTCAACAAATTCTCGAAGTTTCATCACAATCGATCGAGTCGTTTGCGTAAATCTACGATTCTCATTTTCGAAACGGTTTCTGTACATTAAGATAGCGAGTCCAAATTCCCCTTAAGCTCTAATCTTTATTACTACGTTAAATTATGTTGTGAATGTATAGGGATAGATTTATGCAATGTCAATAGTATTTTCTCATGTAAACAAAAAAAAAATAAAGATATCTATATCTAAGGACGTAATACAATATACGAGCAACCTTTACTTTACAGACATGGTCACTCCGTGATTATGTCCTCTAGTCCTACTTATTCTTGCTATGTTTTCTCAGTACAGATTATACTATGTTTTTTCTCCGTTGAGTTGCATTCGGCTAAAATATTGAAATTGTGAATAGATATTATAATGCGACGAATTGTCAAAGATATACTTTCGGCGGCTTCGGGTCAGAATTATATCAAAAGAATTGTTTCCATGTGGTTTCAGGAAAGCTAACGAAGGTTTTATGTTATAACAATCTGATTTTGAATATTCCAGGCTTGTTCCAATCAGTGACAAGATCTCTTCGAATTAGCTGAAAGATTTAGGAAAAGACGCTCATAAGTAATTTTTGGTCTGCGACCACCGTTCATAATGTAAAGCCAAATCAATGCGAAATTATAATTTTCCCCTTGATATGGCAAGATTATTTCTCTCCAAAATAAGACACGCTATGTTGACTCCGCCTATAGTTTATAATTATTCGACCGTGAAGGGTACAACAGTGCCAAACATTTACGGATTTCGACTGTAGTGTGACGTCGGAGCGGACGTTCTCGCATAACTGCAACTAGCACATGACTACCAGAAATATCGCAATGAATTACCCTGACCCACAATCAGTAGTTATGGGTCACCAATTATCGGCTAATGGCCAATTTCTTCACCTCCGGATATCTGGTGGGTAATCATATCTGCCGGATAACTGCGAGTAACAGCCAAACAGTGGTCAGGTTTACGGCCGATTTCTTCACCTCTGATGAAATTTTATCCTCCGGATGAGTTTCTAATCCTGAACTGTGATTGGCTGTGACTCCCAGTTATCTGGCGGATGGGTTTATCCAACAGATATCCTGAAGTGAAGAAATCGGCCATTAGAAACTTATCTGGAGGATAAAATTTAACCGGAGGTGAAGAACTCGGGCATAATTACTGAAGTATACTGGACAAGTATAAGGATATTTAATACAGGGTTGCAAATAGCGCATTAAATTTATAATTGGATTAGTGCTCGAATTAAATTTTTTTTTACTTTTCAATCCCAGAAAAACGAATTGAAAAAACTTCCTAATTTTTAATCAGATATTTTTCAATTAAAAACCGAATTAAAAATGTTCAATTCCGAACACCGGATTAGAGAAGATTTTTTTAAGTTTTAACTTCATATGTTTTGATTAGAAATTGGATGAAAAATTTTCAATCCTGAATACTGGATTGAAAAATAACTTTCTAATTTTCAATCCGATATTTTTCGATTGAAAATTGAATTCAAAATTTTCAATCCCGAATACCCGATTGAAAAATGCGTTTCCAATTCCATCTCTTTCAATTAAAAATTTTCAAATGTTTTCTGCAGACCGGATTGGAAATAGTATATTTCGATACTAGAGCCCAAACGGGCGGTTTGCCCACGCACGCTACAAGCGTGTGGAGGCGCAAACGTTCCGAGGGGCTAGTGATGTGCCTTCACACTCGAGTAGTGTCCATACCACCCTTTTCGCCTCGTGTATCGTATACTATTTTTTGTTACACCTCATGCAAGGCCCCGCGAAACCTGATAATTGGACGAAATGTCAATGCTAATTTAACAACAGACTGACGAACTAACTCACTAAAACGTTGGATTGCGGAAGTAGCGAATGAGACCTTTGTGTACTAGTGACAACGTTTTGCGCACCGCTGTAGAGATTTTGCACACACCGCTCTCGCGTATAGTCGCGGGATAAACCATTTCGGATATCTGCGAACGGTACGCAACCGAACGCTTTGCTTGCCGGTGTAACAAAAATTACTTTTTTGAGAAAAAGCCGAAGAAAAACTCAGATATTGGACCATTTCTGTGAGTTTTATTTCGAAGCAATTGATGTGCTGCAAGTTCCATGGCCATATTTGTCAACAATGTTACAAAAAGCTTCAAAAAAAAATTTCAACTTTTTAACTTAAATTTTACTACTCCTGAAACTTTTTCTCGAAACAAGAAACCTGTTTTTGCCAAATATCCCCACAAATATAAGTTTCTCGGCAAAACATGAGTTCACCAAAGTTGTGGGTCCTGCCGAGACGCGTATTTTACTTACTTTTCTCACTTTATTTGACCAATCGGTCAAGTGGGAGGCCTGTTATAAATATGTTACTCATTCGTTAGGCCAGTCTCGCCAGGAAATGGACGAAGTGGGTATGTTGATAATGGAAAGGCTTCATCGCCAACAATAACATAGGAAGGACTCGGCCCTCCTTCGTAGTACAGTACAGGTTCAGCTTCATGAATTCTCATCTGCCTATCTTTTAGTTTGTGACCCATGATTGAATTCTCAAATATTCCACCATCACTTTGGCGACCATAGGCCCCGATGTCAACAAAAACAAATACGTACTTCGAGTCACACGCTACCAATAAAACTATACTTTGACTGACCTTGTGTTAATTTGATGATCCAGCGTTCGCCGGACACTGAAATCTTTTTAAGTTCATGATTTATTGATATGAACCTATTTAACTATCGGGTTCGTCTTTTATGTTATAAAAATATCAAGATGATGGATGGAAATTCATTACATTCAATATTTTTTAATAAGAATAGAGGTCAGTCATGCTTGGTTTGGCGTGCTTGACATTGCAAAAGTATAGCCCTAATTTTTAAAAAATCACATGTCTGAATCACCCACCACATGTTTCCCATCCAACGCACCTATACTATAATGCGGAACCTGGCATTTCGAATCGAAACTATTAGTTGTCTCGCCATTCCCCCGCTACGCACGGTACAAATAATTTCGGAGATGGTATATTCCAGATTATCTCACATGTTTCCGAAATAATGTGGCAGACATTTGTTAGTACAAGAAGATATGTGTATGAGATTGAGGTCATACCATCCCCGGAAGCAAGGTATCTTGAATGAGGGACAAGGAGTGCATATTTGAACAAAAATCCGATGCACCATGTATATATTACTGAATGTATCAACTAACTTGAAGGGTATAATAGTTGACATTAATATGGGTATATTATGTCAACATATACCTCAATGTCATTCACAAGCGTTCTTCTGCAGGTATAGATTAACGGACAACTCATTGTTTCTCTATTTGTGAACTGATCATTCCCAATAAATCTGCAAATTCGCCCACGTTCATACGAAAGAAATTTCTAAGGCGCAAATTTTCTAGCTTCAAAATTGGAAACGTAACATCACAACATGGTGAAATTCTGCTCCTAGACGAGCTTCAAATATTTTTACAACCCAGTACTTCTTTTTTATTAATTTTTCAGTTTTTGTATAAATGAAATTGAGGCCATTGCAATGGCAGCTAATTTCTTTTTACGACTTTCAAAATTGGTGTGGTTGATTATAGTACCACATTCCACAAACCAATCGTTATATTCTTGAATATAAGTCATTATTAAGGGTATGGCTATAAGTAAGTTAAACCATATTTTTATAATGTTATAAATGTGACAACTAGTTTTTGAATTCAAATGAATGTAGCGGTAAAACGCTATACCCAATCATGTACCCGAGGTCAACCCACGTTCGGACAGTCGTACCCACGGCTGCGTTCAGGTTCGGGATTTTCAGTTTTGTTTTCAGTGTCCAGCGTACCGGAAAACGATTCGTATGTATGGTAGTTGGTCGTTTGGCTTGAAACCAGCTTCAAGTTTGAAGCGGTATACTGCACTACTACTTTCCGGAATAACTCACCTAGATGCTTGTTTCCAGGGAATCAATTTTTTCCGTAAACCCCCGGATCACATAAAAATTATAACAAGATTTTGCAGCAAACAACTCAGAGATTTCGGAGAACAATCTTGCACTTATCTCGCCAATGAATAAGTAAAACAGAGCATGATCAATATTTCCATGAGCTTCACAAGCTGCGACTGTCAACGAAAAATTGATGTGACCTGTAACCTTGAAACATTCTGGAAGTCGACTGGACTTGCTACAGACGATCATGTACGCGGGTTCGATGTACGCTTGGGAATGGTTAAAGCAGCTTGCACAAATGAACGAGCAAAAATTCAGGAAATCAACGAAATCGATGGACTCAATACACAAAGAGGACCATCGAAGATCCTACGACCTCCAGTGGACCTTCTCTGACCTTGTTCTCGTCACAACTTGCTTCCAAATTGACATCATATACCTGTGCAACATGGGTTACATGTTAAAAGATAATCAACGTACGTTATACCTATAATATGTTGTTTAGTCCGCTCTCATTGTTTTCTTGAGGATCGAGATCGAACTTTCACCATACATTGAGTACATAGCACGGCACCTAATGTGCTTTAATCCAACCGGTTCAACGCCACATGAAGTTTACAAACGTCAAAATACTCGAAATCAGAAAAGATCAAAAACAGAATTATTCAATTATTCCTGATTATAACCTGATTTAGGATTGCCATCTCAGTCAACGTGTGGTCCAAAATCGACCCACTGGCAGTACTGCTTTTTGATTGATATTTCTCGGAATAGATCCAGGCTTTCTCCAGATTATGATAATGTACATCACGTGGGGTCCTGCCTTGATCTATATGGAGATTTTCCTCGGGCAGTATGTTCAGCGTGGTTGCCTCTATCTGAAGAACATGTCACCGTTAACTTGTTCCACTATTGGATATGCAATGCTTTCGATGACGTATTGCTACTCCGTTGCCACCGTCGGTCGTCTAGCAGACAGCTATATGTTCTTCTTTAGGTTTGTTACTTGCATATTCGTTCATCGCTCTATTTTGTTAGCCGATCTTTGATTGAATGCTGCTAAAATACTTTGGTTTCAACGAAGGTCGTTTAGCTCTGAATTACCCTGGATGGTCTGCCCAAAAGACTCGACTCCAGCTACATGCATTGATCGAGCATTACTCGTAAATTGCTACTTAGAAAATAAACAAGACAATTGCTATTCGAAGCTCGGACCAGAACTTCTTTCAACTAGGATTTACTACAAGTTAGTCAACCCACATTCATGAATCTCATCCAGAAAATGGCTCGGAAGTCATGAAGTTACGAGGCAACCAGCGAATGACAATTGTGTCTGTTTGATATCTATTTTCTATACAGAGCCACGCACTCACCACTCGCCAATAGAACAGCTCTCCTTCTATTCGGATGGTTCACGATCTACATCGCTTTGAAGCGGACTCTCGGTGACACACGCATTGTGCGCTTACGATTTGTATATTGACCAAAGTCGACGCATTTCAGGTTTCGAATTTGATCAACACGATATACAAAATTGACATTTTCATGGAAATAGATTATGTTCTCTAAGGATTGCTCTGTCGGATTTGTTCCTGAGGTCATCAGATCTTTGAAAGTCATCCAAATTTTGCTACGTCCCATGACTACCTAATTGTCTAATGTATTACCATCTTTCGTTTCTTTTTCTTCATCGTTGTCTTCCTTCATCTTTTCACAGTTGGTAAAGAGGCTACTGCTGTTTATGCTGGTACTTTTCCTATGTCTATTGACACCTCTGATGGTTCACGTAAGTCGCGGACTCTCCGTAGTCCCATTTTTCACTGTGAGACACGGTGCAGTCGTGAGTATAGAGGTGAGTGATAGATGTGCCCCATGAATCTCGAACTATGGAAGAAGCGCTGTGCCCGATTGTGACGCTCGATCTGCGTTCATAGACCTGGATAGCAGCCTTCAAGAGTTTCCTGAGGGACCACGCCGTTGTTCGTGGCGGGTGGCAATTGATAGGCTCCCACATAAAGCGGGGTCCAGCGGCCGCAAACCTAACAATTTACACCTGTGCCCTTACTTATATGGTTACCGTCATTAGCCAGATTTTTTCTACGGGAATACTGGGCGTGTTATTCTTTTACATGAAAATCACACACGTTGAAGAGGAACTATATTTCCCAAGCAAGGATAATGAATGACTGAACGGCTCAGACGTATCTGAGGCACTAGAACCTAACGCGAAACTGCTGTTCTTGTTATAGAATACGCGAAGCTGTTCAATTTCTATCCTTTCGCACTGGGAATGTTGCCAGTCCGACACGTCTGGAGTTTGATCTTCTTCGCACTTGTTGCTATTTCATCGATGTCGTACACGGTAATTCTAGCTATGTATAAGGAAGATCTTTACTAGCACAACAGAGCATCGTGTCAAGCTACAGGATCGTTTGATTTTTCACAGATCGTGAACATGGTAATTCTTGAAGAAAGCATGTATGACAATTTTCCAGTGTTGATGCGTTACCGGAGCTACGTGAAAGTGATACTTTGCATCTTCGGATTTATCATCGGCGCAGTTACCAATCTATTGGTCAGTATAACACATGATGAACTAGATGATTAATTCTGAATTCGTTTGATGGCTCGATAATTCCATATAGACTGGACCAGATAGCTACGAAGACGACGTTGTACTGCTAATTGCATCCCAGTTGACACAAGTCGTCGTATTGATCCTCACTTTCAGCATTGGGTAAGCAAATTCGCTATGTATATTGACCATGCGTGAAGCTATCGATTGTAACATCTGAATGGAATGGATATTCGTCGCGAAATTTTTCTAACCCTTGTGTTCATGGCCCAAAGTTAACCTCACAATGCTAATACAGACCTACAAAGAACATTGAATTGATTTGGAAAATCCGAGTAGTGCGCTTTTCTGAAGTACAATAAAATATCTTCAAATATGTATGTATCCATAGTTGTTGGAGATTTTACACGGGCGTTCAGCTACTATCGTTTCGATAACCAGAATAATGTGGTCCCAATATAAACAGATACGATTGCCAAATTATAGATTATTGATTAGTGATGAACGGATTGATACAAACAGGTACATTTATGGTATCGAGCGATTTTCCGATGACATGAATTTTCTGAATGGAAGTCAGCCGACCACGTACTGGAAAATATGCTGGATGACTTTGCCATTCGGAATATTGGTAATGATGGGCATCACGAAAGGTCACAAACTCGTTATACGGTAGCCCATTACAATGATTTAGATTTTGATCGGTGGTGACATGATCGCCATCAAGTTCCCGCGAAACAATTTGGCCGAAATGTCGTCGGACATTGCGTACGTTGTTCTACTAGGTCTGGCGATACTGCGTGTGCTATACCAAATTGGCATGTCCATAAAAGCGAGAGTGAGTCTACCTTTGGATCCTTTTAGAAAATTTACATCATTCTACTGTGCGGAATAATTATACACCTAAAGATCCTTGTGAACGTAGAAATTAGAATGTTACAGGTATTTTATTCCAAGCCACCCCGCTATGGGGGCCGCCGCTTCCAGAGGACCGTAGATTGCGTAACACATACAACCCACGGGAAGAAACGAAGTATTGGCGAAGGAACACCATATGTACTCACCACTGCCTTTTAAACAAAGACATTATCCACTCCATCATTTTTCGTGAGGTGGATTCGAGGACCAGCGAGGCACGAAACAGTGACACGTGTGTTTCCACGTATAATATTCCTAGAAGCAATTCAATAATTCGTGATTAAAAAATGGCTGACCACAATTAGGTCCTTACAGGTTGCAGCCTGATTTCACCACAATACCGGAGCAGTTGAAACAAAATCAGGTTGCCATCGCTATCGACAAGGTGTCCATCGCTCAGTTGGAGACCTTCGAGCACCAAGTGGAACAGAAAGTGAAAACTCTGAAGCAGATGGAAGAAGCAGAGATCAACTCGCATCATGGGCAGGCCATGGTGCAGAAAAAGAGAATAAAAATTACAAAATCCATGGAGCAATTGAATGGCCAAGTAAAGCGATGATGTGACAACTTTTAAGGTTTAAATGCATAGCTTGCCTTTCAAATCGGTTGACGAGATGGTTCCATTCCACAGATTAACCGAAAAATCAAGCCTGCACAAAGAAAGACCAGGCTGGAAACAGCGCACGACCTAACACAGGTGCAGCGGACAACGACGAAAACGAACCAGCGGCAGGTACCAATTTTTGCGCCCGAAAAGACGCAGCGACCCGTAAAAACGTGGAAGGCACCTGTCTTAGCGGATCGTAAGAGTAAAAAAGACACGAACCCTACCAAGGTTCACACGTATGCAGTACAAGTTCCACAACTTATCCTGCTACCGTCGAATGAAGTTCGTCAAAATTCTACGTCTCCGAAAAGCGTTCTAAAGAAAGTAAATCTCAAAGTAGTGGAATCTTCTTCATCCCATGAAGTCCCCATCCCCAAGTCAGAGACCAGCAAAGCGTTGCAAAGACAAGTTGTTCATGAGCTTAAACGATTGCCGCAAAAATCTCGTCTTCCGGTCTGGCCTTTACCACTGAATACGCTACGTCCTACCGTCTCTCGAGGACTCACACGATCTTCTTCATCCACGAGCACTGGGTCAAGGGAACCGTACCGTCAACTATCTGCCTATTTTCTGAACATGCTACTGCCCCCAAAGACCGATCTTTGCCTCCCCACGTGTTCTGTCTGCCTTCACTCGCTACCCAAAAGTTCAAAGTGTCCCGAAAATTCCACTGCATCCTTGGAACTGTCTGCACTGAACCATGACTTGATACTAGGTGAAATCCTACGCTCCGTGCTTCCGCGACAGGTTCCAGCGTCGCATTGCGATACTTCTGAAGCTTCCTTCAGGACTTATGCAACTGGCGAAGACGCTTTCGAGACGAGAAAACGTGAGGTATTTCGTCCTCCACCTGTGTCGAGAACTTCCATCGCCAGACGATCGCCTTCGATTGATTCACCTGTGAGAAGTGCATGCTCTCACCGCCCGCTACTGCGAAAACAGAGTCCAATGGGCTCTGCGGTACCATTACAACTCCCCCGCCCAATAAAGATCAAGACCACACCCTGCCAGTCTGCTTTTGAAAGAGAGGCTGTTTGGCCAAACGCCGGGAAAGAGATTCCAGGTTCTTCGGCAAGCTACGAGAACATAAGAACTTCTCCAAAAACACGAAGCAAAGAAGCGGAGGTATCGGCTGTTGACATTGATCAAGCGATACAGATTCGTATCGATAACCTTTTACGGGGTGTGCGAGACCCCGGGCAGAGTACCTATCGACGACCTGGATGCTTATCTGCAGCGGGAACAGTGGAGAATGATTCAACCCGAGCAATGAAGCAGCATGAGGTCTCGACCATGAGCAGTCCAGGAAAAGGAGCATCCCCAGCCGCATCGTATCTTTCTACAACGAAGAAGAGGCTCAGCGACCAGCTATGGGCGAGTAGTTCCGTCATGACGAAGATTTCTGCTCTCGGAAATAAATTTACGAAAACAACGCGGACTTCCGCCTCACTCAGACTCCACAGGATTCTACAAGCAACGGATGTAAACGACAAGCGACTTGAAATCACGATAGAGGAAAAAAATGCCGATGAAACTAAGCCAGACCTCAGTCTGACAAGTTGTGAGGATGCCGAACAACCCTCATCCTCGGTGGAGCATGAAGGCAAAGGGTGGGACGACCAGGAACAGGCAGATCGGAAAGATTAAGCCCCTTTCTGTAATCGCCGCCACCACGATAGCATACAAGGCCATGCCGAAACATACGTCTTCCCCTAAATTTTTCGAAGTCCTGCGTGACCTCGGCCGTCTTGAATGCACCTCTCAGGCCTCACGAATCCAAACTTCGCCATTCAGGCGTACCTACCAAGTCGTCGGGTAGGTTGCCGGGGCAACGATAAAGGAGATCCGAATATCCACGTAAAGATGTTGTTGGGATCAATTGGGGGTACCTCGTACCTTGTACTCTTGTACCTTGGGACAGCACGTACCTCTTGACATCGCCTCAGTTTTGTGATGTCAATCCTTGAAGCATATACCCTTGGAGAAAACATAGCCGCTGAAGTCCACGTACAAGAAAAGCCGTGTAACGTTAAACGGATCACCTATGGGCCATCTGGTGTTCACTCACACGAGCCTATGATTGGTCGGGGCCTTGGGTGAGCGAACAGACGGTCCGCTCACTGCCTCTAGGTGATCCGTCGAATGGTACACGACATTTTCTTGAGACATGGGCTTCAGAAAACGTGCCAATTCGGTAAGAGAGAGAGGTACGTAGGGACAGTACATGCCCTTTCTTCCTACAGCAGGAGCGCACCTACTGTAAATAGATGTCCAGAACACTGCGTCAATAACCAATCCATACTACATGCTCTAAAGTAATTTGAATTGATAAAAGGAAGAGTGATTAATATGAATGTGTTCTATGTTTTTATCCCAAATATTGAAGAAGAGGTAAAATTATGACCTATAGAATCTGTGTGAGAACTCTGAGATGAAACCTACCAGTGAAAACAACGTCATACGCTGCTTTATCGTCTCATTGTATCCTGCACGTAGCGGCACAACACTTCAGTGGCATGATTCCAGTATTTTTCTATTCCAACACATCGTGATTATTAGAATCAGTAATTGCAAGCACGAGCACAAGTTTCCCGCATGTCCAAAAAGTCAAGGCAGCTAGGGCTTGGGTACCAAAACCCTGTGGGGGAACTTTTTGCGTTCCGTCCACGTATATTCGGCCGGATTCATCAGTGGGTCTGTGAGCCGAGTATACCCTGTCCCAGATGCGGGTGTCCGGAACTGGACATGCGTTAGACTTTGAAACTTGTATATGTATATGCTGACTGCTGTCCTATTCATCTTCGTCTTCTTTCCTCTTGGCTATCACCTTTTTAGGCATAGGCCAAGGTATGTGCCAACCCTTATCCTATTTTAGCGCCGGTGAGTCTGTTTGTGTAGCGGATGGTCTAGGATGCGCTGCGTAGCGGGCGGTGACAGAAACTACAGAGCCCCCACAACACGACACGAGCATATGCTCCGCTCTCCTCCTTTTGGTCGAAAAAAGTGGGCGTGTCGCGCTTTTCGATTATTATCCGAGCCGTCACACTTTTGTCTGTTTTGTTTTCTCAGTAACTATTATTACTCTTAATTATCATTAAAAATACGGACCAGCCGCCCTGGATCAAAAAAATTACGAACCGGTCGACCTGGACAATGAAAATTACGAACTGGTTGACCTGGACATTGACCCACTCGGTCACCTCGATTCGTGGCAGCCATTGAACTAAAGAAATGAGTATCCTCGAAGCACGTGGAAAGGAAAGATATAATAATGATTACAAATGCTGTCGGGAATAGGCTGGGCACTGCCTTAATGAGACTGAGACGGTCCTGAGACGGTAAGCACTCGGATTGGCTCACTCGAATCTTTGATAACTTAAAACCGGTGATAGTCTCGAAGTTTTGTTTGAGGAACTGTATTTCTTATTTTAATAAAGAACCCACCTTTCGACGGTTGGCGGTTGAACCGAATCACCCTGTAGAGTCTTCTGACTAGAATTAAACTTGTTCCACCTCGTCTTTCAGTTCATGAAATTATAGCAATTTGGAATCTTTTCAGTATGACAAAATTTCCATACGCAATTCATTTCGACAAATTAATTTAGAAGTTTTACACTTAGATTACTTTAAAGTTTCCTTTTGCTGTACAAATACCTTACGACATAGCTTTAATTGCACCTCGGGACAACATAAAGTATTTCGTTCTCACTGCACGGATTGTGTCAATGTCCGACATTTCCTTTCACTTTCAGGATGCTAAGATTCAAAAAAGGGAACAATGGAATAAAAAATCTGAAGGAAAATACTTCGCTGTGGATTCAATCTAAAATCAGGGGACAATAAAAAATAAGGATAGATAAAATGACCTAAAAATATTAATGGCTCGCCTTTCTCGAGCAATGCTACATTTCAGAAAACCATTCATTTTAAGTAATCCACTTCAATATTTCACTCGGCGTCTCTGTTTTATAGGACCATCTAGGCAGCGACCATTCTTTAGAAATACATCGCGGAAATTTGAGATCTGTTAACGACCAAATTCGTTCTCAGGGGTTTTAAACCGCTAAACAAATCTCTAGTGGTCAAAGGTAAAAAAATTGCTTTGTTATTGAAAATTTTCTAACACCTATTACTAAAATTAGAAAACATATAGCAGAAACCTTCACTCAAAAAGCTCCATCTATAAGTTTAAGAGTAATGCAAGATTCATGACAGTTTGTAAAGAAACTGTTTACTCATTCGAGAATCTATTACCGCGGTCCTATATATCATGTGAAATAAAATTCATAATCAATGGCAAGTGTGTTCTGTAAAACATTTTATTAGCAATTATTGTAACAAGCACGTATATTTTATATAATAGCCGCTAGCAAGTAATTTGATTCACCATACAATATGGGAAAGAGAGTGCAAATTCTGTCCTCACTGACTTGAGGCATTACTTATATTATAAATTCATCGAAGGGCCCTGTGGTCCTCTGCCCTCTGTTGGCGTCTGTTCAGGCAGGTTTACTTTTACGCATGCTCCAGCCATCTTACTACCGTAATGCCCAGCCCAAAAACTTCTGTCCTTACCTCCGTGATAAAATCTCACTTTCCGTAGCCCAGGACCATAGTCGGTAAATTCGTGTTGAACCTAAACAGATCAATGGAACTAACAAGAAAAGTAGTGACATTGATTCGATTTGAGACATATCACGAAATACAGCATTAAGATACCTCCATGCAGATTTGTTGTGCATCACACAACACACAACAATTAGAATATAAGATGCGAATGAAAATTCATTGCAAATTACGTAATTAGAATATTTTTAAAATCTGACAACCCTGGTGAACATTTTTCGGAAGCATGGCTTTTAATTTCGTGGATGTCGGTAGCATTTAAGAAAAATACGGGAACAAGAAATTGAAGAGATAGCGAATTCTTTATCAAGATGTGATATTTTAAAGGAGATTGGTATAATTTTTGAGCATGCTAAATGATACAACAACCCCTTCATGGTAGTTGTCTCACCAGCTCGGTGTTTTGGGGAGTGATCGAAACTTATAACCTATGGAAAATCATCGACCACCTAGAACATAAGATAATCCCTCCAAAATCCAATCTTGATGCACTGCATTGCCTACTATACAAACCGGAAATTTACTCACAATCTCAGCTACGGTATCTAAATGTCATTTACGATTTTGACAAAAAAAAAAAAAAAAAAAAACCACTGCGAGGTCCGGGATATCGAAAATTGTATTCTCTCGTTTTTAATTATTTTCTCTGAACATGTTGAAGCGATTCTGATGAAAAAAAATCACAGACGTGAATCTCGTCACACCGTAAACAAAAATATCTTGTTTTACTCGTTTGCACGCGAAATTCCAGTTGAAGAAAAATTAAGAAATCTTTTTATCGTGTTTTCGCTGTGTTATCGAGTAGACTCGCGCCCACTTTATTTCAGGAAATCGACATTCTAAATAAACAACCTACAATTGTTCCAGATTTGTTGTATTGCTGCGTCGTTGTCATACAAAATAAAAACCTAGTTTTTTCGCATTATTACATTACTTGGTATGCTGCCTTTGATATATCTTACTTATAGTCACTCCGCTGCATACATACGGGGCGTTCCATAAATATCAACTCAACACACGTTTGCCTCAGCAGCCGATCTTCGATTTGGCTGATCCGTATTCATGTTCTTGCATCAATTGGAAGTGTCTTCCATGATTTCTTATAGAGTTCTACCTCGTGTTATTCTCGACATCCGCGTTTTAAGAATGAAGATATCAATGAAGATATCATTTCATTCGTGTCTGAACGTACTTTCGACTGAAAATATTTTAAACAATTTTCATCACTGACTAGATACATTTTTTTCTCTTTTTTAGGGGAAAAACATGTTTTTTTACATTCCGAATATACAGTTTATCATACATTTCCAGGTAAAAAAAGTCAAAAAAAATCTGTAAAATGAACGCCAGATTTGCAACATTATTCATGGTTGTATTATAGTTTCTCACATGTATTATACATCACTCTTTCCATGGCTCCTTTGTGGGAAGTAATAGTTCTTCTGAAAAAATCTATACCTTTAAAAAAAAAAAAAAATTTTTGCAGAATTTTATGAAATGTTTTCATAGAAAACCAAGGAAATAAGAAAAATATCATCGCTTTTGACTAAAGAGGTATGGTAAAGTAATACGAAGCATGAATAATGTTCCGAATCTGGCGTTCGTTCTGTAGATTCATTTTTCAACGCATGATGAACTTATATGAGAAACGTAACTGATATTATACGCTCTTCATTTTGTACCCACTTATATTACTTACCGTATTTACACAAAAATAAGCCGCGGTGGGAATATTTTCAAATTTTTATCAGCTTCGGTTACGAAACTGTGACGATTCGAAAGAGACCTACGAAAGAAAACCGGAAAAAATGACGTTGTTTACCATATCCATTGCAATATTTCCGCACGAAGATTTTTCGGGCGAATATTAAGCTATGACAGCTAGACGTGGGATATTCCTTGTTTTAAGAAGCTGTATTTGATAATACTATGTATACGATTTCTTCCCACAAAGATATCGAGCTTAAAGAAAAGGTTGTCTCGACTCTTTGATCCGACAGTGGATGCCTCGATAAACAAAGAAGAAAGAAATGCGTATCTATAGATAATCAAGAGAGCGACGAAAAACATGCGACAAAGTTGACTCTGGGATTGATCATTTCGGAGCTACAGAGTGACAATGCGGCTTTTGAATGAAGACAAAATCAAGACATCTCGATAAAGAAAAAGAAAAGAAGCATTGAGAGAGCGAGAAAAACCGTGGGACAAAGTTGACTCTGAGATCGACCGTTTCGGAGCTACAGGGTGCCAAAGTTGATTTTTGCGGATGCAGAAATCTGGCCGCGTCGGAAGCGTGTCGTTCTGTTGAACGCAGTATAGCTAGGTTAGGTTCCGGGAATTCTTATTGTATAGAGTCGCTTCTATACATATATACGTGAGATAGTAAAATTACACACGTAATTCATAAATTTATAATTAACATCTAAGTTTAGATTTGAAGCGTCTGCAATTGTTATTTTCATTATATTGTCTATGTGTGTTATTGAGGTAATGGCAGGAATTGTAATGTTTAGTTTGTTGAACAGATATGGGGCTTCAGTGAGCATTTTGTTTCTGTATTCAATTTGGTTTGAGCCACCTGTTACATTTTGAGTCTAATCTAAAAAGGTTATTAGGCGGAGCCTCAACCGACAACTGTATTTTTTCTGTAATAACAAAAAAATATATCTCTAACTACCAGTAATGTATATTTTTCTGTTAGTCGCCGTTGCAAAGTAGATCATTGTGAGGTAATGTAAAATGCTAAGACCGATCTCTAAAGCTTAATAGGCGAAACTGAAACCTAAACCTAAATTAGGTGTTTTTTGCTTCAATGAAAAAAAAAAGTTCGACACAGCTTGCGCATGCGCGATTACGGCAGGAATTACGTACGGGAATTCCCCGGCTTATCTGTCTTCACGATCATTTTTATTGATTATCACTATCCGTTTAGCTATTTCGAGTCATTCCTTTTGCTATTCCAAGTGTTGGAACACGTATTCCGACACTTTTATCGATTTTCTGTGTTGTGCCCCAATATAAGCCGCATCCGCGTATGAGCAACACCCAGGTTTTCGGAAGTTCAAAAAGCGAAAAAAGGTGCACCTTATCTCGATGTGAATATGGTGGCTCCAACACGTTATCAGATAAATTTGTAAGTGGTAAACAATAGTCATTCGAATATTATTACATGGGGAAAAAAGAAGTGATTGGAACGACATAGTCATACAGGGCTTAGAAGTTCGGCTCGTGCGCAGACCACACTCCGCTCGTATTCGTGTGACTGCAGCACCGGCCTTCGGCCTCACACGCGTCGGAAATCAACTACTTTCCGCACTTGTAACACAATATACTATTCCTAAGTTTTTTAAATATTTTCAGCCGAACATCAGTTTCAAACCAAACAAGGCGATGACGTTTTTTTTTATTGATATCTTCATTTTTCGCTAAGTTATAGCTATTCGAATCATTTGAGGCAAAATTTTGGAAAAATTCCAATGACGAGAATAGATCGAGGTAGAAATCTGTAAAAAATCACGGAAGCCACTTTTGAAAGGTGCAATCAGCCAAATCGAATATGTTCGGGGTTCGTTTGTTGAGTTGGAATCGAATGCCCCATATGTATGCAGGAGGGGGACTGTAAGTGAGATGATTAGCATTCATACTAAAGTTTATTTTCAAAATTTCGTATGCGTATTTCGTAGAGAAAGTTGGAATATTTAGGGCATAATTTCTCTTTGTCCTTCAAGCTAAGATCTGCGAAAGTTATACGCAGTTGAATTTCAACAACTTTGCTATACATAGATATACTTCAGCATGGGTGAGGTCATAACTTCATTATTTTCAATTCGCTGAATAAGCTACAATTTTTGTTCAATTGAAAAAAGCCGGAATACGACCTAATTATTTTTTCATGAACTATTAAAATATATAATAAACAAACAGTCGGATGTGGGCCAATTGAAAAGTAGAATACCCAGTAATGGAATAACTCGTAAAAAATAGGCTAAAAAACGGTTTAGATTTTTTCTCACAACAATGCACCAGTGCGAAAAATTAAAAGAAATTGAACATTGTTTATTTTGAATGTAGATTTCGCTGAAAAAATTGTGGGTGCAAGTCTACCCAATCACAGCGGCATCACGACAAGGAGATTTTTTTATTTTTTTTAAACTAGAATTTCGAGCGCAAATTGATGAACAACAATTTTTTTGTGTGCGGTATGATGACATTCACGTCTGTGATTTTTTTCTCAGGATCGCTTCAATATGTTAGAAGAAAAAAATTAATCACGAAAAATAGAAGAGTTGTACGGTTGATTCTTAGTGAATGATCGTTTCTTCTGATGACGATATTTTTACACGCAATTCCAGTCACAAAGCATTCAGGCCATGTTTGGCATGGTAATTCGGCTAGACCCTTCATTATCAATTTCCACATATCTTGGAGGATTCCATAAATTTTCTTTGTACAGGATCAATTGATTCGGGAAAATTCAGATAGATCTACCAATCACCAATATTCGGAAGAGTTCTTCATTCACTTTTCAAAAAATCCCAAATTTTTTGAAAAATAGAAGATACTAAACCGCCATGAGCTTTGTCATACTGGTTTTTAGTTACACATAGTAAATCAAATGATAAAATACAAACACCAACTAGGTATCCTGCTTCAGTATCAATGATAAGAACGCCTTAAAAATCCTCTGTATAGTACATTTCGAAAATGAATGAAAAATTCCTAAGAAATGCAGTCTTCAAATCGTAATTTCATGGCAATTTGCAAATATCTTTGAATTGAATTTAACAAACGTTGATAAATCTATGAGATTGCAGTTGCGAACTAAAATTTTTTGGTAAAGAAAAATACAATCGGGGTTATCTAAAACTGCTGGAATAAATTGGGAGATTTTTTCACTAAAAAATTTCGGTTGATATTATTTTTCACAATTTTGTTGCGTTACCGTTAGCAAACTTCAGCTTCATATGAATGCTTATTGAAATAGATGTAGGCGAAAATGGGAACAATGGTCGAACAAGACGACAATACCAAAAAAAATTCGTCTACACTTTTTCCACCCAGGCAACAAAATTAAATTTTCAGAAAGGTGGGGTATCAGCCCGGCCAAGTTCTGTACGAACAAAATAACAGTAAAACGGAGTCTTACATAATGCCACATGTCTTGTTTTTCACCGACGAGAATATCTCGAAAATGAAAATCATCCATCTCTGTTCCATCTTGGTTGATTAGTTTCGCTGAACATTCATAAGTGGCTGGACAGTCCCATCGGCAGCTGTACCACTCGCTGACCTATTTTAACCAGACAGACGAAAGGGCTTACTACATTTACATATGAAACTTAAGAAAGTAGTTGTAGAACAGGACTTGAAATGACACTTTACCATGATTTGTGGCTGAATTTCGTCCAATAAAGGAGGCATCAATCCTTCAGCAACTAAATCGATTATTTGTTCTTTGCTACAATCACCAAAGGAAGTAACAAAGCAATGTTCTTGGCCCTCAAAGACTGGCTCTGAGCTAGGTAGAGCCTGTACCCCAACCGGAGGGCATTCGACCGCCCATCTATTACCACCATTGGCAATTATCTTCCAATATTTCGACTCCCCATCTTTTCCGGAATGATTCTTGAGTAGATTTTTTCCAAACGATTTCTTGGAACATATTGCATGGTAGATTAGCCAGGGCATTTCTTTATTGAAATATAAAGGCCTTCCCATAACAGCTTCAGCTTTCTTTCTCCATACATAACCCTGGAGTATTAAATACCACCGCTTACACACTAACTGGCAATTTAACAGCGTCTTCTCATCCGCATGGAATAAGATCTCGCTCAATAATTCTTCTGGCAAATATTTATCGTGTAATAATAAACCATTTTCACCATTTTCATCATACTCCACATGTTCGTCTCCTGGCCCACTGCCAGGACCCTCGATTTTCAACATTCTTTCTGCCCTACAAACAATTGGACGGTTTCATGGATCAGAGTAAAAAATTGTCTGTCTACAGTGGCAACCCTTTCAGAAGCACGTATAAGAGTGTGCTTCCCAGCAGGGCCCAAAAGCAGACACACTCGTACACTCATCGATATCATCGGTCCTTTCCATGGTGTCCAACCAATCAGATCACTGTGTGCCTGAATGTATCTGGATTTGCGTCTTGCGAGAAAGCACCAAAAATTGCACTGTAAGACTCGGGAAAAAGGTTTGGATCTTTTTTGAGGCGCCTCAAGCATAAACTTGACGATCGAAAAGCGATAAACCTTTACGCATTCAATTTTTTAGATTGAATGAATAAAATGAAATGAATCTTACACCAAAATGTTCACTGATGAATTGTCTATTGGATGCAGTAATTTTTAAAAATTTGTGGATTTTTCATCTTAATTACGGTGTTTAAGCTGTCATCAATTAATTCGATTGTAGAGACATATAATTGGATACCTCGAACACTGTAATTCATATCGAAAGTTTTAATATTCCTTAAAAATATATATGGTTAACAAATTACTACCAAGTCGCTTCATCCAATAGACAAATCATCAGTCAATATTGACGCAAGATGTATTCTATTCTATTCATTTGATCACGAGAATTGGGTGCACGAAGTTTCATCACTTTTTAAACGTTAATCCTGACACTCACGGCACCTGAAGGCACCTCATTAATCAATCTATCAAAATCAAATTTTTCCACATTTTCAAGTTTCTTTGGGTTCCTTTAGCCGTACAAAGATGTGGAGCCATTCATAAGATGCAGAGTACCATTTCGACAATTTTCATTTGTTTATTCTCGTTAATCTTGGATTCTTCACTATAGAAAACATGAAAAATAAAAAACTTATATGGCATAAAAGTGTGCCATTCATGCTGCTCTGCTGACTGAAAGGGTTATTATGTTTCTTAGGAGTTTGACTCAAATATTTTAATGAGCTGATCTCTCTAGGTACTTATTCTATATTTTCTGTACTTTTTCGGGTCGCATTGATTATAAAGTTTATCATAAAGCGTATTATCTCTGAAGGATGAGGTTATATACTCACATAACCTAATAAACTTTTTGCCTTTCCTTGTGAATTTATATTCACTTATATTAAGTCAGAGCTTGAATAGCGAGATTCGTCCTGCGGTACTACTTAGCTGTTAACAACATTTCATGTCGAGGGTGAAATTAACAGTTAGAAAGGTGTTCAATAACCGAATCATCTGTTCGCATTTGACAGCCCCAGTTTTCATCGGACGTAAAATTCGTAGCTGTCAAACGCCATGTATACACCGAGCCGATTTGATGCGAACCAATACCGAAACAACCAATCATGTGCAGGGCTCCGATGGAAATTTCCTAGATAATCTCCGCGGATTGGTTTTTCCGGCATTTGGTTCGCATCAAACCGATTCGGTGTAAACATGGCCAATACGATGGGAACCAAGTACCGAACAAATATTCTATTCAGGACTATAATCAACTGTTATCCAAACTGTTATCGTTCCGTCAAGCAACTTTGAAAATTTATGATTTTTGGTCGACAAGGTTAAAGTGAGCTCTGAACGTGCGAATGATTATATTTCGGATATTCTATTTAGGTTGAAAATGAATACCTCGATAGATATCAACAACAAATTTGTTGTGTAATCCAGAAAAATTTCGATATTATAATTATATTTGCAATTGTAATTAGGAGAGATCTCGATATTAATTACTTTCGTCATTTGTGCTTTAGAGGAATTTCGATAGTAATTACATTTGTAATTAGGATGAATTTCGATACTAATTACATTTGTAATTTGTAGTGTATAAGATGGTCAATGGGCTGTGCCCAAATTACTTAGCAAACATGATTGATTTAATGCAGCACGAAGGGGCAATACAAACCAGACGAGGGGGTGAGATTTTTTATAAGTAAGTGTAATACTAGCTAAAGCAAAACATGGTACTTCATGATGGGTTTAAAATTTTTAACAAACTACCAAAGTAAATAAGAAACCAAAAGAAATTGATAGATTTTAAGAGACTGCTAGTACCGCATATAAAAAGCAGAGAGTGATAGCAGGGAGGGCAATATTTTGTAGGGTAAGATAGGATTAAAAGGAGAGTTAAGCGAATTTATGTAAAACTTATGTATTACTATACCGATGTTGGTACAACTTCAAATGTAGCTACTGGAGCTAATAAATATCTATCTATCCCTCTGCCTCTTCCTCTTCCTCTTCTTCTTCTCCTTCTTCTTCTTCTTCTTCTTCTATAAACTCCGATTTACAATTCGGTAAATTTAATTTCACACATGCTCCAGCCATTTTGCTACCATAATGTCCATCCCAAAAGTTCTGATCCATACCACCATGATAAAATATCACTTTTCTTAGCCCAGGCCCATAGTTACTAAATTTATGTTCTACCTATAAACAGTTGAATGAGATCAACATAAATATAGAAACAATATAATCGGTTTGATCTCATAGAGTACAACAGATTCTTACGTAAAGCCATTTATTCTGATTTTCATCTCGAAGATTATCCCTGAACTGGTAAGTATCTAAAACTAGGCCAAATTCGTCAGTTAATCTTGCTGAACATTCGTATATAGCTGGACAATCGATTCTAGCACAGTACCACTCGCTGACCTGCGTTCAAAATATGGTAAAATAAAAAACAATGAATATCTGATTATCTAGAAGTATCGATCAATTCAAATTTTGTAAAAAATTTTATACCGTTACTGGTGGCTGGATTTCGTCCAGTAGCATCGGTGACAGGCCTTCGTCTATTAGATTGATTACTTGTTCTTTGCTGCAGCTGTAATAAGACGTGACAAAGCAATGTTGCTTTCCCTCGAAGACTGGTTCTGACAAAGGTAAAGAGGGCGCACCAACAGGAGGGCATTCTACCTCCCATGCGTCTCCCCCTTCACTTAGTATGTTCCAATATTTTTTTCTCCCATATCTGCCGGAGTGATTCTTGAGTAAATTTTTCTCTAAAGATTTCTTGGCACAAATACTGTAGTATAAAAACCAGGAAACTTCTTTGTCAAAATGTAGCGGCCATCCTATAACAGCCTCCGCTTTTTTTCTCCACACATATGTCTGGAGTATCGAATACCACCGCTTGCAGACCAAACGGCAATTCAACAGAGTCTCACAATCCACGTTAAATAAAATTTCACTCATTAATTCTTCAGGCAAATATTTGTCAGCTATTAACAAACCGTTTTCACTGAACTCATCATACGCAACTCGATTGCCACTAAACATCAGACTCTGCATCTGCCCCATTTCTTATGGTATACAAAAGACCTTATTTCCGGCTTATGCTACAGAGAGAGAAATAAACATTTTAATGAAAAGAACAAAAGAAAAACTATTATAAAATTGTGAGGCCAGAGAGGCGATTCTGTTTCTCTGGTAGCAGTGTACTGCCGGCGGTGAGGGATATTTGGCAGTATCCGTGGCGGTATCCAAGCGTGCTTTGCTCATGGTAACAAACAAATAATTCTTAATCATTTGTTGCCACAGGCGTCTGCGCTTAGATACCGCCAATTATCCCCTACTGCCAGGCGGATAGGCTATCGCCAGAGAAACAGAATCGCTGCGCTGATTGAGGATTTGTAATAATATTTGCACAACATTTCTGTTTTGTTCATAAAATTTGAGTAGAATATACAGGGTGATTCAGACCTACCGGGCCATTTGGTAAGGGTGGCTTTCTCGTGTAAATCTGAGACCAAAAGTCCGTTACCAAAAATGTCTAGGGCTGATAGTTTTCAAGCTACAGAGGATCCGAGTCGACCTATCACAGAGCTTAGAGCTAAGGAGGTCAGGGCCGCCTCACAAGCCTAAATTATGATGCACCCGTAATTGATTGAGTATTTTGCTTGATATTGGATTCTTATCTTACCTAGTATCTTATCTTCTAACTTACGTTCCCTCCATACTTCTTGTCGTGCAGGTCGTTTTCTCTGTAGCTTGCGTTGTCCAGGTCTTTTCATTCGTAGTCTTTAGTCGTCCAAGTCTTCTCCGTAGTTTTCATCGTCCAGGTCTTTCTCTCCGTAGTTTTTGACGTCAGGTCTGTTCTTACATAGTTTTTAGTCGTCCAGGTGTTAACTACTGAGAGGAATACCTGGACGACTATGAAAGAAAAGTGCAAAGGAGAATACCAGGACACCGAAAACTACGGAAAAAAGACATGGATGACAAAAACTAAGGAGAAAAAGACCTGGATGACGAAAACTGTGAAGAAAACAACGATAACAATTACGGTGAGAGCTAAGAATAAAATATTCAGCAGGCTCAATTAATCACGCGTGAATCATAATTTCCCAGTAAAACAAAAAGAATTGAGTATGTAGGAGACAGAATTAAAACGCATTAGATAGAATTAAAAAGACCTGTGTGTCAATTCATTGCGTTTAAAAAGAGAATAAAAAGAATTGACACACAATTTTTTTAAATTTCATCTAATCCGTGTCAATTCCGTTTTCACATACTCAATTCGTTTTAATTCTTTTCGTTTTACTGGGTTAGGCTTGTGAAGCAGCCCTGACGTTTTCATGTAAACGCTCTGTGAAAGATCGACTAGGATCCTCTGTGGCTTGCGACTATCAACCCTATGCATTTTTGGTAAGGGATTAGATTCACACGCGGAAGCCACGCTACAAAATAGCCGGATAGGTCCGAACTACCTTGGGCGCATTCCACTAAGCGATCGCAATGCCCACGAACATGGTATAGATATGATAGGTTTTTTCGATTACACATGCGAAATGCATTGGGGCTACATATTTTGCTGTAAGCTATAACGTGATTGGCTGAGAACACTCGACATTAGGTATGTACTTTCGGATAACCGAATTATGATTTACAGCCCTAGTGCAGCCCCAGTGCAGTTCGCTTCAAAGAGAATCGAGCAAACCATGCCCAGCGGCCATCTTACGGGCGTTGCAAGCGTTGAGATCGCTTAGTGGAACGCGCCCCTCATACCTATACCTGTACAGTGAATCGGACGTTCTGAGGGGGAAAATAGTTTTGATATCATTTGGAATGTGAATCTCTGCAAAAGAATGAAGATCGATAACTTACATAACCACAAAGTTTAATATCTTTGTTCGAACTTGTCAAGTAATGGTTCTTTTTCCTCAGCGTTAATTTCGGTTTCTAATAAAGAACCACGTGCCACATGTAAAATAATTTATTGTTGAATAAACTTCCGTACAGGCATCTCTACCGTTAACTCGTACGCAGAGATTATAGTGCTTTCGTGCACTGCATGCAGAATGATTACACTTTCGACAGTCATTCATGAGTCATATTTGGGAAGGACAATCGGAATTAGATAATCGATGGATCAAGAATCTTCACATACGGAGGATCCCCATGTGGGCACGGAATCGGAAAACTGAACGGAAAGCAGATGAATTATAGTGACTTCTTCAATCAATGCATTATGTATGTATACACCTACATGTAACGTTTCGTTGCGTTCTCAGCTTCCGTGACCACATGGGGATCCTCCCATACTGTTCATGAATTATTTGAATCTTCCTGTATTTTCATTCAAACTCGAACACAGGTATTCGACTTTTTATTACATCTGCCTGCATGTGTGTCTGATTATACTAATTATTGAAGGCAAATAAACATTTTATCAAACTCGTATGTATTATAATTTATTGATTATGCAATGCAAAACATTTTATTTTGAGTAATCTTCTTTCACCTCTTCATCGAGAGATGTAGAGTCTCGTAGCAACGGCAATGATGAGCTCCACATATTCAGCCCCTCATCTAGGATTCTTGTTTTAATCGTTTGTAGGTCGTTTGTAGGTGATTGATGGTCCACTCTGAACATTTGATAGCTCCGTTAACTAATTATAATCAAGACAAAACTGCTAGAGAATTTTTATATTTTTAGTCCCTCATCACCATTAATTATTATTAAATTAGATTTTTTATACGTGCAATCGTTAGTTGGTCGTTTGTAGGTGTCCGATAGTTCATCCGCGGGTCTCGTCAATCAACCAATTTTCCGTAAAAAATAAAACAAAATTCAGTTAGGGATTTGTCCTGGTAACTTTTGCAGCCCTAGGGAATTTCCGCCTGTTCAGCTCCAAATCGGAAGCGTTGAATATCGTTAGCTAACGAATTTCGTGTACAGAATCTCGGTGCAGGTAGCTTATGGCGAATTTGACTCTCTGCCCCGAGTGTGGTTTCCCTAGTATTCTAGTGTTCCCATTGGTTGGAAACCTGGGGAATATGCACTCAGTGCGCACTAGGGCAGTGAGTCGAATTTGCCATTATATTGCATGAATAATGAGCGCGGTCCTGGCGATGACATGTGATTTAACTTCCACCATCACTCTCTAGGTTTGAAATTTACATAAGTTCGTTTGAAATTTATGTAAGGTGCGATTAAAGACCAATTTGCACCGATTTTTACTTATTGTTCAAAGTATTGTTATCATTCGGAAACGTGATTCGTCACTAGTCCGACACCACATATCCGATTTGGATGAAACTTTTTCGATTCATATGAAAATAATAAGTTTTGTCCGCGCAATTGAAGGTAGGTATAACTCCGAAAGAGATCTCGGTTCGTTTAATATTTGCCCAGTAATAACTGATTGATTCATGATTCTATCAAGATGTGGTCAACAATGACAACATGCATATGTAATAATGCGTAGATGATAGTACAGATATCACTTGACACATGCATAGGTATTTTGAAGGGGTTCGTACGGCGCGGGCGATACGTACGGTTTCTCGCACCCTCTCGTTGCCGTCCTCTTCTGCTCTATAATTTCTATTCGCTTTCTCAGCTTATAGGTATGTTTTCCCTTTGATTTTACTCCGGTTATTAATTCATCGCTTGCTTATAGTATTTTATTGTTACCTACGTCAATTCGTTATCAATATGGACTACTGGACTGTAGTAACTCTGCCTAGGACAGAATAAATACTGTTTATTAATGCTGAATTAATATCTGTCTATCCCATTTCCAATCTAATTTCCGAGCTGTATAATTATCAAATTAATTTAGGGTTGTGTAAACAAATATTCAACATATCCAGCGATAAAAAATAATGACACGTGCACACATGGCAAATTTAAAAATTATATAATTATATTATTATATATAGATTCAGCTTCAGTATATGTAACTCATAGATTACGCAGTGATTTCATGATTTTGCTTTATTTTCGCTTACTTGGAAAAGATATTACGAAAAAATGAAATCATTTTCAATAATCTAATTTATCCAATTAGACCCAAAGTCGATACTTGCTCCAACGATATCATTTTTCTGCCGCTTCAACACGTCAAGTAGCACGTTGAAAACCGGTCTCGATCCTACGCCAGCGCCGATGGTCCGTGAAGATTCGAACTAACTAACTGGCACCGCAGGCTTCAAGGTGCAGTAGCATGTAGTGCCATTTCGCCGGAATCGAGAAAAACCGAACAGAATCCTGGTATCTTTTTCTATGCTGCGTGTATGTAATACCACTTATATGTATATGTAATACACACCCACATCACCGGTTCGTTTTTCTGCTCCGTTGCTACATGGGGCGGCACCGTCACTCTTTCGCGGCCGTAACACGCGAGTGCTCCCATTGGGTTTTACGACACTGTTGTTCTGTGTAGCATGAAATACATATCGAAAGTCACTAGATTCGTCTGCTTTCCGTTCAGTTTTTCGATTCCGTGCCCACATGGGGACGTCATATACAACCAATAACATCCTCCTCGATTTTCCAGCGTGAGGTCAGCAACGGGATTCTGTACATGCATGAAATTCGTTAGCTAACGATATCGACTATCGACAAGCAGCCAATTGCAGGGACGGTCTACCGGAAAGGCGCAGTGCCCATAGGATATCGCCCGCTAACGATATCGTTAGCTAAGGTTCGGAAAGTTAGCACCCCAAGTCAAAATAATGAGTCGATACTTAGTTAAAACGTTTCCGCGTAGCTTAATTAAGAAGAAATTCGGCATGAAACGTTTGCGCTTTGTCTCAATTCCGAGAAAATGGAAAATAAAAGTGGGGTGCTGAATTTCAGCACCCCACTTTAAAATATGATATTACGCGAAAAACTTTGAATATTTATAAAAGATCACGACGTCGGTCGTTTGCGCGTTGTTTGCGCGTCTCTGAAATATAAAGAAAATCGCAATAATTTGTTTGTGCATTGCCGCGGTTCTAGAAAATAGGTTCATAGATTCAATAATTGGAATTATGTTAATCGTACGGGCATTATTTGTCAAACCAGCCGCAGTATTATTATCAGCGTTTTCATTTTGCAATATTCCGTGCCATTCATGCGATAATGTGCAAAGTGCGGTACTCATCGTCAGTAATCTTTACTACGTGTTCTCCGAATTTCGAATGCCGGAACTAGCATGAAATCCAGAACACAACCGCGTCAGCGGCGCACGCGCAGTAACGAAATCCGATGCCAACTGCTGTGGACTTATAAAAACTATTATTTATATCCTATTTTTTTGTTAATATCAATTAATTTTGGCGGGTGCTGGTCGCGCAAACGACGCGCAAACGACCGACGTCACGATATTTGATAAATATTCAAAGTAATATCATATTTTAAAGTGGGGTGCTGAAATTCAGAACCCCACTTTTTATTTTCCATTTTCTCGAAATTGAGACAACGCGCAAACGTTTGATACCAATTTTCTTCTTAATTAAGCTACGCGCAAACGTTTTAACTAAGTATCGACTCATTATTTTGACTTGGGGTGCTAACTTCCCGAACCTCGTTAGCTAACGAATTTCGTGTACAGAATCCATACAGCGTCGAGTTAGGGTAAAATTTGAACCAATCACATACGAAATTACACAAAAATTATTATCGTCTTTATTAATCTTGTATTTCATTGGCTCAAATTTTACTCCAACCCGACCCCGAGGTGGAAACTTACATTAGGCTGAGATGAAGTAGAATTTGATATACATTTTCGTGTAAAATAATTCAAAATAAAATTCACAGTTCACCAATACCAATGTTCAAATATGTCATATTGTAGGAAAATATTTTGCATAAATTTATCACCATTCTTTCGGATAGCTCATCTTTCCGAAAAAATAAATATCATAGAATGAAGTACAAGGAAAATGATTTGTAGCCCATACTCCGAATCACCAAATATTTTTCGGAAAAACATTTCTCTGTGATCCTCTTTCACTTTGTCACGAATGGATCAGAAACTAATGAAAACGGTGCGACAAAAAATCGTATATTGTAAATCCTGTAATTTACCAAGAGAAAAGCTCTTTGAAAGATGAGAAAGAAGCCCGTTTCTATAACCATGTCTACTTTCAGAACTTTTTGACCCTTCTCCTTAGCATCTTCATTCAGGTAGGACAATTTCGCGCCAAAGTATTAGCGTTTTTCAGAATTTTTTCGTTTACCACTAATTTGATAGACAACCGTATAAAGATGAACATAAAGATATACATAATAGAGAAGGGATATTTTACACCAACGTGAAATGTATGGAATATAAGAATTGCTATCATCATACTAATGCTTAGATGGAAGTAAATGGGAACTACTGAGAGATATGGAATATAGTTAAGAGGATTTATTTCCTTTATAAATGATGATATTCCTTGAGAAAATACAGCAAAGAAATACGAACAGCTTAAAGGAAATAGGTTCGTGGTTTGCGTACGCTGAACAACGGCATGCGATTGCGGTGTTGAATACGCTTCGGCAGCGGGAACCTGATCTTTGAATCATGGAATTGCTTGACTTGGGGTCTCCTGCAATTACCAGCCTTCACTACTTCCACTTTAATTATCTGGATGGAATGAGCCCGGGCACGATGACGAGCTCCCATGTCACGGTAGCATTGTGTTACAGCCCCACTGACAGACAAGTCACGGTATTCTCTGTACATGTTGTGAGTACCAGAACGAGAGTCGTACCTCAACCAGATACCAAAGTTCTTGATTTTGATCGGTGTCTTCTCTGGGATCTGTCAAGTCGCAAATTGAACCGTTAAATTTTGACATCGTAGAAGTGTAGGTAACAGAAAAATTGGGTATGTTTGAAATTTCGAACCGAACAAAAGGTGATTTTTAATCAGAGCGGTTGCAGCGTGGTCGGTGCTACGAAGCGCATGTCATTGGTCTACAACCCGTTGTACACAGATCTTGATTGGTGGTTCGACAAACCGCTACAAACCCGGTCGGATGATTAAAAATCACCTAAAGATGCAGTTTCCCCAGTTCGAATATTTTTCAGCAACTTATCATCAATTATTAACACATGACATAACCATTAACATTACGGGCATCTGGGAGAACGGTTTGTTGAAGCAATATTTTATTCAACATTGAATATTTTTTATGACAAGTCTTAGTTCTTCAAATGAATATCATTGATTTAGTGTCTCGCCGACTGTTTTATTCTAGTTGTATTTGGATAACATTTTATGCAGAGTGACCTAACAAATTCGTGGATAGATTCACAGAGTTTGTACGTGAACGAGCCTCGGCAGGCTTGGATGTGCGAGTGAACACAGCCCTTGTGCACTGACATATGAGCGTTGTGATTGGTCAACTTGAATATTCTGTAACTCGCAATCTATCAGACATAATTTCTAGTAGCGAACTTCTCGTTTCAAAATTCCTTGATAAATCTATCCACATAATTTGTTGCGGTCAAACATACTGTATATAAGTTATTCAAAGTACTAATGTTTCGTCGGTAAAGCTAATTCATGATTTTTTATTGACTCAATTCTCAGAATTCCAGTATCATCTACTCAAAATTTAGAATTCTCAATAAAATACAAGATTTTTAGTCATCGTGAAGAACTGAATAGGAAATAAAAAATGCGTTTTTAGATGAACATATGTGGATTTGTGCGCCACTCCAAGAATTTGTATTACTATGGGAGAGAAAATATTCCATCAAAGCGTTTGCAAGAATTTTCAACAATGACGCGCTTATCACAACCTGAATTTTTGACAAGTGCCATTACAGTCCTCCATTTGAAAATTCATGTTCACGAAAAAACCATTCGTTGTATCGGGTTGATTTTTGCAGCATTTTCTTGGTAATGAATGTCTCTTTGTGGAGAAAAATATAAACTGAAAATTTTTCTTTTTAACACTTTTTATTACTATGTTTCACTAATTTTTTCATTTTTATTACGAGACTACATGGACAATGATGAAAAATTTGTTTGCAAATACCCAAAGTCTTTATCTGCAGAACAGAAAGAAAAAACTTAGAGTCATAGTTCCAGAGGAGAAAATCAAAAAGTGTTAGTGCGCAACCCTTCAGGCACCTGCCTTATTCCTACGAATGCGTAGATATACTCAATGAAGTCGAATCCTATACAGAACTTAGCTTGTATTGCTCGCCTTTATTGATTATTATGAAGAAAACCACATCAATTAGCCATCGTACATACCATATCTTTTCAAATTTCCTTAATTCTGGAGATATTTTTTCAATTACAGGTCCGGTTATTTACCTTCCATGTTCGCTTTTGAGGGTTCATAGAATATATGAGGTCTGAATGCAAATCTTGGACGACGGAATTTAAATACCATACAATACAGGTGTTCCAGTGAATTTGAAATAGGTTTTGGATACATCAAGGTAACAGGCATCTTCAATTTGAGGGTTCCAGCGTGTTACCTGAATCGAAGGATCAGGTTTTGTTTTTACGGTAAATAATATTTCCGCATTTGCTTCGTGTATATCACTTTCTCGTGATATTTTAGAGGCTCTGGAAAAAGCCGATTATCATTTTAGTTGAACCATTAAAATTGTAGAATCGTGATCCTCCTAAAAATTAACACCTGATTGATCGAGTACACCAGTCAATACATTATTAGTGCGGGTTCAGAAACAGATTTCGAATAAAAGGCCCATGAATTCGTAATTCCTTATATTCTTACAGAAGACACGCTTTGTGACATTGAATAGTGCACAAAGTACTCATGATTATCAAAATGCCAAGACAGTTCTGGTGTAATCTGTTGGATCTACTAAAGCATTCTGAAAATTTACACCGTGTTAATTCTTGGATAAATGAGAAAGTGGTATCGATATTCTCTCTGAAAGCAAACACGAGAGGTAAATGACCGTGACCTTTAATTGAAGAAATATTGCCAGTAATAAAGAAATTTGAAAAGGTATGGCATGTAAGATGACTAATAGACGTGGTTTTTTGTACAATAATCACCAGAGGCAAGCAACACAAGCTAAGCTTCGTATGAGATTTAACTCCGCTGAGTAAATCTACACATTTGTAGGAATAGCGTGCACACGTCTGACACAGCCAGACGTTTTAATTTTCTTTTTTGGAACTATTGAAGTCTTGGTCAATTTTTTCTTTCTGTTCTGTAGATGAAGTCTTCGGGCACTCACGAACATTTTCTCATCATTGTCCATTTAGTTTCGTGATACAAACGGCAAAATTTGTAAAACAATCGCTGATAAAAAATGCTGAAAAAGAAAAATTCTTGACATAGCAAAGTTTTTGCAGAACCAAGAATTCAAGTTTCTGTTGAAAAAAGTCAATAGTTATCGAAAGAAGAATCGGGTTTTTACTATAGCAGTCGCATACTTATTGGAAAAGTTTAGTGTTTGTTGAAACAAACTGAAATCTTTACCCAGAAAGTTAAGTTTTTATTCCAAACGGTGAAGTTTTTGATGCAAAATTTGAGTTTACGTTCAAAATAGAGTCGAGTTTTCATTGTAAAGTGGAGCAAACACCTTTTCACAGCTACAATCAATGAGAGACTGAAATGAATCCCTGAATTTCTTGAGACTTAAAAGTTTGGAAACATTCAAAAAAATTTGACTGAAGGTTTGGCACTTTTGTTCAACTGACTTTGGTTGTCAATATTTTTTCATCAGCTATTTCGCCGAGTGGAGAAATATTATCCATCTTTTATCACAAATTGATATCTCTAATAGCGTTTTACTGTTAATTGCATCATGCAATGAATCTCTGGGATCTACTTCAATACGTAGTGTTGCTATTAGGAGTGTGCAGGTAGATTTTGTCAGGTTGGGTGCCGACTCTACCCGGGTGTACCCGATATTTTTCGACTGATTTTGTGTGTAGGATCATATATTTAGATGAAAATTTACTCGGGCTACTCGATTTTTGACCCGGATACCCAATTCTACTTCGGGTACCCGAGTCAACATCGGATACAGCGATACCCGACAGACATTCACACAACTTTAATGCCTGACTCTGATACCCACACACCCTTAGTTACTATGTACATTATCATGTGAAGGGTATTAACCCCGTTGGATTTTTTGAAATGAATAAGCGCTAAAATTTGGACACAGATATCTCATATCAAAAACTGGGTATGTGTTCAGAAAAAATTCAACTTCTTCAGTAGAAAATTGACTTTTCTTTCTGTGACATTTCCAATTTGCAATAAATACTCAGTTTTCTCAGCAACAATAGTACATGTCCAGTCAAGTTTTGACATTTTCTAATAAAAATTTCTCCTCTGAAGAAAAACTTCATTCCCTGCAACGAAAAACACAACTTTTGCAATGATTACTTCATCGGTATGGCAAAATCTTGTTTTTTTTCCAGCAAAAATTTTATATTTACAATGAAAACTTGATTTTATTTTCAGTAAAAACTTCATTTTTTTCTGACAAAAATTGAGTGGTTTTTCTTTCTGGGGAAAACTTTACTAGCTTAAAAAATATATGTTCATCTGAAGATTAACTTCTTTTCATATTCTTCAAGATAACTAGAAAATCATATAATTGGTGCACAATTCTAGATTTTGAGCGTTTGATACCAAGACTTTTAGGATTGGTTCAACAAGCAATCATAAATTAGTGTTACAGATTGGAAATCAATACTCTGGTTAACTCGCATAGGATACATGGATAACTAGAATAAAATAATCGGCAAGACACAGCGTCAATGACATCTATTTAAAGAACTAGGACTTGAACCACAGATATATTCCAACCAGAAAAATGTATGTTTCTTATGAAAGATCACATAGTATTCGATTGAAATATTGACTCCAAAATCCAATTTATCGCAAAAGCCAAATAACAAAGTTTTGTTTTTGTAGTCCAAGAGCTAGTGACGGATTTACTACTATATCTTGAAGCATCTTAGAACTACTACGGAAGATCTCTTTAATTGTACTGAAAAGTAAATCGAAGATCTGACAAATCTCTTCCAGTCGCTTTACCACCCTTACACCCTTGAAGAGTCAACAAAAAGAAATGCGAATGACGTTTTCATGGAATATTTTGACCCTTTCACATACTAAAGCAGATAATTTTTTTGCGTAGATAAAAAAATTGAAATACGTGTTTCCGAGTCACAGATTGATGCCAGACGTGTGTAAAAAAAATGGCGTCATTTACGGTATTTGGAGTAGGCTGAAGTTTATACAGCTTTTCAATCAGGCTGCTAGTATACTATATCCAAGAAGTCACCTCGATATCCCAGTAATGCACCAAACACATCGCGAGTGCAAGTGAGACTGCCTTACGTAGACACGTGAGGCAGGTCAGACAGTCTTTTGCAGGCACCTTCTTTCATTCAATTATTGAAATTTATCACTATTTAAGCAAGGACACTTTGCGTACGTAAAAGCAAGAGGCATATTTCAAAAATGGTATACATTCTAAATCTTATTTGCATAGGAATTCTAAACTGAAACATGTATATGCCAATACGTGAACTACTTTAATTTCTCATCAAGTTTATAAGTCCAGTATAATACCAGGATATTTCTAGGCCTTTTTCAGGACTAGAGGATCGTTTTCCAAGATAACTTTCACTAATAAATATTAATGGGAAGATGGAGTTTTCAAACGAACTTGTGATAAGTCCACAATAATATCATGGAGGTTTTATATATCGTTTCTCTGAAACCTGTCCATTCTCTCAATAATCTTATATTTGCTATCTCCAATCACACAGAAGTTATCGAATGAACCGGTGAGCACAGCAGAGCTGTTGCATTACGGAAATTGCAAATATAAAATAGTACCAATCAAAAATGAAAAGGCGATTCCACGACACAACTGAAATTCAAGGATATTCCCAGAACTTTTCCAGGAAAGTATTGATTTCAGGATATTTCCAGGATTTTTAGGATTGCTGGCTTAGCACTATTTCAACTGAAATACTGTCCGTCGCTAAAAACCAAAAGTGTATTTGAAAAATGAAACATGAATATATATATATAAACAAGATAACTTTCGTACACCTGCATCTGTTTTCCCATCATTTAATTTTTTTCATTTCAAACCTCAGTAAAAACTAAATGAATAATGATTCAATTAATTAATCGATCATGAGTTAGGAAAAAAAAGTCCAGAATTTGTAAAAATCCATGTATTCCGAGAATATTTTAGGAGTAAATTATTTTATATGGTTGAGCATCGATGAAAAATTCAATATTGAAAAAATAAACACTCAACAGTTGTTGAAACTTATTAAAATAGCCGTCTAAATGAATAAACAGTCCGTATCCACGATAATTCGCCAAACACGCTCACCCGTTTGGGTGTCTCCTTAAAGCTGTCTTACTCACACTCATGATTCGTTTCATGATCTAGTTGGTGTATTGACCGTGATGAATCTGGCTTTTTGGATAAAGTATACTGACAACGTGATGAAAAAGCTGTATAAATTTCAGTCTGCTTCAAATACCACGATTTGAAGTAGGCTAAAATGATGTGATTTGGCTTGCAACTTCACGCAAGTCTGGCATCAACTTGTGACTCAAAAAAAGTCTTTCAATTTTTTGTTTACTCAAAACACTAGCTGCTTCGATATGTTAAAGCACCCGAATGTTTCATGAAAACGCAATTTGCATTGTTTTTTTGTTCACCCTTCAAGGGAGTGAGGGTGGAGAAGCGACTGCCGAAGGGTTGCCAGACTTCCAAATCCTTGTCCAGTACAATTCCAGCGATCTTCCACAGAAGTTTGAAGCTGCTTTAAGATACTGCAGTAAAATCCGTTGTGAGCTCTTGACTATTATGGTTAGTTCATGGAAAAACACTGCATTATTTGTGAGGCTTCTGTTACTCCAATTGATAAAAATGAACTTAATCTTTACTGGGAGATTACATTCTTATTGAAATAACACTTCCACCTATAAACTTGATAAGAAATCGTATAAAAAGGTCATTTAGAAGAAAATCTCGATCCTCAGAATCAATTTTTTATCTTGTGTTGTGAATGAAGTCTTGGGAAGTGAGGCTAAATATGAAGCGCAAGTTTAAACGTTCACGTAACAGAATCACAACAAATTGGGATTTTTCTCCATCAAAGAATTTCAGCCGATATTATTTTTCACAATTTTGTTGCGCCAACATGATAAAATTCAGCCCCGTGGCCAGAAGTTTCCTGAGTTGTGAAAATTCGACAGTTTACAGTTTTGTGATTGTTAATGGACAAAACCATCTCAAAAAATCAGAAGAAACATGATTTCTGAGTTTCATCACATGGTCGGTGTTCGTGATTGATGGAGGGCTTCAGCCAAAACAGCTGACCTAATATTCAAAATGTGGACAAGACAAACAAAAATTCATCAGATATTGTATAAAAAATTATGTCTCATTGAGTAATTCAACACAATTACAAAAACAGTGATGATGTTCATGTTAAATTGCAAGGAAGGCACCCAACAACTCCAGTCTAAAATAGGAAAAGAAAAGAAAACATGACTTTGTTAGTCCCACCTGTTTCAAGTTGACGATTTCTCCTGTAGTTTTTTTGAATTTTCTCAACTGCCGGAGGAAATACCAAAATCGAGATTTAGCGACGATGGCATCAGGCGCAAATATTCTCATCTTGTACAATGGTGTAGTTTTCTCTTTCTCGGTGGGGAGCTTGCGCCCGATCACCTCGAATTCCTTCAACTGTAAAAGTGGAATGAATTTGAAATATCGAACCAGCGTTAAATCGTAACTAACTCGAATCCACAGAATATGTTAATGAAAATGATGAAAAAACTGAAAAAAAAAACCCGCTCCCGCTCCTAAGCCCGAACAACCTAACCTAGTTAAAACCAAGTTTGACATAACCTGAAATAGAACATAGAATTTTGAAAATGATAGAATTTCCGAGTCGAGTATGTCAAACTAGAGAAAATTCTTTTTTAATTTTATGTGAAAATCGAATGGCATTTCCAATCGACGAGCGTCAGAATTGGGACAGTGATAATATACGCTCGAACTTTCGAAGAGCCCATGTGTTAGTCGGAGCCATGCCGTCAAAACGAAATGTGTTTATGGCATGATAATTCGATGAGGACTCCTCGTTGCATCTTGTAAATTGAGAGAAAGATGGTTTGATATCGGTAAAACTAGGCGAGGGCTGCTTCGAAGTTTAATTCGAGTAAAATATATATAAATGTACTTACTTCTCCCTTGGCTTTCATCGTTCCGTGCGTCCTACGTGAAGTGGTACCGGAAAAAGAGGGCGCAGCTGTATTCGGTGATCAGAGATTCAAAATGGCTGAACGGAGATTCAATCCGGGAAAATGCCATATTCGAAAATACAAAAAACTGTCCCCAAAACTTTATTTGACTTGTGAAAATTGCTCACAAATTCTCATTTGAATTCTTTTCTTCACGTTCTAGATAATCGTTTCTAATATGCCTGAGTTATATTTACCCATTTTACGGAATTATGCAACTAGACGCCATATTTGTTTCACGAGCGAGCATTTCTCGTCTCCAGCCAATCACAACACGACTTTGAACATTCCGATAAACCGATTGGTCGGTTTTGCTAATCGAAATTTAGGCGGTATTTTAAACTAGTACAAAATAATTCTCCTCGTTTGAATTGGTCAAATGTATCGGAATTCACTTCATTATCCCATTTTTGATCAATGATCAACATTTATTTGAAATTGTGGAGTAATTACGAAATTTATTCAGTCATTGTGCATTTTTTTTGTATTCTTTACAACATAGGATTCGAAACATATTCAATATATAAGCAAGGTCTGACGAATTATGGCCATGTTTACACCGAATCGATTTGATGCGAACCAAATGCCGGAACAACCAATCCGCGGAGATTATCTAGGAAATTTCCACCGGAGCCCTGCACATGATTAGTTATTTCGGTATTGGTTCGCATCAAATCGGCTCGGTGTAAACATGGCCTATAGGTATAACTATGATCTACGAGTTCTCTTATTCTCCATCTTTATCCTGATTCGGTTCG
Source organism: Phymatocera aterrima (assembly GCA_963170745.1). Taxonomy (NCBI): domain Eukaryota; kingdom Metazoa; phylum Arthropoda; class Insecta; order Hymenoptera; family Tenthredinidae; genus Phymatocera; species Phymatocera aterrima. The sequence continues at coordinate 577,171 of OY720660.1, forward strand.
CTCGTTAGTTTTAAGAGAATCGTAAAATATGATAAAGCGCTTTTGACTATCTGAAAAATAAACCGAAAATGGAACCGAAGAACAGAATAATAAGCGATTTTTGTATTCACCTAATCCTTACGCATCAATAGAATAAACATGTACTCACTGCTAAGAAAAGTTCTAAATTTAAATCAAAATATCCCATTCCAGAAATCGTTATTTTGGCAGACGCTCTTAAGCAAATTAATTTCAAAGATCTTTGGTAGGAGGTAGGGGCTTCCCACCAATTGATAGAAAGTAATTGCTGAGACATTTCATCAGCTTTGGACGTCAGTTTAACAGAGTAATAAGAAAAGCTCGACAGCTGCACCGTTACAACGAGTAGGAAACTAATTATCGACAGCAATGCAGTCAGATCTTGGATCTAGAGAATTATAAATTACCAATCATCATGGTCGATTACAATAATATTACATTACAATCTCCTTATAGGTAGATATTCAACGAATACATAACTATGTGAGGTAACAACCTACACAGCATGAAAAATATCATCGGAATTGGACTGAATGTCCTAGAAATATTTCTGTGTTCGCGAAAACGTTTCATACGAAACATTATTTATAACAAATTTAGTTTGAAATATTACCGAGACATTTCAGCCAAATGTTTCCGATGAAATATTTCAGAAATATGTCTGAAACATTACGTGCGGTGTGAGAATTATTCTATTACTACCGTTGCTCCTACGTAGGCCAAAAGCACCAAGGACACAGCGTTGCATCCCACCACACCAAAGACGAATGTAGAAAATGTGTTCCTTACTCTTGTTAGAGTACTGTAAGTTAATCTATGATTATATGTTACGAATACAAAAGCTGTACTATCCTCATTTCCTCACGTATAAGATAAACGAAAATTGACAAACGAGTTTTTCCTCTGTGAACAGTGAACAATACGATGTATATATATCTTTATCAAAATACGCACCAGAGCACCAATTGATGATAGTTTATCCAGGCATCAAGCAATACATTAGCATCTTTCGGCCAATCGAGCGAGTACCTAGAATTCTGAAGTTGTCTATTGCTTGCTAACTGTAACTTCTCATCAACTTTGGTTGATTTGATGTCCGAAAGCATCAGAAGCATCTTTTTTAATACATCAAATTCTTCTGCCATGCGAATAATGACTGCGAGGAACAGTGCATCTGATGTGGAAATCATGTTGATCCAAACGAAACCACAAAATGCTTGGAATAGTATAGTAAGCTGTAATTTATGGCACATGCATATGGGTCTTTCTCGTTACTGGTACTTATTGTTTATCAATATCCTTCGAATACTGAATTGTTCACCTCATAGATTGGAAATTCGGAAATGTCGAATGGATACCATGCATCGTATACTAAGACGTTGGGTATCGTTCCATTGAAGAACGATCCTTTTAGTTTTTGAATTCGTGCGTCATAGGATATCACGAATGGTGTCACGGTAAATAAACAGCCTGTGATATTGGCACCAATAATTATCACGAGAAATAGTTTATTCGCTGATTTGAACGCCTTTTGTGTCGCGCTTTGGCCGAGCTATAGTTCCAACATGCGTAGGAATGTTATAATGTTATGTTGGATTTTGGTCTAATTATACGAATGAGTTCTCAGTAATTTTCAAATGGTTATTGCGAGTGTAAGTCTCATTGCTTGTAGTGTATGGTCCTGTAGTGTATGTATGTATGGCATTATTGAATCTGAACGTTTTCTGTAGTACCTGGTGGTCCAGGAGGAGAAATGGTGATGGAATTTTGCATTTTTCAAACTCTTTGAATATCTGCCAAATACTGTCACCCATTACGATTGTAAAAATGACTCTGAATAGAGTATGCAATGAATAAATTGTACTTATAGAATTCATGATCACCTGAAAATGAAGAGGTGCACATATATTTCTATATCGTCAGATCTCAATTGGCTTATAAAATACCAGAATCTGAATTGAATTTAAATTGTTTTATTGAATCATTGTTGAATTTTTTATTGAAGAATCTCTCCCTCTTTTCCACCATTGAAGGATATAAATCGAATATTCCATATGCCCTATATAGTGACGCCTTCGCCCTCTAATCACCTTTGGCATGTCCGGGATTTTTGATACTAAGTCAATGATGCAGGGTATTATTTGCAAAGGTAGTGTCGAAATGAAAAAAAATGATCTACAAACATCAGCGCTCAGGAACGTTCTAGAATTCCCAACACCGGTTGGAAACCAATGTCCGCTCCATCGGATCAATTTAAAAGTATTTGCCATGAGCTCGGCGTATGTTGGGGATTCTTTTTCTCCCAACATTGCTATATGTATTATAAACTGTGTAATTTTTCGAAAGTAAAGTTTGAAATAAGTCCGGGAGCCCGTGACAGTTTTCAATGTCTCATTTGTTCGATGATGAGAGTATGCTGTGGTCTTCAATCAGTATGAGTACATCACTAAAACGGACCGTTTTCAACAAGATGGCGCGGCAACGCTTTCCGAGGCCGCGTGTATAACATGCAATAAACAATAGAAAACAAACTTATTCATTCGTCGTTGACCTTTCGCGAGCTCGTTAATCAGCATCAGACAAATATGTTAGAAAAAAACTGCTTACATTAATTGTTCTTGGTAGCAATATATGTACCGCTTACAAGCGCTTAAAAGCGTTTTTTTGGCTCCGCGCTACGAAATGTGAGGCGGCTTCGGGGACCTGACCGGGGCCAACGATTTCTTGGCGTGGAAGTGCGATTTCGAGTTGATCTGGACGGGTGACAAAATATGTTTTTCCGGGAATGAGATCGGGGGACTTATAAATTTCTTCACGAATACGAGGAGGAAAGTGATTTTTGGACCATGTTCTCACGACGATTCGAGCGATTTCGAGTCGATCGAGACGGGCGACAAAGTGCAGGGTGTCCCCGGAAACTGAATTTTCACTTTTTGCCTCTTTCCGAGCTTGTGAGCCGTATATTGCCGCGATAACAAACGTAAGCGGTATTTTTTTTAACATTGTTTGATGCCAATTAATTAGATCGCGAAGGCTCAATGACTAGCTGGCTAGCGTGCAAGGAATCTATCACGAAAAAACGCATCATCTGCGCCAGGCGTAAGTTTATTTCTAATTATTTATTGCATGTTACAAACGCTCCGGAGAACAAATGCACTCGAGGTCCGCTTTAAGCGGTCCTTTCCGATGACACACATCAATCAATTGAATGCAACATATACTATACATGAACGACGAAAAAATTTACATTTTTTGACTGTCACGACTCACGGCCGGCTCCCGGACTACACTGATCGTTATAATCTGAGTATTCTGAGTTTATTATAAGAGGGCAACTCCATATCAAGTGATCACGTCTTTTCGGGCAAGTTTTTGGAATTTTCACATACTTCTTGAAAAAGATTGCTAGTTGTGAGAAAAAAATATGTGCCTGCAGATGATTTCTCCAAATTCGCAATCTTTACAAAGTTATGGCAATTTTGGATTCTGGGCCCCTTTTTCGCAAAAATTTATAACTCCCGTGGCGTTCATCTTACGGGAGTATTATCGTGCTTATTTTTGTCATGGAAGAGTATAGTCTCTGAATACAAATTTTGATCCCATGGAATTTGGGCATGGACATGAAATATTCTCAATTTTCTGAAACAGTTGGAGATTTTAGACAAACTAGGTCTTCACAAATCTGGAAGAAATCAGAAATACAGATACATAAAGGCTCCTTGAATAAAGGAAATTTATGTCTGACGGTAATATCAGAACATAGATATTCAAGGATCAGATTTGAGATTAGAGCCCTATAGTTCCTTTGGAACATTCACAATAATATGATGACAACAATTTTCTCACCTAAATTGATCAAAAATAGATTCTCAATTGCTTCTGAAATCAAATCCTAAATCCCAACGAGAATATCCTCCAAATGTAATATCACTCTCAAACCTGAATTTTCTGTAACCATTATCGAAACACAAAAGGAACAAAAACAGAATTTTCAGAATTTCAGTCTTTCAGGTCAAAGTCAAGGTCAAGGTCAACAAATTTTTCAAAATCTCGAATTGTTTCAGAAAATTAAGAATATTCCATTTTCATGAACAAACTACATAGGGTCAGAATTTTCATTCAAAAACTATCCTCTCTTACGAAAAAAATGAACCTGAGAAATCTCTCGTAGGTTGAGCACCAACGACGTTATGAATTTTTGTAAAAAGAGTGGCGTGAAAACCAAAATTGCAATACCTTTTCTAAATCAATGTGAATTTTGAAAAATCCTTCAACGCAGATTTCGTTCTCACCAATAGCAACAATTTCCCAGAAATAAGTCAGAATCCCAAAGATTTGCTCAAAAAGCAAATCACTTGACATTGAACTGCCCAAGAACAGCGTGGAAACTTGAACTGATCAACAGCACACATTGGGCTCTACACACAATTATGAATGTTTAAAGATATAATTTGTTAGATTAGTGCATGAAATGAACAAATGGCATTATAGCCTTTTGATGTTCAATGTGAGCTATCAAGAGCAGAAACAATAATTACTACTAATTGTACCATGTATATCATAGAGTATGTTCAAGATTGTCTACGGCTAACTTCAATTTAATTGTCCACACACTAATAGGATTGATGTTCGCTCGTTTTTATTTACGAAAATAATAGATAACAATCTGTTCCCATAAGTTCAACATGAATAAATGAAATATTCAAAAGCGGATAGGCTGGAAATGTTACAGTGCTAATGTGTCACATCTAATTGCTCACAATTATAGGCAGAATTATGCAACTTATAGGAATCTATAATAATATATAAAGGTCTCAAAGTATTCAATTGTTGAAAAAAAACGTACTGACATAACGGGTTACAGCAGACTGAGAGTCTTCTGAAAAAAAGGTGGATAATAATCCTAAAGCTTGTCTCTCACCGCTCGAACCGATTTCACAATCAAAACCGCGTAGAAAGAAAACGCGTTGCTTGGACCGGGGGGAGAACATCGGTTCTTGAGACCGGTATATCTGAGACTTGCAATTCTCATTTGTAATTTAAATGTAATCAATTACAAATGCAATATTGGATACTACCCAACCCTGCACTAGATACAAATTTTTTCCGTCATTTATAAAGATATCGAAGTCCTGTTGGAAGTAATTTGATGATGGAGGATTAATCAGTGCTTTGTATTTGTCTGGATTTCAAGATTCTTTCTGAGCGTCCTAAACAACGGCTTCGAAAATAGGTATCAACTGATTCGCGGCAGCGAATTGCCACCAAGTTATACGCTAGGTACCGTAAGCGGGCGAGCGCTAGCCTCGTATCCTTACGCCTAAGAACTTTTATACTTGGAAACGATGTGCATTATCTCGTAAACGGCTGGAAATTTTCAATGCTAGTTTTCAGTAACGTTAAGTGCAGGTCAAACTTAGTTTATGGTAATTACCATAAAAACTTCACGAAAATCGGTCGAGTAGTTTTAGAGTTATTGAATGTCAAAGTTGATGAAATAGCACAATCTTCTCCCTCTACCTCTCCCTCACCCACTCCCTCTCCTACTCTCTCTCCCTCTCCCTGTTCCTCGCCCTCTCCCTCTCCCTCTCTCTTTCCCTCTCCCTCTCTCTTTCCCTCTCCCTCTCCCTGGCCCTCTCCCACTCCTTCTCCCTCTCCCTCACCCTTTCGCTCTCGCTGCACCCCGCACCCCCGCCCCCGGCGACCGCTCCTACTCCCCCCCCCCCCCCCCCCCCGCCCTTCCCATCGCCCTCTCAACTACTCCCTTTTCTTTTTCTTCGTCCTCGCAGAAGCTGCAGAAGCTTGTCAACAAGGCCATACGATTCATCTTTATGAGCATATCATACTTTATTGGAGGCAGTTGGGGTGGTTGTCGGTGAGATCCGGAAGGCTCTACTTTTTGGGTATAACAGTGCTTAACGTCTTGAATAATAATGCCCCTGGGTATATCTTGGAGCTCTTTGATCGTGCCGCTCCTCCACAACGTCCTACGCGTCACCCCACCCAGACAGTTTTTTGTATCCCCTCCTTTCGTACGACAACCTATAAGAATTCTTCCTATCTCTCGGCAATTTACTTTTGGCATGCTCTCCCCACATGAGGTCACTTCCTCTCCTACACTACCTATTTTGTAAGCTTCGCTTACGTGACCATTTTTTCGCACTAGATATAGCCCAGATAATTAGTCATGCGTATAGTGGCGTCTCATCTCTTATTAGTCTAAGCTCCGCTCTACGCATCCATATTTCAAAATGATAGCATATAATATGTAGGTGCGCAGATTCGGATTTAAATCTAACAATTGCATTAATCATATCATAATTATATTCATTATCATACCAAGTATGAATTATCATCGACAGAGGAACTCATACTAAACTGTTATACTTTATATACTCACAATCTCAAAGTGTATTCTAACTGTATTATAAATAGCTATCGCGTTAATTCTTAATTTTTATTTTATTGTATTTTTAAATATTACTTCCCAGATAACAATATGTGTGCAATATGAAAGGCACGCACGTGTCCCGATTAATCCGCACGACGTGCGTTCCATTAAGGGGCAGCTGGAGACACATTGTGTTCAATAATTGGTGACAATGCATTGAACAATATGTAACAATGGAGATTTCATGCGTCTCCAAATGCCCGTTAAGGTGCTATTAAAGACATATTTAGACCCATTGTTACTCATTTTTGAAAACATTGTTATCACTTCGAAAATGGAATTCGTTGCTAAACCTACACCAAACAACCGATCGGAATGAAACTTTGGGGAGTGGATGCAGTATTTCGGCAAGACGTGGCTGAGTATTTTTCTCCTACGAAATATTGAATCTTCTATCGAGAATCAAAACTTTTTCAATCTAACCTATAAACGAACCTAACCTAACTTTCAGAGAATCCCGAAAAACTTTGAATTCTCTTGGAATTTCAGCAAAATGGAAGATTTAGCCACTTTCTGCCAAAATTCTGCATCTAATCTTTGAAGTTTCGTTTTGATCGGTTGTGTGGTGTAGGAGTGGCGACGAATCGCGCTTCCGTAGTGATAACAATGCTTCTAAGAATGAGTAACAATCGGTCTTTATGTCTGGTGAATATGTCTTTAATAGCACTGTTTAAAGCGTTTAAAGTGATAACAACAATGGTGATGGAATGTTGCTTTTGTGTGAAAAAAGTAGGCGACGATGCTAGCCGAACATTTCATCAGTAAGTATATTCATATTCATGAAATAAATATATTAACTTATACGTTATTCCCGGCGTTTGAGTTTGATTAGGTTAAAAAAAACCTATGCGGCTGAAATTTCATGTAGGATTTCCAGATCATGTATAAGTGTGCAGTATAGAATAATATTAATATTAAATTTATAGCATTGAGTATTTTCTTTCACTATAGTGTCTCGCGTGTTGATCCTATTACAGATTTCCATTCAAGCAACCAGAACGTTGGTATCGGTATATCTCGGGAAAAATATCCAGCAGCACTCAGGGCCTTTGCCATTACTCTCCATTTTTACTCACCTAAGGCATACGGTTTTGTACATAGAAAGTTTTGTAATGCTTTACCGGATCCTGCAACCTTAAGAGCATGGTATTCCACAATCAATGGCCAACCGGGTTTTACGTCTGAAAGTTTAGATGCTTTGAAAATGAATATATCCCAAGCAAAGGATGCCGGTAAAGAAGTATTAGTAGCTTTTATGTTAGACGAAATGGGTATTGAAAAGGGAACGCAGTAAAGTCCGAATGGAACTGTTAGCGGACACGTTGATTTGGGTACCAACATACCAACAACAGGCTCAGTACCTTTAGCAAAAGATGCACTTGTGATGATGGCTGTTTCTCTCGATGGTGGGTGGAAAATCCCTGTAGGATATTTCTTTGTCATCGGTATTGACTTGAACACTAATTCTGGACTTGTGAAGGAGGGCCTCACGCGTCTTCATATTGTAGGTGTGAAAGTTGTTTCAGTAACATTAGACGCACCATCAGAACATTTCGCGACAATGAGCCAACTTGGAGCAACTTTCGACATGCCAAACCCACGACCCTTCTTTCCACATCCTTGTACTCGCGCAAAGGTTTTTGTTCTGTTCGATGCTTGCCATATGCTGAAACTCATATGGAACTGCTTAGGTGACCCAAAAGTTATTATGAAAGATAGCGAGGGGAATCTCATTGAATGGAAATACATATAAGTGCTTTAGCATCATTACAGCAAGATGGAGGGCTTCGTGCTGGAAATAAGGGTCGCATGGCTCATATCCGTTATCACAAAATCAAGATGAAAGTAGCCTTGGCTGCTCGAACTCTTAGTAGTAGCGTGGCAGATTCTATTTCATTCTGCGATAAGGTTTCAGGCTTGCCAAAATTCCGAGGAAGTGAAGCTACTGTGCGATTTATTCGTTACATTGATCGGCTATTTGATTTTTTGAATTATCGGAACCCTTTTGGTAAGGGTTACAAGGCTCCCCTGCGTAGAAGCAATGAAATAGTTTGTCGTTCGCAAATTTCTTCCGAAGTAGAATACTTGAAAGGAATAACTGATGTTATGGGTAAGCCAATGTGGAAGACGTTAAGATACACTGGTTTTATGCGGCTCATCAGGGGAGTGATGTCCGCTATAGATATTTTTGATATTTACGTCAAGCCGGAGAGTTCACAATTGCAGTATCTTTTGACCTACAAATTGAGTCAGGATCATCTAGAACTGTTCTTTTGCGCAGTCAGGAGCTGTGGGGGTTGGTGTCCTAATCCTACTTAAGACAATCCGTGTCGGCATACAAGAGACTACTCGTACATCACGCTGAAGCGATAGACAGTACAGAAGTTCTTTCTATATCTTCAGGCGCTCAGAGGCAAAAAAAAGCTGATCGGTATGATCCAACTACTTATGATGTTATGATTAATTGTAGAGTATCAAAGAAGTATGGCCTGGACGATGAAAACCATCCTGAGGGAGTTCCTTCACTTTCATAACACACTTCCTGATACTTTGTCTAACTTTTCAAAGAGTTGTGTAGCTAATATAGGCGGCTGGGTCGTGAAAAAGTTAGTCGATCCTAAAAGACCTGTAGTGAAATGCGAAGAATGTCGGGAGTCGCTGTTCCAAAATTCACAGATTAGGACAGAACGATAATGCTCTCGTAGAAGCAAAAACTAGGGGTGGGTTGATTTACCCAAGCGCGTCTGTAGTTCTAATTTGGCAACGTTCTGAACAGATTTTGAGTCATGCTCTAAATAAAAATAAGTGCATGACGCCCACGGAGTCAAATTTTCCAGCCTTGGTTTGTTCAAAAGTTATGGAGGACTTACTGCAAACAACTGGGACGTTATTCCCCTCTTTAAATTACCATATTTTTGATGATGCACTTACAGAACTCTCGAATCATGTCTATTTATTGACGAAGGAGGTCTGCAAAACATATGTAAAATTACGACTTTTCTCTGCTACTAATTTGGCTTCAGAAGTTGTAGTTGGTTCAAAAATGCGGCATCACATGACGAGACAAATCATTTGGAACAGTCAGTAATAAAACCCCGTCATTCAATATAAATCAATGTGATGCGTACTCAAACAAGACTGTGATTCATGCCAAATCTGTATAACGCTAGTCTACTATAATTATACTGTAATGCTAAAAATGCTAATATATTATTAATAAACATTGTTCATGCTTATTTGATAGTAATTATTGTGTGTTTTGTTATTTATCAAATCATGAGACCCGAAATACCTTTCCATCTAGCAGCATTATACGGTGGGGGGAAAGATGACTACTAAATAACTATATACCCTTTTGGACCGAGTAACAATGTCGCTGAGCAATATATGAAGAATGCAAGTTCAGTAACATAATCTAATGTTATGCTAATTTCATCCAGTCCTTAAAATTTCGCACTCAATTCTTTAATCAATTGTTACAATACATCTTTTTTTTTCAAATTTTAAAGCGTCTCCGAGCGCTTAGTCTATACGGACTACACAATCAATTTAATCTATACAATCAGAATGTATTATGTACTTATTTTTACATTTAATCAAGTTTCCAATTTATTTTATACAATCAATCAATCAAATTATACAAGTAGTTTATACAATCGATGACACATGCAATTAAAAATAAATTGCATCATGCAATCAAATTGTACGAATTTTGTGTACGATTGAATTATGCGGTGAATTATACAGTTTCGTACAGTTAATGTTGCTATGAATTTGTCTATTACATTGTGTACCTAATTATCGTTCAATGGTCATGTCTCCGGTATATTGACTACTGTCTTCCACGAACTACCCACAAGACTTATTTGAACTGGCCGCCATAAAGTGTCAAATCCCCACGATTAAAATGGCTGCCGGTGATTACAGCGAATTGTGGCAAAAGCTAGCGCATACTGGTGTAATACGTTTATGCCAATGTGTAAAGAATAAAAATACTTCACCTACTACAGCGGTCAATTCGATAGCGGCAGCCGGCGATGCCTGAAATTACTTACCCGGACTTACTTTCGCACAGCACCTTTACCGACGGTATTACATCACGAGTCTACGTGTTACGTCCTAGGCTGAAAGCTGTATAGGCGATTTCTCGGTATAGTAGATACCGTACTTTATACTGTAGGTATAACTATTGACGTGCAGATACCATCAGAGTCTCGATAATACATTTCTTGATGTAATTCCATTTATAATTTTTTCCTTTCTCTTATATTATTTTACTTTTAGTTACGAACTCATACTTTTGGAAAAAGCAATCTAAGCTAACATAAACAATTATTTTTTCCTTTCTCACGAAACGAAGATGTCTGGAGGCACTCGAAAGACTATAAATCTGAAATCCGAAATCTTAAGTAAACTTTGAAAAGCTATAAAAACTAAGTTTATTGAGGAAATATAAATCTTCAAGACCCTTGGAATTTTAGGACCAAAGGCGGAGATTTTGAGAGACAAAGATCACTCTGTTTAAAAGAAGACAGATCATAGACGCTTTCAGCATCCCTTCCTAGCATCTTGACGATTGGGCCTCTGACCCAATTGCCTCACGCTAACGAACTATTAGCCAACCACATTTTTTCTCACTTTTGTTTTAAGTGTTTTTTGCCAATAGGAAAAATCTCGCTTTCCCACGAGTTTTCCGAAACCCCTCCTTCACGTGGCCGCGAGGAGAAGGCTTTTTTTACTGAATGCGAGAGTCAGTCACAAAACCTCAGAAAGCAAAAATCGATTTCATAAAATTGTAGAACTTGGAATAATTTTGGTGAAACAGTTACATTACAATAACCTAAGTGTAAAACCCTACATACATACTAAAATAAACTAAAGTTAATCAACACGTGAGTGTACGATTAACAACTTAAATTGTTGTGCAGATTGTTTAGTTTAATATTGTTAAATAAATATCGTTAAATGCAAGCGAAATCTTCAATTATTTATTTCAACTACGCATAGTAGTGATATTGATAAAACCCATTACCTTCAATAGATACGAGATAAACGTCGATCGGAAGAACTGGTTATCCAAGTCTCGGTAAGAAATAAAGAACTCTACCAATTCCAGAATCAGAACCTCAAAGTATTGTAACCGTTGAGTGTAGACCTTCTACACTCAACGTTATGACTAGTGATTCTCAGAATATTATTAAATTCAATCGAGGACGTAACGAAGGCTTTTCTCTTTGGTAACGACCACGGACTTATGGACGGAGCGCAAGCTAGGCTTGTAGGCAAGGGGCATGAATCTTGGGGAGAGTACATGTGGTAGCACGTCGGCCATATTGATGAGCTAAATTTTCAGGCGCCACGTTTAAACGATTCACTTTAGACAGCATTAGTTTTGTGGACAGGGGATCGATTGTGTAAAAAAAGCGTTACTTATACTTACAGGTGAAATGTAGTCTTATTCTCTACTTCGATCTCACATTGATTTTTGGGTTTTGAAAAAGATCTGTTTTTGCAGTTAAGAGCTACACAATAAGGCATGTTGTATATTATTCTCACTTATTATTCAATTAAAAATATCGCTGTGGAAAATTATTGGCTACCTTCTAACCTAACCTATACAATAACAACAACGATCCGTCAAAGTTATATCCGTGGTATACATATGTATATCTATTTAGCTGTATATGTATATCTATATCTATTTAGCTCATCAATATGGCTGACGGCGCTGATTCCCCTCCGTCTTTCGCTTCAGCCCCGCAGGGAGAGGCTCCGTCCATAAGTCCATGGTAACGACAAAAGCCTGTAACGACTTGACAGTACGCGAAACTAGTGACATCTAGGCTTGTCGAAATTTCGCTCTTTGCCACGCTGTGGCGCCAGAGAGAAGCCTTCTCTCTGGTAGCGCCTGGTATCGCTAGAACTAATTGACTTACACTCCGCTAGGCGTCGCTAGCCAAAAAGTCGTATGTATATTCGTTGACATCTCTGTTGCGTGGGCCTGGACTGCGTGCTGACAGCTGAGGTGTCAAATTAGCGGCTAGACACAGACGGAACCTGGGAGTCCCCCTGTTATATTCTCCGAAATATCGACTTTATGACATTTCGTAAGTTTTATTATAGATCGAGCAATCCTACGAAGCGTTTTGGTGTTCAGACACCTAAGAAAATCTCAACAATACATCAATTTTAATGGTTATTACTTACTCTTTGTCATGATAAATTCTAACCTAACAAAGCGGCACAAACTCAAGAATAACATTACCGCTTTCGAAAATGCAATTTTGAGTACTCTCGAAAATCTTCCGGCCCGGAAAACACGCAAAGCTATATATCTCATCGCGTGATAATAATCGCTTGAGTGATCAATCCGTGAATTTTCGTCAAGACGTTTAGTGCCAACTGTACTTTGAGTCTCTTCCGTTCTTTTCAATTTTGATTGTTCAAAACAAATATTTTTCGAAATGAACACATCCGTGTTATCTAAGTGGAATACTCCGCATCTTTTGAGTGGTTACAGTTCCCTGTAGGATCACCACATGCCGGAAGAGGGAGGGACATGTTTGACCGAAGTTAATAAAATTGGTAACAGACATGTGTGGATTAATGACCAATGTACCGTTGAGTGCAGAAGGGTATACACTCAACGAATCTACTTGATGCCTCAATCATACGCTATTGACACATACTTACAAAAACCTTGGTTTCTAGTGTATTCTACTCAAGCTACTACTTACGCTGAAGTTCCAGAGTTTCACATCTCACACCAAAAGATTGATTAGTGAAAATTTTCTCATTTTTTGTCTTTCAGAACCATGGAACAACCGATTGAGGATTTCAATGCTCGCGCGTACCAAATCGATCTATTTGAGAAAGCTGTAGAATGTAACACCATCATTTATCTGCCTACTGGCTCTGGAAAAACCTATATCGCTGTTATGCTTATTAAAAAATTATGCAGCAGTGTTATGAGGTGCGTACCTAATCCTTGAGTTTGTTTTATATTTCTTGTTCATTTTCGATCTCTTGTTGATTTGAGCTCAAAAGTAGTTCGGGTTTCAAATTATAAAGAGGTACAAGAGCTTCAAAATTCTAGATGTGAGATCTACAAAATATTGTCCATTATCCAAATTTCTTAATACCAGGTATATCAGCGCGTCTCTTTTTTTTATCCATTCCATTGTGACTATCGGATGCTTACAGGGTCTGGAATTCTTGATACACCTGCAATCAGTCTAGAACTTTTCCAGGACTTGAAGATCCCAAAAATAATCAGAAATTACTTTAAAATCTTTGTATTTCTATGACTAAAATCTCACCAAATCATAAATAGTAGTTGAATCGAAAGATTTCACCACATCGTGAATAGCAATTGAAATTGAAAGATTTCACAAAATTAAGTTCAGAATAATAGGGAACGGAATTCATCGACTCAACCATAAACGGTACTTGAGGTCTTTTGTCCATTTTGGTATGTATTTCAAATAAAAATGGACCAACCTCAGGCCGTCGGTGTAGTATTACAAAAGTGCCACCGAAATGGAACCTGAAAAGCAGTGATGTTCACGCGGTAAAAATTTAATTGGCAGCCCAGTTTTCAAAAAAACTGACAACCAAAAAACGAAAAATCAGGTGCATTTCTTACGCAACAATCTGCCACAAATTCACCAGATTCATCCACACATAATATTTTGATAGGCCTTACAGCGCAGGAGGTAAAAGAACAATCTTTGCTGTAAACACCGTCGCTCTTGCGGAACAGCAGCATAAATATTTAAGCAGACACACTCACCTGACTTGCTGTAGTTATACAGGGGACATGCAAGTAGATTATTGGACCAGAGAAAAGTGGCTACACGAATTAGAAGAGTATCAGGTACCGTCGATAAAATATTCAAATAACATATTAGATCCGGCAATACAGATTTAGGGTTGAAAGTTTATTCATTGAGAGAAAATCCGAGACGAATTGGATTACCCGGAGTGTTTTTCTGGTGAAAGACAGCAGAGCATTAGATTTTTTCTGATCCCTGAGTGAAGATTCTGCTCTAAAAGAATTAGTTTCTAGGTTCTTGTTATGACCTCTCAAATATTCCTGGATATATTGAACCACGGCTATATATCTTTGAACCGATTGAATCTCATGATATTCGACGAGTGTCATAGAGGAGTAAACGACCATCCCATGAGATTGATAATGCAGCGCTTTCAAGATTGTCCGAAAAGTGAACAGCCAAGAGTATTGGGTCTTACCTCTACTCTTTTGAATGGCAATATCAAAATTGGTAAACTTGACGAAACAATAACGGTAAATGAATTTTGTTATGCCAAATAATGGTTACAATCGGTAGTAATCGCTTTGTGTATTTGCGATGTAATTATTTTCGTGTAATCGCCTTTGATTGCATCCTTATTTTCATTACTTGTACTAATTTAACTGAATATTCATAAAAGGACTTGGAGACGACGTTTCATGCGAAAATAGTCGCAGCTGAATCATTGGTAGGAGTTAGGGGCTATGCGACAAACCCGGAAGAATCCTGTGTCTTGTTTAGTCCACCTCTGGACTCACCAGCCATACAAAGAACATTGGTAATGCTGCAAGAGGCAAGGGCAATTCTCTCCGTCGTTCAAATAAACATAAATACAGAATCTGCCAACCACAGTGACTCTGTTTTTAGACCTAAGAGCAAAATCAGCAAGTTTCAAAGCATTCTTACCGATCTGGACGAACATTTACGACTGATGGGTAATTATCATCTTTCTTCTTTTTGTGTGTCAAGTGATCCAATCGGCACAAACCCTTTGTACTATTATTATCCTCTCTTAGGTTCATATGGTGGGAGTAGAGCGGCTCTAATGCACATCATACGACTCGAGCTTATTAAAAAGTCACCCAACGATCAGGTTTGTGCGTAATCTTATCATTTATGTTATAATTTACTCATAATTGGGATGTACCGCGTTTAAAATTGATATTATTCAAATATGACAAAAACAATGTGAATTTCAGGAAGCTGTTTCAGTCATCGATTATCTTATAACGGTATTGACTCAGGTCAGAAAGATTCTAGAGGATGAAATGAGTGGCTGCACAGAATGCGAGCGAGTAATGAAGTGCGTTTGAACGATTAATCTTGTAGATTGAGTTTTTGTTAATCGAAAATTAGAATATATCCAGTACCCCTTCTTTTTCTTCACAATTCACAGCTTTTCATCTGACCAAGTTAAAAAACTGTTCGGAGTTCTCCAGTCTTTTAATACAAACAAGTTAGCATCCCAGAAATTTTGCGCACTGGTTTTCGTCAAGCGACGATTGACAGCACAAGTCTTGTATCATGTGTTGACGGTAAAGTTTGCAGATTTCTTTCCGTATACATAGATGATGTTCACAAAATACATATTCCCCTCCGCATTAATGACACTGCAGTATTATTGTTCTAGGATTTGCACAAATTTGATAGGCGATTCGAGTTCTTACACGCTGAATACATGATTGGATATACAAATGATCCGCAAGATCATGCTAGAGAAGGACTTTGCCTGCGGAAATGGAATAAGGACGTTTTACACAAGTAATGACAATTAGTATCCGCGAGACGAGCTTTTACACTCAGAAAAATGTATTTTATCCATTTTTTTCCAAACAGATAGAAAATAAATAAAATACCTATTAATTTTAAGGTTTAAGAATGGGCTAGCCAATTGCATTATTGCAACGGATGTAATAGAAGAGGGGGTAGATGTTTCGGACTGTACTTTAGTTGTACGGTACGATTTACCGATGGATATTAGATCATACATACAAAGCAAAGGGCGTGCTCGTCATGCCACGAGTAAATATGTGCTTCTGGTTGCCAACACCGACAGTCGCTTCCAAGAGCGATACAGAAACTTCAAGTTCATAGAACAGAAATTAGAGCAGGCGAGTGGAGTTAATGATTTGCACGAATTTCTTATCCAATAATAATATTTATCCAATATATGATAATTGATCATTAATTATTGTTTCATACTTTGCGCAGTTTCTAGTAGGTAAATCACAGTTCCGGACTGAACCGACGCACGAAACTCTGGTTGAAGAATTATACAATTCCCTTATAGAACCATATTCTGTGAGAAATACAAATGGTGAAATAAGCGTCGTTACAGCAACCAGCGCGATCAGTTTGCTAAATCGGTATTGTTCTACTTTGGGTAATTCACACCTCGTTTCATTAGCACCAATTTGGAAGTTGATCAAAGTTCATTCAGATAATGAGGAGCCCCAATTCCAGGTACTTGAAAACTGGATATTCATCACTTCTAATCATCCTTTCAAGTCTCTCTAACATCATGCATTGTTATCTTACAGGTGGCTTTACAAATGCCAGTAGTATCGCCTCTGAAGAAGCAAATTCTTGGTAATGTGATGCCAAGTATAAAGCTAGCAAAGCGCTCTGCGGCTTTAAACTGTTGCAAAAAATTACACCAGCTCAGAGAACTATCAGACAACTTACTTCCCGTTTCTAGTGACCTAATTCTAGAAGATGTTGATTATCTATTTCCAAATTGGATCAAGGAAGAAAAGGTGAAAATAGAGGACGAGATAGCACAGCCTGGTACACAGGCTAAGAAACGATTTCATGAACTCGCTGTGAGTAAGAAACTGACCAGAGAAGTACTTTGATCAAATAAACGGACTTCTATCGTTTAGATCCCTAGAATTTTTTTATTACAGTATGCAGAGAGCCTCTATGCCGCATTCCCCCAACCTGACGAAGACCTGTATCTCCATATATTGAACAGCAAACCAATTTACAGCGTGCCTCATGATAATCGTCGCTTAGTATTTTATAGTCTTTTGTCAGACCGCGCAGGTTTTGCTATTTTATCTACAAAGAGAATGCCAAAGGTACCAGCAGCTCTTCTATTGTCGTAAAACTTCTCGTTCCTCTTTATAAAATGACCTACTTTATGACACAGCTATCAGCATTTTCCATCTTTATGAATGTCGGGGAGTTGAATGTTGAAATAGAAGATAATCACTCGAAGCTAAGATTAACTGAAGAAGAAATAGAGAAACTCAGACTATTTCATACTATGATTTTCACCGAAGTTTTGCAGATGATCAAGTCCTTCATGATATATGACAAAGACAATTTGGATAACAGTTTTTTGATTGTACCAGGTAAGGTGATTGTAAGGTGTCCTCCTATTTCACCTCCCGGAAAGTAAAGTTCCTGTATTTCATTTGGTCTCTGAATATTCACAGTGGATCACCGGTGGGAAATAAATTGGGATGTTGTTATGAAGTATGAAACAATAGAGCCGATAAAACCGGAGAAACCGATTCACGTTAGAGCAATGGACTATGAGTTGGCTTTAGTGAGACCAAACTACAGAGCTGCAAGCGTTTACATTGTGACACAAATTTGTGAGGATAGATTTGCAAAGTCGAGTTTTCCCACTTCAGATTTTTACTCCTATATACATTACTTCAAAGATCGACATAACCTTCACATTGAAGAAGAAAGCCAGCCGCTGCTGGAAGTTAAACAGATATCGACAAAAATGAATTGCATCAGACCACGGTAATTTGATCTTGAAGAAAAATCAACAAATCTCCACTGGAAATCACGTGCTTCCTTCATTTTGTTGATTACAATTTTCAGGGGGCCAAATGCTGGCCTTAGTAAAAGAAAGCGAGCAGATTTGTTCGAAGATTTTGAAGAACATTTGGTACCAGAGTTGTGCGTGAGATTTGAATTCCCATCTCTGTATTGGCTAAAAGCAACCACGTTACCGTCAATCATTCATAGGATTTCACAACTTCTAGTCGCCGAACAATTAAGGGTAATTATTCAGAATGACACTAAATTGGGATTACCAAACTTATCCGAAGGACAGAAATGGAAGGAATTTAGAGTCCCTCAAGACATGGATATGGCCAAAATAACCGAACCCTTGCACGAATTATCTCTGGATGACTGTGTACCAGAAAATGTGCAAGCAAAGCCTGAACTGATGGGACCAGAATTTGACGGTAGAAAAAAAATCTGACACTGACCTCTTCTTTCTGTATCTCAATTCCAGGATTGAAGAGATTACTTAACTTTTCTGCTCTGGTTGTTTTTCAGTCCTAGATTTGGAGTCCGAACTCTATTCTTGGTCAAAAGTTGATGAGCCTCAAGATATTGCGAGAAATATTGACGATATTCAATTAATCGATATTGACTATTATGCACGTTTCATGTCCGCTTCTTCACAAAAAGACACGACTGTTCTGGTAGGTATTATTATTCATCTACTAGAAATAATTTCGTTGGAGATTGTTGAGTTCAATGCTCCATAACTCTATAGATATAAATCGCACAGACTTCAGTAAAAAAATTGCTGAAAAGTTCGAAAAGTTTCGCTTTGAATGAGCCCTATGCTGAAACCTTCGGTTTTCTGAGCTCCGAATTATCCCGATATGCGCAGTTTGGAGGAACATGTTGACAAAATTTGGCGGAATTCCCACGCAAACTTCGAAATGATAGCTTTAAATTGAGACTGAAAGATCTGAAAATTCGCCACCGCTTCTCGAATTAGAGCTTACAGTAATAGAGTTGCTACATCTAAGATGAGCGGGCATTGAAAATAGAGATGATAAATGGGGAATCGAGTTGAGCGTAAAAATCATTTTCTCTTAACACGTGATATCTCAGTATGTATCAACGGAAAATTTCGGGGTATGGTTTTTTCAAGCAGAACTTTTCAAATTTTCCGAAGATTCTTTACAGCAATCTGTGGGATTTCTTGCTGGCATTCAAGACAAACATCCTTTCCAGTGTTACACCAACTGATCGCATACTGTTGGTCGGTATCGTAGTAACGAGTATGTTTAGGATAATTCGGTAATGTTCACAGAAAAACAGCATCAAGGCGCTCAACCATATTCCGAAACCGGAAGTAGAAGCT
Organism: Phymatocera aterrima; assembly: GCA_963170745.1. NCBI lineage: Eukaryota > Metazoa > Arthropoda > Insecta > Hymenoptera > Tenthredinidae > Phymatocera > Phymatocera aterrima. Next base: position 596,582 of record OY720660.1, read on the forward strand.
CCAAGTATAAAACTGCTCTCTCAAAGCACATCAAATGGTCCGCACCAAGTTAATTTATTGGAAGTACGTGATTTTGGAGTAGAAATTCTCATACTGAAAGAACGGATCGAAATATTAAAAATTTGCAATCGATATTGATTTTCAGGCGCTGACTGCAAAGATGTCTCACGACGTGGTGAATTTAGAAATTTTAGAAACGTTGGGGGATTCATATCTGAAATTCTTTGTTTCATTATTCTTGATCGAAACGTTTTCCAAGTTCAACGAAGGTCATCTGACCTCAGTAAAAGGGAAAATAATAGGAAATCGTAATCTTTTCTACTCTGGTTTGCACAGGAAAATTCCCGGCATGATGAAAGTCGAAGAGTTTACACCTATGAGTAATTTCATCGTGCCAGCTTATTCTGTGCAAAGGAAACTACAACAAATTCTCCTGATCACCGAAGTATGCATGTTCAAGGTTTTTGTGACCTCTTTTCACCGGATGATAAATATTGATCAATTCTTCTCCTCATTTGTCAAGGTTTCTCCAAATATTCTGTATAACTTGAAGATATCTAAGGCAGAACAAATCTCCGGATATCTTACCGATCATACTCTTGCAGAAATTCAAGATAAGGTTTTAGGCTGGGAAAACGGTGACTCACAATCGGGATTGGAACACTTTTTATGCGGTCATACAGTTTCTGACAAAACTGTAGCCGATTGCGTCGAAGCCCTCATCGGAGTTTATTTGACCGTTGGTATTTTCAAATATTCAATTCTTGAATCCGGAATTGTGGGATTTTTTAAACGAAAAATGATAATTAAGGATCGCATGATTTTACAGTTCATTTGGGGGGGGGGGGGGGGGGGGGGACCTGACAGAACAATTACCAATAAGTTTTTGAGCTGTGTTATAAATTAGGGAAAAAGATATTTTTGTTTTGAATCGTACCTATTTACATTCGCAGGCAACAGGAATCAAAGGTGCGGGGAAAATTCTTCAATGGTTCAATATAATTCCTAATACTATTACGGTCGATAGCATGTTACTCAACAAACCAAGCAACCCGATTTTAGGCAGTGGAAATCCCAATTTTCATATGCCTTGGGCTGATAGGCTCGAAGAAAGAATAGGATACAGGTTCAATGAGCGAGGATTTTTATTACAGGTGATGAATTGTAAATTATTTACGGTCTGAGGCAATTAAAGCCCTGCCAAAAATGAACCGTTACAGAGCTGTGCAAAAAATCCAAATTATCAACTACTTCTCCTCAACACTTCTATGTTCCAATTTACAGTCCCTGTACGCCCCATTTTCGCCAGGGAGATGGAAGAAAATGTCCTTTTTTTTATGAGGACAATTCACATTTGAAATACATTTTTTCAATTTTCATGGTTTCATAAAAAAATTGACGAACCCGTATGAGCCCAATTAGTATATCTTTTCCATACAGTGGAAAACTCCAACTAACTTTGCTTTTTCAAAATTCCACTTCGTCATCAGATTGCAAACTAGAAACCTTCTGATTTTTAATTTTTCATATAATTTTTCACAGGCTTTTAGTCATTCGTCATATTCAGCAAACGATATAACAGCTTCTTACGAGAGGCTCGAATTCTTAGGTGATGCGATCCTAGGTGAGAATTTAGATTTTTGGATCCATATTTTCAATTAAAATTATATGACTAATTTTTATAGAGACAATATTTATGTCAGAACAAGGAGAATAGCAGAGTCAGCGTGGTTTGTCAACATAATTTTGAATAATGAACTATCTAAAAGTTTCGAGAGTCTTTTAGAAATCGAATTTCTGAGCTCCAGGAAAGGTGCATAATTCAATTGAAGCCTTCTATTTTACAGATTTTCTAATCACAGCCTACATATACGAAAATTTTGACAATCTGACGCCAGGTCAACTCACAGATCTCAGATCCGCGCTCGTTAATAATGTAACGTTTGCTTGTCTGGCAGTGAGATACGGATTGCATACATATTTGCTATCATATTCTCCATTATTAAACGACATGATAGATAGATTCGTGAGTTTCCAAGAACAAAGACAGCATGTGATCAACGACGAGGTATTTTTGACTTGTTTCCGTCAAGATTTCCTTGTTTTGACCCTTGTTCAACTTCGTTTTACTATGATCATTCATTTTTACAGCTTTTGTACGTTCTACTAGAAGAAACTGGCCACAGTATGGCAGAATTTGTAAGCGTCCCAAAAGTTTTAGGTGATATTTTCGAGTCTTTAGCTGGTGCAATTTACCTAGATAGCGGTAAAAACTTGGCAAAAGTGTGGGAGATATTCTACGCATTCATGCACTACGAAATTGGTATGTGAGAGGTGTTCTAAATTTTGAGTATTTTGATATCGAATTTCAATTTTCTTTTAGATGTTTTTGGTAAAAATGTACCGAAACAGCCCGTCCGTGTTTTGTACGAGACACAAGGAGCTGATCCGAAATTTTTGTAAGTGATTTTGAAACAGCAATATTAGGTAAATCGACCATTTTAATGAATTTTCATTGTTTTCAGCAAAGCGAAGATCTTGGATAATTCGGATACAATCATGGTGCCACTAGAGGTGACAATTCGTGGTAAGAAGAAAATAATTCATGGGTTTGGGGGGAATACTAAAGAAGCCAAATGCGCTGCTGCCAAACAAGCGTTGAAGGAGTTGAGGCGTAAGCAATGAGAAAATATCCCGTATCAAATTCAGCTTTGCGAGTTGACGATATATCGCCGATTTTTTTGCATTTCTTACGAGATGCCTACCTGAAGTTCTCGGGATTTCGTCTCAGTTCCTACTTCTTCGAATTGGCATTACAGAGAGAGTTCCTGGGCTCTCACAGTTTTTTTATATCGTTTTCGAACCAAAATATCCCAAAATGTTTCAAAATGAGTTTCTCGTTTGGTCATTAAAGTGTGAGGTTAATTTTTTTTCAAATTTATCAGGAACTGTTAAACCAACAATTCCCAATTCTCAGTTAGCCGACTGCTTTTGCATGCCCTTGAAATTGCTTCAAAATTTCAATCCTGAAAAAAGATCCCCCTCCCGCCCCATTTTCATTCTGGGCCTAGAAAATCAAAAATTTAATGAGAAAATAACCGGAAAAAAAAACAAGTCTCATTTTTCACCCCTTGCAAAATTTCGTCTTATTTTTATTTGTAGATTATATTTCAAACTGCATGTATACGGATGTATCATATTTTCGTGAAATTAATTCTAATTATATTATATCATACATAAAAATAGTTAAACCTGTATTTTATTATATGTAAAATATCATTCTGGCTTTGAGCCAAAGAAGCAAATGTACGCGATCAATATCAAGATACGAATGATGGATATAAACAGATGAATATCGATCAATATCAATATCAATGAATGATACACAATGAAAATGAGAATTTTATGCGAGTTCCATAATTGTTATTTCAGAAAAGAATGCAATTAGCCCTAGATAAAAATATTATATAATTCCCGATTTAAATTTGGCACTATATAATAAGATTATTCAGTTCAGAATTGTAAACCAGATGGTATTCATTGAATACCTAATAATCGAGCTCAAGGTCTCCACAAATCTCATCAATTACAAAATTGAAGCACCGGTGAGCAAACTCATCAAATTGCCGTATTCGAGTCTTGAAATAACATTTCGGCGATTTTGAGAGAGATAGCCAAATTCATATGAATCATTTTCAATTCTGAATAAATGCCGTCCGAGTTCGGTATGAAATTTGTATATTAAGAAATTACAAATAGCGAAAAATGTTTGAAACAAATTTGTATAAATAAAAATTGTAATCAAGTTTGTAAATGTAAAAATTACGCGTCAGTCTAAATCATTCATATTATTCATTAAAAAAATGCAATTTCTGTACAAACGAGAGTGAAGATTGAAGAAGATAATTATGCTGTGAAGATATGGCTGGAATTCATAAACGTTCTTTAGATTCAATGGCTCGTTGTAATGACGGGCCCTTATATCTGTAACTATTTGAACAAAAGATATCATGTTATACATAACAGATCTTTAAAAATGACGGTCCATTATATCTATCTCATAATAATAAATGAGAGATTCCCGATTGCCTGGCGATCGTCACTTCGTTTGCGAGATTCACGTGGATTATTAAAACTTGAAAATTATTATTACTTCTAAAACGTCGTCAATAAATTCGATTTCAAAATCACTTGAGCTCGATGCAGAGTTATCCATTTCCAATTCAAAATACGGAAATAACATGATAAAAATACGGTTACATGAATCCAAAAATCGACTGAGAATTATAAGTGGATTGGATTCGACTATTTCGTATACCGCAAGTGATCTTTGATGAAAAAGTTGAATGATTTTAGCACAAAATTACTTTCAAATGAATTGTTTATGAAGAGAGAAGGTGTCAATGATCCACGTCCATGACTGCGTTCTGAAATAAGTTGTTAGTTCATTGAAACCCATAGACCGAGAAGGACACAAGATTGCTGACTGTACTGCCAGCTAATTTCTAAACATAGCCTACATCTCAATTATAACTAGAGTTCGGACTATTCTGTTAACAAAGCGACGCGACGGTCGCACGCCAATCGGTAATCTTTTGTTTATTATAATGTGATACATATAACGGACTATCATTTCTAAAGAGCCGTTACGTATAACATGAAGTCTTTTGTTTAACTATAAATAGGTATAACGGCCCATCATTTATACCGAGCCGTTGAATATATCGAACGTTTATGAATTCCAGATAGTCTGGCATTCATCATTTTGTTGATTTGTAATTTATTGTTAATCGTTAATTGAGATGGTTTTCATTGGTTTTTTTACGAGTTCATTCCAGGTATATTGATAGCTGACGAACAGTGGATTTTTATATCTAATTCTATTAAATTGCGAATCTGCAATTATATAAAGACTAGTAACAATAATGTGGGATCAAATTAGGTATAGCACAATATCCAACAAATATTTTATAGTTTATACATATATATAATCAGATATATTATCGGTTAATTTATTCTTTTAATTCTGTTTCATACATTCTACTGTAATCCTAAACTGCTGCAGCTAGTGACCCGAAATTAAATTGAAATTTGTAATAGCAGAGTAAAAGTTCAGTTAATAAATGTTATAATCAGTTGAAACTAAACATCTATTGCTTTATATCTTCTTCCGTTCCACTCTCCAGCTTCCAAAGCTCCTACGGAATTAATTCCAACTCACGACACAGTTATGCGCACCAGTGTGGCCAAATTTTATTTGAAATTCATATCTGTTTTCCGTTAAGAGTAGAAATCAATCTTGCTGCGGGTTTATTCTATTAGAGGAAGAATATACTTGCATATTCTAATCACGTATATTCAATTCGTGATCATGTAAAAAAGGAAAAATTGATTTTATTTATATTTAATTATCATTGCCTCGTTTTTTCAGCGACGGTTTATCGAAGTGTTGTTTCATTCCCGCCGCTTGGTTGTTGTGAAATTTCAGATTTTGAGCAGTTTCAGAAATCCATGGCGAGTCAAATTGAGTTGTGTCCTGATCAACGAGATGTGTATACTTAGTTCTACCACTACGCCCAAAGTTTTTAACTTGCATTACTTTGGGTAATATAGTTTTGTCGAAATGATCTTCCAATGTAGCCCCAGAGAAATCTCTCTTGAAAATTGTGTCATCTTTGTCCAAATAAAACGCACCACGGTGATAATATTTCTGTAAGAATTTGTACTTTCCTTTTGCAGCTTTGTTTGTCACTAATTTTGGATTCAGACGCAGTTCTTGACGACGTTCTTCTTCCGTCATATTTCGAAGTCGCTCGATCTCCAAACGCTCTTTCTCCAATCTGTTTAATTTGGAAAAAAATCGAACGCATTAAACTGATATTATTAACGTAGTAATTATAATTGAACAAAGAATATAGGTACTTTGTCCATACATGTATATACATAGATATAATTCATAGCAATATTTAATTCTATTCACGGAAGAGTAATTTTTGTCTTTGTTTTAACTTATCAGTACTGCTGTCAATTCTACTCACTGTTCTCTTTCTTCTCTGTCTCGTTTGATTCTCTTCAACTCCCTGAGTTTCCAAGCTTCGTATTCGACCTCATCATTTTCATCATCTGTACAAACGTCGTTGATATTTCCTTCTTGATCGATTACACTTTTACTCGTTTGAGTTTCTTTTCTTATAGCGTCTTCCACCATCTAGAAAATCACAAAAATAGATGTCTCAAGTGATTGGAAATTGAATAGTCTACTTCTAGGTATCCGGACGAAGTAAAAGACGTCTTTTAGAAATCCCCTGGCCTGCACAGACCGCTCTGTGGTATGAAAAGTCAAGCTAAATGGTTTTTGGAACCTGTAAATCAGAAAACTTTAAGTTGTCTTCAGGTATCAGGCATGTTTGAGTAACTTCTGAATGCCTAATACATATCTTTGAGGCGTTTGAAGCCTGATGCGTGAATTTTTATCATTCATAGGCAGTTTTAGACATTCTGTAGTCGTTTGTAGGACATCTAGAGTCAACCAATACGATTTTTAGAAGTATAGAAATCGACAGGTAAGATTTAGCCATGCTCAACCCATTTTTAGACGCCAAATACACATCTGTGAAACTTCAAAAGTCCGATGGACAAGTTCTAGACATTTTGAACACATTCCCTAGTCAACTACAGCCCAGTAAAACGGCTTTTGCCTTAAGAGGTCCGGATATCAGACGACAACTTTTAGACATGAATAATACGTTTTCAGACATTCCCAACACATCTGTAAGACATCTAAATTAGATTAGCCAACTTTCAGACACTCATACATCAAAAACCGACTTTTGAATATGCTTGGGACAACATTTTCAGGGTTGTTACTAATTTACGATTGTGAAATTTCCTAATTTTTCCAGATTTTCTGGGTCCGTTATTCTAAATTTTCGGCGGTCAAATCGGTCCTTGGGGGATAATGTGCCCCCCCCCCCCAACAAAATTTAGTAATCTTTCAAAATGTATGGAAGTCAAAGAAATGGATTCTTTGAGCGTAAAAAATTATGACGATAGGGTGTTTATCATTATTAAACAGAGAGAAAAAGATTCCTGATCCAAAAAAAGATTCATCAATCTCATAAACGTAGGTAGTACATCTCAGATGTGAAAAAATTTTCAGATTATTTGTAAAATTCCCTGTCTTTTCTTTGACTATTCCAGTAGCGACATAAATTCCTGACTTTTCCAACGTTTCAGGTCTTCGAGATTGCGTAACAACCCTGCATCCTTTAATGTCTTGAAAACATCTGCAGCATTCTAAAGTCAAATAAGACTTTATCTGGGCATCTACATACCAGAAAACGGTTTTTAGACATGCTAGTGATATTTTCAGCATGTCAAAGTCGAGGTGATAACCTTGTGACACCCATAGATTAGACATTACCACTTTGAAACATGTTTGAGTTTAATTTTTAGACATCGTCTGAATACTTATTACAGTTATCGTATGTGAATAGCCGAATGTAGACAACTTTGGGGTCCTCACAGACCAAAAGACATTTGCCAATCAAGTTGAAGACATTTTCAAATATTCATGGACGTGTATCAGACGTGAGTCAAATCAGACGGTATCGAGCCATCTAGAAGACTAGAAGTGGTACTATAAACATGTTAGGACATGCTTCAATACACTCTGTGAGCATCTTTAGGACTGTCGGAAATCAGAAAGGACGATTCTGAGATGGCTACTGACTAAAAGTCACCTTCCAAACATGTTATGTATGCATGAAGTCTTGAACTACATTGAAAAAAGATTTACCCTCAAGGTCTGCCTCTTTCTCTCCTCCGCCATTTTCTTGGCTTCAATTTCCGCTTGTTTTTGTTTTGTAGCCTCTTTTTCTTTCTCCATAACGGTGATTCTATCCTTCTTCCTTACAAAAACAGGTTTCAATCTTGGTCCAGTTTCCTCTTCCGAATCAGTGTACTCTTCATACTCGGAGCTGTCTTCCGAGCTGTTACCAGTCTTCTCTTCATCTTCTTCATGGAATAATTCCTGGTCAGTTTCTTTCTTAGATAGAACTCTCTGCTTCAGAGCATCTCTTCTTCTCTCAATTTCCGTATCTGACAAATCTTCATCGTCAGAAGAATCTGAACTTTCCAATTTTATCCTTTCTCTAGATCTTTCAGGCTCTGTTTCCAGTATCTCTGGCTCATGTATATGTCTGTGTCTTTCAACCCGGATCTCTGTGTCTGCATCTTTGTTATTTTCCAGTCTAGTCAAACGTCTCAATCTCGGATCATCCTCGTCTCTTAGTTTACTATGCGTTGGCACTGGAATATCCACCACTGTTTCAATCTCCTCGTGAGGCTTGTGAGTTCTTCTTTCCATGAAATCTTCGTCCTCTGATTCCTCATCCGAACTCGCCATTGGCGCATAATCAGGACGTTTACCAGATACATAACGATGTACCTTTACTTTTTTCATGGACAACTCGCCTGGAATTATTCAACGGAAATGTCATTTCTCCATTTCACCGTGACGATAAACAAATACATCTGTGATAAAAGGATGGAAATTCTTACCCTTGTCATTTTTAACGGGCACGGCACCTGCCGTACTTTGAATACCCATTGGCGCTGGGGCCAAGGAATTATTTGTGACAAAATAGTCCATCATTTTGCTATGATTTGCGATTTATTGAATGCAGAGGTTTTTTCGGCAGTAAAATGAGGTAACCACGTACGGTAGATCGCACATCAACTGTAACAACAAATCGCTATTTTGCACGTTACGGCGGGCGATACGCCGAGGCTGAAGCCTATACGTTAGGAGATATTCTTCCTTTTATGATTATATCCTCATTGTACACACTACACAGTACGCAACAGTACGAGGCAAGTACCAAATACGTTAGCAAAGAGTCCTATACTCTTTGTACGTTAGGAGATCAAACTCGTACACAAAATATGCGTCGGTTTCGCCATAGGCATGTAAGAATAGAGCAGGGACTCCTCATCTCTGCTTATACAAGTGGATGCCACGGGTTAGAAGGAGAAAGAGATAGTTGTGCGTCGGATTTCTTTGTCTAATCACGCATGCGCCAACACGCGCAGCATTGTGACGTATTACATGACTACTCGGTTCTTCGTTTCACATAGATACATCTCACATGTATCTACGAAATATAGACAATTATTCAGCTCGATAATTTCAGTGAATTCATCAGTTAATAAAAAATAGCCGTATGGAAAAAGTGTGCGTAATATGTAATATGTACTCACCGCGCATGCGTCGCTGGACAAGGAATACCGACGCACCACTTGCTCGCTCTCTTTCTATTCCGTGCTGGCCATTTCGGCCGACTCCCGTACTCTGTTCTTATATCTCTATGGTTTTCGCCGCCAAGTTGAGCCAAATTGAGCTACATAAAGTTAATACTTTAGCCCCCCCATCTGCTCGGCTCAGCTTAATTATTTTTTTAATCGTTTGTTCGTCGTTTGTTGGTGATTGTTAGTCCATTCCCAACGTTTGTTGGTGATCCGTTAATTAATTAAAATTAAAACAGAACTGCTAGGGAATTCAAGTTATGTTAGCCCCTCATCGCCGCTAATTATTATCGGATTCGATTTTATATACGTATGTATATACAATTTGCTTGTCATTTGTTGGTGTTCAGTAGTTTATTCCCGAGTCTTGCTAATCAACCAATTTTCCGGAAAAAGAAAAGAAAATTCAGCTCTGGTTTGGTCCTGGGAACTTTTCCAGCCCTAAGGAATTTCCGCTAGACCTGTTCCTACTAACAGGAAGTCACCACTTTATTCGCTATTTTGATATGAAACCACATTTTCCCGACGTAGAATCGTTTGTCGGACACTTTGAGGTGTCAGGCGGCGTTTGATAGCGTATTCCCGACGTTTGATAAATAATTTTTCATTCGTTAAAATTGATTACAATCAATCGCCCCTAGGGAATTTCGCCTGGTGCACGCGAGTGACGTCCAGCGACTTGACTCATTTCTACCTTTTCCAATAAATTGATTTGAATTTCACGCAGTGCCATCGTTTGTTGGTCGTTCATAGCTGCAGGTAATTGTTGACGTATTTCCGATGCTTGATAGCCAATGCATCATTCGTTAAAACTAATTACAGGATAGGGATTAGGGATCGTGCAGCGCGGAGGGCGACAACTCCGAGCGAGTGCATGATGAAAAAGATAGTTAAAGAATCAAGCATTTGAACGAACGATGATATTGCTTCACTTTCATTTTCCATTGCTCCATCGTATTATTTGAGAAATAAAATTATCAACATAAAATTGATAAGAATAAGAAGAATATCGTATGACGATCTCCAAGCTGGCCAAACGCGTCCGACGGCTAGCCTCTAATTCCACAATAGGATGACGGACATGGATGTTAAGATGCTATTAAAGACACATTTACACCGATTGTTACTTATTGTTCAAAGTATTGTTACCATTCAGAATCGTGATTCGTCGCTACTCCTACACGACACATCCGATTTGGATGAAACTTTTTCGATTGGATACAGTATTTTGTCAGAAAGTGGCTTAAGTATTTCATCTCCACGGATTGTGGGAGAGTTCTATCAGAAATTCAAGTTTGTCCAATCTCACCTACGAACAAACCTGACCTAACAATTAGAAACTCCCTAGAACTCTGAATTTTTTCAAAATTTTAGCGAGATGAAATAGTTTGTCACTTTCTGCTAAAATACTGCATCCAATCTAAAAAGTTTCATTCAAATTAGTTGTTTGGTATAGGAGTAGTGACGAATCGCGTTTTCCAATGACAACAATGCTTTGACAATGAATAAGAATGGGCGCAAATGGGTCTTTAATAGCACCTTAAGGGTTGAAAAAATGTTCAGTTAGCGGAGGTCGCTAGGGAGTTTGAATATGTTTTTATATCAATTAGGTAATTAATTGAAAAATTAGCACTGGTGGATATACATTTTCGAAAAAGTAAGAGCAATTAAACTATATTATTATGTATGTATGTACATATAGGTATATACATACATACACACTTTATTCATAATTTATGTAGGTTTATATTTGCATATTAAGGCTTCCTTCATTGTTACGTAGATGGTATTCAATAATATATTTAAGATTCAGTTTGATTAAATTTAGTTTACGTATTATATTCAATATTCCAATTCGTCTATTCTGGTATAAGATTAATTGTTAAAAGTCACTAATAATATAATCGTGTATGCAGTGAACAATTCAATTTATGACTAATACTTTACCTATTGTAACGATATCATCTACGAAGCTATCATGGATGAATTTCATTTTCAAATACAGCGAGCAGAGAGTAGGAAGGGCAAGCGGGAAGCATATGCTAGCCGCCATCTTGGAATTCCGTTTAAAACAGCGAATAGCAGGCGCGCAAAACACGGGATCAACACTCAACGATTTAATATGGGAGGTTGCCGCCCCTAGGTATAGTGAGTATAGTTTGTTGTTCTAGTTACACCGTTGAGTGTAGAAGGGTGCTACAGCTTCTATACCAAATTCTACACCATTCTCTCTTCCCTAGGATTCTACACCTCCTGTTGGTCGAGTGTAAGAAAGTGTAACAAAAGTGTAGAAAGTGTAGATAGGAAGAACAGACCCAATAATAAATGATTAACCTAAAATTTGCCGAGGTTCGAAACCTGGACAAGCGTTACGTGTGTTTCCAGAGATATTAGAATAGATTGGTAGTGGAGCGGTAATTATTATAAACGTGTTTGAGGAGCTTTCTCATGGACTACAAGGGTAAGTTTCTTATAAACAATAAAATATGAAGATAAATATGTACAGAATGGCATACAGCGAATGTATAATTCTAGACAGTCTGTGTTCCACCTGCTGTTTTTCGTAACAATAATTCAGGAAGACTGGTTGTTCATTTTTCGTATTTTCTCACGTGCGTTTGGATTGCATGCTGTGAAAACTACAAGTATACGAAATATACCTTGTATGATGCTTTTATCTGGGAAAAAAGTTTGTCTAACCTCAAATTTTTATCATTTAAATTACAACTCTCACGTTTATAGTCAGATGCTTTAGATATTATCCACTTTATATCGGTTTGTATATGCGTTCTTCTATTTTTCTATGTAAAGAACATTGACATTCTTCTATCTATAGACTTAATTTATGGACTATGTATGTTCTGTATGTTTGGTTGTTCAAATACATTGGCTTGAGGGGCTGTTTGCTTACTGAAATCCCGAAGGACTTCCTGAAAAATGACTGTGTAATCGTTGTGAAAATAACTTGAGGTCATTAAATTAATTTGAAATCAATGGAGACAAAGTAAGATTTTATATAACCAATGCAATGAGACGCTTGCAATGGTCAAGACTAATGCAGATTCTGGTTGATTTACATGGAAATTGCTGGAAAATATGCACGGCGATTGTGAAATTGCCTGTGCAATCGATTGAATCGACTTGATCAAGTAATTATTCACAATTATATTTGGATGAAATCACATGAAATTGATAGACGATTGCAATCGATCGTCACTCAATCCACAAGTATGACATAACCCCTTATGCCCCCTCGCCACATTTTCTTCTCTATTTATAAGTATTTGAATGCCGTGTGTATTCATAATGCTTTTTTCCGAACAGCATCTGTTGAAGCATATTTCTTCATAGATTAAAACAATACTATTTCCCAAACTACTATGAACTGAACCGCAAGAGGACAGGAGCCGCCTATCTCTTTCCTTTTGCAACAGTGAACCACAAACACTAGGGCTTTGCTCATGGCATCGTAGGCTAGTTCATTACGCATTTGATGTGGGTAGTACATGACTGCCGAACGTTATGAACCATTGACTCGACTGGATTGATTAAGACCCTTCCTCAACAATTCATAAATTCGAGTGTTAACTTCACGTGGATATAAATACTATTCATATTACTATCCATACAAGAAGCAGAAGTTTTCATGGATAGGAGGCTGAAATTTGTAACGTTAACACAACACAATTCTCGCAAATTTGTTCCATTAACGTCACAAAGGGCTCAGCCAGTTTTGCATGTGAAACATGCCCTTGAGCTGAATTGAACTCGTTATGTGCCAAATATAAGCTCCTCATGAAAACCAAGATCGCCCATATTTGAACCCTCTATCTTCACTATCACGCTAGAGACTCACTAGGACGTATTTTTCAATTCTTAGGTGATTTCTTCTCTATTGTTACTCTGAAAATTGATAAAAATTTGAGATCTGACAGACATTTACGTGCACGTTTCAGATTCTTTTCAGACTTTTTAATTATAAACTCATGCTCCTCCAAATTTTTAAAGGTTTAGAATGCTGATTTTCGATAGAATTTAGTGAGTGATTACTTTCTTTTTTTTTTTTTTTTTTTCAGCAAAAATATCTGGACATCTGGTTTGCTGTAATTCTTTCAGATTTTTTGGGAAGGTGGAAGAATTGTTCAGGCTGTTTTTACAAAAAGAATAATTGAATTACGTGGACTACGCGTCTTCGTCATCGAATGATGTCTCCAAACAATTCCAAATACTCTTTTATTTATTGAACAAGTGAACAAATTCATGATTAGTTGTATAACATCACATCCTTGTTAACAGTTTGTACATTTTATGAAAAAACATGGGGGTATGGTGAAGTGACACATAATGCACAAGGAATGCACCTCAATGAACCAACGGGGATTTGGATAAAGCATTTTTTGTGTGTTGTACAAGGTCCCAATAGATATGCCCTTACGTGGTTTGCCAGCAAATTCCGTTTTTCGAAGGTTATGATTTATTCTTTTCTTTCGTGTCCCATTGAATGAAAACTTCAGTATGTAGTCAAAGTTCGTTTTATTTCTACAAAAGTACTAGGGAATAATGGGAAGATGCTCTTCAGAATTAGCTATGGCATTTTACGTTTGTACAGATTTTTGAATCGATATACGCATACTGAGACGCATATAAGTTTGTGAATAATCGACAAGTCTCTGCATATTGCATATTTTGTAGGACGGTGCCTAGTTTTTTCAAACTCTATCTCACCTGGAAGCAGCACATTTTCATAATATTAATTGCGCGTTTCTGTCCAATGCTATTGTATGCGGAAAAAGCTGCTGGATATGAGAAAGGGCAGGATATGGAAAAGTACGAAAACGTACTGGAAATATGCCTCAAATTGCCACCAAGTCCGTGCAATATTGCTAGTTGTGTAGAACATCCTCTTATTAATTGTACGTGGTACTAGTGCTGCCACTGGAGTCAGCACTCAATGGGTATCGATCTCGAACCACATGTCCATGTCAATGGATAATACTCAATTAAGAATTAAACATGAGTTCTTAAGGAACCGTGTAGAAAAAACAATTTCGTTCACGGAATTCGACTTCCTACTGATGTTTTCATGCGATGAAACCTAGAAGAAAAGAAAAGAAAAATCAAATATACTATACCTTTCGAAAAACAGAATTGGCAGGCAAACTGCTTAAGCGGACGTCTATTGGGACTTCGGATCATCTCTTCTGCACTGATTCAATATTCATCAAGAAAGTAGAACATCACAAGTCTACAATTATTTAATCAATATCACGCTTTCATCGATAATGTATGTCTGCGTTAGATTTACATATCCTCATTTTCCACAACAAAAGGGATCGTTTGTATATTTCGTACATCACTGTATAAGCATACAATTCTCAAGGCAAAATGAATTCGTTGATAATATTGAAATAATATACGAAGAAAATGGAGAAACAGATAATTTACTGCAGCTAATTAACACCTCTGTACAGTAATGAAAAGTATAATCACAGATCAAGCAATATTCAATAATGTAAACCAAAAACACTTGTTCATTGACCACCCATTGGGGTAGTCTTTAATAAGGTGCAGGCGAATTTCGACGACTGTGTCCCCCAAATACGTGCCGGTAAGCTCAATTTTTGTTTCCCATTTGAATAATATAGGGTTAACTAATAAAACCAGGCATTATTTTTTGCCAAGGCTCTTGAACGGTAAAAAAATGTTTAATTCCTAACTAGTTATAAAAATTGTTATTGGACTATTCAATACCATAGATTAAGAAAGTCGATGATTCCATTTAACTTTCATCAGTGTACCGTGACGGACAATACAGGCTCAGGATCTTGTTAGATTGTTTGTCATTATTTATAGACATACACAATGGATTCATACGAATTTAATATCTTTTGACCGTGCCTTGCAGAAAATGATAACCGAAAGTATTGAGAAAACCCTATGTTATTAAAAAAAAGGGAAATGAGCTTACAGGCACGTTTTCTAGTAGAAAAATGAAGCTAAAGCTTTGCAAAGATTTTTTCGATTCATTTTCCACCTATCCGGAGGAAAAATTGTACAAATTCGCCCAAGGCTCCCATCTAGGACCCCTCTACTACTATACCCATCCTCTTAGCTTTCGGGAATAACGAGTCAAATAAATATATGGCTTTTATGATGGAGTCAAGTGAATATTAATAAACCTGAATGCAATCGTTTTGAAAATTTCCTTGAATCTAACTATCTTCTGTTTACGGTAGGAGATTTTGAAAGACCAAGGTTATTCAAATCTGTATAAAAAGAAATGGTTTTCATCACACGTACATGGAAAAGCCGGTTTTCCTCTTTGTTTAGCGGGAGCAAAACGGCGGTTCGCCTACCGACGGAGTTAAGCAACTTCGGGCATGCGCACATAGCCAATTATTTATTTTCCTCCCTAGAGAGTGGGCAGAAAATATTTCCCTTCTTACTATGTAGAGTATGGCTCGGAAAATCGGCTTTCTTCCGTGCACTTGTAATGAAAAATATCGTGTGTGATTAGGGAGAAGAGGTGTTTTTTGCCTCGTGCGAATGTACTGCCCTCGGTTTCGACGTGCCTTCACCTCGTGCCGTATACTTCGCACTCGGCAGAAAACACCTATTTTTCTCCCAAGTTACACAATATACTATTGGGAAACCGATATACGGTCTGACAGAGCTAGACTTCAGATGTTAAAGAAAATGACAAGAAAACAAAGATATTTTCAACATTCCTATTTCAAATATACATACATAGAATATTGTTACTAACTATTCGGTCTGTGTATGACCTTGGCAGGCAACTCTCAGTAGACACCAGCGCTATGCTAGCAATTTTGCGTCTTGAGTAGGATAGTTCCAAATACGAGGCTATAACAAAGCATCGGAAGTATTCTTGAATGTTTGATAAAATGAATGAAAATTGTCACGGATCCAAATAATACTTCAGAATAATTACATGAAACATAAAGTACACTCGTGGTCACCCAAGAAGATTTTGAATAGTTCTCAGTGGGACATACACAGTGTGGGAAACAGAGGGAAGATCTTATCACCTGTAATAATCTGCCGAATGTCATGACATTCAAAAATATCTCCAATTGAAGTTGTGAATTAATGATATGTCCAGCAGGTGGATTTTTGTAACAGATTTCGGTATTTTCGGAATTAGCTCTTTTAAATAAAGGTGAACAAATTTATACAGGATGCTATTATGAAATATTTTAGATAACAGCATCAAATGTTGAAAAAGTCTTCGAAAAAATTGTTATATCAATTGTTGTTCTGTTGGATATCATAATAGTTGCAAGAATGCAGTCGGTTTTTGGAAAAAAAACAAAAATTAAAAACGTATCTCAAACGGTCCAACGCGAGGATACTTTATCTGAGATTTTGTTTTCAAATGATCTGGAATGACATAGGGTTTCACAGTCAAGTCTTCTGCATCTTGGGCGCACTCGGTCTGCCCTATACTTATTATACGTTAGTTTTTGCCAATATATGTTCACATTTTCCAACGGCTTGTGTTACGAAAATGCAGGAAACAGAAGTGAGATGGCTGAAAAATATTAAAACGAGAAAGGGGGAAAAAAAGTCGCGTCTTTCAATTGTACCTGCCAAATTTCTCTGTAAGGGATTACGGCTATCGAAATTTATCTAATTACATACAACACGCAAAACGTAAAAACTTCTTTCCTTTTTTGCGTTTCATCGTGAAAATCTATGGTATACGTTATGGCTTGGAGACCTGTTTTTATAATTATATCCATATTTACTTTTGGGTTATACCGATATTCGTCAGTATGTGGATTATATTATTTCTAAAAATTTTGGATCCTACATAGACACAACGAAATTTGAAAACGGTTTCTTTTTTCAATGAAGAATGATATAATTCGTATTAACTTAATATTGAACAAATACCGCAAGTGCCGATTTTCACCGTGCGGCGACGCTGTCGGGTCATGTACATAACGAAGACCAAAACACTAATAAAGTTGTGATGTACAGCAGGTAATAGAAGCAGCTCGGACGATGAGGCGGATAGATCTCATTCACGGTCACAAGCATCCAGATCCCCATCGAGGTCTCGTTCCCCTTCAGGCAACAGGTCAAGATCTGGGTCTCCGCAGTCTCAAAGATCTCATAGATCCGTTAGCCCAGCTGGATCAGCAAAAAGTAGATCCAGATCAAAATCTGAGAGCCCAAAAAGCTCTCCAGAAAGGTATATACATCTAATCTTCCATTCTGTATATTATGATATAAAATGTAGCTTGATCACTGAATACCTCGACTGAGCACCTGAAGTTTTTATTTTAGAAGTTGGGATTTTTCATGATTTATCTGAGAAAAAACACAGAGCAACTAGTCTTAACGTCAACTATGATTTCTAAATTGAGGTTTTTGGTGATCTCATCATCAATCTGCATTAGTATAGTATCTGGTGTATGGTTTCAGATTTAATCCAGCCTCACCAACGCATTCTCAATCTGCGTCTCCACCGTCGAATTCAAAGAAATCTCATTCTCGCTCTAGATCACGATCCCAATCCCGAGATGGTTCGATATCACCAGCATCTAAGACAGATTTTAATAGAGCATCTAGATCTAGATCGAGATCACGCTCGAGAAATAGCGCTTCTCGTTCTAGGTCAAGAAGCGTCTCGGTAGAAGCTGCTGCTGATGACAGAAAGTCACCAAGTGGTTCAAGAAAGAGTTCACGATCCCGATCAGATTCGAGAAAAGGTTCCGTATCTCCTTCTGGCTCGAGAAAAGGCGAGGGATCCCCGTCTGGCTCAAGAAAAGGGTCAAGGTCACCATCCAATTCTCGGAAATGTTCTCCCATAATTTCTAAATTAGGATCAAGGTCAAGATCAAGATCGAAATCTGCTTCCCCAAAGATCCGTTCCCCTAGAGCAGCTGTGACATCTCATCACCGATCCAGTCAAGGTTCCAGAAGTAGATCAAGGTCGCTATCAGGTTCTAGAGAGGGTTTGCACTCGCCATCTCATTCCAAGAAGACCTCTCCAATTGCTGCCAGAAAATCACGATCTAGGTCAAAATCTGGGTCTCGGAAGTCTATATCTCCGTCTGGTTCAGTCTCTGAATCAAGAAAAAGATCACATTCCCGATCTAGGTCAAGGTCTCTGTCCGGAGAACGCAACACCACATCCCGTCGGAGATCTAGGTCCATTTCTGGTTCCAAAAATGGCTCGAAGTCCCCTGCCGGTTCCAGAACAGAATCTCCAGCTAGTTTGACTAAGCGCCCCCCCTCTGGGTCAAGGTCTCCTTCTCCGAATCATAGAGCAACCTCCAGATCAAGATCTAGGTCTGCTTCTGGCTCTAGAAAAGCTTCTCATTCACCAACTGGATCTAGAAGAGGGTCCAGGTCAAAATCAAGGTCAAGATCCGGATCGAGGAAATCAGCCTCTAGATCAAGGTCCAGATCAAACTCACCAAAGTCTAGAAGAGGTTCTCGCTCAAGGTCAAGAAGCGGATCTGCAAGAGCAGCATCACGATCAAGATCCAGATCGCAAAGTAGTTCAGCAAAAGTTGGATCTAGATCTAGATCAAGATCAAGATCGAGGACTAGGTCACGATCAAGATCTAGATCAGGATCTAGGGCAGCGTCCAGATCAAGATCAGGGTCAAGAAAATCCAGATCGAGATCGGGATCAAGAAAATTGGGTTCAAGATCAAGGTCACGTTCAGGATCTGGAAGGTCTCGTTCGAGATCCAGATCAAGATCAAGATCAAGGTCGGGTTCTGGCTCTAGAGTGGGATCAAGATCAAGATCTCGATCCAGATCTCGTTCTAGGTCAGGATCAAAGTCCAGAAAGTCTAGGAGTCGTAGTAAAGAATCTGAAATTGCACCGAGAAATCGAAATAAATTAGTATCAGACTCTGAAGGAGAAGACGGTGGGATTGGAGTAAAAAAGAGAATGAAGCATCAAATATCCGATTCGGAAAATGAAGGCGAAGATGGACCAGCCAAAAAGAAAGCCAAAGGATTTGACGAGGAAGGCGAACCCAAAGAAAACGAAGCCCAAGATGGTGCAGAGGAAAAAACTAATGAAGAAGATGGTGCTCCAGCTACTCAAGATCCTGAGAACGATGATTCTGATGATGGGGTTCGTCAAGGCGGCGGAGAGTGAGTAGCAATTCAGATTATAATCAAAATCGATCTTCAATGGCTGCTTATATCCGTGGTTTCTGTTTTTCCAATCTGTGAGCCATTTTCTCACAATTTTTTAAGAGATAAACATCATTCAGACTGTTAATAATCGCAGATAATCGTTTCTTTAATTGTTGCTGCTTATTGTCAGCTCTGGCAGGTACATGTGAGTATAATAATTGATAGATGGGTCCAAAAATCACGAAGGAGTATTCGATGAATCGATGATTCTGATATGTTACGTTGATATACACTAGCTGCGGTTGATTTAGTGCCAGTTCATATTTTAGATTGATTATTTGAGTTAGTACTGTCATGAACCAGCAGTACCAGTTTTGGTAGATATGAAAGATATGTTCGTCTTAGCTACGCTCGTTAACACCCATGCAGAAACTCTGGAATACTATATAATACCATACTATAGTATAGTATAATACCATACTATAGTATAGTATAATACCATACTATAGTATAGTATAATACCATACTATAGTATAGTATAATACCATACTGTACCGAAACCCATATTCGGCAGTACCAACCTGAATGATTATTCTAAAATACGAACCGGGTCTAAATCCACGGCAACTACTATGCATACTAACAATGAGATTTTTCGTTTACAGAGATGACCATATGTCTGATTTCGACCGTATGCTTGCACGAAAAAAAGAGGAGCAGACACGACGTCGAAAGAGAAAAGATATTACAATTATTAATGACAATGACGATATTATAGCGCAGTTGTTAACGGATATGAGGAATGCCTCTGAAGAGGACAGGAGATTCAATCAACAGAATAAACCAGCCACGAACAAGATTGCGATGCTTCCCAAAGTCTTGTCTCAATTGAAGAAACATGATTTACAGTTAGCTTTTCTCGAACACAACGTACTCAACATTCTTACCGATTGGCTCGCCCCTATGCCTGATCGTTCTTTACCGTCTTTGAGGATCAGAGAAAGTATACTCAAGCTGTTGTGGGAGGTGAGAGGATTAAAAATGAGGGGAGTTAAGTTACTCAGACTTTTGAAGAATCAACTGATGTTAAATTTTTACTTTATTAGTTCCCAAGGATAGATCAATCGTCGTTAAAGCACTCAGGGATCGGAAAGGCTGTTATGTACCTGTATAAACATCCTAGAGAAACTAAAGAGAACAAAGAACGGGCGGGAAAGTTGATAAACGAATGGGCTCGTCCGATTTTCAATCTTTCAGCAGACTTCAAAGCGATGTCGAGAGAAGAGAGACTACAGAGAGATATGGAACAAACGCCACAAAAAAGGCGGAAAAATGACGACGGTGAATCCTCGCAGAAATCACAAGATATTAACAAAGCCCTGAAGGCAGACTCCAAGTAAGACTTTCAGGATCCACAATATTCCTAATCCACGAAATTTGTTTCTCAAACTAATCTCAGATTTTATAATGGTGAACATCTTCGTTTCTAGACCTCTCAGGCCCGGTGATCCTGGATGGGTAGGCAGAGCACGAGTTCCTATTCCATCTAACAAAGATTACGTTGTACGCCCGGATTGGAAATCGGACATAGACATTAGCAGGGTGAGTTTAGATTGATTTTTCAGAGGTAATACTACTTTGTGTATGCGAAATCAAGGGTCACTTTCTCCAATTCATTTAAGAAAAAGGAATTAATATTTTTTAATACTGTTTTTCATACATGTTAATATAAGTCTTGGAACACAAGAACAAATGTTCTTTCAATTATTTTAAAACAAAATGGCAATGGAGTGGCTGATGCAAGGAAACTTCTTTTTTATTAATGACCTCCATGGGCGACCACCTGCAGGTCGCAATTTTTAATTCAGAACAAAAAACGAAAAAAGACTTCAGAAAAAAATGACAAAATGTAGTGAAGTATGTAGGATTTTTCAGAAATATTAAATTTCACAAAAATGGCGTCAATTTGAAGTAAAGTTTTTTCTTACGGAAAAATCGATCACAAATCTGTCATAAAATCATTAAATTTCAATCAATCGGAAAAATCTTACGTACTTCACTAGAAAATGTCAGATTAAGCTACAATTAAAATTTGGAGTTGTTCGGTTGAAAATTGAAGGTGCTAGTTGGTCACACGCCTTGAAAAACATAGATTTGAAAAAACGCATTTAAATTTTCAAGTATTAAAATGTTAAGGAAATTCTTTATTTACCTTTAATCTGCAATGCGTGGGCCATACAATTGGCTTTATTAATGATTATCTATTAGCTACTTTAGAGGATTGGTAAGCACCAACAGTCGATAACACGTTATTAGCACCTAAATAAACTCAAAATTTAAAAAGTGAGCATTCGAAGCTTGCGCTCAAATTACCTGCAAATCGGCATCCTGAATTCACTCGACAAATCAACTTTTTGGACTATTTAAACAATTTTTTCTCACAAGCAAACTTTTGGGTATCATTTTTTAATAATTAGGGAGGAGTTTAAACAAATAAACAGAAATGGTAGAAAAAAAATACAAGGTAGTATTACCCCTTAATTCAGAGAAAATCCGATGAGTGAATTTTCGGAATGTGTATTGTGTTTTATTTATCCATTCATTTGTTTTCGTATCCATTTTCAGACTTCGAAAAAACAGATGAACCGTTTTGAAAGGCATATGAAAAACTACATTGATGGTAAAAGGTTGAAAAAGGCAAGAAGAGCTGTGGACATATCTATAGAAGGACGTAAAATGTCTTTATGAAACTGTAATGCTATTGAATTTAGATTGGCGATAAACTCATTGTGCACTTTTATTGTGTTATATTATGTGCCATTACATTTGAGAACACAATATTTGTATTATTTCATTCAGTTGATACTTGATTAATGTCAATGTACAATCACAAAGAATAATGAAACTACAAATTCTGCTCAAATTAGAAGATCGGTCAGAGAAACACAAGAATGAGACTGTTTGATAAATGAATAATAAACTGTGCTTTCAATTCGGAGACATGATCAATTCTGAATTTATAAACTCTATATAGAATTTGCAAATTCGAGTTTTCAAGTTTTCTTTCATTGATCATAAGAACACAATTATTTTTATTTTTGTTGTCGCTTTTCTCATTTCTGAATTGAGGTATGTCGCGTTGGAACCTTGTTTATTTTAACTTGGATTTCAACTGGCTACTTACTGAAAGGTTTCAAGCTGAGTGAATAGAGAGAGAACTTAGATTTTTGAGGATATTTCTAACGAATTTAATGATAATTCTGAACTTAAATTACTAAATACATAGTGTAAATTCAATGTAGATACATTATAATAAATTGAAATTATGTACGCTTTTTAAAATTTGAAAAATAAGATAGGAACCCGGAAAAGAAATTTATCTCTGAAAGTCGATAGTGAGAATTGAAAACTAAATTATGTATGAAATAAGAAAAGGACTAGCAGCAAAGCGAAGAAGCAAGATTTTGGTTGAGATTTACAACGGATAAAACTACTAGTCCGCCTGTTGCTGATTTTCTAAAATATGCCCCCGGATTATCCACAATGATTTGAAATCGAAATGCATGTAATGATACTTTTGTTGGATATCTGTAATTATTATCTGTATTACAGTGTAACCATAATGTTATAAACGAAATATGTGACATGAAATGAAGTGGGTCCGGATTATAGACAGATCTGACTATCCTCTATTTTCTGGTTTATGATAATAGAATTAATCGAAATCTATTGATAATTACTGAGATCTTGAAAGTTGAAACCAAAACTTCCATTGTTGCAAATTCTAAACAGCGGCACGCAGTTTTAAACATGAATTTTGACTTGTTAGCCATCAAGTGAGACGGCTGAATGCAAGCGACCAGAAATTGGTGAATGCCCGTTCTGTAATCTTGCCTGGAAATAATGAAGTCGAAGATCATAACGTTAATGCAACAAGATATTAGGAACTAAACTCCGTCATTCAAGAATGGAATACTGCAAAAATAGCATAATATAGGGTCTCATTATCTCAATTGATTGAAACATATTCATCACGCATTTTGAAATTTTGGCGATGTCGAAATCCTGAAATATATATTTTTTTCAATATTATTTTGTTGCGTTAATGTTACAAACTTCAACCACATTAGAAATAAGAAATTAAACGTCGTCCAGTCTTCTTTCAGTGGTCTAAGGATTTTAATTATTGTGCTGTAATATGGAAGTTGCATGACTCGTCGATACCGGTGTTAGGTGAAAATCTGGTGCTTTTAATAAAGATAGAATTCGTGGAAGTAATAAAAATAAAAAAAGATATATTCCAAGCGGCAATGACAAACAACAGGGTTACGAGATAACGAGTTCTATTATCTAGATGATGATAAGATGATCCATCTATGAATTTATCTAGATGTGATTAAAAATTATCTTTTATGACATTATCTTTATACAAGATAAGATAGTCTTCATAACAAGTTAGATGATAAAAAGATAACCGTCACGACATAAAATTTTGACCGGAGACTCCAAGTTTTGGTTCCAGAAAGAGGCGTTTATTATTAGTGATATACCTATAAATTGAAAAATTGCTTACAACACATAAAAAGTTACGTAATAATGGTATGAAAATCGAAGTGAACGAGATACAATCACAATGAGCTGATCTTCACACTCCCCATGTAGGCATGAAACGGAACGTTCTGTGTTTGGTATATCCTTGTGTGACGGCCTGAGGTGTATACTTTTCACACCGTGATCACCTGATCAATGATCACTGTGATCACTTCTCGAAAGTGATCCTGATTAGTTGAAAAGAACAACCGAAATGCGTGATACCAACGCCACGCACTGTACGGCCAAGAACGAAATATAACATAACCTTAGAATTCGTTAACTGCTATGAACATAACCTCCAATATAAGCCGATCTCAGTGTCTAATTAAGTGTTATTTATACCAAGAAACCTGCAATGGCATCAATTAATCGTCGAGTCGCTCATTTCTTCTTCTTCTCCGTAATTTCTGTTCGGTTGGAGAGGTTAAGTCTTATGGTAGTGCCATGTATAATGCATTTGCCAATGCCTTTGCACGCTGCAATTTCAAATTTTTTGGCATTTTCGCGCCGAGAGTTGTGATCACTATAGAAGTGATCACGAGAAATGCTTGATCACTTTAGAAATGATCATGTTCACTTTAGGCGTAGGTGGGGGAAGTGATACGAGTCAAAAGAACATCAACAAAGTGATCGTGATCAGTTTGATCAGTGATCACGGTATCAAAAGATTGCAGGGTCTACACATACACTTTAAGTGGGGATCTTTAAGTCAGGATCTTCAAGTCAGTTTGAGTTAAAGTGTGTACTCGGCTACACACAGCACTTTAATCACAATGTTTGTTTAGAGTTGGTAAACCTGAAACTGTATTGCGTTTGTTATGTGGAATATTGTGTGGCATTTGGAGGTTAGAAAGCCCTGTAGCCATCAGACGGAGTAAAGGCCGAGACACACAAAACTGCATAAGCCATAAGCAGAGAATGCAGAAGGCATGGCGCATGCGCACTACAGTGCTTTTCTTCATGAAACTACAGTGCGCATGCGCTATGCCTTCTGCATTCTCTGCTTATGGTTTATAGAGTTTTGTGTGTCCCGGCCTTTAGTATAAGAACTTGAGAACTGTCATAACCTCAGCAATATAATATATGAAGCAATATAATACAATGATAACTTTAACTTTATTCATTAATTATTAATTACCTATTTATCTTTTATTTTACATTTTTTTAGTAGCTTATAATAAACATATCTGTCATAGGTAATTCAAAACGCGTTTCTGTTAAATTAAAATTACGCGAAATTGAAGTGAAAGTAAACAATCCAAATAAAGAACGGGTTCTAAAAATCGAGATCTCAATTGCAGTTGGCACTATTGATTCACTCGAAGTTGAACAATGACTGGTCTTCACGCGCACTTTAAGACCCCATCTTCAAGCGAGTCGGTATTAAAGTGAGCGTGTAGCCGAGTACCGACTAACATTAAGTGCAGCTATTTTAAAGATTTTGAGGAACCCACTTTAAGATAGCAAGTGCTACCAATCAACAATCGATTTCACCGACATCGATTTATTGACAGAATAGTTTCGCTAAAAAAAGTAAAAAAATAAAATATATCAAGGCAAATGATAAAAACATACGGGTAAGGCGAATCTTAAATAATAAATTACAATATCACCTTGACCGAAAGATAGTTTTAAATGTGTAAAACTGATTGTTAACATGATAATTCGTATTCCCGATTATAATTTATGCAACTCTTTTCCTTAAATTAAATTTGAGGTTAGTTGATCGAATGTTTGATCATTGTTGAAATTGAAGAAAAAACAATGTCGGAAAAAAATATTGCTAAGAATAGTGCGAAGAAGAGAAGAGTGGTGTCCTCACAAGAGGAGGCGTACACACTTCTAGGTATATGGTTTCAAGAGTTTTTTTTATTCTCGCATTGTAACTACATCGTATTTGATATAATCCAAGAACTTGAATAATCAGATAACCAGCGAACTGTCCATGCCGTGGTCCAAACATTTGACAGTTCGTAGGTTATGATGATGCGATACGGTTACTGTCAGGTTTGCCAACTTCGCTCTAATAAATACACCGTATGGGTGAGTACGCACTTTAACGCCATCGGACCTGCAAACCTGTCTTCAAGATCCTCAGTTAAACATCGCGTGAAGACCAGGCATTAAGTGGGATTCGGAAAATCTTTAAGTGAGAGGCGTTTAAATAGTTCATATAAACTCTACTACACACCAGCTTTAATGGAAGCGCACTTTAAGATCCCCACTTGAAGTGTATGTGTAGACGCACAAATTCTGTAACTTATATCAACGGTGACGAAGGTGATATATGTCGTTTGGACCCATCAGACGGTAGGTTTAAACGAAGAATTTGTCTCATCACCCGTGAAAAAGTTACAGAATCTGGCCCCTGAGTGAAACTAGTGATATTCAAGGCGACACCTTCAAATAGATCGTGGGTCCGTTAGTCGCCAAAGTCCTAATTGAAACTTCAGCGAAATAAGATTGCGAATTTAATAAACTGTTCTAATTAACATTGGTAGGATTCAATGGAATAGGCAAATAAATGAGGTTTAAATTGAAATTGGAAATGAAAGTGGTACTCGCACTTGAATCGGTGTTTGGAAAGTTAGTTCGGGGGGAACTATAGACAATGGCCATGTTTACACCGAATCAATTTGATGCGAACCAAATGCCGGAACAACCAATCCGCGGAGATTATCTAGGAAATTTCCATCGGAGTCATGCACATGATTGGTTGTTTCCGTTTGGGTTCGCATCAAATCGACACGGTGTAAACATGGCCAATAGGACCCAGTTTCAAGGGTCCTCTTTTATGCTTCAACATATCTGTAGTTTGAGGGTTGGATTTATGGTTTCCTGTCCTATATGAGTGCTCTGTACCTATTTCTATTCAGCAAAAGTTCGTGCGACATAGTTCGACGGCAAATAATTACTTCATATTATTTTATTGAGAATAATCGATTAACCTGCCATTTGAATTTTAACGCGTTGTGAGGTGGCGATATTTATCAAAAATACTAGATTACTGGCCGCGACATAACAATCGCGCAGAATTGTAATCAAATTTAACGAATGGAAAATTATTTATCAAACGTCGGGAATACGCTATCAAACACCGTCCGACACCTCAAGATGTCCGACAAACGATCTACGTCGGGAAAATGTGATTTCATGGCAAAATAGCGATGAAGTGGTGACTTCCGGTTAGTAGGAACCGGTCTAGCGGAAATTCCCTGGGGCTGGAAAAGTTCCCAAGACCTTTTCTTTTGATTTCTCCGGAACATTGGTTGATTAGCGAGACTCGGGAATGAATTGTTGAACACCAACAAACGATGAACAAACGATTGCACGTATAGGTATAAAATCGAATTTGATAATTAAATTGAATTAGCGGCCATTAGGGGCTAACATAACTTTTATTTTCTATCAGTTTTGTTCTAATTTTAATTAATTAACGGATCACCAACAAACGTCGGGAATGGACTAACAATCACCAACAAACGAAGAACAAACGATTAAAAAAAGAATTAAGCTAATCCTAGCAGATGAGGGTCTACTGCTCTACAGTAACCGAATTCGACTTTCGTCGTTCCACCGAACCTCGTCCAGACCTAACCGTAAAATATTTTATGGTCGGGTTCAGGTTCAAGTTCCGTGTTTCCACCGCACGAGCGCTCACCCCAACCCGACTTTAACCCGATTCGAACCTCCGGTGGAAACGTAGTCAATGTAGAATATGGAAAGATCTTTGGAGCATGCTCTTAGGAAATATCTCAAGTTTCACAGTTTTCCAAACAGAAGGGCATAAGACGAGGGAAAATAAAAACTGTTTACATCAGAACGATACTCCTTTTCTTCAACAAATCTGAAATGGATGACTTGGCTGAGCAGGTACGTACGAGCCTTATTCGTATGTTGACATTTACAAATTTCTAGTATCTAAGACTTTCCATGTATGATTTACTCCGTTTTTTCATTTTTAAATTACTTCCACAGATTGATGAAATTGAGGCACTTGTAGCGATATATGGGCAAGAGTGGCAGACCGAAGATGAGGGGCACCGATCTTACAGTATCAACATTGGAAAAGGGGAAAAAGTAGTAAAGCTATATATAAAACTGCCCAAAAATTACCCTTCCACAGCTTCTCCGGTCTACGAAATTTCTGCTCCGTATATCAGTCAGGCTCAGAAGAATATCATGAATGACCT
Source organism: Phymatocera aterrima (assembly GCA_963170745.1). Taxonomy (NCBI): domain Eukaryota; kingdom Metazoa; phylum Arthropoda; class Insecta; order Hymenoptera; family Tenthredinidae; genus Phymatocera; species Phymatocera aterrima. The sequence goes on from OY720660.1 coordinate 624,802, forward strand.
CTTGGATGAGGTATGCGTGTAGGTTTTTTGGTCCTCGTTCGGAGATTCATTCATTACTTTACGCTGTTAAGATCACTTGAGCAATTTTTCAATGAGAGTTACTCATTGAAACAGACACAATAAATAAAGAAGCAACAGAGAAAACTAACTTACGGACGTTTTGGACTAAAAGTTGATTTTGTCCAGGTTAAACTTTGGACAGAATGTGTTATTCCAATTAGTTGAAAGAGTTAGAGAAGCGATAGAATCCGACCTCATAGTCTTTCCAGAATCGGCGACTCATGTCCGATTAGAAACAAGAGAAATAAGCGCTGCAGGCATAGAATCGAGACTCCCACCGCTAGAAGCCACCGCTTCTGAATCTCCGGATATCACTCATGGGGAAGTTATCTTTGACAGAAAAAGTTCCTTTCAAGGACATGCCGCTGTCGTTGCTTCAGCAGACCAAGTGAAGTAAGCTACTTGTTCACTAATATTACAATATTGGATGAGATTCCAACGTGAGGAGTCCGATTTTTTGTTCAATATAAAGTAGTACAAAGTTCTTCAAAGTCGCATGTGATATTCGTCTGAAAGTTTCAGAGAATTTTAAGCTAAATCCAGCATTTTTTCCAGCACATTACTTTCAAACTCTCAATTTCCACTTTCACAAAGTCCAATTTATGAACATGCCGGAATTCCCGGGAATTCCTTCTTGGAAAGTTTCTGGAATTCCTAAAAGTATTGTCATTGACCCCCAAAGTAGAGTCGGTCGAAACAAATTACGGTGTGTCAAATCTATATGCATGTGAAGATAGTTTTCATGATATTTTTCATCATGAATGATTATAACCATTTCATGCACAGAAGTTCAGATCGATTGTTTTTATCTGAAAATGGAACATGATATTCCCCTATTGCATTTTCCACGTACAGGCAGGTGCTACATAAACTGTACGAAAACAAGAAGATAAAACAAGCCACGCACAACATCTATGCATACAGAATTTTTCGTAAGGATATCAAAGGCTTTGTTCAGGACTGTGAAGATGACGGAGAATCTCAGGCTGGGGGTAGACTACTCCATTTATTGCAAGTAAACACACAATTACAAAGAATTCAAATTTTGCAGGCTCTTAGCTGATTCCACTACCCAAAGAGGATAGGATAGAGCGGAAGGTCCCATAAGAGGCCAATGTAATTTTTCGTACACGGTTCACTACCGCTTCTATCAAGTCTGCAGACACACAAATGCCTCCCACTCCTTGTTTCAGCGGTCAATTCGAATCACTAATATGTATTTGAATTAAATTTTCCAACTTAGATTTTGAATAGGGAAAGGGACGATGGAACAACATCCAGTATTTCAACTTTAGGATATGTTTATTGGAGATATTCACGAATATTCATAGTTTCACACATTCTTCAAAACAAATTTCCTCAATTTTATAAGTTTCTGGATTATTTTCGTTTTTCCGTTCTGATGATACACAAATTTTGTGTCTCAGGAATCCTGCTGCCCAGTGACAGCATATTCACCACTTATCGCGCCTGCAAAACGATTAAATATTTGGGTGCTGAAAACAGAATGAAATTGTTTACTGCATATTTTCCCACCACATACCCCGAATATGTTGAACGTGAAATAGGTTAGGCTTCATCTTTATACTGATCAGAATCTACACACAATACCGGGCTTCCTGGTAATCAAAAGAACGTGTGCTCCTGGGCACTCTTAGAATTCCCTTGACATCCCTTGACACCACAGTACATTACCATCCTCATAATAGCGAGATTTATCAATTTGAATTATAAGAGGCCTGGGTTCGTGCACAAGTGGCAGATGCCAAATGTGATCGTGATGTGTCAAAGTCATACCGAACTCATCTCTGACACCGACGACGTGATACATACATATGTAATTATTTTGTCCAGACACTTAACAGATGGCGCATCCAGCAGCCGTACACGCTAAGCTTCCACTCTTTTCTATCCTCTTTGCCACTGTCTCAAATGAAGTGAACTTCTCATCAACCAAAATATGAAATTTCATTTCACTTATGCCCGGTTGCATAAACATGGGATAAATTTGCGCCAAGGGTAACGTTCAATTGTTGCATACGCATTGACAAATTGGATGAAATGTTTCATATCTGAGGTGTCGATATGTGCGAAGGAACTGAACGTTACCCTCGGGGTAAATTTATCCTACGTTCATGCAACCGGGCATTATTCTATTGAAGTGATGAAATCAGTCATTTTTTCTATTATTTATCACATGCTGTTCCTAAACGGAATTTTTAGATTATGGAAGTCAAGAATGTCATGGTTGTTGTGACACGATGGTACGGCGGTATACACCTTGGACCTGATCGATTTCGGCACATAAATAATGCTGCTAGGCAGGTTCTTGCTGCTGTAAATCTAATACCAGACAAAACTAAGAAGAAAGCATAGGTATAATTCAGGAGAATATTATTTCATTATGTATATGTATACATAGGGTACCTTCGGTTACGCAGCACTGGTAGCTGCTACACGCTCTCAATGAATGTTTCCAATCTATTATTCAATTCGATTGATCGAGCAGCATCGACCTGCCACAACGACTATGTAACTGACGGTACCCAAAGGTTGATTAGTAGAACAAAATGTAAAGCACTGTTTCAGGGGATAGAGCACTAATCTAAATCTGTTCCGATGTGATTCTTGTGATGTAGTGCTTGCAACAAACTTCAAAAATTCGTCCCTAAAATATCAAGTTCAGCAATGATCAGTTTACAACTGTATGTATACTATCCCGTACATGTAGTATATAAACTTGTGTATATCCTATTGATTGAACATCCCTTGTTCCTATTTGACAATATTGTAATAATCACAGGACTAAACTTTGTATAATCTTCTTGTCATTGGATATCGCATATTCACAATACAATTTTATATTGGATTCGTTGCTGAATTAAGAGTTGGTACTCAGTTGTACAGATAAGTTAAGTTTATTGATTAAAAGCATATGCATACTGAATTGCCAACCAATATGTTTTGCTATTGGCCTTGATGTTCTGACATCGATCATGTATATCTGTTCAAACTTTTATCCCTCTCGGAGCACATGCTGCGTTGGAAAATCTTCCGTTACCCTAGTAGCATTCCTGATTGGAGTCTGCTTTCACTCTTACTGCAGATACTTTGCAGATCTTACTGCAGGCTGTTGATGGTCTGCTTTCTCATTTGTAATAATTATTTCAGAATCTGATACAGATAATCAGCAGATGATCTTTTCAGATTGTCTTTTACTATAATGTAGACTTCATTATATTCAAGCTGATCAAGTCAATTCGGAAACGGTTACTTAACTCGTCAAATTACATTAGATGCTTCAATTCATGAGTCATGATTCTTCTATTAGCTTATGAAGCCCAAAGATATTGGCATCCCATCTTCGAGTCACTGCCCAGAGTTATTTACTCTAGCGACAATGTCGAAATTATTTACGACATACATACGTGGTGCATTGTGCAGACATAGCCTTTCGGTACACCTAAGCATAGGCGCTGATATCGCTCGGATGCCCAAACAACCCCTGGGGAATTTCAGAGATTGCTGTGCACCGGTGCTTCACGGAAATAATTTCGAAGATTTTGTGTTATTCTTGACAAAAAATAACAAAATTCTACACCAGTATCTGTCACCATACCAGGTCTCAGTTATTTCTAGACAAGTCAAGCACTGCTGCAATTGATGGCAATAATTCCAATAATTATTTGCCCATTCCTATTCATAAATATATCAATAATAATAATGATAATTATGTTGTTCTAAGAAAAAATCAAAATTGGTTATTGTTTTGCCCCCCTCCCCTCTGTGCTAGCTAGAGCAACCCCTAGGATTTGTGGAAGTCAGCGCCTATGTATCTAAGGCATGTAGAATGAAAGTCAAAGTGCGCTTGTTCTTGTTCCAAAGCGGCATATTTTCTTTTCCGAAAAATCGTTGAACTCTATTCAATTCTGGCAGAAAACCCGTAACCTACTCAGTCTGCGATTCTCTACACGTTTTACAGACTCTGAAGGCGTTTGCACGCAGATACTAGTAGTTATTTGAGAGTATTTGCGGTTATACCTTCGGTCCAATTTCTTAGAGCAATCTGCTTTCATACTTCCTGTAGCGAACAGATCTGCAGAATTCGCAACAGTTCTGCGTCAAGTTCGTGATAAGATGATTAACCTCGAGGAATATGTATGCTATCAAAACTTTATAAATTTCATTATTTCACTACACTAAAAGCGGAAAATCATCCGAGAATTCATTTTGTCACCCGTAATGCGTTGGTCTTCGTGCAGTAACGTCGAGAATCCTTTCTGCAATATTTTTTGTGGCTCTGAAAAGTGCCGATTTCGTGTTTGCAGCCAACGAATGTTTCCGCTTCAGTTTCACTTTCGCTACACACGTTCATTCCAACTTCATCAACTTCGTTGGTTGCCGGGGGATAGACCCGAGCAGAGTCCAGCAAACACCTCTCGAAAGGATCTGGCGAATCAGCCAGCAAGCGCTGGTACATGAACTCTCCTGAATAAGAAGAGAACATCCCTTTGCTACGGTTGCATGCCGGCATCTGCCGTTTGATGCATGACCACAGACCTTCTATCGAATTAGTGCATGCACCGGTCTCGGGATTCTTAAATGCCACCGAATGGTTGATAGTCAAATGCTTGTATCCATCCTCATCCAAGTGCTCGTAGGACTTCCAACAATCACTAATGACCGTCGTGCCCGGTGCAATTAACTCCTTGATAAGGGGACCAAGCGTGGCCGCAGACCGGTCGGTGACAGTTTTTAAGAAACAGAATACCCACTGAACGCGTCGACGTGGTTGACGCAATGATATTTTCGTTTGCCAAATTCAGATTCATCAATCTCAACAATTTTGTCCGCGTCTCCGATTTGTATCTGCTCGAGAAGTACAACCTCAACGCAGATATTACGACAGAAATTGTACCAATTGACCACTATATGCGACGAACATTCAAGTTCCCACTGCACAAGGTTTGGGGGATATTATGGACCCAGCAATAAATCAAATGCCAAATTTTGACCATTGGCAGTCTAGAATTATGAAACAACGAACCAGTTCGCACTGATCTCGTCGTCTGGCAAATCGAGCACCATGCCAACGTTATTTGAGATATATTAAGCTGGCAAGACCAATACAGCACAACGGATCAAGATTAATTTAGTAATTTGTCGCTTATTAATAGCCATTTAATTGCGCAAACAAAAATTTTGTCGCTCTTGTCGTTTGCGAAAAAAACGTGGCGGATCCAGCTTAATATTAAGCTAGCATGGCCAACCCCAAAAAACTGAAATATTGCAGCGGAGGAAAAAAATTTGTTGGAAAGGAATTTTTTGGCTGCATTTGCATGCTTGCCTATCGCTTTACAATAATCTCTGTAAAGCTGGCCCCCCACCACTGCAAAAAGATTTGAAAAAATTACGGAATAAAGAGCTATTTATGAGCTGTCTTGGATTCGGAGAAAACCAAATTTGAAAAATGGGGGACTGACTTAACGTAAAGCGGGCCCCCCACTTTTCAAAATTGATCGGATAATTTTTGTTTGCTATATATAGGAATTACGAGCTGTTTAAGAGCTACAAATATCCGCAAAGACCGTCCCGATTGGACCCACCCCCGCGAAGATATCCACCCCTCAAAATTTGGACTAAATTGAAAAATGGAATTAAACAAAAAAAAAAAACGTTGATGTACGATTTATGAGCTCTTCAACGCCGGTGACGATTTTTTAATTTCAACCCCCTCCCACCCACCCCCAAAAAACCTAATCAGAACAAGAAAGAACTAGCCTTCTAGTGGCTCGAATCGAGAACTTTGTAGCACGAAAAATGTTCCCCGATTTATGAGCTCGCGGAATAGCATGATTATGATTTTTTAGCCGCGATTGAGTGCATGCATACACTTAGCACCTCATATTGTGAATTTCGAATTTTCAAAAGCTGTTCTGAAATGTTCTAGCTTCATTCTATATTATGCCAGAAGGAAAATTGTCCCAAATGTCCGCCAAAAATGCAGAAAAACGATATTCCGGTCGGGCACCACATTTTTAAATATACAAATTGAAACATTATTATCTTCATATTATCTAAAATAAAAATAAAAAAAACTATCGCAAAAAGAAATACTCTTGTAATAAAAGAAAAAAAAGAAAAACGGGTTACGGGTAAGCAAAATACTAACCCCATAATTTGTGTTTATTATATCGTATTTCAGATTTATGAGCAGATTTTTGAGTTGATTATGATTATGGATTGGTATTTTACTTCACGCAGCAGTTACAGTTACAGTCCAATACGAATATGAAATAACATAAAACAAGTTTTCAATATTTACCTAACATAATATTGGTGAAGCAAAATAATGCAGTACTAACAGTACTAACACAATAATACAAATTAGGTTTGAGAAATGTAACAATTCTCTAGGAAATAAAAGAGAGAAGAACACACTGACATGAGCGAAACATTATTATCTACATATCAACTCAGAAGAAAAAATTGAACATCTATTGCAACAAACTACACTAATTATACCTATATTACAAGAAGATAGAACAAAAATAAGAAAAAATTGAACGAAATCTGAATTTTTTTGAAAATTTTACTTTTCATAAGAAAAACAGTTCGACACCGACAAAATTTAAACCCCCCCCTCCAAATAATAGAATTAGAAGAAAAGAGGAAGGTATTGACAACCTGCGCGCGGTCTTCCTTGCATACGTCATATATTTGCATATAGGGCGTAACTAATGTCAATATGATTGATGGAAATTTTCAATTGAAAATTCGTAAGTCCTAAACAATACTTTGGACCTTCCGAACAACCTAATTCCCAATCGAGAAACACCATTTTTCCGCGTCACTCTGAGTTCATGAGTCTTCAAAACATCTTCGTTTCAGAACCATGTTCAGAACAATCAGAACGATTCAGAACAACGGCCAAAAACACTCTTCAGAAAATGGGGTGCTAAGTGAAAAAACCATTTCTGCGTTATTGTTCCGACTTCTGGATTCTTTGCGACGTTTTTGTGTTGGAACAATGTTCAGAACAACCAGAACAACCGCGAAAAAATGTTTTCTCGAAAAATGGGGTGCTCGGACGGAAAATAGTTTTTTCGCATTTTTGGCGGCCCTTTGGATGTTGAACAATTTTCCTCCTGGAACAATATAGAACAAAGCTAGAACATTTCAGAACAACTTTTGAAAATTCGAAATTCACAATATGAGGTGCTAAGTGTATGCATGCACTCCATCGCGGCTCAAAAATCATAATCATGATATTCCGCGAGCTCATAAATCGGGCAACATTTTTCGTCCTACAAAGTTTTTGATCCGAGCTACTAGAAGGGTAGTTCTGTCTTGTGCTGATTAGGCTTTGCGGGGGTGGGTAGGAGGGGGTGGAAGTTAAAAAATTCGTCACCACAGCCGTTGAAGAGCTCATAAATCGTACATCAATTTCTATACATTTTTTTTTTTAATTCGATTTTTCAATTTAGTCCAAATTTCGAGGGGCGGATATCTTCACGGGGGTGGGTCCGATCGGGTCGGTCTTTGCGGATACTTGTAGCTCTTAAATAGCTCATAATTCCTATATAACAACAAAAATTATCCGATTAATTTTGAAAAGTAGAGGGCCAGCTTCACGTTCAGCCAGCCCCCCATTTTTCATATTTGATTTTCCCCGAATCCAAGACAGCTAAAAATTCGAACGTTACGTCATTTGATAGCTCACAAATAGCTCTTTACTCCGTAATTTTTTCAGATTTTTCCGAAGTGGTAGGAGGGCCAGGTTTACGGAGGTTAGCTGACGTTTGAGTTTACCCCGAGGATGGGGTGATGGCCAATTCATTCGTACAGTTTCATCATGAAGTAGCTGTACTTTGTCTCCGACCTTGAATCCTCTCTGCTTGGTTTCTCTGCTGTGCTCGATTTTTGAACTTTTTTCAGCCCGATGCAAGTGTTTTTTGGCTATGAGATTGCTGGCTCAGAACCTCTCTCGTGTAGTTCTCAAGCGTAATCGTTGTACGTGTAAGTTTCTTCTGAGTCTTTCTTCAGTAATTTCGGTGGTTCGGCTGGGTGTCTGTATATCAGCCTGAATGGCGTAAATCTCGTCGCAGGATGTGTGTCGTATTGTATGTAAACATAGCATACATATAATAACCATTCGTCCCAATTGCTCTGTTTCTCATTTCTGTAGTGTCTCAGGTATTCTGCCAATGCTCAATGTTAATCGTCCCAATCGTAATTGTAGTTTTGCGAATTATTTCAATTATCTTATGACTTCCACGTTTCTAACGTGACATTTATTACGTCTGGTAGTGTACTCTACTTACACGGAAAGGACCAACCTTGTGGGTAACGGATTTGGCTGAACCTTCAGGAGTAGTTCATTCAGGCCCAGAAACGCACCCTATGTTATGCAGTTCGATCTAATTGGATTTGGGGGGGGGGGGGGGGGGGGGGGGCCAAATTGTCGTGGTGTTCGGGGTTCTGTTTGCTACCGATTTCAATTTGATAAATTTCACCCAGACTTTGCCAAATTACGAATTCTCGTTTAAAATTAGTCAATCCGCACATTAAAAGCATGTATTTCTCCTATGAATTGAATAATTTCCATTATTCGAGTAATCAAAATTCATTTTTTGGGGCGCAAAACAATGAAATCTAGCGTTGAATAAATCATGGCATTGTCAAGATCATCAAACTTGTTATCAGTTGCACTTTGCCTTTGTCATAGATACTCATAGAACGCACAGTAGCTAAGTATAATATACACCGTTCATACTTCACTAATATCCAATACGAACAGTGTGACACAGCGCACAACTGACACTCTTTACTTTTATGGCACCGTCAACTTTGTCCACGTTTTACGCCAGTATGTTTTTCCATGAACCATGTTTTGGCGAAGGTTGCTGAGGAATTTGAATAGTTTCTACCCCATATTAATAATTGAGCCCACAGGAGTTCCGATTTTGTGATAGCTCTACATCGTTAATTCAAGTTTTTAACGCCTGGCATAACGTAATCCAACTGTTCGTGCTAGCGCCTAAACGATTCTGTATAAAATATGTCCGAAATATGTATAAACATTACTCCGTTTCCAATTTATTAACATAATAGTTATCAAACTTTTATACATGTGCATAAGCTTACTAAAAATTTCAAGACACGTGAATTTTTTGTTAAGCTTTCATTCAAGTTTATTTCCATTACATTTTCAGCTTTTCAAAGCAAGTAATGCAATAAAGATCATCACATATCTTCATAGCCAAGAAAATGATAGGTATTATCATAAGAAAAAGTAATTTTATGTTCCGTTCTTTTGAATTATACAAGTTCAATGATCGTTATTTTTATGAAACGGAGACGGAGAAACGTTTATATGATAAAAGCGTTTAGGCGTTAGTGCAAATGGTTGGCTTGTGTTACGCCAGGCGTTAAAAACTCTAGTTAACGACGTAGCACTATCATAGAGTCCGAATGTCTGTGGGTTCGATTGTTAATATGTCCTAAAAAATATTTGAATTGCTCCGCAGCTTCCGCCAAAACATGGTTCATGGAAAAACATGCTAGCGTAGCACAAAAAAAAAACTTATTGCTGGCATAAAGTTATGGATCGTCAATTGTGCTCTGCGTCGCATTCTCTGTATTGGCATCAGTGAAGTATGAACGGTGTGAAATGTATATCCTTGGCTACTGTGCGTTCTATGAGTATCGATGACGAAGACAAAGCGCAACTGATAACAAGTTAGATTTCATTGTTTTGCACGCCAAAAAATCAGTTTTGATTAGTTGAATGATAAACATTATTTTATTCATAGGAGAGATATATGCTTTCAATGTGGGTTGACTAATTTTTAATGGGAATTTGTGGTTTGACAACGCTGGATGAAATTTATCACATTGAGATCGGTCGCCGTCAGAGCCCTTGACACCACTACAATTTGGGGCCCGACGAGAGAAAAAAAGGCCTATTAGATTGAACTGCATAGCATGGGGCTCGTTTCTTGGCCTGTATAAACTACTTGCACAGTTTCAGCCAAATCCATGACCCACAAGGTTGGTCCTCTCCTTGATAGAAGCGTGAAAATTGTGAGATAATTGTGGTAATTCAAAAAACTACAATTTCAATTCAGGTCCACGTGCTAGATCGCATTAACAGTTTGCAAGTATTTTTAAAAACGTTACTCAGAAAATTCATACCTTGATCGATGAGTATTCTCTGTGGTGGTTCGTGCTGGCATACAATTCTGGTCGCAAATTCTTTCGCGACGATGCCATCTTCTCGATTCGGATTGGGTATCGCCTTGCTGTACTTGGTCGAACAGTCTTGGAACGTCCGAATGTGTTTGTTTCTTTAATCTGTCTCTGTCAGTGATCCAACCACGTCCAAAGCACATTTCTCAAGTGGCATAGGTTTGAGCTTTGGCAACTCAGTTATAGTGGCACCGCCGCGACGAAAAATCAAACTCAGACCTATGGTAAAGTTCAGTCCTAACCAAGTGCCAAAGAAATGTCCAATCGCCAATCTTCATGCTGTGATTTTGTTCGAAAAATAGGGACATGGTGCCAGCGCAAGATTAATCCAGCACCACCATGGTGAAAAAGATCGGTGAAATGAAAATCTGACGTGACAGGAATTGAATGCTAATTGAATGCCCCAAAAACACGTCACTCCAAATTCATTATTTTATCCCTGTCAACATGTACCGCCCCCCCCCCCCCCCCCCTTTCCCCGAGTGGCGAACGAATCCAGTATTACATCGTGTTACTAATGCCAAAAGGACAGAGCATCTCTTTGGTATCGTTGAAATCCATAGGGCCTATAATTTTCGAAACTTTGCATTTAGCTTCAGAACATGTAGATCCATTGAGATTGCCGTGTTGGATAGGTGAGGCCGAGAGGATCACGTAGATTCGTCAGAATTGACATGGCGGATACAGATGCATTATTTATTTTCTCTACTCTACCCTGAGCTACCAGTTGATTCATATGTATAACAGTTTGGGTCCTATATCATTTATTTTTTATTTTGCGCGTTATTTTTTTAGTCTGGTGGACTGTTTATAGTGTCCTCAGTGCGTTTTCCAGTGGTCTGATCTTCGGGTTGTTTCGGTGTACTGCAGTGTCGGTTTCTCGTAATTTGCATCTATCTCATTTGAATTATTCCGTTTTATACTGACAACTGGGGTATCTAGCTCGCTGTTATCTTTGTTCGTATCTTTCGTTTGATTGCAGGCTTTCAGCCTACTTGGTATTTATGTTGTGCTCACGGTCGTGCGCGTCGAGATTTGTGGTTGTGTATGTGTGGGATTATTATACCAACGCTCTTTCGCTGTCGTTATATTGGACTATCGAGCCTATTTTGATTTTGACGATTTTGGGTGTTGCTATGGTGGATAGTGTTGCTCTTATCAGTGTTGATTTGCCACAGCTTGATTTGTAAAGGCTGTCAGAGAAGGAAGTCAAGAATGTTGCTTTTTTTTTGTATGCCGTAGGAATTTTCATCCAAGCTGTGTACAACTTACTAAAGTTAAAGATAGGCCGAAAACTATTTTGAGATGCAAAGGCTGGACGGCGGCAGCGAGAGCGAGGGCTGCGGAAGGTGACACAGCCAGACTTGCTTCCGGTTCATTGGACACATCGCATTGAAGTTTAGTTTCTGTGCAATCATCTTCCGTTAATGGAATTCTGGCTTTGGTTCAGGAAAATTTGCGTGCTGTGGGTGCTGTCGTTGAGTCTTGCAATAGTCAGTCGGCTGAGTTTGCCGCACGATTTGATGCAGCAAAGTGAGAAGAACACAGCAGGCAGTCGGCTTTGCTCAACAGTAGGCTGGATGTCTTGGCAAATATGCCAGCTCTTGTTGATCGTGTAGCGTTGCAGTTGGCTGCCTCGTCTGGGTCCACTGAAAAGATTGTTGCTGAGCTTCGGTCTAACAATAAGTTTGATGCGCTTACGAGTAGTGAATCCTGAACCGCCTTGAGAATGTGGAGACTGTCCAGAGTAGCCAGTCTACTGAGATTGAGACTGCCCTTGTCGTCGTGCAGAATATGCAGCTCACTGCTACATTGCATGCGGCAGAAAGAAATTTACGAAATCAGGATTTGATGATTGTGGGTGTTCCCAAATGTGATGGTGGGGACGATATGACAGTTTTTTTTATCCCTTGCAACCGTGCTTGGAGTTGGTCTATCGGGCTCCAAGGTTTGTGAGGTCTGCCACCTTATGAACACTGTGAATGTGGATTGTCCGAGACTACTACTGGCACGGCTGCTGTCATCTGAGCGTCGGAATGAGATTCTCACGGCAAAGCGGTCCAAGAGCTCTCAATATGCTGATGAGCTTGGGTTAATGGGTGGGCATCCATATTCTCCGAGTTTTGTTGACGAGCATCTTGCTCCTGCCACTGCTAAGCTTCTTGAAAGAACCAGAGAAATCACGAAGGAGTTGGGCTTTTGCTTCGTCCGGACGAGGAATGGTGATCAGATTCTGGTTAAGAGAGATCTGTGTCTGATCCGATCAGCATCCATTTTGAGGGGGATATTCTTCGACTGCATCCTGTTCAAGGGCTCGTGGTTGCCGTTTCTGCCAGTACACAACTGTTGACTCTCAGGACCTTCTAGGCTCTTCATCTCGACCGTCGGCCTGACTTTTCAGTCCAACTCAGGCGGCTCTGTCTTATTCGGTTGGTAGTGCCGTGGCCTCTGTTGATCTTAGCAGCTGGTGAACTGTGAAATGAGGTTCGTCTTCAACCGGAGGAGGGATGGGCACAACTCACCTTTTCGGCGGAAACTGGGCTGGCTATAGGTCTCTGATAGGCGTCTCTATATGCGGTATATGCTCATCAATAATGTATGATCCACTGCCCTTCCTGCTTACTTACGTGAGCTGCCGGCCTGTCGATCTCAAAGGCATATGGATGTAGCCTCAGAGCCGGGATTCTGTACATGAAATTCGTTAGCTAACGATATCGTTAATCGACATGCAGCTAATTACAGGGACGATCTACCGGAAGGACGCAGAGCCCATAGGATATCGCTTGCTAACGATATCGTTAGCTAACGAATTTCGTGTACTGAATCCCGGTGCAGGTCTCTGGCTTCACATTCCTTCCTGCCTAACTTCAGCCAATCAGAATTCTTTTGAAACTGGTGCCTCTCGTGTGTGGATTGAGCTCCTAGCTCATGTCTCATCTGTCTCTTCGCTGGAACTCTTCAGACTAAGAGATATTACGCATGTTAAGGCATGTGAGAGCGGGGCTGTTGCTACCTTTGCCGGTCCTTTGAGGCCTTTGTGTTTGTGTTGCTTTGTATAACTGTTCCTGTGTTACGCCTTCGCTTTTCAGGCTAAATTGTTTTGCTTGTCTATTTCATTTATGTCACTTTGTTTATATCTACTTTAGTTTCATTTATCCACTTATTTTTATTCATTACTTATTTACTTATTTTCATCTATTTACTTCTTTTTCTGTATACTACTGTTTATCATTCATTATTATCGCTCATCATCTATTATTTCTTGTCTTGTTCATCTCTGTTTCAGTTTTATATATTTTTGTCTTTTCTGTATTTCGTCGCTCATCATCTATTATTCCTTACTTTCTTTATTTTGTATCTTAGTCTTTGTTTATTCAATTCTACTCCTGTGTACATTATTGTTTATCATTTATTATTCTACAATTGTATTTTTACTATTTTGCTTATGTGCGTTATTTTTATTTTTATAATTGATTTCCTTGCTTGTCCTGCGTTTCTTCATAAATTTTCATATTGTTGTGTGCCAACTTTTCTTTCATGTTCCAGCTGTATACTTAGTTATATTTTTGTTGCATTACGGTCTGGCTATAGACCATGGCTTCATGAACAGATTTTATTCTATTCTATTTTGCAATTTTATTTACATTGCAGGAAACACGCTGAAGGTTATAACGTCAATGCCACAAAATCATCTCGACTGAGATTTTGCAATGAAAGAAGATCTTCATGTTTTTACCATTTTCAGGAATCCCTCGATAGAGGGCAGTCCCAAAAATTTTTATAGTAAAATAATGAAACTAACGGTCGAAAAGATGAAGATTTTTTTCATGGAGAAATTTTAGACGATATTATTATTCATGATTTTGTGATGTTATAATGTTATGAACTTCAGCCTCATAGGAAAATCCGAAATAATTCATGAGTTTTTTTCATCAATTAGTACCATATAATCAATTATAGTGTGCACATATTTCCAAGTATCTAAATTTTTTTTTTCTATATTTTATTACATTTTGATCTTGTTTCTACATGATATTGATACAGATATTTATAATATATTATACAGGGTGTATTACCTCAAGTGTCAAGAATGGGAGAGGCTTAGTCGATGCGAAGCCGCACGCCTTCACCCAATCAATAACCAAATCAATTTCGTAGACAGATATTCTAACGAGAATAGAGGATACAATTTCTTGATGTAGCAATAAAATATGGCAACAATGACTTCCTATTCAAAGCACTTCGATAAGTGACAAAGTAAATGAATACTTGCCAACCTGATTTTGTCGTTGTTCACATTCTTTTCCTGCATCAAGAAATCGTATCTTTCATTCTCGTGAGAATATCGGTCTACGAAATGCCGTTGGTTGTTGATTGGCTGAAGGATAGTGACTTCGCTTCAAAGTCCCTCCTATTCTTAATACTTGAGGTGATACACCCTGTATTTACCTACATAATCGTACTCCTGCCTACTAGTATACTGTCTGAATGTAAAATTATTCATTATAATATAGGTATAGTATATGATGATGATGATGATAATAATAATAATAATAATAATAATAATAATAATAACGTTTCTCGTCTTTGTATACAATAATATACCCTTACTGTAACATATATTATATTCTCTTTTACAAGTTTATTATTTTAATCAATTAAGCAGAGCTCTGTGTTCTTAGTAAATGAAATATAATATTCAATAACAGTTAAACTTGTAATAGACATTCTATTAGACATGTATATATGTATCATTAAGGAGTTTTAAGCCCAGGGTCACATGTCCCATGGAGCGTTCTTAGAGTTTTTGGGAATCTCGGTCTCATTTTTTCACAGAATTTCGATTTGATTTGGGATTTGTTTTAAATAATCATGCAAATGCCAGCACGCGCGCTCTGGTCAGGTATACGGCCAAATAAATATCGCACGAATTTTTAACATATTTATTTTGCTGCGAGACGGGATTTCAGGTTATATATTTTAGAAGTTGTTCGATTAATAATTATTATGTTGATTTTGCGAATCGAGTTGACCAGAGCGGACTTCCTGACACCTGCACAATTATTTTGTAAAAAAATCCAAATCTATTCGAAGTTTTGTGAAAAAAGGAGGCCGAGGTTCTGAAAACGCAAACTAGTCCTTAAATATTTTGCTCCAAAAGAAAGAAACTTGATATCGTATACTATAGTATGTTATAGTACATATTTAACGATCTTTTATTCGTTTTTTTTTAATTAACATATATTATTATGACATCTATATGAAACAAATTATATTATTTATGTATAAAGGTATATATTAAGATACAATAAAAAAAGACCATTTTTTTCATCTTTGTGTTGTAATTTTATCGTATCATCGTACTGTTCTACCATCCAACTTCCATAATTGATTTTATAAACGTATTACATATTTCTAATTCTTCCCTTTGTGTTTTCCTCGTCTCTTTCATTCATCAGTGTGGTCAGGTACGTTATTTGATGGAAATATAAAGAAATTTTACTGATTTATTACTTAATCCATGACTCTATTATGTATAATCGTATCTATAATCTAACTCAAGTATGTAGTGTCAGTTTATGTTATTCATTCATCATTCTTTTTCCATCAACTTATAGATTTAATAAAAGCATGACGATCTCGTTTGCTTATAGGATCTCAATATACGTTCATAATTGAAGTCAACCAATCATCATATCCAGCAACACAATGCACGTTGCCAGTTTCTCATTGCTGTGATCTTTGATACCTAATATTATGTCATTCAGGATGTCGACAAATTTCAAAATGCTGAAACGTGAAAATAAATATTTTTAAACATTTAGTTTATTGTTGTTTACCCGTCAGTTAGCTCCTCTACGAAGTTTGAAAAAAAACTTAGAAAGAAACCGAGAAAGATTGTCACGAAAAAAGTCACCTCAAATGTGGTGAAGAATTTGGAAAATAATAAAAGGACTAATCCTTCATGTTCAACGACTTCTCTCGGCGCTACGATTGCGATGGCTTCTTCCTCCTCCCAAACAAATTACTTAATACAGAGCTGCGTTTGGAATCTCTATCCTTACGGCTTCCACCTGTGCTTTGTTCACTCTCTGAACCACTCTCAGATGGTCTTCTACCATCCACGACTGAAACACCTTGTGCACCTTGAACTAATGCTGGTGGCGGCGCTACGTACGGCGGCAAAGATGCTGGTCTTCCGGTAAACGAGTTACCAGGCTGCTGACCGCCCTGAGGGTTGAAAGAATCTTCATCACTTATTGAATTTCAAATGATTAATTAATCGACTATTTCCGAGGGGCTCTGTGGACTGTTGACCAGATTCAGAACCGAAGCTTTCACGATTTCTTTTTCCTCTTTCCGAGAAAGCCTCTATTCCAGTCTCAGAAAGTCTGAACAACACATCTTTGAAGGATGCTATGAGGTTTGAAGAACCCAAAACAGTAATCAATATACACAGTAGCGAGAATTCTCACCTGTCTTGCGTTGATCGGTAGATTTCCGTACGCTGAAACATAAAATAGTGTGAAATGTTAGGAAAGACAGATAGAATATATTGAAGGGAAAGTCACGATGCTATATAAATAATGCTTTTCAAGCTCATGCGTGTGGCGGGGGTTTGTTTGGTCATGGCATTTGTGATTCTATATTGAGATCCAAACGGTGGGCGGCGCCTAAGCAATATGGTGCTCGATATGGTGGACCCATCTAGGTATCCCTGCGTAATTTAACATAGCTGTCATTGTGAAACTGATGTGAAACTCTATGCAATATTCCTAAGATAATCGATTTAGAAAAAATTTTTGACTTTGCGAAAACTGGGCTTGCGAAAATTTGGTAAAACGCACGTGGGGATACCTAGATGGCTTAGTGCCAAAGTCCGCCACCAGAATGGCGTATCAAGGTTCTTTGGATCCCATGCATGAACGTATGCTGTGGTGGTGATTGTATATACCTAGAATGTACTACATACGTATTACAAAAAGAGAGCCGAGATATTTGTAACGTAAAACGAGATTTTGAAAACTGTATTTACTGCCCATACCAAAAATGATATAAAATAATGAAGCTACAAATAATAATAGACAATTGAGATATTAAACGAATTATTAGTTACATACTCTAAAATGGAAAGACAATTTTTTGAAGTTGCATATCTGGTATCGAAAGACATAGGAATTCCATACAGAAAGATTGAAAGTTGTTCATAAAGAAAATAATGATGATATTTTGATTGAATTTAATAATGAGAATTGGAAGAAGAAATGGCAAACAGGATATTCAATAGTAGACCGAAGAATCTGAAAGCGAAAACATAGGCTCAGGAGAGAAAGAATAGAGAAAAAATCAACGCATGTGAGAATGAGTCGTGCGCGCCTCTGAAAAATAAGGCAGGGCAGTGAGTCGATTTCTTTCATTAACCATGAAACGTGTCCAGAGATTAATGTGCATTTTGACATGTTCGTGCACTTTTTAAAAATTTGTTAAAGAAATTTACTCACGCCGCTTCATTTCTCAGGTACTCATACATATAATAGAAAAGTCCGAAGATAACAGTATACCTATATAAGTTTTTACACATGCGCTGAAAGAAAACAGTACTTCAAACAACGAGAAAAGACACAGGAAGGATCAAAAATCCATTTTTTCCTTCAATTAATTTTTTGTATTCTGTTTTTTTTTTCTTTATATTCGACTGACCGGGATCATTTTGGTTGTTCCATTGGACGATTCTTGTTGGCGGAGGGGCTGTTGATGGCAGGGGAGGTGCTACTTCTAGATTAAATTGGGAAGATTAATTCATATTCTCTAAATTTAGAATGTAATTCCTATTCATCTATGTGTTCTATATGAATAGAAATTATCTAATTTTTCAACATTCACCTTGCTGCTGCTGTTGAACGTTTGTATCGACACTGCTTTGCCTTCGCCAACCGTCATTTGGCGTGTGTTGACTCGATCCGTTATGATTTGAATTTGTACTTCTGGGCTGATACGATTGTGGTCTTCCATGCTGGGCATATGGCTCGAAATCTGATACCAAAGATGTTGTTTGAATTTTCAGAAGCTCTATTATTTGTTCTATGTAAAAGTTTACGGCAATCACTTTTCAGTTTTGGAGAAATCTCCTAAATCTTTTCACAGATACCGGATTCTATGGAATTTCATCAGGTTTTACAGACTTTGATTCACAGGAAGCTCATAGAATAAATTTGACTTCATATTGCATAAAATTTTGTGGCATTTCATGGGATTTTTATGGATTTGAAAAGGCTTCATAAGAATTTTGCAGACTTTGCATGGACTTCATAGAATAATGTTGATTTTAAACATCATAGGATTTCATGGGATTTCACAGGATTTGGTAAGATTCAACGGGATTCCCCGAGATTTTACAGCCTCAGAAGAGATTTGGCGAAACTCGATTTGTCTTCGCAGAATTTTGAACACCGATGTACACTATAGTCCCTACAAGTGATTAATCCCCCTTTCAGGGGGATTTCTCTCATATAAAGACAGCGATGAAACTGAAATTAGGTATTCAATCAAAATCATACTTACCGTTGCGTCTCATTTGTACCGAATTGTCAACACTGGGTGTTCGCATAGGTACCGGAGGTGGAGCGCCACGAGGAGGAATAGGAGGCTTATCAGAAGAATATGGACCATATTCTCTTTGTCCAGCAGCTTGTTCATGTTGTATAAATTGTTGTTGTTGTTGTTGAGCGAGTAGCTGTTGTCTATGCATTTGTAAAAATTCAGTTTGCGTTTTCGGAGACTCAGAGACAGAGTTTCTCTGAATCTGAAGGAACTCTGCTCCTCGAGGATCTAGCTGCTGTTGATTCTGATTTTGTCTGTGCATTTGCAAAAATTCCGTTTGTACATTCGTGGAAGAATGCTGATGTGATAAATCTCGTTTTATCACAGAGTTTTTACGCTCAAGTTCAGGCGTTGAAGCTCTACTGCTTCCGGTCGATGTATTATCATCGGCAATCTCTGGCACTCCTTGTTGTAATCGATCCAAACTTTCCTGAACCAGAAATAAGGCAATATAAAATTCGAAAAATCGTTCAAACTTAAGCAAAGTTTTTCTCAATGCTCCTCTTCCAGTGATCTTTACCTTCTGTGACTCGTCATAGCTAAGGAGTTGCAAACTGGGAGGCAGTTTTGCGTGGAATGAAATTTTGTTGATCCAATCTTCAAGATCCTGTGCACTCGGTGCTAGGAATAAGAATTCTGATCCATCGGAACACTTGAGTCTGAATACGTTTTTCTTTTTTGTATAGTCGTCGGCCCTCTCGCAAGTTGCGTTGAAAATAGTTATAGGAGCAGTCGCAGCTTTGCTGGCGGAAAAGTCTTCCATATCTTTGAAGAAGCATAATAACTGACCGCAAAGTACTGTGAAGAAAAGAAGTAGATACAAAAGCTGCGTGAGTGATCAATTATCAAATGAAAATTATCCTGGAAGAGAAAGCACATGAATTTTCGTCTTTAATCTGTTACCTGTGTAATACTGTTTCCAAGATCTCACTGCGGCCTTTTTACCAGCGCTTTGGAGCTCGTGTTTCCTTTCAAGGAATCCTTGTATCTCAACTGGAGGCAAAGTATCCAGGTTTTCCATTCTCTGATGCTTCCTGAAGCTCTGCGTTCTTCTCCTAGTCGTAAAGCTTGGCGTTCTTTTTGGTTTTTTCATATCTACTTTCATGCTTTCTGCCCGTTTGATATCTGTATTACCTAGAATTTATATGCATCAAGTTTGATTTCGGATTACAAAAGATGACAATTATAAGAAACCGATATTTTTTGCATAAGGAAAACAGAAATGCTTTGATTTAAGATAAAGAATTCTCACTCCGTCTGAGTCGGTCTCCAAACACGTGAGATATGCTGTGGGATTTTTGAACAGTCACAGTCTCCGGAGGTTCCACTGCTGTACTTTTTAGAGGTGGAAGCCTGAAAGACGAAACATAATAATGAATTGTAGAATAAGTGAGGATGGTTCCCCATCCTCAATTATATTCCAACTTTTTGATTGAACTTTCCCGACCCCTTCCAATGGCAGTACCGTTATCATGAGTTTATTGGTTTTTGTGGACCGAGCTGTTCAATTATTTTCTCAGATGTGAAAATGGTGAAAAATATAATCTATGAAATAAATCTAACAGATTGTATAATCGTCCGCGGAGACGAATCAGTCGATATGATTAGCGGCATTTTTCGAAGTCTAATTAGTTGTTTGAATTATTATTTTGTAAGATTGATCATCTATTTCAGGAATTTCTGGCTGAATTTCACAAGAACGGATATATACAGCAGGGTCTTATTGGAGTTAGGCGGTCTGGGTTGTTTCTGATTGCGTTGAGTCTCCCTCCTCTTGCATGATGGCCGTCGCACGCTTAACGACCACCCGGTAGTGGGAAACGCCAGTTGGTAAAAAGAACGGGACCTGACTGTGAACAGCATATTTCTCTACTGATTTCCATAAATTTTATTTCCCTAATTTTCACACTTAATGAGAGAATAATTGGATAGGTCAGTTTATGGGTGTGAAAATAATCATAAAATTATAACTGGAGTAACGAATTGCAATTGAAGATCGAAGAAGAAATTTTTTGGCTTCTTACAACAGGAATACAGACTCCCGAAAGCTAAAACAAGATGGTAGGAACACAAATTTATTGTTTACCAAAATTACTTTCATATGGCAATGAGCTTTAATACAGAAAGTCCATAAGCAAACTTAATTTGTAGTGTTGCAGAAACTAAAAAGCATATTAATAGTTATTCACATATGTTACCTCGGCTTGAAGAAGCTGCTCTTTAAAACCTGCTCGGATCGATCTAACAAGGGCTCAGGATTGACGTCTTTGAATTCTGGCCCTTCGTTACTGAACATGCATTACGAGAAAGAAAAATAAGCAGACACCCCAAAAATATTAGTGCACTTTATTGAACTAGCAAACTCTTTCCAAATTTTGAGCTAAAAATATAATTGATGTGAAGCTTCAACTACCACGTGTTTAACCGCATGTAGAATTCTAGCAAGCCTAGATTATTCTGAAGTCGTTATGCTTCGTTATTGTCATTTGGAGTTCATCGACCTCCAATATAAAAAGGTGAAGCTAAATTCTTCATTTTAGTTTATTGAGGGGCAACGAGACACGCGTAAAAATGTGCATTGTTACACATCGTTGATTGCGTTGTTACATATTGTTGGAAAGGAAAGCGGATTCATTACTGATGCAGTTAATTCGACCGTGGCTTCAAAAGACATGCGTAGAGCCGTGAATATTAAAAGAAACCAGAAAAAATAGTCATGCGATTTAAGGCCTGCGTGCATTAGACCGGCCTACAGCACCCGGCGGCGACTGTCAAAATATTGTCTTTTGCCTTCTGTCATACAGCTACCACAGATATTTCGGAGTATCATAGTGAGAGGTGGGTATTGCGCTAACACAGAACAGTAGGTTATGTAGTAGCCAACAAAAAAAATGCGTTTATTATGCACCGAATTTCATATGGGATTCGTTTGCATTTGCACACAACGACCATTTCTGAGAGACACCGTAGGTAGAATGAGTGCTTTCTTCACGTAGTCATGTCGGGTGCTACATATTCTGACGCTCTGTGGTAGCACTGTACTCACCTCTCATCGCAATACTCCAAAATATCTGGGGTAGCTGAATGACAAAACACAAATGAAAATATTTTTGAGGATCACTGCTGGGTGGTGTGGACCGGTGCCGGGAGGTCCAGGCCGGTCTAGTGCGCGCACACCTTTCATATAAAACGTTATGAAAACATTGTTACAAATAAAAAAATTGGATCTCAAAGTGCACATACCTGTTGATTGATTCGTGTTGTTCTAAATTTCCGTTCACCTCTTCGTGAGGGAGACGATGCGGACTATCCAACAACCGTCTGCGTTCTTCCTCCCGTTTTCTCTCCTCCGTAATTCTCTGTACTTCTTTACGTTTACGTTCTTCAATCCGTGCCTTTTCGATTCTCTCTTTCTCCGCGTGTCGAGCAGCCAATTCAGCTTCTTGTTGCTTTTGAAAGGCTCTCTCAAGCTAAAAACCAAGGATAATAACGCTTGAATCTTTCTCAAAGAGTTATTATTTAAAGAAAAATTATATCTGCCGGTTGTTTACCATTGTGATTCTCCTGATAGCGCTGAACCTTTCTTCCTGTGCTTCGATCGTCTTTTCAAAATCTTCGTGTTTCCTGATTAAATCTTCCACCTGAGGAATACTTTCTCCAAATTTATCATCATGAAGCATCGGTTCTCTGCTTAAAATCCAATTTTCTAGCATGTCAGCTTCTCGTTTAAACATTTGAGTGTCTAAATTCTGTTCATAGATATTTCTCCTCTGCTCCCAAGTATCGTTGAGTAATTGTTTCCTCTGTTCAAGCACGGATATCTTATCTTCGATTTCCTTAGCAAGGAAGTGCCCCTGCTTAATGAGCCCATTTCCAGTTTTATAAAACTTGGCAAAGGCATCTCTACGCGTATCTATCTCAGCCTTGTACTCATTGTGTCTTGAAATCAGGGCCTCTGCTCCCAGAACATCCCTCGCTAATTCAGGCGCAGTAACTTTAGCCACCATTTCATTAACCCAGGCCATCAAATCTCTGTACTCATCGAAATAAGCCTGAAGTTGTTCAGCTTGAGATAATTTTCCTCTGCGCTGGGCAGCTTTCTCTAACAAATCGGTCCATGACTCTTCAGCCTCTTCATGCTTTACCGCTATATGCTCACGAGCATCAGGAAATATTTCTGCCAATCTCGAAGCCTCTGCCATAACGGATTCAACCTAAAATAAACAATATTATTATTGACCGTTTAAATTTTCTTTGTAAACTTTCCATATTGTCTCTTTTCGATTCATCACCTGTTCTTTAACTGCCGCTAAATCGGTCTCAAAGCCTTGATGCTTTCTGACCAAAGCTTGAATAGTTTCCAAGTCATGTCCATATCCGTCGGAACTTAGGCTTGCCTCTTTTTCCTGTATCCAAGAAATCGTCTCGTCAGCAGTCCTGTCAAAGACATGAACTTGCTTAGCGCCAGCCAAAGCCTCTTGCCTAGCATGTGCAAGCTCCTTGAGATCATCCCATTGCTGTTTCGTCTCATCCATTTTAGCATGGATTTTACCAGCTTCCGGATTATCTTCGTCGAGCAATCTTCGTCCCTGATCCATTACCGACGATACTCGAAATTCGCTCGTTGCTAAGCCAGCCAAAAAGTTGTCAAATATTTGGATCAGCAACTCTACATGCTCAACGTCGCGGCCGTAATCTTCAGATGCTGCTACCTGTAGGCAGATAAAAAGAAAGGGCAATTCAGTGTTTTTTTCATTATTTTGGAATGTTTTTTATTTATTTTTTTTACCGTTGTTTGATCACCAATCCATTCGATAACTTCGTCAGCTTCTCTAATGAACTTGTGTAGTTTTTCACTCTCAAGTAATCTTTGGGCTCTCAGCTCGCTAAGTTTTTGTAGCTCTTGGAATTTGCTTTGTATCTCAGTTTGTTTTTGGGCAATATTTCTACTGTCAAAGTGATTTCTACCAACGAGTCCTTGTGAAAGTTTCTCCAAGTTCTCAACCGTGTTTTTGAAGCTTGATAAATCCCGATCAATTCCTTCGAGCTTCTTTAATAAAGTTTGGACCGAGTCTTCATCCTTTCCATAATCAGAAGACACAAGTTGCGGTTTTTTTTCTTTTATCCATTGTTCTGCCTCCGTCGCTTCGGCATAAAACATTTGTGACTCAACAGCGTCGAGTAATCTGAGTTTCCTGACACTGGCGTGGTCCCTCAAATGTGCAAGTTTTTCTTGAAGCGCTTGAGACAATTTTTCAATCTTCTCAGAAGCGAAGTGTCCACTGCGGATCATCACTGCACCTCGATTAGTGAGCGAGGAAACGACAGGGTCTCGGGAAATCAGTTCAGCCTCTAACGTCTGATGTTTTTTCTGTAGTCTTTGCACAGTAGACAAAGAATTGCCCAGATCTGTGCTCGCAGCTAGGGGCTCTTTGTCCGTTAACCAATGTAATTCATCCTCTACGTCTCTAGCAAATTGATGCAGAAGTCTAGCATCTTCTAAATTATCTCGTCGAATTTGAATTGGTTCTTGAAGACTGTGGTATCTGTTGATCGCAGCCAAAGCTCTCTCCTGGATTTCTTCTGACATGAAATGATTTGATTTTTGGAAGTTTGAAGCGGTCTCTTTCAAAGATTCGCAAGCTTCGTTGTGCCCCAGAACATCATTTTCTAAGTTCGTATGCCTCTTCAACAAATTTGCTACACTTAATAGATCTTTTCCGTGATCTTCGGACTGCAGTTGCGTCTCAATGTCATCCATCCAGGTTTCGAATTCATCTAGAGTACGACCAAAGAGTAATGCTTGATATGCGTCGTTCAAACGATTCTTTTTCAGCTCGCTTGTTTCTTGCAGCAATCTCCATTCCGCTTCTAATTCGTCTAAGCGGTCTTGGATTTCTTTGGAAGCGTAGTGATTCTCTTCTATCAATGCTTCACCTGTTAGAAGAAGTCCACGTTTATCTTAATTAACGTAATTTACTGCACACACTTACAATTCTATGCAACAAAAGGCCAGAATTATTCCTTTACTGTTCTAAAAAATCGAAGAATATTCGATTCTATTCTAGTCACTCAATTTACATATAGAATTTGCAATTCTTTGTGATTGCAAATCCAAAGTCTTCATTTTCTGTGCCGTAAATCGAGAAAACTATATGAATTGTTTCCGTTAATTTAATTCCCTCTAAAAATTCACAATTTTTGTACAGTGAACGACCGAATTTCTGCATTACTTCTATTGAAAAGCTAAAGAAACATATAATTTTATTTTGGTAACTTCATCAACTCGAAGCGTCAAAACTTGCAAGCGACAAAAGAGAATAATTTTTTTATCACTTTCTCAAGTGTACGAAAAAAATACTATTTAATTTTAATGCCTTAAATTCGAAATCCTTTATTATTTCTATTAAGAGTGTAAAAAATCCTACAATTCTAATTCAGTAGTTTATTTAATTTGAAAAATCTTCGATTCCGCACAATGAGTAGTCAATTTATTGTAAACAAATGATGAATAAATAGAATACTTCTGTTCATCCGCTCGCTCAAATCTAAAAACCGAAAGATACAATTTCATATATTTGTCATACAAAATTTCTCACCTTCTCCAACGACAGCACCGACTCTTCCTCTATTAGCAGCAAGTTCGCTATCAAATGCTGCATGTTTTTGAATTTTACTTTGAAGATTGCTAGAATCCCTATAGTTTTCATCGCTAGCAACCTGTTGTTTCTGATGAAGCCACCCTTCGACCTCGTACATATTTCTCAAAAATTGTTGGAGCTGATAACTCTCGAATAATTTTTTCCTCCTTGCAGAAGCGCTGTTCTTCAGTTTATCTCGCCGTGCACAAACTGTGTTGAGCCTCTGCTTTATAACTGCTTCGTCAGAATGTTCTTCCTCCAATATTTCTGTGGCAAATCTTTCGAGCTCTTCAATTCGTACCAACTGCGATCCCAACATCTTTTCAAACTCCTCGTGTTTACGAACGAGAGTTTCTACTCCGGATAAAGATTCCCCCAAATCATCGTTGTTCAGGAATGCTTCCTTTGTCGCTAGCCAGCTATCGGCTTGGTCCGCCTTTAATTGAATGGCAAAGTTCAGGGATTGAAACACAAAAAATGGTATGAAACTACAAAAAAAAAGTAGGCTAGATAAATTTAATACAAAAATTCATTTCACCTGTTCTTTGAACAATTGCAATTGATGCGCCTGAGTGAGTCGCATTCTCCTATCGTCCCAGGCATCGGCCAATCCTCGCCTCAATTCTTCCAGATGTTCTAGATTAGTCTTGACCTCTTGCGTGACTGGGACTAGTCCTAGACCGTGTTCTTTCAAGGCTCTAAAAGTCTCTTGTCTTCCGTCGATCTCCGCTTTTCTTTCCTGATGTAATTCCAGGAGCGCTTCAGCTTCAGAAATAGTTGTCGGAGCTTCAAAATCATTCATACGTTTTATCGTATCTGTTACCCAGACTTCTAGCTCATGTAAATCAGCCTGGAATTTATGCAGGGTATATGCTTCTTTAAGAGCTTCACGACGTCTCTGCGTCAATTTTTGTAGCAAATCCCAATTTGATTGCAGATCTTGTAAAGTTGCATTTATGGCCGCTGCGTTCTCAGGATATCTTCCTGATAGTTGATTTGCTTCTACTTTGTGACCCTTGTGAAGAACATAGAGGAAAAAGTGTTCAACTTAGAAGATAAGCCAAAGTCTCTATTTAAATAAGTAGAAGTCTTTTTGGATTAACAAAAAAATTAAATCAGAAATCACATGAAAGTTTCGCTCACGGATTTTAAAACGCACAGAATAGAAAAGCACAATTTTAGCAAGCTATATAAAACAGAATTGATCTATTTGTATCTAACCCTAAAACGCCGCCACAGGTTTGAAGTTTATGATACAACATAGGGACTGAAACAGTAGCTAAAAATAGCTAGCAGGGCAGAGTCTAGGTGGGATTCGTGACGTGTAAGCATTTTATTATCTGTTTTCATCTAACTGAACGCTACTTCCAATGGTTAAAATTTTTTGATATTCAGATGTGAATTTAAAACAAAATGGTTAAAATTTGTATAATATTCCATATTTTTGATGCATGTTACCTTCAATTTTTCTTGAATTGCGGTCATATCTCGTTCCATGGTATCTTGTTTCCTCTGCAACTGTTCTACGGCGGTCAAATCTTTGCCGACATCTATAGTATTCATGGCGATTGATTTTTCAGCAACTCTTTGACTTGTGTCGTCAACGTCTCTATTGAATAAATGAACTTCCAAGGCGCCAGCGAGAGTTTCTCTATAAGCGCTCAAAGCACCTTGAAGACCCTTCCATTTATTGTTGAAATTATCACGCCGCTGTTGAACAGCCTTTGATTCATTGTCTTGTCCCTAGAGCGGAGTAAAGAGGAAGAAATTAATGAAACAAATAACAAATTGGCAAGGCAAAAGAGAATATTGTACTCTTCCTTACTTGCTTGATTAGTTTGTCTGCCAAAGCATTGATCGCCTTAATTCTAGAGTCATCAACTCTCATATCGCTGTCAACGTCGTCAAGTTTTCTTTGGAGACTCAAGCAGTGCTCATAATCTTTGCCAGTATCACCAGCCTGCACCATCATTTCCTTGTCTCTGATCCACGCCTCGATTTTCTCAACTTGATTATTGAATTCGAGAATATCCTGCGCTTCCTCAAGACCTCGACCGCGGTTTTCAGACTCGAGTAACAATTTCTGCCACGAGGCAAGTAGGTGGTCTAACTGCTCACGGATTTCAGGACTCGCAGGATGCCGCTGCTTCAATAACGTCTCTCCTTTTCCTGTGATGAAAGTAACCAAACGATTTAGATCTCTGAAATATTCAGCTTTTGATACTTTGATGCCTGTTTTAAGAGTACTACCTTAACTTTTGAATGGTAACTCTTCTATACGCACCTTTAATTTCTACAATTCTACTCTGATTAGCAGCTAACTCTGCTTGGAAGGCCTGATGCTTTTGTAATTTCTTAATTTTATCTTCCAAGCTAGAAACATCGCCCTTTGAAGTCTCAGCTTCAAGTTTCTTCTGTTTTTCTCCGATCCACGACTCTGCTTCTCCCACGTCTCTGACGAACTGTGCGTGAAGTAAACTAGCTTCTAATTTCTGTCTTCTAATATCGCACAAGTCTCTGACTCTGGCTCTTTTCTGAACAACTTCATTCAGCCTCATGGATATTGTAGGAGAATCGAAATGATTCTGAGAAAGTAATTTGCTGCCATGTTCTTGAAGCGCTGCAAGTTTTTCTTCCTGTGTTACTATCAGTTTTTCAAATTCGTTGTGTTTCTTGGCTTGTGCATCTACCTCTTCAACTGAAACTCCACAATTATCACCACTCAATGCTGCCTCCTGAGTCGCAGAGAGATTATCCATCTGCTTCGCGTCTCTCAAGAAGAAGTGCAAGTCTATTAGCTGGTCTAGGTGAACCTTTTTCTGCTGCCATGCCGTGTGCAATTTCTGCCGCTCTTCTAATAGCTGGTTACATTTTTCTTCTACTTCCTGAACCAGAAGAATCAAATTATTGAATTTGAGTTATTAATTGTGACAGAAAAAAGATCCGAAAGGTTACTTCCGATATTAAAAAATTGCTTACCGGCGCAGCGTAATGGCCAGTTTGTACCATAGCTTCTCCGAGGTCTAAAACTGCACTGAAGCTATCTTCCCGAGCTTCAATTTCTCCTTTCAGAGCCTCATGCTCCGCTTTTAGCGTCTGTGCACTCGCAGCATCTCTGACTTTATCCTCCGCGGACATTGTTGCGCGTAGTCCGGCAGCCCAACTCATTAAATCTCGGACCTAGAGGATAGAGAATATTATAATAATTAAATAAATTATATAATATTCAAGTTACCGACCATGGGAGTGAAATGAAAACTTAGCATACCTGGGTTAAAAATCGTTGTAGATTGCAACTAGCCTGGAGCTGGTCTCTACGATGAGCGGATCTTTCCTGTAGCGCCTCCCAATTAGCAACAACAAATTGTTGCTGCTGGTCGATGTGTGTGGCATTATTGCCTGGGTACAGGACTTGCAGTCTTGATGCATCTTCGACTAAAACTTGCAACTGTGCTTCGAGGGCGACTAAATCGTTTTCGAATCCTTCATGGCGTCTGATTAAAGCAAGAACGGAGTTTAAGTCACGACCTAAATCCTCCGGGAGAGCAGCATCCTTTTCTTGAATACGAGATAAAGCTTCTGCTACGTCACGATGGAAACGGTGAATCTCTCCGGCTGCTTGTAAACGCTGCTCACGATGCTGCATCAAGCCGAGAAGATGCTGCCAGGATTCTCTGTATTGAAAAAGGAGGAAAATAAACATTGGGAATTCGAGAATAAAATTATGAAAGATAATCGCTGAATGATGAACAGATTTGGTACAGGAATTAGGCAAAATTATAATGGAAAAAAGTATTTAGAAGCTATTGGCCAAGTATTGGAGGGCAAAGCAGTACATTTAAATGCAATGATGAATGGAGAGTATTTTTCGATTTTAGACGCCCACAAGTTTTGGAAATAGATTTTACAATTGATCCAAAGCTTAAGACAAATCGATTCTTCACAAAAAAAAAAAAAACTACCAATTCCTATAGTCTAACACACAGAAATATTATCGAAATTTGAAAATAGAACTCGAATCAAGAAAAAAATAGTCTTTGCTTCGGACACCTGAGCAAAATAATTAAGATCGTGTCGTAGACAACTAATTGAGATAGCTCAACAGTAATATCATGCGGATTATAAGCCATAAGATATAAGCAAGGGAGCAAGTGTAATGAATCTATAATTATGTACAATTTCCTCGAAGTCTTCATATTGTAGTTCGTAGAGTACAATTTCAGCTATTTAAAAACGAATATATCTATCACAGAAGGAAAGAGAAGAGGTGAACAGATAAGAAATAACAATCAAGTGATATGATTCTTGTTAAAGATGATTTTTTAATATATTTTCCATACCAAAATGGTATAAGCGAATGCAACGGACAGACACTTGCTGATTTTTCTAAAGTCAAACTTACCGAATGACTTTGTGCTTCGTTAAAACCTGTAGCACCGGATCATCGTCATTTGTTCTAAATTAGTAAATTTGTATTTACAGATTTTTGTTAGTTTACCAGCACCGGAAGATATGTCAAGTCATCAATCAAACACAACTCTGTAGCGTGTAATATTCAATACTGCCTGTTTTCAAATCTTTTTGGTATTGGTTCTAGTTCTAGTGCACCGTGAAATATTTTAGATATTTAATTATACAATGTGTTATTTGAAATTGGAGAAAAAAGAGAAGTTGAGAATGCGCAGAAATACGGCAACACACAAAGTAATGACTAATAGTAGCGTAAAATTTAAAGAATCAGAGGACGAAAAGAGAGAACAGAATAGTGGAAAGAGAACTCTGTGAATTTATTATTCTGAATTTCTTACCCAAGCTGCTCTTGTCGTTTTTCGATATCCTGAATGTAAGGGCTATCATTTGTAATGAGTTTTTTAGCAAGCTCTTCGCACTGATTAAATCTTTCAGAACCAGCTTCGATCCTGTGTTTAAAATCATCAAATTTAGTCTGCAAAATCAAAAGATGTTCGTAGTCGTGTCCATAGTCTTCAGAAGCTGCGGCTTGCTCTTGTTCTTTTATCCACTGTTCCAATTCCGTACTTTCTAGGAAGTATTCGTGGCGATACATGCTCTCCATCAAACGCTGTTGTCTCGATGTAGCTAGTCTCTGTAGCGCTCTCATTTGTTGCGCGATAGACTGCTGTTTACTCGCGATTGATTTACTGTCTGGATGTTTTGTATTCACCATTGCTGTCGCTGTGTGTCCCATTTCTGTTACTATACCGTTGTATGTATCAAGCTCCAAATCCACAGCCTTCAATAAATCATAAATGGTCATGGATTATCAATCTTTATCGCAGATTTAATCATTTGAAAAAAGAACCATTGACATGTCGCTGCAAGCCTCCGAAAATTCCACAGAGTTCAATAGATTTCATAAGATTGCATGGAATTTTATAAAATTTCTGTTTCATAAGATTTCCCAGATGAGATTTTATAAAATTTCACAGAACTTTATAAGACTGTATGAGCCTTTCAAATGATTCAACAGATTTTGAAAGATTTTGTGCAATTTCATGGGATTTCATAACATTTTATGAGTTCTCGTAGGGCTCGATAAGATTTCATGGAATTTCACGAGACTTCATGAGATTTTAAGTGATTTTTTATTATTCTACGGAACTGCATGAGATTCCACGGATTCATTTTATACATTCCATAAGACTTCAAATGTCGGTGTTTGGCAAGTAAATTAAATCCTCATCCTTCGTCGGTGTTATTGATTTTCATGTACCATACTATGCCATTAGGAGCAAATATACGAAGAATATTATTTACCTTGTGCTTTGTCAGTAATTTAGTAGCAGCATCACGATCTCTGCCATAATCGGTGGAACTTAAAACGTCGTTTTTTTCTCCGAGCCAGCTCTCGACTTCTCCAGCTTCAAAGAAGAACTCTTGAGCTTTAAGCGACAAGTCTAAAGCCCGGCTTCTGATCTCGGCCTTATCTTGTAAGTCATTCCAAGCTTCTTCAAGTTCTTCACAAAGCTCTTGGATCTATTATCAAAATTAGATTCATGTTATATATTCTGTCAATCCTGAACCAATAACAACACCCAAAGCATTGAAACATAATTTTAAAATAAACTCGTAATGCTGCTTCTGGAAAACGAAATAAACTCCATTCTAGTCGAAAAGCTTGATGATAAAAAATCATAAATCATGAGAAATACGGCGATGGAAACATTCTTTCTATGGAACAGCATGCTTCGGTCAAAACACAGAGATTCAATTCAAAACTGCAAAGAAAATCTTAGTTATTCATTGTCATTCTCCATGCAATATTGTCCATCTTACCTCAACACATGGACAAAACGTGACGGTGCTCCAGCTATGTGAAAAATAATTCCAAATTCTTACGTTTCTTGAACCTCCAGAGAAATTCTCAATGCAAAGTCATATGTGAAAAGAAAGATTCAATATTTATAACGATTGAGAACTACCTTTCTCCTCTCTGGATGAACTTGCTCGATCAGCATAGCTCCCGATGCCAAAGTCTTATCAATCATTGGCTGATGTCCGGCTATCTCCGCCTCAAGTTTCTTGTGTTTTTTATGGAGAGATTGAGCCTGGTGAAGATTTTGTCCAAGCGTAGTGGAAGACGCTTGAGGAAGGTGATCTTTTATCCAATGCAATTCTGCGTCCAGTTCGAATCCAAATTTGTGGAATCGAAGACTCTCCTCCAAAGCTTCTCTGCGTTTTTTTGCTGGTTCTTTGAGGCTGTGGAATCTACATTAAAAGGGAAAAGTAGTAAGCAATTAAGGAAGAATGGAGCTTCAGATTTTTGAATGTTAAAAAATAGAGATTCTAACTTTTTCTGCGTGGCCTGACTATCTTTCAAAATATTGGCAGCATCGAAGTGTCCTTCATGGGCCATTTCCTCTCCCATGGCAACTAAATCACCGACCTTTTGTTCCCATTGATTCATATCGTTTTCAAGAGTTTGATGTTTTTTAAGCAGCTCTTTACAGCTCCTAAGGTCAATACCGACTTGTCGACTTTGAAGGCAGCTTTGAATTTCTTCTAGTTTTAATCTGGCGTCCTCCATTGTACGATTATATCCATGCTGCGCAGCGGCTTGTCTCAGTCTGCGTCCTTTATCGAGTGACAAAGAGACTAAACGATCCCACCGATCGTTTAAATCCTTTAAAGTTTCCGCGACATCTTTCGACCTGTAATTCTCCTCTGAAATTAAAGCTTTACCAGCTTTATTTACCGCTCGAAGTTGCCCCTCGTTGGCTCTGAGCTCTCGCTCAAAAGCTTCATGCTTCTGTAATTTGCGTTCCAGATTATTTAAGTCTCTGTAACTCTCATCAGATGCCGTTTTCATTTTATCTCCAAGCCAGCCTCGAAGATCGTCTACTTCCGCTGAAAATTGTTGGAAATATTCGGAAGCTTTTAAAGCTGTGCGGCGATGTTGAGCTGCATCTTTTACCGCCGATCTACGAGCCAATACCTGATTTCTTCTATCGTTGATGCTAGAAAAACAAATTTTGAATTAGAATTCTATAAAATAATGAGAGTCAGACCGAAAATCGTAAGGGTTGTTGCCAAAAATGAGATTGTGTATCAATTCAATCACTCACTAATCTTTGTCGTAATGATTCTGGTCTATAAGCTTATCGGCGGTGTCACTGAAAGCTTTGAGTCTATCGTCCTGGGCTTGAAGAGTGTTTTCGAATTTCTCATGTCGTTTAAGGAGAGCCTCGACATCGTCAAGGGTTTCGCCCAGGTCAGTGAATTCTAAGAATGCTTCATGGGAGCTCGTTGTAGCTTCAATTTGGTCAGCCTCACGATTGAATTGTTGTAAAGCTAGGCATTGTTTTAGCCACTCTTGCTTAACATTCCAATCAGAAAGCACAGCTTGATGTAAGCCATTAAGTCTGTCGAGTCTTTCACGGACTTCTCCGAGAGTTGGATTACGCTGAAGTAGTTGATTTCCAAGCTCCTCGACTTCTCTGAATCTGCAAAAATGGTAAAAAGCCGTTATTATTCATGAGAGATTATTGAGTAGCTATGAAAAAAGGCTGATATTAGCTTTTGTTTTGATTTACGTACTCGTCCTCTCGTGTTTTAATGTCTTCTCCGAGCTCCATGTGTTTTTTTCTTAATTTTCCCGCTGTTGCAACGTCCCTCACTGGTTCCTCGGCTCTCATAGCATCCTGAACGTCCGTCACCCAATTAATCAGGTTCTTTGAACTGTTAATGAAAATCTGCTGGCCTACGGCATCTTCGAGTCTCGATCTACGCTCTTTGGCTTTAGCTTGAACTTTCTGCCACAAATCGCGTATTTCATTTTGACGAGAATTTACATTATTTAGTTCATTGGGGTATGAATTCTTGACACTATTTGCCAACAAATTCACACGACGGACCTGGAACAAAAAAAAAGAATTCAAAACTGTCACTATTTTCATTTTAAAATCCATCGGCCGTTTCATATTTCTGCTGTTGAAGGCAGATTTGAATATGGAGATTCGAATTATAGAATGTGTATTCTTGGGAATAAGTTAATTATGAATAAGTCATTTTTGAGTGATTGGGTTACGCGCATTGACATTGTGGTGGACATTACTAGGCAATTATTTTTGATATGCCGAGACAATTCCTTGAAGCTATACACCTAACTGCGCATGCGCTAAATAAATGTACTTCTATTAACTGTTCTCATTTACGCACGGCCTCACACCGAAATGAGTGGCTGCGTGAAAACCAAACCATCAATAGGAGTGTGTTATTTAGCGCATGCGCAGTTGAGTGTATGGTTTCAAGGAATTGTCTCGGTATATATTAGTGAGTTCGTATTGTCGACTGCAGTTATTATGTTTACGATGTTTTTCTTTGATATTGCTCTGACTTATGTCAGCATCTATATTTGGCTTGTTTTGTTGAATGACCTGTGAGTGTTTCACCTGTTTACTCATGAAAATAAATAAATGCTTGAATAAATTAATTACCTTTTCTTCAACAGGAGCCAATTCCCTCTCAAGATGTTGATGCCTGCGCTGTAACGCCTGGACAGTCTTCAGGTCAGGTCCAAGTTCTGCAGTATCGAGCTGCGTCATTTTTTCAAGCATCCAATCATGGGCCTCGTCGCAAGTTCTGTTAAACAATTCGACACTTGAAGCACCTTCGAGACTTTTTTCTTTCTGTGCCTTGAGCCAATTGAGATGCTCCCAAAGTTGATGAATATGTTTTTGTCTGGCTTTGACTTTGTCCAATTGGCTGTGTCCCTGATCTACAAAATCTTGAACTGCCGTGTCAATAGCTTCCACGCGTTTTCCCGAGGCGGATAAATCCGTCAAGAATTTTTCATACTTTCTTTTAGCAGTTTCAACATTATCCCCAGAGTCATCTGCCCGGAGCATTTTCTCTTTGTCTTTAATCCACTTTTCAAAATCATCGCATTCTCTGTAGAACCCGTATAATCTGATCGCGTCTTCTAGAAGCGCATGTCTTTTAGCAGCCAAGGTTTGCAGCTCGTTATAGGTGTTGTTAATTTTCTTTTGCCGTTTTTCAACACTGTCGCTATCCCCAACAGCCTTTCGTTTTATTGGCTTAACTGCAGATTTTATAGACTTCACTCTGCGAACTGGGATCACTTGCTTCACCATCTTAGTCTTCTTTACTCTCTGCGTCGTCTTGACTTTCTCAGGCCTTTTCACCTGTACCTGGATCACTTTAGGCTCTATTTCTCTGACATAATTAGCTGGCACAAAGCCATCTGCACCATCAGCTTTCCTAACGCTCCACCAGTCAGGATTTGTCTTATTCAATAAGAACATTATCTCTCCTTTAACCATGTGCATTCCCTGACCATTGAACGGATACAAACTCCGAACTTGGGGGACCAATCGATCCTCTAATATGGTTCTCGGCTCTAAGCATTCGACAATTTCATCGACCCATTCGTCTTGTGGTACAAGACGTACTTCTTTGCCCCATTCTTCTTGTTCTAATTCAGCAACGGGCTCGGGATCTGCAGATAATTCTAAGGTGGAAATTCCAGCCCTAATTAGCTTTTCGCCTTGAGTATTTAGCGACTGTACGTCACCTTTGTAGGCATTAAGTTCCCCTTGAAGATCTTTGTGTCTTTGTAAAAGCGCCTGAGCGCTAGGTTCGTCTACGCCATAATCCTGTGAGGCAACTAACGCCATTTTTTCATTTAGCCAAGAATCTGCCTCATTAGCATCAGTGTAAAATTGATAGGCCTCTGCAGCGTCGTCAAGCTGTTTTTTCCTGAGCGCAGCCAACTCTTCGAGGACTTTCCAGTGCTCTAATAGAGAATCTATACGGTTTTGGATCTCTAGAGACAATGGGTGGCTGTCCGATATCAATTTTCTGCCAGCGTCACAAAGCTGCTCAGACTTTGGTCTCCTAGCTTTCATTTCGTCTTGAAGAACTTTATGCTTCTGTTGAAGAGAGATAACTGCACGGAGATCCTTGGCAGATATTCCAGCTTTACAAATCCTCTGCTTTTCAACAAGCCATGATTCTTCGTCTTCATGATCTTGAAGGAAGTGATAGAAGTTCCTGGCGTCTTCAAGCCGAGCTTTACGTTCCTTGCTATTCTCCACAAGCTCGTCATAGGCCTGATTTAAAAGGTCTAGTTTCTGCTGAAGTAGCGGCGCCTCTTTACTCACAGGCTCAGCCAAATGTTGAGCTGCCTGTCGGCCAAGTCTCCTCTGGGTCTCACCCAACGCTGTGACCTGCAATTCCTGGAGGCTGTGTTTTTGCAGGAGATCTTCAACACCAAGTAAATGAGGGCCAACGTCTGTGCTCTGGAAATTTAACTGAAGTTCTTGAATGGTGGCCAAGGTAGCGTCGATTTCTCTCATCATGCTCATAAGCGAACACAATGCCGCCAGATTCGATTTATGATGATCTAGAAGAGCAAGGAGTTCTTTCCACCTTTGTAAAACCTCTTGTTCTCTAGCCTTCACTCTTTCTAATCCACGATAGTTCTCTCTCACTAATTCCTCCGACATGTTTGTTAAATCATGGAATCGGTCTTCTCTGGCAAGAATATCCGCGCTTATAGCTTCGTGCTTCTTGACCGTTGCGTCAACCTGCGCAAGATTACTGCCATATCTTGGATCTGATAATACTTGGATCATTTCCTTGAGATATCCTTCTCTCAGAACGCTTTTCTTCTCAAATTTGTAGTTAAGCTGCTCCAGTCTTTCTTGCCTGAGCAGTTCTGTTCTTAAAGCGACTTCTCTTCGATGTTCAGCACGCTCTAATTCTACCCAATTCCTTTCAATGTCATGGACAAGCTGCCCTTCCTGAGGAGTGAATGCTGGCTGATTCAGGGACTTTAATTGCGTGTTGATGTGGAAA
The DNA here is from genome assembly GCA_963170745.1 of Phymatocera aterrima. Classification (NCBI taxonomy): domain Eukaryota; kingdom Metazoa; phylum Arthropoda; class Insecta; order Hymenoptera; family Tenthredinidae; genus Phymatocera; species Phymatocera aterrima. Next base: position 661,692 of record OY720660.1, read on the forward strand.
TAGAGAGCTTCTATTTCTGATCTCTCTTTATATTTTGGCGGCTTCTCGACTGTTCTATATTGTTTGAAGGATAAAAGCTCCCGCTGAATTCCTTCCAATGAATTCGGAAAGTTCCGATCTTCTAATACATTAATTTTCGATTTTATCCACTCTAGAAGATCCGACGTTAACTTTCCGTAATGGACTTTCATCTTGTCTGCATCCATCATTTGCCCCACGATCTGCAAAACAGAAACCGTTTTTTCATGACAATTTGACGGCGAAAGATCCACAAATATTATTTGCGTGTACGGATCATGCTACTAGTTCAATCAGAAAGAAAAGTATAATTACATTCGCGATTCTTTTTCCGCTCTTGATCTCATTCTTCATCCTAGCGAAAGTGTGATAATAAGATGCGACGTATGTGATGATAGACTTCTCGTCTGGCCTAGCAGTATCGACATCTTCTGCATCGAGCAGCCTGGGGATTCCCAGCTCTGCGTTAGCGACGTCAAAAGCCGAATTGAGATTGTCGATGTGCTTGTTTTGCTGTAGTTCAGACCAATCAACCAAATCTGGTCGGTGAGCGTGGATAAGAGCGTTGAAGCCAAGACCGCTCCTCCAGGATCCTGAAAAAAGCGAGAGGATGAAAATATTCACATAATTGCATACAGTCGCACGACTATCAAAATTCCTTACCAGTGAAATCTTGGATATTAACTCCGGGATATCCATTGGTTTTCCTTTGGCACCATAAGAGCAATGCATCTTTGGCAGACTTTTTTTCACTGCTTTCATTTTCTTCGTCGACATCAATTTCGATTTCTTGGATTTGAAATCGCAGAATAATTGTCCATATCAAGCCGAGTATCAATCTTGGGTTTCCGTCTACTATATCCTCTGCTCCAATACTTTCCAGACGTACCTGAAAGTATACAAAGTCGAAGAATTGGAAGAAATTGTCAAATTCCAGAGATAAATATCTGTAGAGATTCAAAATTACCCAACTCAATCATCACTTGCGCAATAGGCATGTCACGGTATGTATGTATATACATAGATACGCGCGTGAGTATCTTGATAATAAAATCATGTCAAAGAAAATGTAATCTCGTTTAATCCCAACGGTCGTAAGATTAGATAGGTTAAACCGGCGTGAAATCTTGGTGAGATAAAAAATATGAGAAAACTATTGAGTTTGAATTCCTTCTCGGAATTACTCGGATGATAAAAGCGTAACTGATGACTTAGGCGGCTCCGCCATTTATAATAAGACCAATGACAAAATTCCTAGCAAGGTGTCAAAACATTATAATTTGGCTTAGGTTTCCTAATCTGACATCTGGATGATCTAGAGCAATTAATATATACCTTGCAGATCTGGAACTTATCGATTTTTGAAAAGAGATCGTAAGTACATACGTAATGGGCTTACTGGATCACATTCCGTGGGGTCATATAACTCCGCTATCAGTTCCGAAATCGTGTTAGTTCAGAGATATTGAAATTTGAGTAGAGGAATGAAATACAATTTATTGTATAATATCAGATTGCAGCAGAATTCATCTAATCATTCCTATGCAGCACAGAACTTACTGACCTATGATTGCAGCAATATTTGTACAATTTTCCAACATTGCAGAAATATTTCTAAAATTATCTTATCAATCATTTTTATAATTTATTTGTCAACTTTTCAATCATCAATTAGGTAGATGAATAGTCATCTCCGATAAATTATGATTGTATGCGGTTTTTTGAGTATTCATTCATGATTTGATGATACCTGAAACGTTTCGCTTTTACAGTTTCGAAAAGAAAAAAACAATAATTACGAAACAACTGTCATCACGATCGTTATTATATAGCTGGAAGGTAAGGTAACGTTGGTGTCTCGCTTCGACGGGACCTTCATATATCGGATTCTACGTGGACTTCGAAAGAGAAAAAGAGAGAGGTAGATATGCAATATTGCCTGTAACAATATTCGACTGTGTCATGTGTATACATATACTGGGCAGCTGAATCAACTCCAATTCAACTAATTCCAATAATCTAATACATCTGTATGCCATTGGGAAATAAAATTCAGTATACATTTTACGAATTGTATTCATTAGAAGAAAAACAACATAAATCTTGTATTTTATCAAAGAATGTTATTATCAAATTTTTCTCCCAGAATTGTATCAGAAATATTTATAATTCATACCTAGGTATATATATGAAGAGACAGAGTTTGGCGTATACGCTAGCATGAGTTCATAGGTAACAAATGGAGTCCAGTAATATTAGCAAATAACTGGCTTTCCTTTCGCGATGGAATTTTCCCACAGAGCATAATAGAGGTAGAGAGAAAGCCACATAGAAACTGTCTTCTGGAGTTATATCCATGATATAGCCCCATGGCTAATTCAAACTGTGCTATATTATGTTATTGTTCACGTTTATCTATACCATGCACTGGGCACCATTGTGACAAAGAATGCTGGGTTTTTGCTCCAAGAAGTTGTTTGCATTGTGCACAGTGCTGTGTGCCTTTGTGGTACTCATGTCGCCGCATTTCAGCAGCAATGGAATGCTGTTGTGTTACTATCATGTGTTGTTTTCAATCAAGGACGTTGGGAAGACGGAAATCTAATGATTTGTTAATTTTCTCAAACCATACAGCACGGATAATGACAGCAGTATTTTTGCACTGTTTCAATATGTTTGCAATTCCTTTCCTGTATGGTTTGACTCAAATTATATACTCTTTCTTTTCTGAAAAATTCTCACGAAAATCGGACTAGAAAATTTCTTCTATCTGAAAAATCGGTAAGAGCTTTTCAGGTAAAATCAATACAACAAAATTTCATACCAATAATAATTATTTTAGTTTTCATTATAAATTTATGATGATGATAGTGGAATAAATGATATACTTGTTGTTCAAAAGTGATATACATAGAAGTATCATTAATTGTTGAACATGAAAATAATATGATCAGGTAATCAGAAATGAGGAATAGTAATAATTATAGTATTCGGTACAATATTGGATATGTATGCGAGCATTTATTTTCGGACGTGAATGGATATATAACTATTCCGCCTTCAGCGATAGCCTGCGGTGCGCAGCATTCACTCACGTAGAAATCAGACTTTTGAGCAATACGCATGAATAATGAATGAGTCCTGAGTTGCATAGCAAAGTGAATGCTGTACATGTACTGTTAGACGCGTGAGCCACGTGAGGCGTAGACAGATACAGTTGAATCCCTGCACGCTCCAACTAAAGAGACAAATTGAAAAAAAGACACAGACATCGATTGCAAAAAAGTTCAAATTTGAATTCAATATCGAACACGGCCATGGTATGTATCACCACGCTGGTTTCTATCCCAAAGTCAAAGAAAGTGAGGGTTACACTAGGGAATATAATTCTTATAATTACTATCGTTGAATAGACCTCAACACTGCTAGAAAATAGAAAAAAACTTTCTTCTTTTTATTTTTTTAAGTTTAAATCACGGATATGTATTTGAGAACCGTTACTAAAGCCACTACAAAACCAAATTTATGCAAATTAGGGTGGCATTTAAAATGTGGAATGCACCTAGTTCCGATTATACCTTGAATAATAATTGTGGTTCTAGATTTGCCGCTTCAGCAACGATGCTAATAAAAAATTTGCTTGGCTTAAATTGATACAGATATTTGATAACCATGTGGGGGGCAGATGGTTATCAAGAGGCCTCAAAGTCAAATAAAGAATAAAATTCAGTCGTTTTTTACCGTTCATATCTCTGTTTCTCTCTCCTTTCATTAATGCGTACATATACTATGTGCATAAATCTATTTACAGTCGTGGAGATATAATATATAATGAGCAGGGAAGAAGGAAAAGAGGAGGAGATTGTTTGCAAGCGGGAATCACACATCGAACGTTGACTGGATTCTTTCTTTTCTTTCATACCGTGATGCAGCAGCAGCAGCAGGAGCAACCGTTTCAGAAAATACCTCGGTCTTTTATTATTCCGCTTGAGTGTTTATGAGTCATGAAATGCGGACCACCGTTATCTGCACTCCATTGCTCGCTCGAAAACGTAAACAAGATTTCACGCAGGATTGCGTCTTAATTATTATTGAAATTAACCCTTATTCGAGACGGCCATGATGCTCGGTCATGCGATCTCGTTTATTTCTTCCTGTTCTGAAGACTATTCCATCGATTATAATCTATAAAATTTGCTCCCCATTGCAGTTGTTCATAATACGCGTCTCGACTTGAGGCTAAAGTCGCGAAATTCAAAATTACTCGAATCATATATGACACCTAAAAATCCATGGAAATATCATGATAGAAGAGTTGAGCCATATGGCTTCGCTATAAGTAGGGAACGCGAACAGAAAAAAAAGATACGAGTACAGCGTCAATGCCTCAGCTACCTCTATCTAGAACAGTAGTGAAAGTGAGATAGCTGATGCATTGACGCTATACTTGACTCTTTCTTTTTTTTGGGTCCTGAAACCTAGCTCAACTCCTCTGCTATGATATCTCTATGTATATACAAATCAGGGTCTCATTCGATTTGAACGGATACTCATTCCAACACAGTTTCTGGATCGCTAGTTCTGAATTCTGCATTGAAATTGCGATATTCAAAATTTTGAACGCAAGATGTCGGACCAAAATCGGAAAAATGTTTTATTTTCATAAAGATTGGTTTTCGTAAGTTTCTCAGGTCCGCTGATCATGGACCTGGCCTCAAAATTGAGGAATGAGAAATTGCGGACAGGAATCAGAGAATTTTTCGGTTCGTTTTATGAAAATGAGTTACCACAGTAGATTTAGGGAGTCGTTGATTACAAGTTTGACTTGAAAAGGTCCAAAACAAGAAATGGCGAAACCGAGATACCGAGTAAAAATCTAGAAAGATAAAGATAATGTTCCGTCAAAATTGCATTTCATTTTCAATTTTGGGCAACGGATTTGATTCCGGTCTGCTCATAAGTAAGAGTAACTTTTCCTCTTAATTATGAAACAGTTCTTCACCATAATACTAATATTTCGAATAAAATGAATGGGTCATTCCATGTCAAATCGACCAATGGTTGAAATCGACCCCTTTTGATTTGGATGGATTTTGATCAGAACTTTTCTTTTATCATATAACGAAGTTCTGCTGACGTAAAAAAATTACAAAAATTTGTTTCGAAACTTATACAAAATTCAAAATTTCACCATTTCCCCGGATTTTTCAAGTTTATTTTTCGAATATCTCGAAAACTGTTATAGTTACAAAAATGGCTCTTAGTTCGTTTTAAAGGTGATATTTGAGGCTATGAAAAAAATGTATTATGACAAAAATTTGAGAAAAATAACAAATTTCCAGAATTTTGAAATTTCAAAAATCGTAAAAATGAAAGTCATATACTAAATTTTTGGCTCAATTATTTTTTTTATTTCATACCTCTAACTGAACTTAAAAGATCCTAAAATTTTCAAGAAGGGGTTTTTTTTCAAAGATATGAATTTTTGAATTTTGTACAAAATTGTTTTTTTTTATGTTGTGTTTTTTGTTTCAAGTCTGAACTGAATATATTCAGTTTAGAGTTGAAATGCTACCGAAAAAATAAAAACGCAATTTCAATTATGTTATTATTCTTACCTTCTTATGTCTTAAATAAAATTTTTACTGTTCAAAATCACAAAATTCGATATTTGTTTAACATTACTTTATTTAGTTTGCAAACAAAAATTGTTGTTTTCCAAATTCAAAAATTCATATCTTTGAACAAAAAAAAAAACCCTACCTGGAAATTTCAGGATTTTTCAAGATCAGTTAGAGGTATTATATATAGAAAAAATGGAGCCAAAAATTTAATATAAAACTTTGATTTTTACGATTTTTGAAATTTCAAAATTCTGGAAATTTTTTATTTTTCTCAAATTTGTTTCAAAATATATTTTGTTCGTAGCCCCAAATATCACCTTTAAAACGAACTTAGAGCCATTCTTGTAACTATAATAGTTTTCGAGATATTCAAAAAATGAACTTGAAAAATCCGGGAAATGGTGAAATTTTGAATTTCGCATAACTTTCGAAACTACATTTTTTAATTTTTTCAGCTTTGGCAGAATTTTATTATATGATAAAAGAAAAGTTCTGACCAAAATTCATCCAGATCAGAAGGGGTCGATTCCAACCATTGGTCGATTTGACATGAAATGACCCATATATAATAATGCAGTTATAAATAGAATAATGAGGACGAAGCGATTCTTGTGTATTTCACGGATAGAGAAGCAGAATAAAATGAGAACAAGATGAATAATTCATTATAATTTTGTTCGCAATCTACGACATTCCTTCGAATTTCTTTGTCACAACGAAATATCCCTAATCTCGCTGTCTACGATACCGTATTTTATGTATTATGTGCACCAACTAGATCAAAGTTCAGTAACATAAATTGATCAGATTCATATAAATACTCACACGATTGCAAAATGAGCGACAAAAATAGAATAATAATTGATATTTACGAATGATAATAACAATACGAATAATGAAATGGCATCTAAATCAGTCACTGAAATCATCAACAGCTGTATCGTGACTTTCCACCTCGACATAATATTATGCAGTAAAAGGTTTAGTAGCACGTGACGTCAGGAGACTTGCACGTGACCTCGAATGACCGAGATTGAATCACGGATTCAATTGAGAATGTTGATCCGTCGAGCAAGGTGTCTACTATAGGTGTACTATATCTCCCTAACTATGTACCCATATAGGGCGCTATATTCATGACAAATATTGATAATAAATATTGTACCTCAATATTGCATGAATGATTGAAAAATGTGTAATTAAAACTTGCCAAAGAATGTCGTAAGACATTGTGGACATTGTCGATTTTTCAATATCTATTGAATATTCAACCAAACATTTGCAAAAATCTTTAGCAACATATTTTTAATGACGTTGTACGAACATTTCATGAATATTACACGCTTGTTTGAACATTCATGAATCCCAGATTGTGACAAATAAGAATTTTTTTTCATCGAAAAATGTTAGCTAAAATAGCATTTTTCGCGAAAACGTTCCCGCAGCGAAACAGCTGATATTATTTCTTGTGGGTTTTCCGCTTTAACTTATAGGTGCTTCTAATTCAACACCTTTCACGATACCATTGATCAGAATTTTTTGTGTCGGTGGGATAAGGATATAGATAGACATAATATATAGTATAGATAAGTTTATAAGCCAATTGATGAATAAGAACTGGATACAGGCATATGTATGCACATATATGTAAGTTTAATAATGAATTAATATACCGACCTACAAGAGTGAGTGATGAGGATAAATGAATACAAACTATTTATATAATAGAATCGAATAAACTTATAATAACATTATATTATCTAATATGCTGTTTTTAACTATTGCATCATTTATTCTAATGAATCCGAATGGGTATATTTGCAATTATAATTATAATGATTGAATTGAGTCATTGCGGATGACAGATCATCCCATGGAATAGTTGCTCTAGTATAACGGAGAGACAATGATTAATCAACCTCTAATAGTTATCAGAATTTAGTTTCTGTTGTGTACTTTAATCATGTTATCAATATTTTTAAATTTATCCCTACTCTCAATTATCATAATCGTAATTCCCGCGTCGTGTGTTCGATGAATGTTTATTGCATTGCAAGAAAATAGCACAAATGCATTGGAGAAACAAAAATTTTGTATGTTTTTGCCGCTCCAAAAATATTCTACAAGTTTTTTCTAGGCATGACAAATAAATATTTCGTTTCTTTCTCGGCCGCGAATTATATAAATATATATATATATAAATATACAAGTACGTGTCCGTGGGAAAAACTTATTCGCGTATTTTACCAATCGCGTAGTGCTGCAGTATCTTCAGATTCTGCTCACGTACCTATACAGTGAGATGGAAGAACAAAAAGGACTAACGAAGGGAGGAGAAATGAAAAAAAACAAAGATAAGATAAAATAAAAAGTTACATATACCTATGAAGATTACTTGCAACTCGGCAAGTCGCAAAGAGTGTCATATTACGTAATCCAACGTAAGATACAAACGCGAGAAGTCTTAAGGAATTCCGGTCTGTGTGTTATAGAGGAGGTACGATTCGCATGGGATAATGGTGTGTAAGAAATATACGCACCGCAATTTCAACGAGATATTAGTATTTTTTGTTTCAAAATTGCACAATTCAATATGGCCTCACCGAATTCAAGATTGCATTATAATTATCATGGGAAATTCATTTTTTTTTATTTTCTCAATGTCATCGGTGAATCCAAACTTTTGAAGTATCAATTTCTTTTTCAAACGGAGTTTTGTGGGTTTCGAATTTCCTTTATAACAAAATTGGAAAAAAAGGTAATCAGATTGTAAATATATCAGGAAAAGGAAAATTGGATACTAGTTTAATGACTAATTAATATACATTGCGTGTACGGTTCTAGGTATGCTACAAATATATGCTGATGTATTCGGGTGTTTCCTCCTTTGCTTCTCATCGAGTTCAGTTGCCTGCAATCAGTTTGTACGCTGTTCCTAGTCCTCAATCGGTCAAGAGTCAGCGAAACAAGAGAACTGTCTGCATTGTGAACCAGGATCAAAAAATCTACTTGAGGTAACTCAGAGCTAACTCAGGGTGTCCACTGAAATTCCAAACTGAAATTCCCTGACTTCTCCAAACGCAAATCATCATTTTTCCAGACCATGTTCAGTGAGGAATAGACTTTCAGATCCCTAATATCATGCTAGAAGCTTGATAAACCTGACCCACACAACGCACGGTTCAAACACCGCACGTACAAACACCATTAGCACCGAAACTGAACAGAGGTACTAGAAGACAAATTTTTTTTTCGATGATACAATCGAATCATGCGCCACACGTGAAAGCTACTGATAGGGCATTTGTTACACTGTCAGCACTCAAATATGTCAACAGACAATTATTAGTTGACACGATAATGTATTTTATATAACGCAAGCATGTTTGACGCGTTTTTCATGCATGTATTTGGTATACAAAGGTCAACAAAGTGCTCGTTACGGTTGAGTCGTGAATCAGGTAACTTTGAAGTCCTCTGCACATGCGCAAATATGAAAAACCGTGAAAATGCTTCTGTTATATAAAGTATCGTGTGCTCCATGAAGACTCGGTCTTTCAACGCCTCGCGTGTTTACAAAACTCGTCTCCGGTCTCCGGCTCGCGCATGCGCACTCTCCTTCGGCTCGTGCTGCGCTCACCTACGCCTCGTATTGTAAACGCACGCTCGGGCATTAAAAGACCGACTCTGTCTCCTTGGTACACAATATACTATTATTTTATATATACTGAACATTTCCAGACTACAGGCGGAATCCAGAGATTTTTCCTTGACTTATCCCTACCCTGCAAAGTTCCTTGACTTTTCCAGGTTCCCTATGTTTGCAGGTCGGGTTGACACCGTAACTCGATAAGTTGTTAGTGCCGCTGATAGGATCATCATTTTTATAGCACGTGCATGAAAGCAGAGGCTTTGCATGACAGTTTTGCAGTCAGATTTTTAAGAATCAATAGCAATAATACTACCCATCAATTCATCGCTTGTTGTCAAGTTTCAGGCAGTGCTACCTATCATCTAGGAATTGATTTTATTTCGTTGATATTCTTCAATTTTATTCCGACCTCTGTGCTTAACCTAACAATGTGACAGCTGAGCGAGACGGTCCGCAACCTAAAGTACAGGACCCGAAAACACGTGGCGTCTCGGTCGCCTGCCTTTACGGCACGCACGTTTGGCCAGATCCTCCTTGTACAATATGTAGGCACTAACAGTTTTTATCTCATGACCACTCGTACGAAAAACATAATATGTTAGGGACATTATCGTCATTTGAATATTGAACGCAGCGGTATACAACAAGTGATCTCGGTTCCATCGGAGATCAACGTTATTTTTTATGCTGGACTCATCAAGGTTTTAAATTTCTTGTTTCGAAACCACAAAGTGTTCGGAAAAAGAGGAAAGTTAAATTGAAAAAACCGTGGTAATATAGTATCGTAAGCTTCTTCTATTTTCTCTTCGGTCGGTCAAAAATTTTGGAAATAATTTCCGCCCCTTCTACAGGTTGGGCATCTGAATAAACAGAAATACTGAAAAAAGTATGAAGATTTTAGAGTTTATGTTCAGCATCTCCGATCTACTATCTCGAATTCCATAATTCATAAATAACACCGACAAACGTCGTGGATCCCCGGTTTTCCTTCAATTTTAACTACATAATTTCGTTTCTTATTAGATTCGCCATTTCAAATTTAACCATTTCGATCAAAGATTTATAGTCAGCGATCCAAATAATCTGCAACACCCCAAATAATCGGAAAGATATAAAATTCTAATGATTCTTTCATTAAATCTACGAAATTGCCCAAATTATGTGGAATCTCCGGAATAGCATATAAAATCTTTTGAAACCTATACCTCATATAATAACAAAATAATAATATCATAACCATTCAATGAAATTCGTGTTGGGTTTTGGAAATAACCACAGCCCAATTGTTTTGAATAGTTAGATATAAAAACGAGAAATAATGGAGAAGATTTAAAGAAAATAACTACACTCAAGCTCATATCGTTCGCTGAGCTGCTTCGTAAAGGCTTCAGGTCTGCACGCGAGCCCGTAAAAGAAGCCGTACATATAATTAGCTAAGTCAACTTCTTCTCTATACACCAGCTGCATGTATGTATACTATACATATTATATGTATATACATACATTCATTCTCTATCTTTCTCTCTTCGTAGCTACTTTCATTCCATTGCTGCTTCAGTCTCTCTTTTAGCTGCTCTCATAATACTTGAAGCCGATACACTAATAAAGGCATAAGAAGAAGAAGCGGACAGTTATATTTTCTACTGGTGAGATAAATTGTTCTATTCTATCATCTAACTCGCAACGCTGTCCCCATTCACTCAACTATTTGCACCTGCTACTCCAACGTATATTTCAAATTACATTTGTAGGATTTTCAAAACGATACATTGTGTCAGCTCACTTGTCGATTTTCGCAAAAAAATCTCAACGAGTGCCAGAAACTTGTTTGTTTTCTGAAAATTCATACACAGGATAAAGAGAAGGTTCAACCCAATGCAGTAGACGAGAAAAATTGTTAACTGGACTCTGAACACCAAGACCGAGGTCTAACGGCACAGAAATTCTTATCGACGTTGTGAATCGGTCTGTTTGAAATTTGCCTAATTTGTAATTGGCATCCACGTTACGAATTGTTGGATAAAAGTTGACGAGAAAAATCTCATTCTACCTGGACCAATCGGAGGAAATCCGTGGGGATTGACTATGAGACTCGCGATCCGGAGGCGCAGCTCACGTTCACTGACCTTTGTCTCTTTTTCTTTCTTCCTCTTTACCTCTCTCTCTGTCTCTCTCTGCGCCGTCTTTTTTTCTTTTCTGGTTTCCACAGCCGAGATGTGCATCTCTCTTGGCCTTACCCCCCACAACGTACCACTCCAGCATCCCAATTTATGGGCCAAAGAAAATTGACGTTTAAAATGAAAAAAAAAAATAACTAAGAGAGCCCAGAAATTGTCTGTAGCAGGTAGTGCCTTGAGCGCGCTTCATCCTCACACGATTTTCACCCCATATGTCTACAAGTGCAGCAGAGAAACCGCATGAACAACCAATGATTCTCTCTGGGAACCGGCGCCAGAGCTTCGGGGAATTCAAACGGATTCTTTCCTAATTATCGGAGGGTTGCATTCCTCTCTTCCTTTGGAACTCGGAGCAGCGATTGGACTAGTATATTTTGTTGTTTTTGTTTCCAAATCGAATATTGCTCGGAAGAACGCTATGGGAACACATTTCAGGATTGAGTTCGATTATCACCGCAATAACGGTTAACTTCTCAAGAAAATAGCGAAAGCAAAGTGATAGCTCCTGAAATTTTGAAACTCTCATTCGGATGAAAATATTCTGTCACATTAACCGTTCCCGGGAAAAATCAAAATTACTGAATTCAAAGGGTTCCTTTTTAGGCAATAGATCTCCAATTTGCTTCCATCTCATGATTCAATTCAATATAAAGTGAAAGAAGGACTCACATGGTACGATTCGTTGAGATGCGCGCTATGAAAAAAATGATAATAGTCCCGTTCTCTATATTTTCGGGCGAAAGAAAAATCAAGGATCTTTTTTAGTCGTTATGAAAATAAGACATGCCGACATTTTCTGGGATTAGGGAATTGGAGTTTTAGAACGGGGATAAAGCTGCCTTCTAACGCAGAGTATTAGAATCTGAATCAATCATCGATTGATCGTCGTTGTAGAGAGGTAGAGTGAGTGCGTGAGTGAGTGAATGCTCGTCACTCCTTTACCGTTAATTATTCATCCAGGGCCATCTTTCCTGGTCACGCGCAACCATTCCTTTCTTGGTCAGTGTCCGCGTCACGCGACCTTCACCTCTCCACTTAAATCGAGTGTATTTGTATACATGTGTATACAATAAGTCCTTAATTTTCGGTTCGCGTTTGAAAACAAACAAAAAATAGACAGTGACATTTTCACGGAGTTGAATACACCTCACGTATCATCCTGGCCATAGCTCATGAAAATAGTAAATTAGTACAAATGATCAATAATCAATAATACGATTCTGTACACCACCGGGGTGAAAAAATGTTGAAACGATAACATCGGTAGCAGCTAGGGGAGAGTGGGGGAATTACGAACATCTAAGGGAAATGTTAAATAAATCAGAATGATTTAAAGGTAACATATTTTTCATTGCTCATATTAGCAGTCTACTCATAACTATAATCAATTTAATCAGAATTTGAACTGAAAAGACTTTATTAACAAAAACATAAAACGCTGCGTGTGGGGTAATCGCGCCTACCGTGGGATAATTCCGAACAGTTGTTCGGGTGGATCGCAACAGCTTGGAGAATTACAAACAATGAAATATTTTTACTCAAATCCTATATATTGTGGCGAATATCGAATAAAAAGAAATAAAAAATCAGTATTACTGCTTGTTTAAATTCGTCGACGTTATATTCAATGTGCGCTTATATTTTATGGCATTTGAAATGAGAAAAATCAACCGAACACCTACCGATGATTACTATTTCAGAATCACGGAGAATGTAACGTTTCATAGCCAAACTATATTATGATCTAATAGAAAACACCAACTTGGGATGATTTCTAAGGTTCGCATGTTCACCTCACAGGCATCGTTAGCAAATGCGCCAAACGTCGAGTCGAACAAAAAATGGAATGTATAAATAAAACCGCTCTGATAATCTCAGTTCCAGATTAGGGAATGAAATCTTCATCAAACCCACTCTCCGAAACCAAAACAGCCAACACGATGTCGAAGAAAACCAGGAATTGTCATCAATTTGTAGAACTAGCAAAAATTACATCAGACTCATCGAAATAGTGCAACGATGCGTCTCTTGAACAGCCTACAAATTCTTCCACCTCCAACAAGGTGACCCCGCGTTCGCAATTACCCGACTCTCCGATCAAGAATCGAAAAGAATTTTTCAGACCTGATTTTCTTTGTCCATCGATCGTTTTCTGCACCCTTTTTCAGTTTGGGAATTGTTCTTATCAATTTAATTCAAATTCAGTTTTTCAGTTTTGTTGTAGTGTTCGTTTCAAATTCCCATGTTCTAATTGACAGACAAAGCAACCGTCGCCTTAAGGGACGAACCGAGGGGAGAACGTGCTCCGTCGATTTTTGATCTGGAATTGTACTACGTCAATTTTTGCCCGCGAGAACGCGTTACGTCGATTTTTGGTCCAGGAATGCGATACGTAGGATTTTGGTACACGAACACGGTAAATCGGGAGGATATTATTACTCGTTGAATTTAGGTTGGCAACACTGACGCGCGAAGCAGAATTAATAGGAGTTTCAAAATGAAACTATTGTCGAATTCGACTCGCCGTTTAAATGTGCACTGATTGCGTATTCCCGAGATTTCGACCAATAGGAGGACCAGAAAACCGCATTCAGTGCGCAGGTAGTGCACATTTTTACCGTAAATCAAATTCGCTATAAGTTAATCCTGATCGATTCAACAGACGTTTAAACAAGTTTGTATTGATACTTATGAACAATATTATTATAACTAATCATAATCAATAACAAAAATCAGAAGAAGAATTTTTTCGATTCATATTTTAATTCAAACGATACACTTGAAGTCACATACCAATAATAAACTTAGTTTCCATTTGAAATTCGTATAATTTCTGCTCTGCGCGTTAGTGTTACCAACCTGAATTTAGCAAGAAATAATATCCTACCGATGTAGCGCGTTCTCAGACCAAAAAGCGACGTAGCGCGATCTTTCCCCAAGGTGATGAAATATGCACCGAGGATGAAAAATGAAAATTGCATTCCAGAGTTTTTTAGGTAGCTAATTTCGAATTTAAGGCGAAAGTTGTAAAATTCAAGAACGTCAATGCAAGATAGCGGATAATAAAAGTTTCCAAAAATTGGGCCAGTCTCGTTTGAATTGGTTTATAAGGGCGTTTGAAACGGAGGACGAAAATTTAAAAGTGAATGCAGATTTCAGTCATTACCATATATCCATTTCAGAATTTACTCAGAGGAATGAAAAAGAAACTTAATCGGTCGTAGAGAATGTTCTGTACTACGGTATTTGGATTCAGCATGACGACAAATAATTTGATAAAATTGTTGTCCTGCACAATCACTACAATGTCAAGTACCATTGGCTCACCCAGAAGTATATTAACCACTCCTGGAAAAATCAAGTTTTAGATGCAATGAAGATCAAAAACCTGCCGTTAATCTTACAAGGAGATTGTCGGACCTCTGGGTGACGCTTTCAGATTAAACTGCGAAGGGTGGTTATTTGGGCAAAAATACAAGACTCGCCATGCTTCATTCAATCTCGTACGCTCTGAGAGTCTTGGCGCGGATCAAATTGAAAAAATTCGCCAAAATTCAGCGCCTTTCTTAATACTCCAAAATACTTCGTCAAAACTCAAGTGTACAACTCATCTTGACTCGCGATAAGATGTCTCAAAATGAACACAAGTATTCGTACCCTAAAAATTATACTTAAATTACATACTTCAAGGCAAAGAATCAATAAATTCAGCGCTCTTTCCTATGTAAGGCTGAAAAATTTATCGACCAACTTCTATATACTGTGCCTTCCTGATGTAATATACCCATGCATTATACGATGAGTCTATTTTAATACTATTGGGGACTTATCTGCATAAACAATACCTGTGAGTCGTCGGAAGGCGCAGATGATCCTGGCAAAGAATCAATATTTGACACCAATTTTATGAACAGTATCCAAGAAGCTGCGGATTACTCCGAAGCATTCAACTTCATAGAGTTATATTGAAGATTTGCGATGAAATTGTCCTTATAAGCCATTCCACGTCAAACCAATAAAAAAGAAACCGACGTGTCACGGATTTTTACGCCACTCCACGAATTTGTAGTACCATGGGAGAAGAAATGTTCCACCGGAGAGGTTTAAAAAATTTTCAAAATGACGCAATTATTGCCACTTGAATTTTTGAGAAGTGCCGTTACATCGCTCCATTTGAAAATTCACATCTCCGCAACTATTTACCGTATCGGGTTGATTCTTGCGGCCTTTTCTTGGTAATGAATGTGTCTTTAAGGAGAGAAAAATGAACTGGCGATTTTTCTTTTTTTTTCTTACATTTTTTATCAGCCATTGATCTACTCCCTTTGTCACTCTTATCGCGGGACCATATATGGACAATTATGAAAAATGGTTTCGAATTCCGGAATCTTGCTTTGTAAAGAAGAAAATAGAAAAAATGTATGGCAACTCCAATAGCTGCGTACGAAAAAATCAAAACGTTTCGTCACGTGATTCTCCGGGCTCTCGCACTATCCTTGCAGGCGCGTAGATCTACTCAGCGGAGTTGAATCGCATACAGAGCTTAGCTTGTATTGCTTGCCTCTGTTGATTATAATGCAGAGAACCACGTGAATTTGTGATTTTACATACCATATCTTTTCAAATGTTTTCAACTGTCAGCGGAAGGGCTCGCAGATATTTCTACCGGCGCGGCGCCTATTTCAGATGAGTTCAATTTTGTCACATATATGTTCAATATAACTTTATGCAGTTGAATGCTTTGTGGTAAGTCGTAGCTTTTTAAGTGCTATTTTTCGAAACGCCGTGTGAGAAGTTCGATTTCTAATGCGTAGATAGCATGCGAGAAGTACCCGATTTACGCACTTTTAGCAGAGGGTGAGAGAAGTAATTTCGCTTTACACACAGCGTGCGCGAAGCACTGCTTCTCGCACGGTATTGCTTGCGTTTACAGTGTGTGAGAGACGACACTATGCTTCTCGCACGGCCTATGACTAGTTTACTATATTCACCGTTGTTTGGTTTTTACGTTGAATTGACGTTAGTAGTAGTACGTCTGTCTGTTTTCATACGTGGAAGCGATTTATTAGTACGATATAGCTTCGAACTATCTACATGCTGCCAAGTGCCACTCAATAAAACTTCTCGTCGGCCTTCTTCTGTGTTATCTGATGAACGGGTAAGGTGGCCTAACAGTACGCACTTTTTCTGTAATTGTCCGTATTTCAGTTAATAAACTTGATCCTCAATTGCACATAGTTGATTTATATACTTGGAAGTTTCTTCTACAATATTCAACACAAAATAAATTTTTCAATCGTACATTTTAGGCGCATTAACCAAAAATCACACAAGAGAATTTGCGCACTTTTTTACACCCTGCTGTGTAAGAGGGCGCGAAAGTGGTGATACGAGTGCGCATAGTAGTAATCAATGCTAATTCAACACGAATGTCGCGCTTTAAAGGCCCAAGGCCCAAATATTTTAATTATTAAACATTTTTATTTTTTATTCTTTCATTTTATCGTATTTTTTATAATTTGAAGCAATAAAACTGAATTGTAGAACGAAATCCGGCGTAGCTAAAAAAAAGGTTCACATTCATTATTATATTGTTGTTATTATTATTATTTCGTTATGTTTTTATGTTTGATTATCTATTTATTCAAAATAATGATAATAATAATTGATTATATCCATTTATGTATTCAATCGTAGCACACTCAGTACTGCGCACTTTTACACAGTAGTCACTTTCGCGACAAAGATTCATAGTGTCGCCATTTCGTGGCACATCTGTTGGAATCACGTATAAGATAACTTTTTGACATGTTTCTGTGACATAATATTCGAACAACTAGTCAATATCATAACAGACATGGACTACATTAGGTTTGCAAAATGGTTGAATATTTTTGCAAATCACAGAAGTTATTACAAATCCGCCCTCACATCGTCAATTCTCACGATGCTGAAATATATTTTTGTCAGAGCGTACAAACCCTTCTGACTGACATTCAGAACCTAAAGTTCGCTGCAAATGTCACGTCTGGTAAAAAAATATCACCAGTGCGCACTCTGATTATGTAGTATTCATGGTGGATTCAGGATTACGGATAGCTTACAAGGAAAGAACCGCAATTCTGGGTCACAGATTTATCTCAAACTTGAAATCTGTGCCATTTACAATCAGTACAATGTCATACGGGACTAGGGATCCCGGGGCCCTTTTAGACTCTTTGGTACATTTCTAACTATCAATTCCTTCATAGGATGCACGTGCCAATGGACCCGTCCTTTGCCCACTCTTCGTTTCATTCACCTCCTCTTCTTGGATTAGCGTTTTAGCGATCATTGCGACACCGCACGTGACGTCGACGACGGCCGAACACATCATCAGCAGCATGTGTGTGACGCATCGTGATTCTAATGTGAATAACTTTTTACCGTGATATTAAATTATTCTCAAAATCAATAGGTATCTAGATCCCAATACCAATGATATTTGTGCTAAATCTCAACTGTTTTTATGGTGCGCATCGACAGATATCGTCGCCGTTAGGAAATGTCTGCGAGGACAAATGAGAAGAAGGAGATTGTGCTATTTTGACAAATTTGACCGTTAATAATTCGAAAATTACTCGACTGATTTTCATGAAGTTTTTTTGGCAAACTAAGTTCCACAAGCACTTACGACACTGTAAGCCACAATTTTAAATGTTCAGCTGTTTACGGGATAATGCACATCGTTTCTAGATGTGAAACAAGCTCGTAAGCGTAAAGGTTAATTATATAACGTATATATTATAGTGGCTGACGCTCGCCGGCTCAATTCCCCTAGATCATGTCAAAAAACCCTTACAACCAAATACCAAATAAATTACCGTCGAATTTATTTTATAGATATTTCTTCTCGCACCGAATTACTCACATCCATTCGCATATCAACTCAAACTCTGAAATCACAAAAGGCATATGGCGTTTCCAGTAAGGGGCACAGTGTGACGTAGTGCGTTGTAAAATGGAAATACAGATGAACAATTGGCTGGATGCAACAGAAGTGACCGATCACGTAGTTTGGTGTCGCACTGTGCCTCTTGCTGGAAAACCACCACAATCAAGAACAAAGAAATTGAAGTGAGAATAAGGTTTGTTCGTTGGTCTAGGCTACACTTTCTACACTAGTGTAGCATAGGCGGGCTCGTGTATATTACACCCTGTTCGTTGTTTCAGTGTAGTGTATTGCACTTTGTTTGTTGTTGTTAGTTATTGTCCATAGTGTACGATAATTCGCGCCATTACACTCAAAAAGTTACACTTTCTCGGGAACAAGTGTAAGCAGTCTAGTGTAGAAATGGCGATACGCCGTAACCTGTTTGCTGTTGAAATTTTGCGCCCATGAACGGCAGTCATTTTTATACAATTCGCGACACGAATACAAAGTAGATAAACAAATGAATAAACCTATTTGAATATTCAAATTTTGGCGCACACAACCTCCTCGTAGATATTTTTTCACACTGCTACCAACGAACACGGTCTACTTGCACACAACTCGTCGCTGATAAGAAATGCGACACTGTTTTCAAAAGGACAGTGTGGTTGAGCGTAGTGTACGACTGGTGTAGCAGAATGGTGTATAGAAACTGCCTCCATGCTACACTAAGTGTAGAACTAACGAACAAATCTTTCATTTGCCAAGGCATCGTAAAAACAAATGTTAATTCAGAAGCGATAACATCAATTTTAAATACAACGGATATACACGTAAAAACGAACAAACGTGTAGTTCGCCTAGAACCAGTCAAGCACAATATATTAACCCGTAGTAACCACATAGGTGCAAATTTGCACCACCTCAGATTACCGAAGTAGTAATTTTCGATACGAGTGCGTAAAATAGCATTTTATGCACATGCTGTCGAAGAAATGATTTTTGAAAATTTGTGTTCTGATTTTCACGTATTTTCACCAAACTAATATGAATATTTGCATTCGAGACCATTACCATTGGATTCCTGGACAATTTTTGCCCCAAGAAACACTGGTTATCGAATACGTTTGGATTATTTATACGAAAGTTAATTATAGTACTTTGAAAATACGAAATTCCAAATCGCACCAGTGTGGTAAATATGTAGTGGTAGCTACTCGCCCACCTCCATTTGGTTGGAAAAAGTGGGCTTCTCACACTTTTCGATTATTATCCGAGCCCAGACGTCGAAAACAAAAAAATAAAATGCACAGCGCAAATTCAAATTCAGTTCCAAATTGTATGGAACCAGGGCGTCACAGATTGACCGTAAGTAGACAGTTCTCATGAAAATCTTGTAATCGAAACTTTAAACGCGTTTATCTTGGAACGTCATTTTTCAGAATGTCGGGCAGTTTTCAAAGAAGAATTTTCAAGCTATCCGTCTGAAATTTGGACCTATCATTGTCCACGGCATTCCGCACGCAAATACGGAAGCTTTTTTTTTGAGAGAGATTTCACCTTTTTCTTAACGAAAAACTGTCGAAAAAAAGGCTCAATTCGATACTTTATTCCAAAATGGCCGCCTTTTGGTAAATTTTCATCGGAAAAAGAATCCTCCGTTTTTCATTAGAATTTTACATACTGATTATTATTAATCTTCATGGTTATTTTGTTTTAGACAAATTTTAGAGGAGCAGGAGTGCCCGCCAACAGGCGTGTTTGTTTTTGCCCCATTTTGTAGTCCATAAAAGCACATTAAAATAAATACAAATAAAACATTAAAAAATATCTTTAGGTAGAACATAAGTCAACTAAATAAATGAAAAAAGTCCGGATTGATTATCGCATTTTATTCACTGAAAAAAATCGTGGAAATTAGCGATTTTCATGCTCGTCCCACTGGAATGGTCCTATAAGAATCCTAAAACTCGAAATCAGTAAACCAAGTACAAGGCGAATGAATAAATCACAGATCACCGATCAGACATCCGAACGGTTGGAAGAACCATAAATGACAACTTGAGAATGAACCATTTAGATACAAAAAAACGCAAGAAGTGACCAATCAAATAGATAAAATGTCGGAAGATGACGTAATAAAACCATCAATCTCTCCACGGATCTCTACAGTCTGGGTAGTTCTAAAGAAACGCGGCGCATCCGGGAACGTCAAATGGCAAGTCGTAATAGATTAAAGAAAATTGAATGACATCACGGTCGGAGATGCATATCCTTTATCTAATATCGCTGATATTCTAGATCAGTTAGGTATTCAATAATATTTCATGCATCGTAAAGTACGACCGCGCAACACATTTTGAGAACCATCAAAGCTTACGCATCATTTATGCAAAAAAGGGTTTAAGAGCACCATTTTACGGCAAATGCCGAACACGTCCATACCAAAACATCTGTGTTTTAGGCGAAAATAGAACCGTAGCTTAGTTTGAAATGGTGAATCTCCTGGTAAGTGTTGCTGATAAATTATCGGAAGCCATGATAATTCTGAAGGTATGCCTGTATTATACGCATCAATTCGCGTCAATTTATATGTTTCACAATTCAATTTATATGTATGCTCGAGTCATCGATGTCCTGTCAGTAAAGTCCGACCCAGGCGCCACCGCCCAGCACGCATCTTCACACGCTAAGCCATCTGTTGGGTGTGGTTAGAACTCGAATCATATGTGACTTTCCGTGCTGTTTACCGGAGTAATTATCCTCAATTACAGGATACCATTATTTGACGTTATTACTGCATTAAAAAAATCAAATTTTGGGTTCCACGTGTTCGTAATACCGTGCAGTAGCCCGCTTGCTAATGCTTTTTCGCATCAGTGATGCCTCTGCTCTGATATTAATTGAAATGAGTAACGTGAAGCCCAGGTTAGGTTGGGTCACCATGGTTCGGCAAAGATGAGTAGAGCATCGTCTTGACATTATTATGTAACGGGCGCAATGACGAACACTCGACTCCACCAAACACGGTACTATTTATGAAACAACACGCACTACATCCAAAAATAATATCACCTCCACAATACATTGACGAACTCCAAAAACCTATTAAATTCTCCCCTCCTGGGCTTGATCATCCATATACACTCGACCACTCATTTACTCATTACCTTATTCCTTTACCAATCCTACAAGAAGATCAAACGTACGTATTTATTCAACTTCGAGTGAATACCTTGCCCTGTCAACTTCTAGACTACAGTATGCGATTTTAGATGACCTACTTGACTACAAAGTCACTTCCGAAAAAACTTACATATGTAAATTATTGACTAGACCGATTTTCTCCAGCCAAGTTGAAAGCATACGCAAAAGCGAATTCCTCTTTTAAAACATTAGAATTCCAGAATCATGTGACACTCGAATAATTCAAGTAAAGAACGAAATTTGGGATAAATTGTTTAATAAAAACCGATGGGTATTAGTATTGCCCAAGAAAAGCGACGTAACTATAACGTGTGAAAAGAATAGTAAAATCTGCGACGTTGCACTTTCAGGAACAGGAATGTTCAAATGATCGCCAAATTGTATGGTGTGTAGTCCATCGACGATCATAATATCCGAGGGACCTCTTGAGAGTAACTACTCATCAATTATTCCAGCTTTTAATATTCCAGACGACGATTGTTGTGTAAAAACTAAGTTTAATGTAAGTCTACTATCTACGCTCGAGCAATTATACCTGTTTCCAATGTTAACCTAGACAATTTAGGAATAGCTAGTTATAGGTTAGAAACTTTCTCCAGAATGACAGATGAAATATTCAAAAACCGCGTAATCCACAGAAAAACTTCGATTCTTATATTTATCGGCTGCGCCGTGTGTGTTTTCATTATCCTATACATAATATTTTTATTTATAAAATGTAGACAACTCAAAATTGGGAATCACGTTACCACGACAACAATAGTTGTTCAAAAATCATTAATTGTCTAACATTCATTGTCGGGAATGACCAACAACCTCATGTACGCGACCCTCAAACAACCGAAGTATTAACCTTTTACTGGTACGGTAGAGGTCGGATGTGACCCCAGCGGTCGTTCGAAATTGGAGAATGGACAAATTACTATTTATTAGCAAGATTGTATTTACCACAAAATGCTCGGGCTTTCAATTTGTTTTCATAAAAAATGGTAATATTGATCTCAATAAAGATTAAATACATTAAAAGTGCTCATTGTGCTATTATTTTCGCCAAAAACCCCATCAAGAGTAGGGACGGGTCGGATGTGACCGGACCGTACCTTGTATGTCGATCCGAACCACGGTACCAGTGGAGGGTTAAAATTATGAAAACATATCCGCAAACAGAGCATATCACGCCCAAATCAATTTCGAAGGAAAGCGGGAAGTAATCTGAATCCGAGAACGGAATAGTTATATCCACAACTAGAACCACGACCTTTTCGTAGAGAAGAAGGCAGTATTCTAGAGGATAAGTACTAATTCTAAGTACTATTTTCAGTTCAAGAGGGTATGTGCCGATTCTACATACATTTGTATTACTTTCAATTCTATTTCTACTGCTACGTTAATTTCTATTTCTATTTCTTTTGTACCCAAATAAGCCGCCTTCGAACAATAACGAAATTACCTTTCCAGTCCTACCGATGACCCTATCATGAACCATTCCCTGCACTCTCAGTTTTGTGACCTATATCCGCGAAAAATTCCATGCAGCAGTAATTCCGCGAAACCTACACTCGAGCCCACACCGCCAATACCTCATTGGTGTCCTTCCTGCCCTACCATGCCAACCCTTTACTCCTAACAGTATTATCTTAACTCATATAAGCCCCTAGCATTAGAACTATTCATGAAACATCACGGAACGTTCATCAGAACCTCCACGTTAAAACAATTATAACAAAAACTCAGATTTCAATATTACCAAATCTTATTTCAAACGCTCGTGATCCATCACACCTGCGGTTCCATCATGGGCAATTTTCGTTTTAAAGTAGATAGCATCCGGACGTACTGTGCTGACAGAAATCTACATAGGGTAGTATAATTTCAATGTAAACAAAAATATTCGTGTACCACTAGTTTTTGTAATTCATTGGATTCATGCAATTCATTGTAGATGTCTATACCTATTTCTGAGGGATTCGATAATATAATGTATAGATCCATCCGGTATGTAACTCTTCTATAGATCCCGTTAAATCAGATTATAGAAAAAGCTGTTATCGCCATTTTAGTTTCTCGGTCTCTTCAACGGCGGAGGAAGGATCTTGCATTAGAATGTGCTCCAGGACTGGAGGCAGCAGCAGGTATGTAACTGTATACCTCACAGTCTACCTACCTATCTATAGTCCATACGTATACGCGCATATGGACATACTTGCGGTGGATGCATCTGTATTTCACAACTATTATGGTAAGGCAAGGCAAGGTGAGGTAAACTGGTAAGGTGAGGAAAGGGAGCGATGGAGTTTCGACGCACCGAATTATTTACCAAGTGCATCACGGTTGACTGATGCGTAATAGAGTGCCGCGCGCCACAAGTTTCCCGGTGCACGCTGACAATATAATGAAATAGGGCAATCCACGTGAGTTCGACCAGACCGTATACATCACCACTCCCGATTCGATATCTTGTTCTCTGACATAGTACTTATCTCGGGAAACGCGTCTGAATTGTTTGAGATTTCTTTACCATATCCAATTGCGGTACAAATTTTCGAAATTTCGAATTCTTTATAATTCCAATATTTCGGGCAGTTTTCTTGCCAAAAGTAATGGTGGTATCAAAAACTTGTTTATCATCTTTCATAGTTGTTACAGCATCTTTCGAGCCTGATTGATTCCAACGAAGTATAGGAATAAAATCGTGCGAGAGAAGGCGAAGTATTTAAGTCCTCAACGAATGTAGAATAGGAATTCGTTCGTAAGTTGTGACCAATTTTCTACATGCAAATGAGGCAAGAAGTATCAATAGTGCGAAAAAATCCCTGCGCGAATTGAACTGGATTATGCTTGGCAATAATTGATGCAATATAATATTTGTGTAGGTTCGATTTTCATAACTATGCCGGGTGTTTAATTACTTGAGTTGGCACTGAGCTAACTCGAATAGATTTTCTGAACATGGCTTGTTTTATCTACTATTCGCTTGTTCTACTATTTCTCCGCCGGTCGAACGCTAGGAAAATAGAAACTGAAAAAAAAATTGTTCCAGGCAATCCCACAAACTGTGAAGTGAGCGAAAAAACACCTGATATATACGAATACGTCATAGAAAATCGTTTCCGTTATCAAGGGGAGGGTACAACATCATTTTCAGCTATTTCAGCTATTTTCAGCAACTACTCAAGCAATACTATCTTATACTTTTTAATGTTTCTTGTTAACGATTTGATTTGAGCTAAAGGAATTTCTATTTCTTGAATATAATTCGTACAAAATTACGTTTATCAGAGTCTCTTAGTATTCATTATTGCAAATTTTGTTCGTATAAAACCTATCTTTAGCTAAAAATCAGTCATTTGGAGAGTGTTACAAAAAAATTTGTATATGCCCGTTAGAAAATCGCCCCCGTGACTACGAAATCCCTTGAGATTTCCAGATTTCCCCATGAGATAAAGAATTCCATATGTTATCCAAGTTTTTCCAAGTAGTGATTTTTCCAATTTGGAAAATAAATTCCGCTCACGGTGCTCGGGACATTGCAAACCTCTTGCCTACATGACCTATGTTGATAGAAAATTGTTCTTCAACATTTTCAAGAATTTTCTTTTACTGACTTCAATGAAAAATTTTTGGCCATAAATATCCATATCCTTAGCAGGCACCAATTTGTATTGTATTATCACATCGTAACGATTATTATATACCTATATAGTCTTCGTACACACACAATTATTACATAATATTGTATATTATTATGTATATATTTTGTTTCCGCACCGAGTGAGTGTTTTGTTTCTGATATAACTATTCTTTTTCGCAAAAAAAAAAAAAACAACTTAGCATTGTTAAGATTTGAAAATGGATAAGATTTCGAAAATTCATACCTCAATTGGGAATGGTAGAAAAATCTCGAACAATTCAGATGCGTTTCTCAGGTAAATACTACGTCACAAAACAAAAGATACCAAATCGAAAGTGTGTAAGTTCCGACCGCGGGCTGGTCGTAATGACGATCTTACTATACTATAAATCTCTTTCCTAATTTTCGTGAAACATGTGTTTATATTATACATTGATACTATACATTCGACAGGCGCATTTCTCCGGCCTGGCTGCATCTTTAATCAGCCAGGCAGGTTGGGAGTGAAATTCAAATCACTTGCCAATGAAACGTGGCATTCATTCGCTATTCGAGAGAACGCTTATAACTTTATAGTGATAATGCCTGATATTAAAAAATGCATGGTTCCTTCAAAAACACTAATGAAATTCGCAGAAAAAGCTGGCCCCTTTTTAAGATTTTTCAAGTGAAAACCGGCGAGAAATTACACAGAATATAAAATCACAATACAATGAGTTTGAGAGGCGTGATTTTTTATTGCATTATGACGGATAATTTTATTGCATTATGCGATGCAGTATCGATCCAGCCAAATTTCGAGTTACAGAAGGCCGTCAAGGTTCTGGCAATCTACGAAAAAAAATCTTTGGAGTCGGTTCACTCGTTCGGAAGTTATAGTCGTGTGAAGTAGATCAGAATTATAAAATTCGTAAAAACGAGGTCTCGGCTACAAACTTTTAAACGGCCGTAATGATCTTTTGTAAGAAGGGAAATCCAAATACCAGTCCTCGTAAATTAACCAGTGAATGATATATTTCATCGCCAAGTGATTTGAGTATTTACTCCCGACCTGCGGCCCCCAGGTCATTAGAAATGGAATCAGCCTTCTGACTATAGAGGGTATACTCCTGACAGTTATAGTATTACCATTACAGTTTCATTTGTCCGAAAAATATTGCTATTAGAGATTTGAAAAAAAGCGACAGGCTAATTACTATTGTAATCTGGTGTACAAAGGCCGCTGTAATCCCATGTAATCTTATATAATCTTCGTAATCTCTTCGTTATCTTAATCCTGCTTTTTCAATGTTTTGAAGTCTTCGTGTCAATTTTGGATAACTCGTCATGAATGACTGTATATTTTTTGAACCGAAATTCGACCAGAACTGAAACAGCACCTAATAATCCACCCGGAGGCGAGGTAAGCTATGAACGAATAGAATCGAAACTCACTCAACTCCATTATATGTATCTCCACGATAATTTTTATGGGAGATCGGTAATACAAACTAAACCGAGAGAACAAAGATTAATAAATAGATCGAACTCTACGTTTATGATAGACAATACGCGGAAGATAGATACTTTACCTCGAGGTCTCGCGAGATATGACACGATTAAACATAGTCACATCGAGATTCAAACTTATCGTTAGAAAATATCAACTGATTGCATGTTAGAACAGCTGAAAGTCAACGAATGACCACGATCTGTTGAATATCTTGCGATTTACAGATTTTTTAATAATTATTCCATGTTCACAGTGTTTTCGAGGATTTTTTTTTCGATTTGCGTGAAAACTGATATATATGTAAATTACATGTCAATTGATCTTTGTAATCTTGGTATTCTTCTTATAATCTTTTAAATCCGTTTGTGATCTTTGTAATCTTTTTGTAATTTCAGTAATCTTGGTATTCTTTTGGTAACCATCGAAATCCTTTTGTAATCTTTGTATTTCTCATGTATTCTTTGTAATCTCCAAAATCTTTGATCGGTGTACGCCATTTTTGTATATAGTGAGAAGCCCATCGAGAAACAAGTAAATTCCCTGAATTTTCTTTTTCCTACAAATTTTAGTGGCTCGAACCAATTTGAGACAACTCTCGAGGGCCAGCAGAGCTGTGGGCTCAAGTCGTGCCCATTGCATGGTGAGTAAAGAAACTAACACCGTGCGTCATACATCCCATATTTTATCTCACAACATATGATAAAAATAATATTATCTCAGATAGACGACGAGTAATTCTCGAGACTCAACTGGCGCGTCTAATCTTTCGAAAAAAAAAACAAAAAAAAAAAATTAAAAAAGAAAGAAAGTAAAAAACAAGGTATGAAAGATCGGAAATTAGATAAGAAAATTATCTATTTACTTTTCCCACATATTTAGGTATATTTATTCACCTTACGTACGCAATCACCTAAAACGGCAATTTCTTCATAATAGTCTTATCTTCGGGACAGATACACATAGTGATACGAGCATACTTAAGAGTAACGACGAATAATATAAATGTAGGTATAGTGTAGAATCTACTATATCAGAGGCATACAAAATTTTTTCGATGAACGATATTAATTGAAAATGATCAGATTCCATATCGAAATATAATGACACTTTTCTTCGTCGTACATGTCATTCTTATTCATCGATGTAAATACCTAAATATACGGCAAATGCGAGAACTGTTCGGGTTCCTGAACTTACACATTGCGATGGTTCAGGTTTTCCGACGATCCTGAAATTTTCAAGAATTCCGGAAGGATGGCAATATTATTCAATGAATAATTCATAAGGATGTGAAAAATCTTTCAACAATTCAAAGTAATAATTCAGTCATCTGTAGTCAATTCGAGAAAACAGTGAATTGGTTTGATGTAGTAAATAGAGATTTTGGGACTCGTCGAGGATTCTAAACAGTGTAGAAATTACCTACGTTGGCCTCCCCACTTTGGATTTATCAACATTTTTCGAATGAAATCGTTCTGCGTTGTTTGGTGATCCACTTCTGAGGATTCGTGGTGAACCGTATTTTATAGAAAATCGAAAAACTAATTTTTGTCGTGAATATTGATTTCTCGGAGTTTTGCTATTCGAATCGCTGCACTGTCTGGTCGTTCGGTGGTGTCTGGTAGTACAATTCTCAGCTTTAGTGGTGAATAGTTTGATGATCATACCAATGAACATCAGCGCCGATCCTAGCATAAATCGCGCCTGGTGCAGATCTATCCAAGGCCCCCCCCCCCCCCCCCCCGCCGACCGATATTTTTTATTTCTTTCACCGTGAAATTTCATGTCGAAATATTTCTGCATTCTAGACAATGTGACTAGAAATGGGTGAGAAAAATAGTCATCGATGAACGGATCACAGATAAAATAGAAGCTTTGCAAGGCCGCATGGCGATTGGTGGCGCCCCAGATGCCCTGGTGCGAGGGTTTTGCCGTTCTACCCCTTGGCTCGGCGCTGGTGAAAATGAAATTTCATCGTGGAGCAAGCTGGCTCCTCAGCCACTTCAAAGAAGAATCGCCGTGGCCTATTCTCTTATGGGTGCGTGGACAAGAATATTGGACATGTAGACCCGAAATCGAAGAATCCGAGAAAAGGAATGATTAATTATTTTTCGAAATAATGATAGTTTCAAAATCGTGAATTTTATGAGATCATGGCGTCACGAGCGTGTCCGATGGAAAAAAATACGATCGTTTCAACACTGTAGGTTCAACGTGCTAATAGGTGAAGGTAAAGCACCGAAGTAAATGTCTGGAATTTGTAAATATGATCACGAATATCTGTGAATACCTAATATAGAAATGAATTGAATCAACCTCTGATTTAATTTTCAGGGCATCTAAAAGTTACCGCGACGATGCTATGGGTCATGTGTGGTTCAATGGAGACAGTTGGGACACCTTTAGCGTAACAGTTGAGTGTAGAGTTGGTATGTGGTGTGCTGGCTATGTTAACTTTTATTTACTGGCAGTACTGAAAGCTACCGTCGAAGGGATAGCTGTACCGATGAACCTACAGGCGCGAGAAAGAGACGAGGAAGACTCGTAGTATTGCCAGTTGAAAGAAAAAGGAACATGGCCATTGTATGACAGGCGGCATGATCTGGTGGTAGCATGTTGAGTCTATAGTCAACGAGTTAACAAAGAGACTTTCGAGTTGCACGGCACGAAAAAATGTGAGTAAAGACTCACTGGATTTGCGGGTATCAAGAATCACCAAAATGTCAAATTCATTGAATAAAAGTTGGAAAATTTGGACAAATTTGAAAAAAACAATTGGTTTTTCGATTTTCTAAAAAATACGGTTCACCACCAAACCTCAGAAATGAACTACCAAACACTCCCCGAACAATTCCATTCGAAAGAAAGTTAGAAAATCCAAAATGGGACGAGTGGCGCCAACTTCACACAGGAGAAAAAATTCTTTGTAACGGAGCCGCGGCCACTGTTTCAAAAACTTCGAACTTTTGAGAATTATGAAAGATTCACCAAAGCTGGAGCTCGGAATTACCGAATGCTCCGTGTTCTCCCTCGAAATTTCGATATTCTTGGATAACCCAAAGTTTCGGGCACCCGACCCCAAACTATAAGATTTTCTGATGGGCCAAGCCCAACAGACCAAACGAATTCCAGTGCCCGGACAATATCGAACAAAAACCTAATACGAATTCATTTGCTATAGCCGAAGAATGATTTTGTTTTGTTGTTTCACGCGGAACCAGACTAAATTTGCACTAAAATGCGTGATGCGACTGTTTAATTGTGACTTACCTTGGTGTGAAGAAATGCTAATGATTTGTTGACATTCTCAATTTTGTGAACCCGCATACGGCCGTTGTTGGGTTTAGCCAATCTTTCGCCTGATATTATTTCCAGCAATTTCAGAAGCTTTTTTCCGTCCGCTAGGTCGGTGAATAAATCCTCTACTTCCATACGGGCCTGAAATATGCACTTTCTTCAATTCATTGTAACGAAGGACACAAAAAATCAGAAAATATCTAATAAATCTGCTAGTGGATCTAAGCTATACCCGAACAATCGTGGTAATGTAATACAGTCACGTGATTTTTTGTTTCGATGATAATGACGTATGACGAAAGTTTAAAAAATTCACGTCTGAGCTAGTGAGGTTTACTTTGACTGAAGGTTTGAGTTTTTATACACAAGACGTCGAAAAATAATATACTATTTAACTACCACTGGTTTATGGCGTTTGTGAAACACTTTAAAACATACTCGTTCACCGTTCCGGGCGACATATATGGACTGCTAAAAGCTATTCAACGTCTATACTATAATTCTTATTATTTCATACTATATAGTGGGAATGAAAAGAAACTCCTATACACTGATTTTCACTGTGATTTTTTTTCCCTCGCTGTTTTGTTACAAACAACGACAACTCTTGAGTAGACTTCGAAACGAAGAATCCATGCAAGAGTAACGAAACTTCCAGAAAAAAATCGTTAAACCCGAATCTGATCACAAAAATCGAAAATTTTGCAATTTTAAAGCGTAAATATGCAAAGTTTGTCAGCAAGAATATCAATTTCGGACGTTTCTATTTGACATGTCATGTCAAACGTGGCATTTAGTCCTTTAAGATTTACGGGTCAGATTTGTTGCTAACGATCTGTTGGATTCGTTGGAACCAATTCCATACAGGATATGCAAAATATTTTGAATAATTAGACCCTGAAGCTTGTGATAGTTGGAAAGTTTGTCATCCGTCAGAATCGTGACTGGAGTTATAGTTAGTACTTGCCTTCAACAAAAAGGAGTTTATCCATTTTGTAAATGTTTTTTTTTGTATGTGGAGTCTTTCTTCTTGCAGGGCCTTAATACGGCCCTGCTCAAACTTCAAAACATCCTCTCTCTGAGTCATTTTTCTTCGAATATCTGGACCACCCCTGTGTCCGTCAACCCTCTCTGGGGGATACCGCGATGGGAAGTCGTAATCGTGTGTCTGTTTATTTGGTACGACGCGGCGCCCCGCGCTGGTCTCATACTGCGCACCTGAAATCACAGAAATTACAGTTTCATTCCAATTTTTAACATGAAGTGGAGAGAAACCTTCACTTTTTATCAAGCCTCTCTACGTCATCGCGTGGAATTTTAAGTATACGGTAATAATTATCCAATAATCGTCGAAAACTACCGGCCCGCTATTATATTTTAGTCTGGTTTATCATTATTTGTGGTCGTTTTATTAATCAAACATTCTTTTCCATGTATCTAATAATTCGGGTGCCCATGCAGTATCTACGTAGGTATATCTCTGATACAAAGATAACTTTTACTTATCATACATTATCACTCAAAAGTACGTATGTGGGCTTCATCATCACACATTCCGAAAACGCGGGCGGAATCTACGATTTCGAACGTATTTTAAAAAACTATAAAGTATAATCGTGGTCTTAAAATGCCACTCGAATCTCTATAAAATATGAAATGTTCACAATCAGTGCCAGAGTAGCCTATCCCAGATTGTCGAGACGGCGCATTTTAATTATCGGCAGCCATTTGAGATGAACCTTACGGACAATGCGGGATAGGCTACTCCGGCACTGAACCCTTCGTATAATATCCTCCTCCACACGAATAAGCCAGAAAAGTTTGAACTGCAAAAACTAAATGTTTGCGCGATGTGAGAGGCATTTAGAAGAGATTTCAAATGTTGATCTTCCACATGTATCTCGCGTTACATATTTGAAGTTTTTTCATGCCCACTTCTCTGCAGGCCAAGTCGTAGATTATATAATTCGAAGAAATGCACGTAACTTCTACCGAATCAAATAATTTTCTACTAATTGTAGAAGTTATTCTGTGTAGATTCAGCCAAAACCCATACAGCACCACAATCTAGCGAATTCTTTTCGAATACTCCATATCATCCCGCAAAAACTATGTTCATGACTATATACATACTCGTACAATGAGTGCCCTGTATAGAATAATTAGACCATGTATGATGCCATCAAGACTATTGTGATAATTGAAACTAATTATTAGTATCTAATATCTCATTGTTAGTACCATCAGCGGCAACAGCAGCAGCAGCAGCAGTTTGTCTGTTCTTCGTTCGACATAAATTACTACATTATACCACATTGTAATTACGAATATAAAAACATATATGTACGGATATATTTTTAAACTTAACGATGACGTAGTTGCAATAGTTACGCTATGTAGATTTATCTCTTATTGTGTTAGCTGTTAGCAAATGGCAGCTGTACCGGGTACAGATAAGGTATATCCATGAACAAATAACAGGCCGATTGGTTGGTTCTTTACAAGAAATATTGCAATATCTACGCTACACATGCATATGACACACCCTTCGAGATTCTGTAATGTGCGTAAATGTTGCTCCGAGAAGCGTAAGCCCCATAAATCATCGATCAACGTAGGTGAGTATGTGAACAATTGAGAAAAGCTATCATCAATAGCATCCACAGAAATGTAATATCGGTACGAATATCCGAAACGATAGGCGGTTCAGTGTGTCATTTGAAATTTCCTTGCGAACCTATTTAATCTGGAATGTTGATGACTCGATTGAATCGCTTACCATAAGGACCTCTATCCACAAATCTATGCGCCATATTTATGGATATATTTATTAATCCTCTTATATGCGCATCATTGCGCAATTATTGCGCATAGATTGAAGCAACGCGGGTGAAAAAACTACCGCAGCGCGTACAAAACATATTCTCAAGGCAGAAGAATGAACACCGTTATTTGTTTCACTGTATCGAACCATGTAAGTATATACCGATTATCAATTATTTATTATGCTGTTGCAGATATATATTTGGTATGACGATTTTTTTTTCTCCTGTCGATATTCGCAATCCACAGCTAACTAACTGACTGACTGCAATCGCGACACTCAACGGCAACACCCGATCAACTGTGAACTGATTCAGGTATGGTCAAAAGCTAGTACATATGCGAACGTTCGACAACGATGTCGCGACTTGCGTTATCAAGCCGAACTTATGCCTGTGTTCCCCAAACGGTGGCTCTGTTACTCGCATCAGTTTCTGCTGTAGTTATAACGTCACTACCAAAGTGCGTGCGATCTTTTTGTTCGCCGACTTTTTCAATCTACGTATCTATTCAGGGCTAAATTTAACTTTCAACATCCACCTGAATCCATGTTGTTCTTTTATTACGTCTATAATCGACAAGTTATCTACATGCATATTTCGGTGCTTTGAAGGAAAACGTCTATCGCTTTATCATAGCCGATGGAACAATACAGTTTCGGCGGTTGTATCCTATGTGGAAATCTGAGAGGATTTGATTACAGCAATCAAGTCAAGGGTCTGACCATTTTCAAATAAAACCGATTTGAAGTTTAGTTATGATATAACGGTCTGTACGACCGCGCTCAAGCGGCCAGCGAATTAACGGCGTTTGGCGTCAGACGCGCGCTTTTACTCAGCGCCATAGATGAGCTCTGATTCGCTCAACGTTAACAACTGGCTATAATTGCAAAACTCTATAACTCCCGGGATTATATTTTGCGGGAAGTCGCCGACTTCCACTAGGAATTTCGATGTCACACGGTTTTTCTTTGAGGATTGTCAAACTCGAGGGATTATGTTTATCTACATTCCGTATGAATTTAAGTGGGTGTATCTATGTATATAGGTATATTGTCGATCGACAATAATTATCGTGATTATCAGCGTTATCTGACGGAAGAAGATTAATCATGTGAAATAACGCAACTGGAGCTCCGGTAAATTTCAAACACGATTTTTCGTTGTACTCCAGAATTAGTAGATGAATGTCAGCCTCCGTAATGAATAATATTTGTTTTCTTAGTAACGCGTATTACAGATACCTGCAGCGCGTGATCAATCTTACTGAACGGAAATCACGTATTACTAATATGCCAACATTCTTTTTCGACGTCACTGTTGACTCATTGATCGGCCGCTATCTGTCGAGTTGGTTTTCGCAATTTTACACATATACCGAAGGAAGAATTTCACACACATACCTAGATCCGTGCTACTCCGGATATGCAATGTTCATAAGAATTACAAAATGATGGATACTAACCATTCAATTCAATGAAATCCAATCGTATCATCATAATGATATGGAAACAATATCGCCATTTGAAATAAAAATTCGAGTCTCAATTCGTACAAATAATTTGTATACCTAACGTTCTAAAATCTCATTTTTTCGTACAAATGTGAAATATGGAAATAATGAGTATAATGATTGAAGGACTTGGGGCCACGTCGAACCGTGACGTAATTTCAGCAAATTTAAATTCTCGGTTACAATAAAAACTCTTCCGTAAATTTCAAGGCTATAGTAGCATGTAGCAGGCACAAGACAGCAAAACTAACAGCGATAAATCATGTGCCCATTCTCTCTGCAGCCACTTTTGAAATGATTTATTACAGTATGCGCCTGTATGGAATGGTATCTACACACAACCATTCATACCAAAGATATTGACAACTGTGATATTGATGACCTATCGCGAAAATTTGAATAGTCAATAAAATCGAAATAAAAAAAAAAGATGATAGAGTTCGGCATTTTTACCTACTCCTTTCTTTTCACTAATATATTTCATTTCTTCCGTTGCAGTAGCAGCTCGGAAGTATGTGTGCAAAATGAGGTCTAGCGACTTTCCTATGCAATATCCATATGTATATATAAATACACATAAGTTATACCACATAAATACATGTGGAGATTAAATTCCCATTGTTGGAGCCGGAAATACGCGGGATGGATGGTACAGGAAATACGGTGTAGTGCTCCGAGAGTGCTGACGAACTAAATAAAAACAAAAGATCAGAGCGAAACGTATTATAAACGAAAGGGAGAAAAAATTAGATAGATTTGAGAAGTTGAGGTAGATGGAGACTAGTGCGTAGTCAATTTTTGTCAGCAACTATAGCATACGCGTAACTTTATTATAAACAAAACCGAGAGACTGTCCCTCCCGGTCGAGCCATATTTGTTCTTATACTACGCAATGACACATGCGATCCTAAGACCCGGCGTCACGCAATTTGTTCAAACAACATTGACACGTTTAGTGTGATCACATTTCTATATTAAGAATCGCTGCAGTTCGCACAGCCAGGGATGCAGAAGATATGCGTAGAAATTTAAAAACGGAACGTCTATGCGGACGTTTGACATGCAACATTTGTCGTAGATCTGTTATTTCCTTGGCTATTACATACTTTCCATTTTTCACTGTTCAAATGAATGATATAATCGTAATTGGTATGATTATTTTCAAACGGTTAACGATTTCAGTTTGGAATTTATAACGACCTGGCCTCTAATCCCATGCTCATATCAATTTATAAATTATCGGCCCGGCTGCCGCCAATCCTCTGCTTATCACTGGGCGATTTCTGAACGAATAATATCGGACATATCAATCATGTTGAATTCGAACAGAACCCGTCTGTCGCCTTCAGTCACATCGGTTTTTCGTCGCCGACCGGGTCTGTGTCCAATGATTATGATATTCAAAACAGCGAATCGAATTTGGCGAATGAATAAATGTATGGATGTAAAAAAATCCTGAGATCACAGCATATAAGCCGGGCTCGACATGTGCATCTCTCAGCAATCGGAGCTCTTCTATCCTTTTTTTTAACATTAGTCTCGACATTAGTTAAAAAAAGATAGAGGGGCTCCGTTTGCTCAGAGATGTCTATAACGAACTCGGCAATTGCCTCCAAATGTATCGAAAAGAATCTGCGCAAAAAGCTCAATTCTCTATCTCAATGGGAAGGAGGGAGGCTTTGGAAGACGAACTTCCCATTTGAGAACATGCATTTTCGTGACGTTTCCATTCTCTATTTATCATTATCGCAAATATACCGCCTCGAATACATAATCACAATATACCCCATATAACTCTCTGAAATGAACCGGAAGTCTCTTACAATTTTCATTATTACGTTTCGGACCATCAGGGTTGTTGTAAATAATCATTTTCGAAGTATATCGCGATTTATTCTCAGTTCCCGTACTTTGTGGATATTATTTGAGTGATCTCTCGTGTTTGAAAGAATTGAAAAATGCGTGCAAGCTTCATGAACATGGACTTCAAAATCACACGCAAATTAAAAGCTTAATACGATTTCTACAAAAACCATTTTCCAGAGATCTTCGGGATTTCTGACTGAGAATCTGGTATGAGAATTGCGAGGTGCCAAGTGGTAAATATCCATAGGGAGCGACAACAAAGATCCGAAAAATACAAGTTTCTGTTGAAATTTCGGTCCATGCTCAAGCTTGGTCCGCCGTTATGTTTCGACATCTGGAATTCTGCAATTCCGAGGTGAAAAAAAAAACACAGTGTCGTTGCTTGAAAAGTCACTCTTGTGAATTCCTCCAGCCCTGAAAGGTTTGAGGTCCCAATTTCTTTTCAGCGATAAGTCCTATATGGCAGTGCTTAATATCGTAACAATATTTCCGTGGAACATAGTCAGAGGAAGAAGAAGGAGTAACAAATTCATACATAAAGCGAATTTGGGTCAGTAGTTAAGTAGTTGAATATTATGAACGGCGTGCGGGGAAGTAAATATTGTATCACAAAGCAGAAATTGAGGAGAATGACATAATTGCTTCGGTCTTGATTCTATCAGGCATTCCGTCCCCTCGCACATATTACAACGATTAATTGTGACAATAATGGACTATATATTCCCTACAACTTCACGTTTGCAGGTCACGTCGTGGTCGGCGTGGTTCATATACATAATATAAATGCGTCTATTTGGCTGTTTATACCGACAAAAAAATATATATTTTCGTAATCCTTCCATTTGTGTATTTTTTATTTAAACGTACTATACTATAGACTCGCTTCGTCCGGGTAAGATTGCCACGCGTATTCTTTCAGCAGTCCCACGCGCATAAGCGTGCGAATGACGGTTATTCAACTTTTTGAATGAACCACAAGATACTCAACATAGCTCTATACTGTCCACGTAAAAAGGTCTGGACCCTCAATTCGGAAAATCATAACTTCTAAAAAACAAAAAACAAAAAAAACAAAAAAATAGGGCATAAAGCGAATGACGTTCATAAACCGCTCAGTTTCCTGCGTCTAACGATTAGTCGCGAATTTCTGTGCAAGAATCGTGAAAATCGTGATGATCTCCGGAGGGTTGGAAAACGCCGTTTTTTCGTTGTTCTTTGCCGCACGTCAACTACAGCTAATCACCCAAGAGGAGTGTTAAAAATTGGAATAAATTCAGATATATTTCCCTGAACATTAACAAACATGAGCTCTGTGAAATTTGAAATATGTTCAAAAACCCGGAAGCCAGGGGCGAAAGAGTCCAATGATACTATTTAAGGAACGGCTCGGTACAGCAAATCCTGAGCTGGCCCAAAACCCTCGTTGAAATATATACACTACTTGATTCCGTAATCAGTTTTTGGTTCACACCGAGCCTACAGTCATCGAGGCCGATATTTTTTTGAATTTACGACGGGCAACATGTGTCCGAGCCGCGATATTCGTCACTGAATTTGCCCTCTTCGCCGACTTAATTGTTGCTCGTAGTGCACAGTATGCTACGAATAATTGAAAAACAATAAAAATTTGTCTACGAGGAAGAAGAAAAGGGAAAGCTCAGTGACGAATATCACGGTTGGGACGCACGTTGTCCGCTGTAAATTCAGAAAAACTATCGATGTCGATTACTGCAAGCAGCTCAGTGCGAACCAAAAAATGATTACGGAATCAAATAGCGTGTATTTTGACGAAAATTATGCGCCGGCTCAGGTTTACCTGTACCAAGTCGTTCCTCGAATCGTATCATTAAACTCTTTGGCCCCTGGGCATCCAGGTTTTTGAACATTTTTGAAATTTCAGAGTCACCTTTCATGTTTGTTCGTGCTCAGGGAATATATCTGAATGATTCAAGTTTAGTACCTACACTTATTTCAGAAGAACGGCGACAAGTTAAGGGGAGTTTGGAATCGCGGCTGGCAATCTAACCTAGCTAACATAGGGAATATTCATTTTCCTTCGAATTCGATCAATGTTCTCAAAAAGTGAAATAATTAGCCACTTTCTGCCATTATGCTCAACAAATTCGATTCTACGATTCTCCTTTTCGAAACGGTTTCTGTACATTCAAGATAGCGAGTCCAAATTCCCCTTAAGCTTGACTTACGACAATGGACTCCTAAAAAACTACGCTTCCGAACCCTTCGGAGATCATAGCGGTTTTCGTGATTTTAGCACAGTAATTCGTGAATATCGTTAGACGCAGAAAACTCGGCACTTCTTTAACGTTTTCGATTGTATGACGTACAATATTTTTTGTTTAAAAGTTATATGGTCAATCGAATTTAGCGTTTAAACCTTCTTTGCGTCGACAGTAGTGTAGTTCATCAAAATATTGACCTGAATTGAAAATTGCGTTATTATAAAGTCTGCAACCGGAGCAAAACTTTGGGCAAAATAGCACACAGCTAACATTTGGCAGGGTGTAAAAACGTCGAGGACAGAACCAACAGGACTCTTTTTCGAAAAAAAAGCAGTTCCAACAGATGGTGATGTTTATTCTTCAGTCAGACTGTCAGACAGTCAGATGAATTGCGCGTTGTAAAAAAGATGACAACACATCAAAGGCCCTTGAATTTGGTCAAAAACTGCGCGTTATTCTGTACGATTTCGCTGGAAAATTGTTTAATATCCCGTTCATATATCTTTGAGGTGTCACTCGCAAATTGTCATATTTTATTGGAAATATATTTAAACAATATCGAAAATGTTCGATGCAACTCATAACTCATCAGAAAGACTATATTAAGATGCCAAGAAGAGAGATTTCAGCCGAAATAAAGGGGGACGTCGGCCATCCAAAAGACGTGTTACAAAAATGGAAACTGTGAAGTTTGTGCTGAAATTGTGCGATTAGAGACTCCAATTTCTCCGGTAAAATTTGCCCGACATAAATCGGTTGGAAAAAAAAACCCTACGCATTCGGTTTTATTGCGGTTTCTAAGTAAGCTGTAACATATGTACATTTCTTGTGTGATCAGTAATCAAAAAATCGGAACCGATCGGACCGATTTTGCTGATTAACTGCAGAAAATGGCAAAAAATTGACGACGCAGGTTTCGCGGTCGCCTAAACGTTACCACGAATGTACTGATTGAACTCTTCAATTTATGTTGACGCTAGGCTGTGCGTCTACCTAATCTTCTGAACCGTTTGAAGCCATATGCGGCAGCCGAATTGCTCGAGTATTTGGAAATTCGAGAAGAACCGCACATTTTTCGTGGGGTAGTTAAAATTCTCCCAAGCAGCAGGCATCCGGTACTGAAGCAGTCGATGTATACGGTTTACGTTAAGCGCATAAACAAAATACCGCATACGGAGTTTGCTTTTGCTGCATGATGAAGTTCCGTTTCGTGAAAGCGAAACACATCTGGCAAACGACCCTGCGGAAGGTCTAACTGGAGGAGGATATAAGCTCTTATATACATGTATATTGGATTTTCGGGCAACTAAACGTAAACTTCAGCAGGAAACAGGAAACATGGAAGGCGAGAGAGTAGTTATATGCAGCTGAGAATCTGGTCAGAAGGTTTAAAATCGAAACATTCTATACCTGAGCTTCACCTAGAGTAGATATATGCTGCAATGGGGGATTCCACGGAAACCCGGCACACTTTCATACAACTTCCTCAACGATTCAACCGCAACTAGATCGGGCTGTATCTAAGGGAGTAACCCTTATTTACTGCCATTTTTTCCTGAACATTAGTTTTTTCACATTTCTGCCATTTCACATTAGTTGTTGGATTTTCTAAAATCTCGTAGTTTTTTTTTTGTTTTGTTTTGTTTTTGTTTTAAAGGGATTTTTGGATTTGTCAATAAACGGTTACGTATTCTTAAGTGAAAAAAAAAACTCAAGAATCCGAAAAAAATATTTATTTTCGTGTTTCCCTTGATTGGAATGTTTTTCGTATTTTTTTTTATTTTGGTATGATTATATGTATACAGTATTTTTTTGTTTATCGCTGTTATACAGGAAACCAAAATTACTGAAATGAGGGTTATTGTTCATGCGATGAATACGTGTATTCACCAATCTTCTTCTGTGTGTATTGCAGAAAGATTAGTTTGAAGAAATACGACGCTGAAGTAAGCCTTAGCCGCAATTTGCTCAAAACCAAGAACGAAGCGGGCCCGTGGGGCCCCCAACCCTGATATACCTATCTAGGCGTTCTGTTGCGTATCACGCGATATGAATAGTTGCCTAATCGATCAAAAAAAGTGAGAGAAGTGAACAAGGTAGAAAATATACCTGTTACATAAATAATATACAAATCGAGAACACAAGAGTGAATATGATGGTCTCGTTATAGAAAATACTGTATGTTATTCGAATTCAACTATAATGGTGTACATCGCGAACGTAATTCTATTCTATATGGATAATTTACATGGTAGGTATATATATATCAGTTTTTGACTTATGAAATGGTTGGTTTTTCAATATTCCTCCGTTCCACAGCCCAATACCATTTTAACATGATATTAATTTCTACCATTTCTATAAACTAATGACCGTCCATTGAATGAAATACGTATAGTCAATTGATGCGCATGAAGTGATAATGTTATGAAACGCACTTATTGTGACTTGGGATCAAGCGATGTAAAATGCATAAAATTGAAAATTAGGAATTATTATAAATTATTCGATAGCGATGAAAGTGAGTTATTTTACAACACACCCTTGTAAAAATCATGCGGACGACCAGCCACCCCTAAAAAACACCCTCCACGTTACCCCTCACGAATTTATTTCTCGATTTTGAAAATCACGAGCTGAATTGATTCATTTCGATTCCGATAATTCTCAAAATTAATGACACGATTTTTAGAAACCATCCGAACAGCCGGCCACCCCGGATGCCCACGCTCGCAATTTTACCCCGTCAGATGAGTTCAATTTTCGATGCCGAAAACTACGAGTTATACCAAGCTCGTTCGACTTCTAATAATTTCAATTATCCACAACGCTATTTTTTTTAATTATCCGATCAACCGTCCTTACCGCGAGTTATACCACCCTATTGTACGCGTATGCATACGTACAGGGAAGATCTGAGGAAACCCTGAGCATCTGGTGATAGTACGTTATCAAACTATACAGGTCTCTATTTTAACGTTAAGTTCAGGACCGTATCGCAGTGATAGATGTGACACAATTGTCAAAGTTTCGAATTGAGGCATTCGTCAGATTCTATCGAAATGAGATTAAACTAAAAACATTTAAGAAAATAATAATACGGAGTAATGGGTACATCTCAGAGTATCAATGAATTGAACAAAGTGTACAAAAAGTAACGAATGAATTTATCTATGAATTCTTGTTGAATTACAACATTATTCTCCATCGATCGAGTCCTCCGTCACACACGCGCCTACCGCAGAGTCGTGTTCTGTTCTTGAATCCACGATGTATAGGTATACGTTTGTTCGAGCAGCTATGAGAAAACAGACGAGGCGGGACAAGGCTCATCGTTCCTCCA
Source organism: Phymatocera aterrima (assembly GCA_963170745.1). Lineage (NCBI taxonomy): Eukaryota > Metazoa > Arthropoda > Insecta > Hymenoptera > Tenthredinidae > Phymatocera > Phymatocera aterrima. The sequence continues at coordinate 703,487 of OY720660.1, forward strand.
AAAGGCGAATGATTGATAGTAAGCTGATTGTAATAGGTCATTCATCGAAGACGTGTTACATCCTTACCAACCTGTATTATCATTCCGCAGTTATACACTGATCGACGTGCAGTTACCACTAGAGCTTATAGTTCCTTCTTTATCAACTCTCATTTAATCATAATTTTTACCTATAGCACGTGGCTGACTGAAGTTCTTAACCTTCGAACGAACGAAAATTATCCATTTATTCTAAAAATTGACTAGATACGATCGACATCTACATCTCATCTACCCTGACGATACGTACTAATGACAATTAAAAAATTGCATCTATGATTTAATGAAAATAATATGAAAAATTGAGAATTATTCAGATAACCAAACAAGTTTCGTACATTCAAGCGTTCAGAACTTCAGGCACATCCTGTAACCTATTAATTTCATTATGCAAGTAAAACCTGGCAAATCAATGTTGATAACTGACATCTAGCATACAATTTCCTCCAACTTTCTCACAATGCAATATCTCTGAGACACACAAGCATACGATAAATCTAACTTCGTCATTCAATATAGAGAAACTCAACTATCTGCCATCTTATCAAAGGCAGGAATGCAATTTCTAAAAACTGAAAACCTTATCCGTATAAATGAGTCATTCCACGTCAGACCGGACACCTTTCAGACAGCATGTTTTCGAAATTCAAGATACTTTTTTCTACAGTTTCTATAAGTGAATTAAATACATCGAACAATTTTTCAAATTTTTTTGTCTTCAATAGTTTCGAGGTTGGAGGGGGTTAAATTTTGTCAAAAAGCGACAAAAACGGAAACACGCTGTATTTCAAGCACTCGTATCTTCGGTTGTATCCATCCGACAGACTTGATCTTATGCTCGCTTTGAAGCTCTTGGAACCTACTTTCACATTATATTTTTGCAATTTTGCTGAAACAACAATGACTATTCGTTACAAATAATTATATTTTTCAAACGTGATTTTCAAGGTGAGGACACGCTCTCAAAAAATCTGTAAAAAAAACCATGAAAAAAACGGAGACATCGAGTGAAACTTTTGTTTGTCCGGTCTGAGGTGGAATGGCTCGAATCTGAGCACAGCGAGCATGAGAACAGAAATTTCTTTGTATCTTTAGATCGAACAAAATATCTCCCGTTTCTATTTTTTTTTTTCTTTTTTCTTCAAGAAGAAGAATGCAAGACGGTGGAATTTTCCTACATAATATGATTTTTTGCTCGGCGCCTCGTAGACCTTTTGGTCCAACCAACTCGTAACGAGCGATGTACAGAGATAGTCTTTCAGCGAATCACTGAACTCGTTCAGAACCAAAGTTTGGGATAGCCAATGAGTTCACGTTATGAACATGCCTTCTGTGCCAAAAAATTTCTTCATTGCTAAAACTCGAGTCCTTGTTTGTTGAGAAATCGTTTATCCAAAAATCTATTGAACCATCAACGCAAGACACTTGAACTCTCGAATTCTCAAACTAATAACTACAAATCTAAACACCAATCTTGAACGCAAGATCTATTACAAACTCTAATTCTGTTCAATGGAACTCTCAAAGTGCCCAAGTATAAAATAACCAAGTGTAACAAAATATTCTATTATATATATTGCAAGAATGCCCTAGTAGCCAAATGAGTAGAGTCTGCCTGCAGGCTGCAGCTGCAGACACGACGTGTCTGCTTCCACATGTGCGTGGGGTCTGACATCAGAATCTGCATTATTCAAAATTTTCCATAAGATGGCTGTCGGATGGCAAGAAGTCACTGCCTATGAAGATTCCGCATCGGCTCTGAAGAAAGACTGTCGAAACAGTCGTCTCAAATTTGCCGAGCGAAGGCAACGCTACTAGTATAGTTATCTGCTCAACTTATGCTTGATAAGTTGACTGAACGTGTAACTGCAAAACTATGATGAATGCTGATTTGTTAAATGTTAAATCAGAGTAATTATTTCAACTACGCATAGTAGTGGTCGACAAGCCCACTTCGACTCTATAGTTAGAATTGTTCACCAGAATCCTGCTGAGAACTTCATCCTAAATCCATGGAAGTAACCGAGTAACACAAAAAGAACTGAAACGAATTGATTATGTAAAAAACAAAATTAACACGAATTAGATAGAATTAAGACGAATTGTGCGCCAATTCTTTCTAATCTCTTCGTAATCGCAAAGAATGTACACACAGGTCTCTCTAATTCTATCTAATTCGTGTTAATTCCGTTTCCTACATACTCCAATTCTTTCTGTTTTCTTGGGAAGGTCGTTCTAATCTGAATTAAACTAGAAGTATCACTACCATTCAGATGATAGAAGACGTGGCAGACGCTGTGAAATAATGAATGAAATGAGCTGAAATGTTGTTTATGATATTTTATTAAAACTAAGGTCAATTATTACCCGTTGCTTTGAATCTTGTAAATAATTGTGGTTACTTCTCATACATTAGTAATGTTGGTTGTATTTTTGGCGATATCGATAAGAATGAGTTTTGTAAATTTCTACTTCATTGCCCGACTTTGAAATACAGAGCGGACCCATCCCATCTGAATAGCATGGCTGTGCGGAGAACTATTCCATCAAAGAGTTTCCAGCGTCTGGATGAATAAATTTAGGGAGCTTTGAGCGTAACTCAATGTCCGCAGGAAAATAAGCAAAAAATTATCAGCTACGAAGAACTGTTTTGTATTAGAACTCATAGCACTTCGATGAATGAATTATTAAAATCAGTTTACTATCAATCATTTGCACTTTGGAGGAATATTTCCTGAATATTAACGAACTTTTTGGAATTTCAAGAATGTTCAAAATCCTGGACGCCAGATGCAAGAAAGAATGAGGCTGAAGATTATAACGTTAATGCAACAAGATATTAGGAACTAAACTCCGTAATTCAGGAATGGAATACTGTAAGAATAGCAAAATATAGTGTCTAATTATTTCAACTCATCGCGTATTTTGAAATTTTCTTGATGTTTAAATTCTGAAATATATATTTTTTCAATATTATTTTGTTGCGTTAACGTTACGAACTTCAACTACATAAAAAAGGCCGGTGATATGATTTTGGTAACGGCTTGGTACAGGCGAAGCCGAGTTAGCTTGAAATTTTCGTTACATTATACACTCTTTGATTCCGTAATCAATTTTTGGTTCGCGATAATTTGTTAAATTGGCTGCGAGCAACGTGCATCGCACTATTCATCACTGCATTTTCCCCTATTCGCCTCCTCCGCCTCAATTGTTGCTCGCCGTCGCCGGCAATGACAAGTAAAAATAAAACAAATTTGGCTGTGATTGCAGTCATGAACAGCGCGAATGAAAGACACGTTGCCCATAGCGAATTTAAAAAATGATTAACGTCTATCACTGTAAACTCACTATTGCGAACCAAAATCTGATTACGGAATCAAATAGTGTATCTTCTAATGAAAATTTTGAGCAAGCCTGTACCAAGCCGTTACTAAAATCGCATCATTGGCCTTTTCCTTACCTGGCGTCCAGGTTTTTAAACATTTTTGAAATTTCGAAAGCCATTACGTTCGTTTATGTTCAGGGGATAGCTCTGAATTTTTCCAGATTTTTCACACCTTTTTTCAGACGAATGGTGACGAGTTAAAGTTGACGTATGGCAACGGACTCCTAAAAAACTACGTTTCACAACCCTTCGGAGATCAGAGCGGTTTGCACGATTTTTGAACGAGAATTCGTGAATGATCGGTGGACGCAGAAAACTCGGCGCTTACGACCGTTTATGAATTTATACGGTCAAATTTTTTTTGTAGCAGTTATGATCACTCAAACCGAGTTGATAAACCTTGTTGCGCCGACAGTGGTATAAACGAAAGTGATGGATGCCTTGGAATTATTAAGCTGGAACTCTAATAGCGATCGATACTGACTAGATCGAGGACGGGGATTTATCATGTTTCCAAATTCAACTGCAATTGAATACGGTTACGAACAATTAATAAGATCGCATAGTGGGTAGATATCACTTGAATGGCAAATTAGGAATACCGTGAGTTTCGAACTAAGCCAGAGTGGCGACAATTTTCCGGAATCAGAATTCCTGATTATTCCCGGACTATTCCCGCCGAAAAATGCAATTATCTCCGAACTTAGCCGCACAGAAGTCCGAATAATTTTAAATAACTTTTATAAATAACGATTTGGAAATCGTGTAACGTTAATTATACCTTTTCGTGTTCACACAAATTTATAGTTATCAGATGAAACCATGATGTACTGTGATCCTGAATTATTTGTTGTACCTACTTTGAGATTGAAATTGACACTACTCGAAATAATATATATACTTTCATTGAATCATTACACACTTTGCTCCTGTGGACCAACGTGATTCTCGGATTTTCTCTAACTTTTCCAAACTCACGAATTTCTACGACTATTCCCGGTCTTTATGGCTTGTCGCCAGCCTGCTGAGTTAGATGATGACAAGTCTGTAGCACAAGCAGCACACGCGCTGATATGAAGATCAAAAAGTTTTATGATATTTTACGAAGTCACTCGAAATTTAGGTCCATAAATCCTGAGGGATATCTTTTTCCTTCTCGTTGTCGATTGAATCTAGTCATTTGATAAATATGAATTATGGTACCTTATCTCCCGACGTGAGGCAAATATTTTCGATTGATTATATTTTCGTCTAGGTATATGCGCTTGACCATTGCTAGATTGATTAATTGTAAGTAGAATAGAGGCCAGAGATCCTAATCGTAGCTGAAAGTATGTAGGTAACGACGTATCTGCGTATAAATTTTAATATGTAACGTAAGCGAACTGAAACATTGCACACTGCCTTAGAATGAGAACGTATACACTGCGGCAGGATATCGTATCACATTTTGGAAATATTTAGAGAAGATGCATATTGAAATGAGCACATTTGCTTGAAATTTGTGAAAATCTAAGTTTTCCTATACCAAGTTTCATAACGTTTCCTGGTTTTCCGGTTAATTTATATTAAATCTATATCTTTTTCTCACCTATGTGAACCTGGCACCCGACTTTCGAAAAAAAATAATTTTCAAACTGATATCGATTGTACTTCGTTTGTACTCGTTTGTACCACTTTTTTTTTCGTTTGTACCTCGAAGGGAAAAAAGATATCGCGTTTTCAAAAATGACCCGCACCCCACTTTTGAAAATTTAGTTTTTTCCAACGGGAGCCGCTTCAGAATCGTTTGTACCCGTTTGTACCACCTTTTTTTTCGTTTGTACCTCGACCCAAAAAAAGTTGGAGTCGTTTTTTGATTTTTCAAAAGCCTAACTTTTTTGTTTTGGAAGATAATCGAATTCTGTCAACGGGGATCGCTTAAGAATCGTTTGTACCCGTTTGTACCACCTTTTTTTTCGTTTGTACCAAGACCCGAAATAGGTTGGAGTCGTTTTTTGATTTTCAGAAAGCCTAACTTTTTTGTTTCGAAATATAATCGAATTCCGCCAACGGGGATCGCTTCAGAATCGTTTGTACCCGTTTGTACCATCTTTTTTTCGTTTGTACCTCTACCCAAAAAAAGGTGAAGTCGTTTTTTGATTTTTCAAAAACCTAACTTTTTTGTTTTGGAAGATGATCGAATTCTGTCAACGGGGATCGCTTCAGAATCGTTTGTACCCGTTTGTACCATCTTTTTTTTCGTCTGTACCTCGACCCAAAAAAAGTTGGAGTCGTTTTTTGATTTTTCAAAAGCCTAACTTTTTTGTTTTGGAAGATAATCGAATTCTGTCAACGGGGATCGCTTCAGAATCGTTTGTACTCGTTTGTACCATCTTTTTTTCCGTTTGTACCCCTACGCAGAAAAAGATGGAGTCGGTTTTTGAATTTTCAAAAGCCTAACTTTTTTGTTTCGAAATATAATCGAATTCCGCCAACGGGGATCGCTTCAGAATCGTTTGTACCCGTTTGTACCATCTTTTTTTCGTTTGTACCTCTACCCAAAAAAAGGTGAAGTCGTTTTTTGATTTTTCAAAAACCTAACTTTTTTGTTTTGGAAGATGATCGAATTCTGTCAACGGGGATCGCTTCAGAATCGTTTGTACCCGTTTGTACCACCTTTTTTTTCGTTTGTACCAAGACCCGAAATAGGTTGGAGTCGTTTTTTGATTTTCAGAAAGCCTAACTTTTTTGTTTCGAAATATAATCGAATTCCGCCAACGGGGATCGCTTCAGAATCGTTTGTACCCGTTTGTACCATCTTTTTTTCGTTTGTACCTCTACCCAAAAAAAGGTGAAGTCGTTTTTTGATTTTTCAAAAACCTAACTTTTTTGTTTTGGAAGATGATCGAATTCTGTCAACGGGGATCGCTTCAGAATCGTTTGTACCCGTTTGTACCATCTTTTTTTTCGTCTGTACCTCGACCCAAAAAAAGTTGGAGTCGTTTTTTGATTTTTCAAAAGCCTAACTTTTTTGTTTTGGAAGATAATCGAATTCTGTCAACGGGGATCGCTTCAGAATCGTTTGTACTCGTTTGTACCATCTTTTTTTCCGTTTGTACCCCTACGCAGAAAAAGATGGAGTCGGTTTTTGAATTTTCAAAAGCCTAACTTTTTTGTTTCGAAATATAATCGAATTCCGCCAACGGGGATCGCTTCAGAATCGTTTGTACCCGTTTGTACCATCTTTTTTTCGTTTGTACCTCTACCCAAAAAAAGGTGAAGTCGTTTTTTGATTTTTCAAAAACCTAACTTTTTTGTTTTGGAAGATGATCGAATTCTGTCAACGGGGATCGCTTCAGAATCGTTTGTACCCGTTTGTACCACCTTTTTTTTCGTTTGTACCAAGACCCGAAATAGGTTGGAGTCGTTTTTTGATTTTCAGAAAGCCTAACTTTTTTGTTTCGAAATATAATCGAATTCCGCCAACGGGGATCGCTTCAGAATCGTTTGTACCCGTTTGTACCATCTTTTTTTCGTTTGTACCTCTACCCAAAAAAAGGTGAAGTCGTTTTTTGATTTTTCAAAAACCTAACTTTTTTGTTTTGGAAGATGATCGAATTCTGTCAACGGGGATCGCTTCAGAATCGTTTGTACCCGTTTGTACCATCTTTTTTTTCGTCTGTACCTCGACCCAAAAAAAGTTGGAGTCGTTTTTTGATTTTTCAAAAGCCTAACTTTTTTGTTTTGGAAGATAATCGAATTCTGTCAACGGGGATCGCTTCAGAATCGTTTGTACTCGTTTGTACCATCTTTTTTTCCGTTTGTACCCCTACGCAGAAAAAGATGGAGTCGGTTTTTGAATTTTCAAAAGCCTAACTTTTTTGTTTCGAAATATAATCGAATTCCGCCAACGGGGATCGCTTCAGAATCGTTTGTACCCGTTTGTACCATCTTTTTTTCGTTTGTACCTCTACCCAAAAAAAGGTGAAGTCGTTTTTTGATTTTTCAAAAACCTAACTTTTTTGTTTTGGAAGATGATCGAATTCTGTCAACGGGGATCGCTTCAGAATCGTTTGTACCCGTTTGTACCATCTTTTTTTTCGTCTGTACCTCGACCCAAAAAAAGTTGGAGTCGTTTTTTGATTTTTCAAAAGCCTAACTTTTTTGTTTTGGAAGATAATCGAATTCTGTCAACGGGGATCGCTTCAGAATCGTTTGTACTCGTTTGTACCATCTTTTTTTCCGTTTGTACCCCTACGCAGAAAAAGATGGAGTCGGTTTTTGAATTTTCAAAAGCCTAACTTTTTTGTTTCGAAATATAATCGAATTCCGCCGACGGGGATCGCTTCAGAATCGTTTGTACCCGTTTGTACCATCTTTTTTTTCGTTTGTACCTAGACCCGAAATAGGTTGGAGTCGTTTTTTGATTTTCAAAAAGCCTAACTTTTTTGTTTCGAAATATAATCGAATTCCGCTAACGGGTATCGCTTCAGAATCGTTTGTGGTACAAACGTGTACAAACGATTCTGAAGCGATCCCCGTTGGCGGAATTCGATTATATTTCGAAACAAAAAAGTTAGGCTTTTTGAAAATCAAAAAACGACTCCAACCTATTTCGGGTCTTGGTACAAACGAAAAAAAAGATGGTACAAACGGGTACAAACGATTCTGAAGCGATCCCCGTCGGCGGAATTCGATTATATTACGAAACAAAAAAGTTAGGTTTTTGAAAAATCAAAAAACGACTCCACCTTCTTTTGGGTCGAGGTACAAACGAAAAAAAAGATGGTACGAACGAGTACAAACGATTCTGGAGCGATCCCCGTCGGCGGAATTCGATTATATTTCGAAACAGAAAAGTTAGGCTTTTGAAAATTCAAAAAACGACTCCACCTTTTTTTGGGTCGGGGTACAAACGAAAATAAGAGAGGTACAATCGGGTACAAACGATTCTGAAGCAATCTCCGTTGGCGGAATTCGATTATATTTCGAAACAAAAAAGTTAGGCTTTTGAAAATTCAAAAACCGACTCCATCTTTTTCTGCGTAGGGGTACAAACAAAAATAAGAGAGGTACAATCGGGTACAAACGATTCTGAAGCAATCACCGTTGGTGGAATTCGATTATATTTCGAAACAAAAAAGTTAGGTTTTTGAAAAATCGAAAAACGACTCCAACTTTTTTTGGGTCGAGGTACAGACGAAAAAAAAGATGGTACAAACGGGTACAAACGATTCTGAAGCGATCCCCGTTGACAGAATTCGATCATCTTCCAAAACAAAAAAGTTAGGTTTTTGAAAAATCAAAAAACGACTTCACCTTTTTTTGGGTAGAGGTACAAACGAAAAAAAGATGGTACAAACGGGTACAAACGATTCTGAAGCGATCCCCGTTGGCGGAATTCGATTATATTTCGAAACAAAAAAGTTAGGCTTTCTGAAAATCAAAAAACGACTCCAACCTATTTCGGGTCTTGGTACAAACGAAAAAAAAGGTGGTACAAACGGGTACAAACGATTCTTAAGCGATCCCCGTTGACAGAATTCGATTATCTTCCAAAACAAAAAAGTTAGGCTTTTGAAAAATCAAAAAACGACTCCAACTTTTTTTGGGTCGAGGTACAAACGAAAAAAAAGGTGGTACAAACGGGTACAAACGATTCTGAAGCGGCTCCCGTTGGAAAAAACTAAATTTTCAAAAGTGGGGTGCGGGTCATTTTTGAAAACGCGATATCTTTTTTCCCTTCGAGGTACAAACGAAAAAAAAAGTGGTACAAACGAGTACAAACGAAGTACAATCGATATCAGTTTGAAAATTATTTTTTTTCGAAAGTCGGGTGCCAGGTTCACATAGGTCTTTTTCTCGGGGCTAGAACATACGTACTGGAATAAAGGACATGCGGATTGTGAATGGATAGATTCCTAAATTTACAATTTACATGAACTGAAGAATATAAAAGAAATAATATATTGCGTAAATATATTATGAGAACGAGTATTTTTGCGGTATTACATATGTATATATACGGGTGTTTCCTCGCTCGTTTTTCAGCGACTTTGGTTGCCTGCATCAATTTTATACAGTTTCTAGTGCTCGGCCGGTAATGCGACAGCGAAACAAGTCGTTCGCTCTGTAGCATTTTTTCTCTTTCACCAGGAGATTGTATAAGACAAAACATGATCGAGGCAGCTCTGGTGAAGATCCTGAACGCAGCTAGAAACTTCCGTCCACGAACTCTGATAGGAATACATGAGACGTGATTGAAACTTCACGAAGATGCGATAAAAGCTCGTGAAAATTGAATCAGTTCATCAGAGACAATTCATATCATAATTAACAGAAAGTTTTCACCATGGAGCCCTGCGCGGTTGATTTACAAGAAAAATTAGTATTCGCACCTCGAAGACTATATACTTGATGCAGCCTAAATCCGAAACATTTTCTGAAAATTGAGCGCCCTTCTTGAAACTCTGAAATACCTGATTCGAACTCGATTTCAAGAATCTTCTGATCCAGACTAGACTGATTGACAATAAAAACAGGTATTCCGACCTCAGAACTATACTTTTTGCAAGTGTGATCATAATTTGAGGCGGAAAAATCATAATTCCAGCGTTCTTTCCTGCGCAGAGCTGGAAAATTCCAAGAACTCCTGTATTATGCCTACTCATTGTTAGGTGTTAATGTAGAATGCAGTAAGTCCATTTGGATACTATTTGAGACTCGTGCATAATAAATACCTGCGAAGCCACGGTAGGTGCGGCTGGTCCCGGCATAGAATCGAAATCTGACATCGATTGGAACATCATTCTATGAACAGCATCTCCAAGCCTGCACATTGCCAGGAAGCATCGAACTCCATGAAGTTATAGTTGAAATTTATACAAGATTTGTACTCATCTGATATAGGCATAGTCCTGAGTTAAGTGTCGGTTAGGTTAGGTGAGTATCGAACGTATTCAAAAAAATCAGTATGTATAAAAAATTTATTGTAAACATCAGAAAACGCATCCTACTATTATTATTTCGTCCACATGCCGATTCTACGGATACACGAGTCTATGAACAATTCGCAAATACGAAGGTCATTCATAAAATACATAGTGAGAATCCAAACCATAACATGATGATGACAGATCTCGATCCACGCTTACGCGACCGGTAAGTGGAACCTTCGTATTTGCAAATTTTGGTGGCAGGATTGGCTTATGGGAAAAATATTAATGTTGAAACGCGATTTTGCAAATTTTCGAAAAGTGGAAATCTTTCATAAATTCTAACTATAATAACGTCATGGAGTTCGATGCTTCGCGGTAATGTGCAGGCTCGGAGATGATGGTCATAGCATGATATTCCAATCGATGTCAAATATTGATTCTTCGCCATAGTCGGCTGCCGCCTTCCGACGCTTCACCGGTATTTATTATGCATAAGCCTCAAATAGTATACAGATGGACTCGCCGTACATCACATGAATAAATTACAACAGGTATTTTTATTGTAAATCAACCGCGCAGGGCTCTATGGTGAAAACTTTCTATTAATTATGATATAAATCGTATGTGGACTGATTCGATTTTCATGAATTTCTATCGCATCTTCATGAAGTTTCAATCGCGTCTCATATATTTGCATCAGAGTCAATGGAGGGAAATTTCTAGCTGCGTTCAGGATCTTTACCAGAGATAACTTGATCATATTTTGTCTGAAATACTCTCTGTCGAAAGAGAAAAAATGCCACAAGGCGGGTGACCTAGACGATAGGAACTACGAAACGATCGACCTAGACGACAAAAACCACGAAGCAGTCGACTTGGACGCGGAGGACTACGAGTATGTGAAATATGTGACTATGATTTTGTATGTGACTATAAAGTGCTAGCCCTGGATACCAAGTACTACTAAACGATTGACCTGCACACCGAAGATTATGAAGCAGCCTACCTGGATAGCAGAATCTGCAAATCGGTTCACCTGTGCATCAAAAACCACAAAGCGGACAGCCTGCGCTTCCAAAATCACTTGAGTTAGCGCCGAGCTGACTCGAATAGATTTTCTGGACACGGCTTAAAATACTTACTATTTGTTTGTTTCGCTGTCTCTTTACCTGTCGGGCGGTAGAACCTGTACAAAATTCATGCAGGAAACCGAACTCACTGAGAAGCGAGCGAGGAAACACGCGTAAGTATATATAATCTATCACCCAAATGAAAAATAGTTTCTCACCACTGTACATACAGGGCGTTCATTCCATGCCAACTCGACCTGCCGCCCACCCTTACCATCTTCGATTTTACTCTAGAACTAACATAATGTTTAGGGTGTCGAAAAATGAACTCCTGAATTATTTCAGATTTTTTCGACCACTGGTCCAGAAGTTATTTATCTTCGTACTAAACTTATATTTGAACACCTGTATAAGTCCCACGAAAAAACCAATCGGATAAGAAATGTTCGAAATATTTTGAAATAGAAAGAAACATTGTTGGTGATTTTTTCAACGACCCGAAATGTATTTTATTCGCAAAAATAGTATGAAATCATGATTTTGACGGCGATGGACATGGTCGATTTCTATGAAATTTTCATCGTGAATTCCTTGTCAAATTACTATCATTTTTAGACGTTACGGAAAGTGGGGAGACTCATATTTCATATTCTAGAATCGATTGAATGTCGAGAAAACGTGAAATCTTTTACAATTAGTAGTAAACGTAATGCTCAACGGAAAACACTAATTATTTTAGTTTACTTACAGTTCATTTTACGATTAGTTTACTACTACCGTATTTCACGTTTCTTCGACATTCAATCGATTATCGCATCTGAACTAGAAGTCTCCCCACTTTCCGTAAGATCTCAAAATGATCGTAATTTGACAAGTAATTCATCGTAAAAGTTTCAAGGGAATCAAACATGTCCATCGTCGTCGAAATTTTGATTTTATACTATTTTGGGGGAAAAATGCATTTTGGGTAGCTGAAAAATTCACCAAAAAATGTTTTCCTCCACCTCAAAATACTTCAGATTTTTTTTTATGAATTGATTTTTTCATGGGACTTACAGATGTTGAGATATAAATTGGTACGAAATAAGCCAACTTCGAGACCAGTGGTCGAAAAAATCTGAAATAATTCAGGAGTTCATTTTCCGACACCCTCAACATTATCCTAATTCTAGAGATCGCTGCGTTTATTCAACTCTTAAGAATAATTCCTATACCTGTGTATTGCCACCTAGTACCTGTGTACGAAGCAAGTTATGACCGCAGTGACGTCATGCTCCGCACTAGAAAGTTGACGAGAAAAATCTTATGACGCACATTAGAGACTGCCTATGTCAATGTGCCGGTATTTTTTCATTTATTTATGTTTTATTTCCATCTTCAAGTATTGTAAATCCGACCTTTTATCATTTAAAATAAAACGTATCAAATGTATGACGAGTAAATCTACGCTTCTTGATCACATGCAAATTGATAAAATAGAAACGACCTGAATTCTTATCTCGGATCTTTAACGCGAAGAGCTTAGAGTTTCGTTAAGTATTACCTAGATGTTCTGCTGCTACACTCGAGTAGTATATGTGAACGTACCTATACGCATCGAATGCGCCTCATATCACGAGTTTGTCACAGTTCATTTATATTCTTGGCACCCGGTCGTAATATAATGACGTCATCAGAGAACCCTTATTGTTTGGTGAGAGCGAGAGAGCGGCGGCCTCGGCGGTCCATCCCCATTTCTAAACTGAATCTGAACCGTCCGTGTGCATCGCATACTTATGCACAGTATTCTTACTGTACGCCCTACTACCACATGCACTGTACATACATACTAATGACCTTCGAGGAAAGAGAAGAGAAGAGAAAGAAGAATGGCTCCATTGCAGCAATTCAGCTAATGAAATTCGCGAATGTATCTAAGCAAGATATATGTTTGAAAAAATAACGGTCAAATTACTCTTCAGTTCGTGGGAGTATAATCGTAATTGTAACGATAAGGTGAGTGATATGCTGTCGTGTTTTTTTCCATCGTCGGTCCTTTGAAGTCTTGGCGTTATGAGAAGAGGAGGCAGAGAAGTTGAAGAAAAAGGCCGCCTTAGCATATACTGTAAGCCTACAGAATTTATGTAACAGATTTCAATGAACCACCGTAAAGATAAGGTATCTTGCTCGAAAGATATTTCAAGTATATAATGAATAGGCATGTAGCCATGTATGTATAAGTATAACGTTATGTAAGTGAAACAGGTTTTTTTCTCTACGATGATGAAGATGATGATCGCTATGCAAACATTATTCATACTGCAGTATATACTTCACGTATACGACGTATAATATCTACACCAAATACATAAGTGTTATATATTAAATCGTGCGTGGATCCTGCACGTTATACTTATTATATTACGAATTAAAAGATCTATACGCATGTACACCGTATTATTTTTCATCCGAAATTCTCAAATACAGAGGAAAGCCGGGTAATTTGGACCACCTGAGAAAAATTGTCATGAATACAGGCGTACTACTGGCCCGATTTATTGAAAAGAGAGCTTCGCATAAATTTCAAACTTTATAGATCGTATAATTCTACTAACAATACGGCGATGTTTCTAACAAAGTATCAGAAACATTTGAAGGAATGTGAAGGGGAATTTGGACTCGCTATTCTTAATGTACAGATACCGTGTCGAAAACGAGAATCGTGAATTTTCACAAAGGACACGATCGCTTTTGATGAAACTTCGAAAAACCGTTGAATATGATGGCAGGAAGTGGATAAGTATTTCATTTTTTCAAAATATCGATCGGGTTTGTTGAAAAATGAATATTTCTTATGTTAGCTAGGTTAGATTGCCAGTCGTTTCTTCAAATTCCCCTTAAAGCCATGAAAAAGATGAATCTTGGTAGTATAGAAGCTATTATGGGCTTTTTTGATAGGATGCACTCTGTAGAACTCTACTTGTCAGTTGTCAGGGTTGTTCTTCATCTATTCAACTACTATCGGACCAAAAAGTCGGGACACCTTTCTATCAAGCTCGATATCTTTGCGGGTAAAAATCATATAGCATCAACAAATGCAGTTGTTTAAATCGCCGAATCTCCCACGTTTAGCTATCATAGCTTTATTTACGTGAAAAATTTTCGTGCGCAAATATTGCAATGGATCTGGTGAAGAATGTAACTTTTCCGGGCTTCTTCCGTAGGTCATTTTCAAATCGTCACAGTTCTGTACGACCAAATCTAATAAGAATTTGAAAAAATTCACTCTTTAACGTTGGAGTTTTGTAAATACTATGCTATTTGAAAAATTTCTCTATTCAACAAAATACGGGGTCCGTACGCGATATTGTATTGACCAACTTTGCGATCTTAGGTACTGGTAGAGGTAGCCAAATGCAGTAAGCTATATATTTTTCTTTATAAAATAATGAATATGAATTTCCTGTCCGAAAATTGATCTGTATCACGGTTATGAAGAAATCGACAAAATAACTATAATATTTTTAATAACACTCCCATCATCATTCTCCTACTGTGGTAGGGAGGACCGTGTGAACCTCAACACAGACGCGCGAGAATCATAAATAAATTGAGCACCTTTATCCCCTAGCTGCCGCAGTGAAGAGAATGATGATGGGGGTATTGTTAAAAATATTATAACTAATTTTCCGATTTCTTCATAACCGTAATACGAATCAATTTTCGGACAACGAATTCATATACATTATTTTACAAAGAAAGTTATATATAGCTGGCGGCATTTGGATACCATTACCAGTTCCTGAGATCGCAAAATTGGTCAATATTGCTTATGGACGCCGTATTTTTTTTTTTTTTTTTTTTTTTTTTTTAATATTTTGAAATGTATTGTATTTACAAAACATCAACGTTCAAGTATAAATTTTTTCAAGTTTTTATCAGCTTCGGTTACGGAACTGTGACGATGCGAAAAAGACTTACGGAAGAAAACCAGAAAAATGACCTATTGCAATATTTCAACATGAAGATTTTCGGGGTAAATAAAGCTATGATAGCTGACTTGGGAGATTCTGCGCTTCAAGAAACTGTACTGAATAATGATATACGCGATTGTTTCCAGCGAAGATATTGAGCCTACCAAAAAGGTGTCCCGGCTTCTCCATCCGATAGCAGATAGTTCAATTATTTAATATGATCTAACACAATTTGCCCAATAATAACTTATTTTTGGAGAGTCATGACCATACTAGCGTCGCCTATGTTTATTGGTACTATATGTCTATATTAATTACCATAGACAGTTAAAATACATTGCTACAAATGGTGAACACATCCCTTGCAAATGGAAAAAGCCGTAAGAGGATCCAATCTAGTTACTAGTCCAAATTGGCCAGCTGTCGAGCCAATTTTTTCCTAATACCGAATACTAATAAAATCAGGTATAGTCAAGTATAGAAATACTTTTTTTGGTACATTAGATCGTATAAATCATACGTTGGTACTGATCAACCGTTCAACTAAAATCGTTTAATAAAGTGTTTTTAAAGATCTGACTTTATTGACTATAGTAAAGATATGATCTGGTGCATATACTTAAAGCGAGACGACGATCGTGTGGGTGCCGACGACAGCGGCAGGGTGTCAGAAGATTGGAATTTTACGATCAGCAGATAGATAGTAGAGCACACCAACTTATAACAAGTGCTTCACGTAGATGATATACCTATAGCTCATATTGTAGATCCAACATGAGACTGAAACTAGCGGCTGGAGGTAGCGGCCAGAGGCCCTGAAAATCTTTCGGATTGGATTCTATAATATCGTTTCATGCCTATAATTTGGCGAAATTATTGGCTTTTCACAAGATTTGGTGAAATTTTGAATATTGCCCCTGGTTTATTTCAATCGCTTTCACTACGTTCAGCCGCTAGCTTCAGCCTCATAGATCCAACGAGTGTGACATGCGGCGTCACATAAGTTTTTTCCTTCTTTATAGCTTACTTTAGCACTAGTAATGATAACACAAGGGCTGCATAAACTGGGGGAGCTGATACATATACCTATACCTATACTGCATATCAAATGATACATAACATAAACACAAGCAGGCGAATACCGGAGAAAGATAGGGACGATGTATACATGCCATGGGTACGCAGGCAGGTCATCCACAATCGTATAGAGTGAAATATTATTCATGAAAGTTTTGTGATATCCAGTCGACTTTGTTAATGTTGTGCTCCATTTCGTCATTTGAGGAATTGGCATACTCTGTTATAGATCACTTACATATTTGTTAGTCGGATGCAATATTTGGTAAGAAATTTTATCAGGATGTTATACAGGTTGTATCACGTGAAGTGTCGAAGATAGGAGGGGCTTAGCCGCGGTCAAGTCGCGCCCCTCTAAGCCTGGAGCACCAACTTTTCAGTGTACAGTGTTCGCCTCACCTACAGGAGCCACGATCGCTCACACATGCCTGTGATTGGCCAGTGCTGCTCTGAGTGACTGTACACCGGTCACGATCTCCGTAGGTGAGGCGATACGAAAAGTCCTGTGCGCCGGGCATCAGCCAATCAACAACTGACGACATTCCGTAGGCCAATATTCTCTCGCGAGAATAGAGGATACAATTCTTGGTGTGGGGAAAAATTGTCAACAACGACTAAATCAGGTTGACAAGTATGTACTTATTTTGACTCTCACGGAAATGGTTCGAATCGGAAGTCGTTGTGGCCGTAGTCCTCCTACATCAAGAAATTGTATCCTCTGTTCTCATTAGAACATTGGTCTACGACATTTATCTGGTTGTTGATTGAGTAAAGGGGCGCACGCGGCTCCGCATCGAGTGAGACCCTTCTATTCTCGCCACTCGAGGTGATACACCCTGTATGAAACCGCTTAAAACAGAATCGTCCTAATCAAATTCCATCCAAATTCCATCCGTACTTTAGTTATGCTACGCAGCCTGAGCTGCAACAAGCGTATCCCTTTATACATTGGCAAAAAAAAAAAAAAAGAATTCTGACGCTATCAGCCACTGATCAGAAGCGCCTCCACTTTGATGAATCGAATTCAGAATCTAAACGAATCGAACGCTCCTAAGAAACAAAAAACCAACATCTAGAATTATCCCACTGACTGAGTGTAGTGATACTCCCGCGCTGAAACCGAAAAACCAATCCTGTAATCATTGAGAGAAACAATAAGACAACAGATAAATATGGAGAAGGAGAAGGAGAGGAGGACGAACGTCAAGGATGTGAGAATAAGGCAGTAGGAGCAGTAGACGGAGCCGCACCGTGAGCCAGAGGTTAGAGCGAAAGAGAAGGGTAGAGCAAGTTGAAATTCGAAAAAGATAGAGTATACCTATACTCGCGATCGAGAGACGGAGGACGGGGATAGAGACGAAGAGAGGGATTCAGCTGTCCGACAACTCCGCTTAGATTCGGGACGAGCGCGACGCGCCGGCCGCCGGGCCAGGTCGGCTCGGCCCCGCAGCCCCATCATCATCGTCACATTCAACTATCGAGTGTACGTACGGCTAGCATATCAGGATTCACAAACACCGACCGGCGAACCGTGAATTTAGAATCGTAAATTGAATGAAATCGTTTAGGTATAACTAGTATGTTGAATTATAGGTAAAGCACATTACAGACATGTGTATAAACATTAGACTGAGCCAACTTGACAAGCATATATGAATAATACTCATAACACAAAAGAGTTTCGTTTTTATCAGAACTTAAAACAACAGCACAGAAAAAAAAGGTGGAATAAGTTTGGCGGGAAGATGGATTTTCGAGCATCGGTATATTACCGAATGTTCGAATAAAAATACTTTCGTGTATAATTACATAATTGATAATCTGTTAGGATTGCCGAATTAGGTACAAGCAAGTATGTACCGTGGGGCACCCAGAGAATATTGTTTTGTTGTGTTATGGTTCTACATGCCCAAACCTCTCTTAGCCTCACTCGCTCGCATTCTTCGGGTCTGATGAATGCCACCGCGCGGCATCGACGACGCTCTATACACCGGCAACCTACTACATATCCGCAAATATTTACAAACATCTGTGGTATGTACGTATACGTAGCGTAGTAGGTGAGGGTCAAATTTCCGAAAGCCAAAGAATCGCCGGGCCGAGATTCCGAAAGCCAATGTATTACCGAAAATGCAAATTGTAGAAATGCTATCAAGTGGAACCAAAAAATTCAGAACGCAAAACATAGAAATGAATATATGGTGAAAATTATTCCGCGGAATGGGTAAGCTACGAGTGGTGTAATATCCGATTGGTCAGAAGATCGAATGCTTGAAAAGTCGTGTGTTCACAATACAGAATCGTGCTTATTGCGAAAGTTAACGAATCCGAATTCATTGAATCAAAAGATCAAAAACTCGAGAGGTTAGAATTCCGAGACCCACTGGAATAGAAGGGCCAAGAAAGCGAAAACTCGGAAGACATTAGAAAACCATTTATTAAATAGTACTGAAAAAGTAAGCGATTACTCGTGATTTTTTCGGACTTTTGGTCTTCCGGAAATCTGGTCTTCCGAGATTTTGCTTATCGAAGTTGTACCGTTTCTGAATCTTTTATTTTCGATCTTCTTCTCTGTGGGTCATCGGCTGATAGAAACGTTAGCCGCCCCGAATTTTCAATTTCATAAATATGAATTTTCTTTGTATCAAGTATCTAAATATTTAGTATTTTTCAAAATAGTATCTCTGAAATTCGGGATTTCGGCCCGTCTACTTGTTGTTCTTTCGGAATTTCGACCTCCGCCCATCGTAGTAACTAAACTAGTCCGTCGATTCGAAGAGAAGTGAGAGGCCATCGCATTTATTTGGCAATTGTGATCAATGGTCAAGATTCGTTATTGTTCATGATATACCTGTAATAATATTGTGTTTTAGAGCAGAATGAATCTAAGAACACACTTATAACTGTACGTGTACGTAGTGTTTTTTCTAGTCGACTTTACCTTCCCGTCTTGTGCGTTATGGTCTTATCCAAATCCAGGATGAAATATTGAGAAGACTAAAGTTATGTATATCGGATGCGGATGCACACTTGAAATTGTTATTTCACTGACTATCACTGTATGTTATTAGAATTCACCACTCACAATTTGATATGTAGTATCACGAGAACCTGTTTTTATTCAACTTTGTGTATGTAAATGTTTTGTTTTTACTATCTCACGCCACGGTGCGGACAGAGTTATAGAAAAATATATAATTTAAAGTTCAAAATTTTAAATAACAGAATAAGAAATGATCGTAATCGTCCGTTGCGCGGAACACGCGCAGTTTGAAGTTTAGTTTTTCGTGACTGGTTATCGCTTGTTACTCGTTAGTTTTTCTCACGGGTACGGTTCGATCGACTTGCCTCTCGTTCGGTTAACTAGTTATCTTACTACCTCCGGCTCAGGTCAGACTGATGGTAGTCTTCCATTCTGAACCATTCTCAACCCTCCCACTCCTTACTTCCCTACTTCGCCGATGTGTTCCGCGCTATGTTCGTAATCTATCCCCACTACTATACAAACCTACTTACCTTAACTTTCCCTCGTATAATTCAATGCGCTCAGGGAGGATCCCCATGTGGGCACCACGGTGTAAGACCGTGGTGGGCACGCAACGGGAAAACTGAACGGGAACCAGACGAATTCTAGTGACTTTCGAGATGTGTTCATGCATGTATACACCAAAATACACAGGCTGTTCTGTTCCGTTTTTCCGCTCCGTGCCCATATGGGGTGAACGTGGCCTTTATACCGAGCCGATTTGATGCAAACCAAGTACCGAAACGACCAATCATGTGCCAGGCTCCGACGGAAATGTCCTAGACCATCTCCGTTGATTGGTTGCTTCGGCACTTGGTTCGCATCAAATCGGCTCGGTGTAAACATGGTCTATAATAGCGTTTCACCGGGATTCTGTACATAAAATTCGTTAGCTAAAGATATCGTTATTCGACATGCAGCCAATTGCAGAGACGATCTACCGGAAAGGCGCAGTGCCCATAGGATATCGCTCGCTAACGATATCGTTAGCTAACGAATTTCATGTACAGAATACAGGTTCGGGAAGTTAGCACCCCATGTCAAAATAATGAGTCGATACTTAGTTAAAACGTTTGCGCGTAGCTTAATTAAGAAGAAAATCGGCATCAAACGTTTGCGCGTTGTCTCAATTCCGAGAAAATGGAAAATAATGATAAAATAAATAAATATGATATTACGCGAAAAACTTAGAATATTTATCAAATATCGCGACGTCGGTCGTTTGCGCGTCGTTTGCACGACCAGCACCCGCCAAAATGAATTGATATTAACAAAAAAATAGGATATAAATAATAGTTTTTATAAATCCACAGCAGTTGGCATCGGGTTTCGTTACTGCGCATGCGCCACTGACGCGTTGTGTTCTGGATTTCATGCTAGTTCCGGCATTCGAAATTCCGAGAACACGTAGTAAAGATTACTGACAATGAGTAACCCCACTTTGCACATTATCGCATGAATGGCACGGAATATTGCAAAATGAAAACGCTGATAATAATACTGCGGCTGGTTGGACAAATCATGCCCGTTCCGCAAGGAACCTTTCACAAAAATTCCTGCACATCGCAGCGGGTTGACATTATTTTTCCGTTTACAGACTACCATAATCTGAAAACTTGTGAAATGATTTTTTGTTTTAACTATTCTTAACCACTTGGGGAATGACCCTACTGATTGTGAAGTAAATATTGTAATCTTTCAAAATTATTTCAGGATTTCATGTTGACTATCTATTTGAAACAAGAAAATATCAACCTCAAGATTGAAGATTGAATCAGGAATGCTGGAATCATTCTGCGTCCCATGTAGAACATCAAGAATTTCAAAATAATCTTTGGGTGTTGAATATTATTGAAGGGCATTCAGGTTTGAGGCTGATATTTACAACACTAATTGTAAAATGAAGATGTTTATGTATCGGTTTTAAGATTGAGCCTTTGTTTCCTGAAAAGCAGCCAAAATCCGATTTGATGATGAAAATTCCTAACGAAAACTGGGAGAATATCGATTTTTGGCTGCTGTTAATGAATCACAGACCCAATCTTGAATCCGGCAGTTGAAAATTTTTATCTTAGTGTTCTAAGCATCATTCTAAAACATGGATGTCCTGGAATGGTATTCGTTTAGCAAGGATCATTTGAAAATTTTTAATTCTCTACATTTAACACTGAATAATTCCTGTATTTCTGATTCAATTTTCAATCTGGGGATCTGATTATCCTTGTTTCGAAGAAGACTAACGTCGAATTAAAAAATAATTGGAATAAAGTTGTAAAATTTCCAATCTCAGTAATGTCTTCTCTTGAAAAAAAGAGAGTCGCTTTTAGTCAAAAGTTCTTCAAAAGTCTCCCCTTGACATCGGTAATGCATTTCAGTCATCAAAATTCAGTTTACTAAACTTAAACTATTGGCATCATATCTACTTCATCTCTGCTAATTTATTTATGGTAGTTAAGAAATAATTTGTTATTGCTCCACCAGATTCCACACAGAATGAATTGATACAATTATTCTTCGCTGTAATGGGACCGCAGGATATCAATATTGGCGTTTCTCATCAATCTCTTGGGACAGTGCATAGTACTACTTATTATTGAATTCTTACATCAAAATGTACTGTATCCTATTATTTTTTCGTTCGACTGAATAACCTTGAAATGCGCATATTTAACTTGTTTCAAGCTACCTGATGTAATTTCATCCAGTCTTCATTAAACAATACAACCTGTTGTTTCGCTTGCATTATTTTTCACTTTAAACCGATCAGCATTATTTGAGTATGTGTCAACGGGCGCATTTTTCGATGTGCATGATTTTTATTAGCCAGAATCAGCTCCGACTCCAAAGGAAAAGACACAACCTTTCGCAGATAGAGATAATTAGCACAGTTCACAACTTGCAAGTTGTGCATTGTTTTATTTTTAATAAACATTTCAAGTTGATTATTTGATCAACGCTAATTTCAACTAACTCCAGCTCATGCGTCGCACGTCCGTTACAAAGCATCGAACATAACCTCTCGTGAACTGACACCTATCAGCCGGTTCTAGGGAGTTTTCGTACGTTGGTGCGCGTCAACCGGCATTATGTCAGCCAATCAGGAAATAGCAAATCGAAATTCGCGCGCTTCGACCATTCTGTTTCAAGAAACTCCGTCGGATACCTCACTGACTTGAAGATAAGTGCATGTGTAGACCAGGCATATGTATTATAGTTTATACATCAAGGCAAGCAACCGGCAACGTGAAACCGATGAGTGTGTGTAGATACCCTTCCGCACTCAACGGTGTAGATGACTCTCCTACTCCATGCATATAAGCTCTTTGACAGAACCCCGTTGCTGGATCGTGCTCTGTGTAGAGTGTGACCTGTAGACCAGTGTAGACTGGTGTAGACCACGGTCGTATGGTGTAGTCCGTTGTTAATATAGTTCGGCGTTCATGCACCGAAACTCTTTGAACAAAAATGAATCTGGAACTACTAGGTAAGAATCTCACTGGCATAACGACTGAACAGACTGTTCTAATAATTTCTTAAATGTTTCAGAATCTTTCGGGCAGAATTATCCCGAGGTAATAGAGTCCAGCGGAAAAATTTCATTGGCATAACCTGAAAACAATTTCATTGCTAAACCCCGAAGTAGTAATAATCTTATTATTTCCGTAGGAATTCGATGGCACTTTAGACTGCATATCTCTTGCTGTAACTTGCGCATTCAACAAAAGAGGAACTTTACTTGCGGTGGGATGTAATGACGGAAGAATTGTTATTTGGGATTTTTTAACACGTGGTATAGCAAAGATAATCAGTGCGCATGTACATCCAGTCTGCTCTATAAGGCAAGATTGAAATCTACGTGTTAATTTTACTTCAGAAATTCTCTACCTGGTCTATTTTACCCATTGTCAACATTGTTCTTGGTAATGTTGACGTTACTGCTGATTTTCAGTTGGTCGAGGAATGGACATAAGCTTCTCAGCGCCTCAACAGATAATAATGTTTGCATTTGGGATGTTCTTTCGGGAGAGTGCGACCAGAAATACAGATTTCCATCGCCTATATTAAAGGTTCAATTCCACCCAAGAAATGCAAACAAGTTTTTGGTTTGTCCGATGAGACACGCTGCTGTTATGGTCGAAATTGAAGGCACTCATAGAGTTATACCTCTCGATGAAGATGTACGTCATCTTTTATTTATAATATATGCATGTACATACACCAAACGCAACTGATTCTGTCGCTCCTGAAATAGGCAGCTCAAATTACATATGATTTTGAATTTTTTCAAGTTGGTGATTTATACCCGGATTCATAGTTATGACGTTAGTAGCATTACTAGGGCCTACTTAATAGTAGGATGAAATTGGGGCTACTAATAATTATAAAATATCCATATTCATAGTCAATGATGATCAGATGCTAGTCATCTACTAAGGTCTTCTACCTAGTCACTCACTAAATTTGAGTGATGTCTTGGTCTTTCGCTTTTAGATATGACAACGTTGGAATTGCGTGATTTATTGATATTTATCGATACATATTTTTACTACCGCAATCTCCGGCTGATGCTGTCAAATTCTCATCGAATTTAAATTGTAACCACAAAAGGTTAATGTGTGTAAATTACTTATTAAATATGCCGAAAGTTGAAAGGAAAAAAGCAGCAAATTGGAGCCAAGATGAAAAAACTGCGCTTCTGGATTCATTGAAAGAAAGGATAGATGTAATTGAAAATAAATTGTGCGATGGTAAATTTATTAAGCTGAGGAGAGCTAATGCATAAAACCAAATTCACCATCACTTCATAGCACAATATGGGCAGAAAGATCCAAATCGCCTGAAGAAGTAATCGAGAAGAATGAAGATGAGTTCAAAAACCAACATATCAAGAGTAAAAAACAATAAATATTGCGTGATAACATCAACATAATTTTTCAAATTTCATCATAGATCACGGTGACACCACACCAATACCAGCTTTCTGCTTAGATTCAAGGCCTATAACCAATTCTTACAGGATACAGATTGTACAACTCTTACTGGTGGTGGTCCTTCCGCACAGAAAAAGCTGGTCCATCTGAAATGGATCGGTCATTAAAGGCCTTCTACCTAACGTATTCGTCCAAGACGACAACGAATTTGACGTCGATGGACAGATTTTGAGAATCTAAGATTTATTCGAACAAAGTAATCGATGGATGCTGAACACTCGATATGATATATTCATCATCCTCATAGGAAGAAGCAAATACCAATATCCTTGATGTAGAAAATGGTAATATCATTTTCACTGTCAAGGATGAGTCGGATACAAGAAAAGATGTACGTGTTCTCAAAGAAATTATTGTTGAAGCTGAGGTTATGCTTGCTGAAAAACGTTGTAAATAACGTACAAAAGCCATCAGGTTCACATGTGGATTCTTTCGGAAAGAATGAAAATCTCGAGAGAACACGAAATAACCAGAATAAGATCGAAGAAAGAAGCTTTGTCTAAAATTTAGACGATCGTTCTACTGGCGCCGGATGTAATATCTGTTGATAAAATCAGCAGGAAAACGCACTTCTGGCACGACATTGCACACTGGAATTTCATCAAATTCATCATCTTTATAGCTTAGGTCGGCAGAATCTTCATTTACCCAAAATTCTGTACGTAGATTATGCAGTACTGCCACAGTGAGTATCATCACTTTTGAATTGCGTAAAGATGCCGTTAGCCCACGATGTAAAAAACGAAACATAAATTTCCAGAAACCATACGTGCTCTGGTACGAGCATAGTTGTATGCTTCTTCTGCGCTATTATTGGGATTAAGCACCGGAGTAAGGAGATAAGGCATCACAGGATATCCACTGTCTCCTAATAGGAGCCCAGTGAATTCTCTGTTTTCAAGCTCCTCGTGTAATTGGCATTCCCTGAAAATTCTTGAATCATGTGCACTTCCCCTCCATCGAGCTACTATATTTGTGATACGCACAATCCAGGACCTCCTAGATTCGGAATTCTTATGTGTGTACCATCCACGTATCTTATTACTTGCGGAAAGCCGCTAATTCGATGAAATGCCATCATCTCTCGCCTCTGGTCTTAAATTGTCCTGGCAAACTTTGTAATCTCTCTTCGTCTTTCTCGTTAATGAAACAGTGACTCTTCGTAATATCCTACATACCGTTGATTGACTTGGCCCATGCAAGTCCCTATCCTCGATTTGGTAGAATCCTTTACCATAAATTCATAGAGCCGTTAGAACTTGCAATTCCGGTCGGATTGGTTGATCTCGATTATTGATCAGGTATCCCAAACCAGCTTCGAATTAATTAATAATATTCTCAATCC
Source organism: Phymatocera aterrima (assembly GCA_963170745.1). Lineage (NCBI taxonomy): Eukaryota > Metazoa > Arthropoda > Insecta > Hymenoptera > Tenthredinidae > Phymatocera > Phymatocera aterrima. The sequence continues at coordinate 729,292 of OY720660.1, forward strand.
CAGCCATCGAAAATCTGCACCTCTCTTTGAATTCCCAATCACGAAATCTTTCAAATGGGTCTAGACTACCACTATATATTTTTACGTCTCTTTCATACAATTCCCTCACTCTTCTCACTGCATCAGTCTCACCAATTTGACTATGAATACGGGTGTTAGTACTCATCCTATTTGGTTGTTATTCATTTCATTATTTCTTCCTGTGTATGGAGCCATATTTCTTCCATTTCTCTGTCATTAGCAATTTGAAATAATTTAAAAGCAGATGTGAGATCAGTTGCCTATTTTGGAGGGCGCCAGAATCCGTTGCGTTGGGTGTACATGCATATCATTGTTATATTTTTTTTGTACTGGTATACCTATGTTGGGGGGATTTAAATAAGATCGATAGTGTTACATGCTTCCATCACGTAAAAAGTTAGTTTTGAGATTGTTGCACACTGAGAACTCTGTAGCTTAAGTTCCGAAGGCGGCTCATGTAAGGGTTCCCTCGCGCATTGAAATAACATGAAGAACCGATTTCTTGTCACTCATAATCATCCTACCCTGTGGGAACGACTGCTACAGAATTCTGCAGAGTATGATTTTGCAAAAAATTAACTTCACTACAAAAATGGCTCGTAGAACCTAAAAGGTTAGTTCAGTAGCCTACAAGTCATGAACATTTGAGGTCTGTTTCATGTGAAACTCGATGTTCAAATTTTTATATACGATGAAAATCGACTCTAGACATTTAACTAACGTAATGATTTTGTAGAAACTATGATTCTCTAGAAAGTTGTAAAATGCGTTTTTCAAAATATTTTTAATATTAATTTGTAGACGAATTTTATAGATATTAATTTTTATATAAAGCAGACTCCAGACCTTCATAGCTTTCGATCCACTGAACTTACAGTTTCCGTTCTGTGGACCATGTCCAGAGGATCAGTTATCTTTTACGGTTTGTGGGTGCATTGCTTCCACGGACTAACTGGACAGAGTATGAAGCGCAATTCTATGGCACGGGTGATGATGTTAACAGCGGTGCGGGGATCGATCGAATCGACCAATGAGCATTCAGAATTCACCATCTTACGAGATAGCTCCAAACCTGCCAAAAATAAATTGAGTTAGGGCCTAGCATGGCCATAGGAAATGACGCTTATACCCGGCCCAGTCAGTTCATGATTACCTCTGATTGATTGAACGATTGATGAACTCAACTCAGCAGTCTATAGTTTATGCAAATAAACCTTCTTTATAAATTCAGAATCTTTATACCTGTGGCTATGAGCTGAAATACGAACTAGATACAAATTTCTACCTTATATCGTAGCTTGACTTGACAAACATAACAAACACCGAAAATTTTACAGAGTGATTTGAATATAGTAGCGTCTTTCAATAGACGCGGAGATTACGTCTTCACGGGAAATGCGCGAGGGCGGATATTGGTATTAAACGCAGATACACTGGTTGTGAAAGCCTCTTACAAGATATCGCAAGGCACGGCGAGTAACACTGCTGTAAAAAGTATTGAGTTTGCACGGCGAGGAGCATGCTATTTAGTCAACACATCAGACAGAGTAATAAGAGTTTACGATAGCACTGAAGTTCTGGCTTGTGGAAAGGATGGGGAGCCTGAACCCATCCAAAAACTACAAGATTTAGTGAATAAAACTATGTGGAAAAAATGCTGCTTCTCTGGAGATGGAGAATACGTTTGCGCTGGATCAGCCAGACAACACGCTCTTTATGTTTGGGAAAAAAGCATAGGAAATTTAGTAAAAATTTTACATGGGACGAAGGGAGAGCTCCTCCTCGATGTTGTGGTAAATATAAACTCAAATTCCCTGTCGAAAAATTTAAGATGTGTAATAAACAAAAAGAAATAAGATTTTCGTTTGTTCTTTGTTGCTCGTGGCCAGTGGCATCCAGTGAGGCCGATAATCGCGTCGATTTCTTCTGGCGTAGTTTCAATCTGGGCTCAAAACCAGGTTGAAAACTGGTCCGCGTTTGCTCCAGACTTTAAAGAGTTGGATGAAAATGTGGAATATGAAGAAAGAGAGAGCGAATTTGATCTTAGCGATGAAGACAAGTCCGTGGTTCAAGGAGAAGAGGCGCAAGACGAGGAAATCGAAGTTGATGTTGCAGCCATCGATAGGGTTGCTGCATTTTGTAGCTCCGATGAAGAGACTGAAAATATTGGGTCGTTGCAGTTCTTACCAATTTCACCAGATGTCGAAGAGTCCGAAGATACTCAGTCCGCTCCTCAGGAACCGCCGGTCAAAAAACACCGATCCCATGACATCAATCTTCAGGGTGCACCGACTGATGGTTCGTTTATAGATAGATTTTTTAAGCATTGTTGAATGATTACTTATCTCACAGATATAACTCTATTCCACTCTTGCTACTCTTTGCAGAAACTCATCCGTTGCTGAACAAAGGAAAGGATAAGCCGGCGGCAAAAAAAGGGAGACCACGGCTTGAACATCGGAAAGGAAAGTAGAGGAATGCGAGAATTCTATTCCAAAAGCGTTGCTGTCAGATGTGATATCAATGTATTTCACAGTTTTTCTTCGACATGTATGAAACAGAATGATTCTAATCGTGTGTTCAACCTCAAGAAGAACTTGAAGTCTGTCTGCTCCTCAATCACAATTAGGATTAAAATAAAATTTTGTCATTAATAAAATAGGGATATTATTTATTCGGAGTCAATTAACAACAAGTTTTCATGGATATAAACATTGGTGTGTAAAAAGAACCGTGATCTAATGATTCATAATATTGCATTTTATGCTTTTCAGCATCAGTCTGAATCATCGTTTGTAGTAAAGTCGTACTTTTTCCACATTTTGGCAAACTCCATTACCTTCGTTCTCTGTTGATCAAAATTTTCACGTTTCGGTTTCCGCCATGAGTTTTGATCCAAGTCTAACATACCGCCGATGATTTCCTAATAAGCATACACATAAATACATTATAAAGAGCGGAAAATTCGTGAATCGTATTCATTGTTTGAGTGAATATTCGGTAACTTTGTATCACCTGTGCAAAATTTTTTGGGAACATTTCCTCATCTTCGATAACGTGCGCATATCCACCCTGCATTCCAAAATCAACTGTAAAATACGGCAAACCCTTAGGTACAGATCTTCGAACGTTTTTTGTGCTCAGATCAATTACTTTCTTGTTTATTGACCATTCAGTTTCACATTCCAGTAACGCTTTCTGTGGTAGTATTAAAAACAAAACGATAAAACAATGAATGTTGCATGTTATGGCAGAGGTGAGAAGAGAATCTAAAAATTGTATGTAGTATGTATATACGTGCCTTGAAGTATATTGGCGCTAGATCCCCAATCTCTTTTGGCATCGGTACACATTCTAACTGCATATGGGGAAATTTACGATGTTTCATAGACGTTTCGAAAAATATAACATCCTCTTCTTGGTCCAAGAACATTTTTGTCAAGGCTTTTCTGAAAGTCTGAACAGAACAAATAAGACATTGGAAACTATTACGGGCTCCCGTACTACTAACTCATCACATTCCATACTCCTCAACTTTCAGCATCAATTGACAGTTCACTTTTACGACTTCAGCCGAGGATTCGAACACATAGCCGTATTCATAGTCACATTAGTAGCTTATTCGTTTCTTTTTAGTCAGCTACTAAGCATGACTAGTGATGCACAGTATTCATAGTCACTGATTATGATAGTCACTAATAGTAATTACTAGCATTGGTAGATGACTATGTCAGGAAATTTAAACAAGGCTATCACTTTGTTTACTGGTTACTCAGCAGTTAATACTATCGTGACTTCAATTGAAATTGTTGGTTGTATTACCGTTTCAGATGAATAAATTATAATTAATGCGTCAAATAATGGACGCAGTGATAGATCTCGTCAATATAAATGAAATGAGAAATGTGAGAGGTGTTAGGAACGTTAGAGCTAGAGCTCTAAAAATTTATTCTGCGAGAATTCATCCGTTCGTCAAATTCCGTGATTGGGAATTCAAGAAAAGGTACCGGTTCTCAAAGGTTTTTGGTTGAGAATATTATAAATCTAATTGGGGCTGATTTGGGATATCCCATCAACAACAGGGGTCTACTGGTTCGACATGAGCTACAAGTTCTCACAGCCCTCTGGATTTATAATAAGCAGTTAAATATATTATATATTATTAAATTATTATTACATAATGAAGCAATGACCAAAAAATAAACGATGTAATCACAGTAACCGGGTATAACAATTCAGATGTTTGTCAGAATTGCGACACTGCTAGGTTTCGCAGAGCGTCACTAAGATATCGTAGGTGACTTAGTCGCCAGTAGTAGGCGACTATTTCTCAATAACCGACTACTATGTACAAATATGACTATATACAAATTTTAAGTAATCCATAGTAACCGTTACTTGAGTTTACTATCTAGTAGAACCTAGTAGGCCTAACTAACGTTTTAACTATAAATACGGCTGTTTTTATTTACTTATATCTAAGTTACTTCCGATCTGTATATAACACTTGGTAGAAGCAGATATGACAAAAGAATGCACATACCTTATCCCTGGCACTGTCGGGTAACATTTGAAAAGATTCCATTTTAAACATATATTGAAAATGGAAATGACATTTTCCATTTTCCATTCTCCATTCTAAATGCTCTTTTGCAAACCATTTTCCATTTTAAATTCATTTTCAAAGCTTTGCCGATTCACCATTTTGAATAAATTAAAGATAGCATTTTACGTAATAATTCCATTTTGAATAGATGTTCACAAGCAAAAATGGCATTTTCCATTTTCCATCTTGAATGCTTTTACAAGACCATTTCCTATTTTTCATTTTGGATACATTTCTTGGTGCATTTTCCATTTACCATTTTAAATAGATTCGATAAGGCATTTTACCCAGCAGTGATCTCTAGTACAAATTTTTCTTCAAAAATTCTCCGACTTTGCCGGATTTCGGTAAAATTCAGATGAAGTAGTTTGAAAAAATTCAATTTCTCACATAAATGTGCAATATTTCACCGCCAAACTACGTTTTTGCCATGTGCAATAAATTTCCTCCAAAAAACAGAAACGCCCGATGATCGACACTAGATTTAGAATACTTAGGAAAAATCTACAGACTACACAAATGTTTGAAAGAGTTTCTCATTTTCTTTTATGCATAATTCTAATGAATTCCAAATTGGTAAGCATTGTAATTCGAATAGTGATTTTTTTGACTAATTGTCATGCTATGGAAGACTGACAGCATTTGACAATTGGTAACAATGCATTCAACAATGAGCAACAATAGAAATTTCATGCTGCTTTAACAGCACCTTAATCGAGATCGGATAAAAGCCGAATTTATCGGTAAAATAGGTCGAATTTTGTATGGACTTGCTTCCCAGAACATCAAAAAACAATATTAAATGAAAGACCTGTGCGTCTTATTACGCAAAACTGATATCCTAGATTGAATAATTTCATTACCTGTAGTTCCTCCCAAATATCTTCATCCATATGTGTCTGACACATGACATGGTGAATTGGTGCTAAGATGCAATGTCCAGTAGCAAGGGATCCATGGGACGGTAGACTCATGTAAACCTTGGAACCCATCGCCACGATCATGTGTTTGAGCATCTGTTTAGAATCTATGCACCATTTGCAGTTGTCAAGACTCTTGGACATGTTTTCGTACTGTTTAATCGCCTGGGAGCGATCACGTTCGTCTTGCTTGCCATCTCTTTCCTTAAAACGCACTTTATCCTCAAACATTTCATCCATGTCCATATTCTGAAATAGTTATTTATCAGTTCTCTGAAAGTTGTTAACTGATTAGCGATCTTTATCGTTTATGTTATCAAAATTTTACCTTTGAAGCGATCTTTGTGAACATTGCATCATCTTCGATTGTAGAGCGGCCTTTTTCTTGCTGAAACTGACGAAAATCCGTGATTGATGTGAATGTGTGATGATAAATAGATTATGCAAGCGAAATAGTTGTGGTCTCACCATTTCTTCGATAGAATATTTGTCATCATCAGCAAAGTATCTAACTCTCTGTCCCCCCTCGTGTGTGTTGATCTTCTTTTTTTTGTTTCGACCACCTTTGGGCTCTTCATGCTCGCTTCTGAACTCTACAGGCCTCGTCATACCTGGCATGGAATGAAAGCGACATTATTTATCTTGAGCCGCTGCTGGATTCCTCTGAATTCATGCATGAAAGGCATTAAAACTTACCTCTTGCGTCGGTTTTAGTCAATATTACAGCTTCTTCCTCTTTGCGATTGCCAACCGGTTTTGCAGGAGCGTTTTTACGAGCTTCTCTAGCTTTCTCTAGTTTTGCTTTGAGCTCGCTCGCCAAGACCTGAAATTCCATTTACCCTGAGAGTTGAAGGTGCTTCACATTTTAAAAGAAGAGAAATGAGTTGAAAACTAACATCATTGCCCATTATTTCACACTTGACAATTTTCGCCCCCAACTGATTCATCTCTGCTTCGGTCATGACGCAATTTGCTTCCTCTGTCTCATTATTTGGTTCTGGATCATCAGCACTGTCTTCACTTCCGGAAGTCCGTTTGCTCGCCGATTTTTTAACTATTCTGTCAGTTTCTTTCTTCAGGGCTTGGGGTTTTTTCCAACTTTTCGAGCTGGAATATGTTGAGGATTTACTCGTGCTTGCAACATTCAAATCATCAGAATCTTGGTCAGGTTTTTTGAAACTTAATTTATGCTGTGTACTAAAGTTACGCTCATCCCAGTGGAGATTTTCCTCTTGGCGTCTGGATCTGCGGCTGATATCTCCTACTCTGTTTAGATCCCTCTCACTTTGTGGACTTTCGTCTCTAGCCTCTGGTTGTCGTTGTTCTCCGCTTTTAAACTTTGATCTGTGTCCCTCGTTATCAGAACGCTGAGATCTTTCTCTCCAGTCTTGTCTTTCTTTGCTATGTCTACGGTTTCTACCTCTTTGGTCATATCTAATGTTGGAAGGTTGTTGAACAGATCTTGTGCCTCCATCTTGAAAATTTTTTCTTCTTGATCCGGAGAAATGGCTGGATCTATTTTGAGCATCCGCTATCATGGATTCTAGCCTCTCCAATGACTGTAGAGATAGAAATAAAATTGTAAGTAATAGTTAAATCTGACAAGGACGCTTATCAATATTTCGAAGAATTACCACCAACTATCTGTACCATTGATTGTGTCAATAATTTACATGATAGAATGTATTGTATATGTATTAACATTTTTCTTTTGGAATTTTTCATCATGCTTGCTTCGAAATTCAGCTTGAGATAGTGGAATTCAAAATCGAAGATCTAATATGACAGAGGGGCAAATCTGCCAAACAAAAATGATTGAATGATTGATGAATGAGATCATACCCCCCATCTTTCAGCGGCAACTTCTTCTAAGCTTTTCCCTTCTTCTGTAGCCTGCTCGCGTGCTCTCTGCAAGCCTTTGATCAACCACTCGGAGTTCATCAGACCTGTACCATTGCTACCACTAGCCTTCTGGGTTTCAGGTAATCCAGTGCCACCATTTTTCCAGTATGGATTGAGCTCCCGCTCGCTTTTGCCAAGCTGATCTATACTCCTCTTCTCTTTTTCCTGTTCCTTCTGTTTCGTTTTGAGTCTCCTCTCTTCATCTCGACTCACGCAAGGGAACAGCCCAGGTAGATTCATCCATTCGTCTCTCGTCACCGGTGCTATTTGAGAATTGGAATCAATGGCTTTTCCTTTCTCAGGCTCCGCCTTCTCTACCCATTCTTCTCCTGGTTCCTCGTCATCTTCTCCGCTTGTTCCAGAACTCTTAAGAGATATCAAGTTAGTGTAGCGTAGGAATAATAATTGGGAATTGAAATCTCAACAATCTATCATTACGATTTTACCGAGGATGTGACCACTTGGAGAAATCGTGTACACCAGACTTTGAGACCTCAATGGCTCTGAGAGATTCCACAGATTTCATCTAAACTTCAAAAATTTTATACCACTAGACTTGGAAACATTTTACGAGATCTTAAGATTTATGGGGACTTCACGGGACCCCGAAGAATTCCATGGATTTTACCGGATTTCAAAGACTTTCCAAGATTCCACAAGGTTTCATGGAATATCAGACTCGCACTCTATACATCTTACATTACATTTGACTTCGAAGACTCCATGAGGTTAGGCGGGATTTCATACAAATGCGCTAGACATTATAAAAATTCGTGCAATTCCACAGGATTTTATCGATTTTATAAAATTTCAGGAGCATTGACGGAATTTCATGAAAATTACGTAGGATTCCACAGATTGCAAGATTTCATAGAGTTTCAGGAGATTCAATGGAATTCTTTAAGAATTCAGAGAACGAAATAAAACTTGATGAAATTTCATAAAACTTCATGGGACTTCATGGGATTTCACAGATTTCATGAAATTTCATGGGCTTTCGTACACCAGATCCACCACTCCGATTTCACGTTTCTATAGCCGGTTTTCTCAGTGCACATTAGGTGCTATTAGAGTCTCATAGCTTTCAGTGATGGGTGACAATGGATTCAACAATATGCAGCAGAGAGAATTTCATGTGCTTCAAAGTTGGGATTATGACGAACTCAATGCGCCGAAACAGGACAAAATGTAAACATACATGCCAATAAAAAAAACAAAAAGATGACCAACATTGAATTTCCGATTATGTTCGCTCTGTTCCGTTAGGTTCACCGTAATCCCAGCTCAATAGCTCCCCTGGATTGGAGAGAATAGAACCGTAAATAAGTAATGTTTTAATTATTTGGTAGAACCATTTTTTTACCGAGGTGGACGTAGACTGCAGTTTCTTCTTCTTCTTCTTGGACTTTGTCACCTTACTCTCCTTCGTCTTCTTCTTTCGTTTTCTCGATGACTTCTTATCCCCATTTATTTTTGATTTCACAGAAGGAAGCATCCACTCGTGGTCTCCTCTAAGTTTTGCTGCTTCAGCTCGTGATTGCTTTCTGTGGTATTCAGCTTCTGCCTGAAATGACGAAATATTTTCAGGAAACTTTCTCATTTCGGTCTTCCGTTTTTGAGATCTGGAAATAACAATCGCACTATTGACAGCCAATATCATACGAATGTTTACCTTTTCTAAAATCTTTTCACGCGATTCTCTCAGTGCGTTTCTCGCCGCATCTTTTTCTCTACCACTCTCAAATTGTATCCAAGACATTATTGGAGAATTTTCGGGTTACTTGTGAACTTCTGGAGCGATTATTATTCATGTCCCGTTTGGGTTTCCCTACACCACGGACTTATATGTTGTATTTTCCACAGATAAGGAAAGAGATTGCTCACGCCAAAGATATAGTCCAAACATGCCAACATAGAAATCCGGCCACGGACTTAATGGACGGAGCGCAAGCAACTCATCTCTGGCGCAAGCTGGAGTTGTCGGCGAGCGGTATGAATAAATCATGGGGGGAGTACGTAAGGTAACGCGTCGGCCATATTGACTGGCGCCATTTACGCGCCACGTTCAAACCAGTGGCCCTTATATTAATTACTATCGACGCAAGAATAATAATGTATATCCGTTGGAGTATGAATTTATCGTACATCCTAACCTCTAAACCTCTAAAATTATAATAACGATGTCTCGCAATAGATTACTACACTTACTGAGCACGTGGTTGAATTCACATCAGATGTAATTACCTTGCCGTAGAATATTCGGAAAACTATAAAAATCACTGAAAACACTACACACAAACTTAATGTTGCATCAGGCACTACGTAAGCAAATATGTATACACGGTGGTATATCTATATTGATAGCGCCTGTCGAAATGGCCGACCATTTGATTCCCCTTCCGTCTTTTGCTTCACCCACGCAAGGAAAGCCGTCCCACGGACTTATGGCCCCACGGACTTAGGCCCAGTTCCACAATCTGAGTTTAACCGAGGTTTAATACCTAAACTTGGTTTAAAGCCAAATTCCGCCAATGGCAGGCAATCTTTAGCGGTTTAACCGAGGTTTAAATTTTAACCTTGGATTGTGGAACTAGCGCGTCCGTGAATCTGGCGTTCCGCTCATAGACATATTAGAAATGTCTATGGTTCCGCTTAGAAGGCCGGCGGCGGCCATCTTTAAAGCCCAAATAAGGCGCGTAATTTGAAAACGAATATTTACTATTCTATACGCGTTGATTGAAAAGTATATTATTCTTCAGTCAACGTTCTGCGTGGGTGAGTCTGTGCATTATTTGTTGCGAGTAGTGGTTACTGGTTGGTGCTGTGTGAAAAAAAAATTCGCTGTACATACACATATAAAATCAGTACATATAGAAAATGTTGTCATAAATGATTTCGTGAACCGTACAAATAAATAATCAAATCGAGAGCAAGGTAAGTGAATTTTCATTATTTTATTTTATACAAATTCCTGAAATTATGTCATCAAGAATATGGTATTACTGCAGCTGTCAATAAGTATCCACGCAATTTATGTTCCAGAAAATTTTCTCACAATCCGATATTTATTTTTATTTTTTCCTATGGCCTTCACGATCCGATATCAAAATCCTGGCCACGTGTATGTAACTGAAAATAAGAAGATATTGAGAGGTGAAAAGTAGTTACTTTTGGTTAAGGTAAAAGTTAACCCTCACCGTTTACAAGCTAATACTTCATGTGAAATGATAAAATAAAAAGATTTGTGGGAATACTAGGGTTAAATACGTTTATTGTTACCTCAAGCATAACAACAGAACATACGAAACCACATGCCATACACCCCATACCCTTATATTCTAGTTGCATGGACAATCTATTGTTGAGCCCATACAAGTTGCCTAGTGAGGAAATGTCTCATATTAGTGCCTGTCGTCGCCAAGGCATGATTTTTTGTTTGGGCATACATCCAGAGTTCTGTGTAAGCTTTCATGACAGCCTTGATCAGAATGTGTACGTGAATTGTCAATTGTTCAGGTGCGCTATCAAAACTATGATCTTCCAGTTCACCGAAAAGGGTATCTGGTGTGACCTTGTGGAACACCGTATTGGACAATACTGCAGGGAAATTCTTCTCAACTGGTGGACGTCCCATATACATGTTGCAAGCATGTCAAAAGAGTTTTTCTGTAGCAAGGCATATTTTTATCACGCTCATGCTTGGGATTATTAATCCGCCTCGAGATTTCAAAATTGTGTGTGACGTGTGATTTAGGTGATTTTTTGCGGGACTACCAATTGCACCAACACATGAAGCGATACACGTGAGGCATTTTATATTTTTCTGCAACTTCTTCACAATGAAACCAGCGATATAGCAAACTACGTGTTCAGAAAACTCGCTTGTGTTTTCAAGCAAATACCAAGCAAAATCCACAAATTCACTCAGGTCTTCAACTGAATTTTGTCCTTCAATTCCCAAGTCATGTCTTTCTTTCAATCTAGTATTTTCCGTTTCCGTATAAAAATGTCGCTTTCGCCTTTGTTCTATCGTTTATTAGTCACGCGATGTGTCTTAGATTTTGCGCGATTTCTATCGCCGCCGGCCTACTGCGTATGTATATACATACAGAAGCTCGCATTCGTTTCGAATTAAAGGACCGACGTTGGTGTGAAGCGTTTGCATGTGTATTGCGTGCACTCTCATGTGTGGTGTGTGGATGTGAGTGACTGTAGCCATGTGCTGGGTCAGCGAAGCAGACCCAGCTAAGAAAAAAATATTCATTAAAAATTGAAATTTTGTCGGCTTAGAGAAAAATATCATTTTTGAACACCCTTTTCCGAACTTGAGCTGCCATAACTTTCAAACTATTCATCTCAAAAACTTCGAATCGCTCTCATCCGAAGGTCCGTTCATTCTCTAAAAACGGGATCCCTTGATACGGCATCGTGAGTGCAACCGATTTGCTCGTATAATTAATGAAATAAACAAACCTCCGTACCATTAACGTCAATTTGAGGAAAACCTAATAGTTTGTTAATCATAAAAACAATATGTTGTCGAACGGTATCACCAAAAGAAGACAAAAATAATTGTTTGAAATTTACTTAAGGAGCCGTTGTTATTAATATTAAATAACATATTGTTTGAAAATTTTTTTTATCGCATAAAATTCTCTATACTTTTACAAATCCTGGACGAAAATTTTCAAATATTAGAAAATTCTCCTTCCTGTTTGAAATTGAATTGTTTACCGACCAGTTGTCAAAAACCGAGTTGGAGGGAGAATGAGAATACATTTTCGAATGGTTTTTTTTTTGTACCAGTTTTTAATTTGTTTTCTTTTCAGTCGACATGCCGTAAAAAAAATTCAGATTCCAATTACATTTTTTTTCAGAATACTTGATTATATATCCACATACATGTCCGTCAATTTTAGGAAATAAACAAAATTCGTTAACAAACATCTTAAGCCATCAATTGTTATTTTCTGCCGATTGAATCGTTCGTTGCAGCGAAGCGCGGTATGATATACGGCGAAAATTTTCAAACTAAAAATATGTATATACGTGAGGTGATATGTAGAAATGGTTGCTCGCACTTTCTCAGAAAATATATACAGAAAATATGAATTCCTGATTAATGTATATACCTATATACTATCAATATTTATTATTGTATAATAATCATTCTTTATTATTTATGTATACATTACGTTCCACGTGTCATTTGAGGCGCAAAAATTGAAAACATATCGTACGAAAAAGCAGGGATTTAAACTGCGCGCGTGTGAGGCGATTGTGTGTGTCCTAAATCATTTACACGTAATTGCTGTGAGTTAGTGATCGACTGTAGCGCACCACCGGGCGCTCCCGACACGTCCTTCTCTCTGTCCTGTCTGTGAGACGTGATCGCGCGCGCGCATCACCTACGAGGCACTCTTTACATGCGTGGGTGAAAATCGGACGATTTACGTCAGCGCCATCTTGTGTTGGGTCAGCAAAGCTCTACCTATACGGAAAAGTAAATGAGCAACCCCCACCACTCTGTCCGCACCTCTATACCCTTCTACACTCAACGCCTCTACTCTCTAGTCTCCATACTTCCCTAGCTGTACCAGTTCAAGATGGGGAGCAACCAATTCAGAGAATTTATCAAATTTGTCGAAGAGACGGGGGGACGTGAGTTTCCAGAAAAATTGGCGAATATTTTTCAGGATATATTCATATATGTTCCAAACGGTAAAACTCCTCCAAAAACAAATCTTCAACATCTTTGCCCGTCTACTTTTGAACGAACCATCTCTATACAAGCTTATTTCACTAGTAAGGAACAAGAATTTTCTCAAGTGGTCTACAATGAGGATTGGAATCAATTGGAATATCATTTGGGAACTGAACTACTCCGGTAACATGCGTCCAGTTCATATATTTTATAATAGTATGTGGCCGTAGTTTGTAACAGCCTGCAACAAAGTTGAGAAAAAAATAATGTTGGCATGGAATTTTTCGATGAAACAAAATCTTCGGTTTTTTCTCACTTCCGGGAGAGATTCCCGAAGATGGTAAGAAAAACGACAATCTTTCTTCATTGAATACTTCCAGGCAATATCATTCTCAATGGTGTTGTTGCGTTAACGTTATAAACTTGCCCAGATAAAAGAAAAGTACACTCTGACTTATCCATTCTATGGGCCGACCGAAAGATATTCAGAATTTGTGGAATGTCTGCTTTTTGGTATTGGCTTACAAAAAGACATTGGACGCCGTATTCATGGCTCTCAGTCTCATGGACTTGAGTAAGTCCAATGCCCCGTTTCATGTTACTTGGGCTCACAATCAGCCGCATAGATAAACCAGCATTGTTAATGGGTAGTTCAATAGTTTCTTTCAAAACAGATTTTGTCTCATCGAGTGTATATTTGCGAAGAAAACAACAACGGGGGCTTTCATGGTATCAAATTTAGCCAATTTGCGTAACGTGATAAGGGTTGTGCCTCCGAAACGACTGAATCCATTATTTTATCATACCGCTGTCGTCTGCAAAGGTATTATAACCCTACAAAACTAAATGTTTTTGTTCTCTTGTAAGAAAGACCATTGGTTGAAATCCTTGGGCAAAATCCTTTTTCTGCGCTCTACCATTGATAACTCTACAGTTTTTCAATTGTCCAGATATTTAAACCCCAAACTACTTTTCAACTTCACAGAAAACTCTGAAGTTGCTGAAAATGGGCCAACTATAGATCTGAATATTGATAAGCTACAGATTAGGGAAGATTCGAAGGAAAATTTGGAGCACTTATTTTGCCCAGCTGAAATAGACATTTCAACTGATGATATGTTGTTTAAAATTTGTAGAACTCACAAGTTTTCGGATGGTCATACATTAGTAAAAAAGAATACTAGAATCATTATGTCTTTGCAAGTCATTAACACTCGAGTAGGAAGTTGCCAAATTGTTGATTACGAAAGCTGCATCGAACCTTTAGAGGTGATACTCAAGAAGCTGAAGAAATTACATAATAAATATAATTACGAGGAGGCATTGAGCCAGTTGGTTATGAAACAGGCAAACAATTCCGGTAAAGAAACAGCCGGCAAGCAGCTGCAGCTTTCGGTGTTGAGAATGTTTTTCACCAACATTTGTCATAGCATTATTCCAAGAGAATTATTTGGTAGTAACAAAAATATAAATACCGTTGTGAAAATCATTAGCGATCTACTGGAAACCCCCAAATCTCAATCCATCGGTTTGAGGCCGTACATTATGAAAATGAGAGTAAGTAAACTGATTCAGATTTTACAAAAATGATGAAAATCGAACATAAACTGAATACCGTTATCGAAACAGCTGATATTTTGTTAAAATTTACATTCGAATTTAGTAGACATATTTTCTTTGTAAAGCTTTCGGACATGCGTTGGCTTGAGGAAGTAAAAAATGAGGATGTGCAATGGTCTATTGTGGGTAAATTACTGAAATGGTTTTTCACAAAATTTATACTAGAAATTTTTCGTTCACAATTATATATGATGGTAACAAAAAGTTCGGAAAAAATTTACTTCAAGCAAAAAGATTGGCAAAATCTGACTACTCAATTCCTTCATGATATGCGTAAGGATAAAATTATTGCCAGCATTAATGGCCTTCGAACAAGAGTATCTTGTGACGGTAGATGGATACTTTTTCCCCGAAAAAATGGAATGCGGCCGATCATGTCTAGAAATAGGTAAGGTACTTTAATTTCTGTAGTTCAAATACGGAAAAAAATCCTAACATCTCAACAAATTGTCAACAGAGGTAACAAACCCG
Source organism: Phymatocera aterrima (assembly GCA_963170745.1). Taxonomy (NCBI): domain Eukaryota; kingdom Metazoa; phylum Arthropoda; class Insecta; order Hymenoptera; family Tenthredinidae; genus Phymatocera; species Phymatocera aterrima. The sequence goes on from OY720660.1 coordinate 744,536, forward strand.
AAGCGAAGACAAAAGTTGCTCTGTGCTTTCTCCAGCAGTTGTACATGACGAAATACTCAGAGTCGGGGAAACAAATGTTTTGTAAGAAGTGGAGAGATTTAGTAGATAACATCCGAAATAGAAGAAACGAAACATTGTACATAGTATCCTGCGACATACAGTATGCTTATGGGTCTATAATACAGAGTGAGTCTCTGCGGTGTGTAATTCACGAATGTATCATTTTTCTTGTAACTGTGGTAAAGCATCTCTACCTAGAGGAAAGGTGTTGGGATTTCTTATTAAATTTTTTTCACTCTTGCAGAAAAATTGATGAACATTGTGAAATCTCATGCCGATTTAACCGGACCTGAGCTGAAACTTAAATACTATAAAATAGCTAGAAATATCAAAGCAGTTAAACAAGATTCCTCTAGATTAAGAAAATGCATCATATATCCCAATCTAGAACTACCTATGGCTTCCAAGTCCATATTCGCTTGTGGATCTCAGAAAGTGATTAACTTCAATAAAGAAGTATTGATTCGTGAAATTGAAAGGAATGTATTGAACCAAAACGTAGGTGGCGCTCTCATCTTTGTTCGTAGATTTTTCATTCTAAAACTGAACTCAGACTCTTAAAATTGCAAAGAGAATGAAACAAGAAATCCCTTGCTCTACTTCAGATATTAATATCGAACCAAAGATATTTGCTCCAAAGAGGGATAGCCCAAGGTGCCATATTATCTTCCGCATTATGCAACATGTATTATGCACATATGGAGGAAGCCCACTTGTCTCAGTTCAAAGAAAAAGGATTTTTGTACCGCTATGTGGATGATATTCTGTTTGCGACGGTGGATAAAGCCTTAGCAGAACGGTAAGTAGCAGAAATAATGAGTGACAAGTGAAATCTAGTAAATTTCGTAGAATTTTTGTAGCTGAATTTTTCATGCTCCTCTCAATTGATTTATGCTATACAGAATTTAGTTCCTCAAAATCTCACAGTTTTCTAGAACATGTGAGCGAAGGATTTCCAGACTATAATTGCAGCTTCAACAGTGCTAAAACAAGGACGAATTTACCTGGTTATAAAAATACTGTAAAAGACATTACTTACTTGGGCTACAACATTAATCTTGAAACTCTGGAAGTAATGCCAGAATATTTACAAAGCGTAAGATACACAACAGTCTTATCAAATCCAGGATATAAAGTAATCGAGTAAGTTTGGTTGGATTCAGACTCAAATGCAGCTTGCAATGGTACTTTGTGATATGAGTGTAAAAAAGTGGACTTTGCTGAAGGCGAGTGCTGCAAACTCCTGTACCTTTCAAGTGTCCGCTGTTTTGCCCGAATGTCACATAATACTTTTTGTAAGACATTCACAAAAAGTCACTAGAGTGTGGAAAAAGTATGCGCAAAAGTAACTAGAGTGGTTAAAAGGATGCGTAAAAGTAACTAGTGTATCATACCTATAAGCAGGTGCAGCTAACTGACGCAGGCGTGGTATATTTTCCCCATGCCTCGTCAGAAAGCGCCACCTTAGACAAGCTTCACAGCCACAAAAATAACCACTTTTTGTTTATGTATTACGAAAAGTCCATTAAATCTGGCAGCGGAAAGTGTCCATTAAATCTGGAGCGGAAAGTGTTACTTTCCAACTTTAAATTTTGGTTATTTAGCATGTTTCTTTACGTATTTCCTTCATTCAGAACATTTCGCAAGAGACTATCGAACACTGCTTCCCTTAAATTGGATGATATCATTCTGGATTGCAAAATAAACAGCCCAGACACTGTAATACAGAGTATGAAACGCGTGTTCACGAGGCAAGCGGAGCGCTGTCTGTGGCTTTTGAGAGCACTTTTTGATGTTCTGCCTCCTCAGCTCGAAGAAATTTTCAGAATAATAAAGTCCACAAATTTACAGATCATCAGACGCGTACAACAACATTTCCTTGCTAGTGAGTTCCCATCGTTTGTTGATGATTGATAGTATGTATACCAAGATGGTTCCTTGAAACTGAACAGTCAAGCACGCATGCGCGCGAATTTCATCGGTTGGTTGACTGGCAATGATAAACATCAGAATGTGAGAACAATCAAAACTGTCAATAGGAGTGCATTATTTAACACATGTGCAGTTGAGTGTTCAGTTCCAAGGAATCATCTCGGTATGTAATTGGCTCAGAAAGAAAAATGTAACTTTCCACTTTTTTTTTTTTTTATATTTGATGTAAGCCTGCAAGTGATGTAATCCATGAACCGTTAAGAGATATATACTTACGTATACCTATGAATACCTTTTTCACTTATAATTTGGTGAGGCAGCTGAGATGTGTTGCCAAACTGAGCAAACCTTCTTGTAAGGCGCCTCAAGTGATAAAATGTACCATTAGAAAGCGGTTAAACTTTACGCACTGATTCCCGCGATTGAATGAATAAATTGAAATATATTTTACACCAAAATCTTCGCTAATGAATTGTCTATTGGATGAAGTGACCCGGTGGTTCGATGAACGTACATATTTTACATTTTACGGCTCTGGATATGTCACAGCTCAAATACTGTAATTCATATAAAAAATTTGAATATTTAAAAAAAATACGTTTGATTAACGAATTGCCACCATGTTACTTCATGCAGCAAACAATTCAGTAGCGAATATTTTAGGGTAACAAGCATGCCATTTTATTCATTGAAACGCATAAATTTAGTACACAAAGTTTTACCACTTTTTAATCGTCTGTTATATTGTTCGACGCGCTTTACCGTGGTGCAATACTCCTACCTTCACGGACTAAAACGTTATTCTTATATTCCATATTATTTATAAACTAATGCAAAGAATGGCTTCCAATTTTGACAGTATACTTAGTTTATATCGTCGGAAAGTGGAGTCAACTTTACCGCCAAAGTAATTTATAAAAATTTACAGATTTTTATCGACTGGTTGATTTATAAATTTTTTAAATTAGTTTCGCATTGTGGTCGACTTTCCACTATTCGACAACATAAACTTAGTATACTCTCAAAATTTGAGCCCATTTTTTTCAGTAGTTTGTAAATGAAACGAAATAAAAGAGTGACCTATTAGTAGATAAAGTTAGAATTATTGCATTACCTCCTACAGTAACTTCTGCAGCAAAATTATTAGAACAAACGCCCGTGCAAAGATTTTGGAAGACGATTTGTAGTCAACGTTGCTTTATTTTGAACATCTCAACAATTTTCTGAGCCAAAATTATACGAAATTCATCAAATAGAAAGAAGAGTAGAAATGGACATGCAGATTTCCCTTCTACGGCATTTTCCAGATGAATATGATTTTGAGAAACTCGTCCCACATTTGGCAGTGATACCATGGAAATCCTATCGACAAGTTTTCGGAAAAATGCCAACTGTTGGTATTCATTTCCGGTCTTTGTTTCTCATAACTATAAAAAGGATCGAACATGCAGTGGCTGATTGTGAGTTTTCTTTAGAAGAATGACAACGAGCAGCAATATACCCTCAAACACCAAGAGCAGCATAATAATTATTGATTTCGAGTCTAAAAGCCTGTTTCTTCAAAGTGTCTGATTTTTTTATGTATAACGTAGACACCTATACCTATTTATTTAAGTATTGGGTCTGAGAAAATCTCAGATAATGTTTCTAATCGTCTTCAACCAAGTTTAATATTCTCCAATTCCGTTATCACCATCCGTTAATTCTCTCAAGTTTTGTACACTGATGTCAGCTATAAATATGCTAGTTTTGGGCCTCATTTATCCTCATTTCAAATTGTCATCTGTTGAAATGTCCTGTATTCATACATATGGGGCATTCTATGCCAACTTGACCATACTCCGGAGCCGACCTGTTTTGATTTTGATGTTGATTTTTATGTGATAGTAAGAGATAAGAGAGACCAGCGAATTATACGATATTTTTTTTTCTACAAAAATCGATCGTATCCTTTGAAGTCAAAGATCGTATCTCATTGGCCGAAAAATGCGATTGTTTCTTTATTTGGCATGAAATGGGTACTTCGGTCCCAAGAAGACTAGAGGACAGAACTCCTATCGAAAAATGAGTTTGAGGTAGGTATACCTATGGAGAGGCCATCAGCCAACTTCAAGCATTTTCCCATGGTGCCCGGATCGACGGAACGACCGGAAAGCCGAAACAGAAGTCACTAGACTTAAAAATGTGACGTCCGGAGTAACTACTCAGAGCGCAAGATCCAAATGCGTGGTGTCTTCGTTACTCGCGTCCTAATGGATACTTCCGCGAAATTTGATGATGATATACTAATTACAAATGACAGGATTCACTGGAATTGGTATTAAAAAGGTTTAAACGCAATAGTAGAATAGATAACTGTCAAAATATTGGTGCGATGAGAATTATTGAATTCGTATACGAGCAGCGGGTGCTGGAATTCCGGCAGCCCCGGTTATTATTTTAAGTTGATAATGAATAAAAAAAATGAGAAACCCATTGCTTGGTATTGACGAGAAGTTATTTTTATGGTGCTGATGAAACTTTATTTCTAATTGCTCCTACATAACTTACCTGACATTAAACAACTATCGATACCTGGAAGATAATATGCATATGATGGCATGGAGTTCAAACACAAATCACCGAATGTTCTTGGAATCTGGAACGCCCCGAATCGAACCGCTAATGACGCATGCGCAACATTGAATTTCGTGCTAACTGCTGTTGATATGAAAGAATAATTAGTTTTAACGTTATTTCAGGTATTTTCTAATAAATTGTAACGGGTGCTGATTGCGCAATCCACGCGCAAATGATTGGTACTGTCATTTTTATCAAATTTTCGAAACTATTCCCGTAAATTAATATTTAAAATAGGGGTGCTGAAATTCAGCACCCAGCTTTTATTTTTGTTTTTCTCAAAAACGGTCAGACGCGCAAACGTTTTTTGCCAAATTTTTTCTATTTAGGCCACGCCCAACCGATCTGACATAATTTCAGTCTGTTTCGTTCGATGCGGGTGCTAACTTTATGCACCCCAAAAAATCAACACACTCAGCCACACAGCGATATGATTCGCTGGAGTGAATGGAAGAGACCAACCATGTAGCTGTGTGTCAGGGTGTGTCGATTTTTGGTTGGAGACGGCAAAGCTCTCATCCCCTAGTTATTTGAGCAGGAAAATGTTTAATTTTTTAGGACCGCGGCACCACCGAATGTATAAAATACCCTGGAAGGCGTATCTCATATACCCAACGCATTGACAGCTCGCGGCTGTCACCGTAGAGAGTTTATTTCCTTGAACTACCCTTGATTATTCAATTTCTCGTAAACTGAGACACAGCAATTAAAAATAAAGTTAGAGCAATTGAGAATACAGAGGGAGCAATTGTTTCATGCCTCAGAACTTTAATGGCCGATTTCTTCACCTCCGGATATCTGTTAAATAAACTTATCTGCCAGATAACTGGGACTAACAGCCAATCAGAGGTCATGTTTAGAAGCTTATTCAGAGGATAAAATCTATCCAGAGGCGAAGAAATCGGTCATAAGCCTTTCGTGTCAATTTGGTTAATCCATCAGCACCGGGATTTTGTATATACATGAAATTCGTTAGCTAACGATATCGTTAGCGAGCGATATCCTATGGGCACTGCCCTTCCGGTAGATCGTCCCTGCAATTGGCTACATGTCGATAAACGATATCGTTAGCTAACGAATTTCATGTATATACAGAATCCCGGCTCGCAATCAGAGGAATTTGAATTTAGCTCGCGGCTGTCACCGTAGAGAGGTTATATTCCTCGAACTAATGTAATTTATCCAATCTCTCGAAAACTAAGACAGAGCAATTCAGAGTAAACGTGTAGTAATCAGGGGCAAGTAAGTAGCAGTTGTTTTCTGATTTTTCCACCCCTCAATATCCATTTTACAAATAGAAAATCGACGTCGTTAGGTGAGGAATGTTGCATGTAACATGGTGGATGTGGGAATGGATAGTCAAAGGTTCGTCTCGAGCATCCCGTTGTAGGCAGATCACTTTTTGTCATTTTGCCAACAAATCATGAGTGAGCAATTGAAGCTGAAGATGGAGCAATTAGGAGGAATTCGGGAGCAATTGACAGGGATAGATTCGATTAGAATTTTGCTGTTCCCACGAGTTGAAATCGCGTTATTGTGAAGTTTACCTGCCCCCTACCACGCTCTCGACGGTCTTACGTTTTTCTCGTTTTTTTCTCGCAAACTGTATCGAATTCATCAAAATTGTCAACGGAGCAATTAAGAGCATTTCAGGAGCAATTTTTTGGTGTATATTCGATCTCTAAAATCTTTTTCGAGTACCTGAAAATCGGGTTTGAACAATATCCCTAGATTCTGGGGTTTTTGCAATTTGCAATTTTTCAAGTTTTTCGTAATTTAAGAAGGAGCAATTATTAAAAACTATGGAGCAATTATTAAAAACTATGGAGCAATTATTAGAACTATGGAGCAATTATTGAGGAGCAATTATTTGGTACATACATCGATCATTGAAAAATTCGACAGCTGCGGGCACTTCACATAGGACTGACATGAAATCTCTGTCGCGTGTCGCGTGTCATCACGCAATACACACACAAATCACAAACAACACAAACACGACTCGGCATTTACAACCCCACAATACTAGTGTATTTCGGATCATTTGTCGGTGTTGCCGGTAACAGGAAATTTCGAATGAAACAATTGAAATAACAGTATTACGCTAATATTGAATAAAGTTGAGAATTGTGATCATCGGATAAAGAATAACAACAGACAGGCGATGTCTTCTCTACAAAAATCGGTTTTGAAATCCAAGCTGCCACCGTCAGGGCTAGACTTCGGTATGCCTTCTAGGTTAGTTTCTTTTTGTTTCATCATAATCGTTCCGGTAAATTAGTTTTGTACCTTTTTCAATCATTTTGGTCATTTATATCGTTATGTCAATATGAAAGCTAACAACGTCAACATGCCTTCTCCTTGCTGTCAACGAGGCTGTCTGTCCACGTATGTCACCAATTTTTGAACACGGAAATTTCTCCCATTCGAATTTCATTCCTTCAGCTTTTCCGTGTAGATGGCTTTAGATAAAAGAGTTCTGAGTACAAAATCATAATTCTTATCTTTCGACGTCTAACTTCGGGCTTCCGTAACTTTGTGCTTCTCTTTCTAGGGTATGCAAGTCTAGAGCCTATCAGAGAAAACGAGACTACGATCCTGTCGGTTGGAGTCCATACTTCGACGAATCTAAAGATGTGAAAATTGAGGAAAACACTTTTCACATCTATACGAAGGGAGATGAGGGATTCATTTTAGTTCTACTTCATGGCGGAGGATTCAGTGCTTTAACATGGGCAGAATTCACAGTTCGTTGATATCTTATTTTTCTGTATGATTGTTCAATAATTTAGAGGAAAATAGTCTATGGAGCAGGAAGTTCGGAGAACGGCTGCATGAGAAACAGTTCAGTGTTGATGTCTGGGTAAAATCATCAAATTTTATTAACAGCCTTGGATATCATGACAAGATTCATGATATTTCTATGTCAAATTTTTCATCTTGGAACGATAATCGTTTTTCAATGTTTCAAATTTATTATGCGTCACAGTAAATTGATAGAGTGCAGATACGTATTTTTTTAACTTCTCGCTCTCTGTTTACAGAGAAAAAGGAAAGCTATTGTGATCACCCTGAAAATGAAAAGTTGAGTTTTCACCAGATGTGCACGTTTTGAGGTGTAGAAAATCATTTCTGACTATTTTCAGGTGGACGCCTGGGTGTGTGCGTTGTGTGTGTGTTTAATTTTTATGCCCGATGATATCTCTAGAACAAGTGATCGGATTTTGATGAATTTGTGCTCAAACAACGCGACTTTTCCAAACTTAGAACTGATCAGATTTTGGCTCTGATCCGATCAATAGTTTCTGAATTATTTTTTTGTCTAAGAAACAAAATTCATACGAGATCGAAACTAATGTGAGAACGGGAAGTTCAAAGGCTGGCCCGTAGTCAGCTTGAGACTGCTTGTTATTCTTGGATTCGACAATTCTTTTCTACTGTACATCCGGTCGAAGCTTTCAAATTTCTCAACATGATACTTTTTCAGATGACTGTCTGTGGAATTACTTGTTTAGCAAAAAAAGTGATCGAGACTGAATTTGTTCAATATTGACCAAATTTTACTGCGAAAATATTTAGGAAATTTCTCACGTCTTCTATGTACGTGTTACCATTATCGAGCTAGACCTAGACAACACTGATACCACAAAGTTGTTTTTATTGCCAAAATATGTCTATTCCTCTTTCAAAGAAGTCTGAGAGTCATCTACAAAGTCAAAATGTATCTTTTTTGTTGCTTCAGTCTTTAGCCATTTTGGAGACACACATAACTGGTTCTTGTTTTGTATCAGAGGTATCATTCGAATGATTTTCATTCTGTAGACAAATTTGTATACTTTTGTAAAATATTAGTGGAGTGAAACTGATTATGGTTAATTTGGAACAATAATAATTTCAGAAATCAATCATGACGATGGTAATATGTAAAGTAATGGCAATAGATTTACGAGGCCATGGTGATTCGCATACAACAAATGACAATGATCTATCAGCAGATGTGTTAGCACGGTAATGACAAAAGTATAAATATTTGAAAAAAAAAACTGTGCGAGGGATCAAAAAAGGGAGTAAAACTGTTGATTTTATTTTCTTACTTGGGTCCTGTTATACTATGCGAGAGTAACATCGCAGTCTATTTCAGATGTTTTCGGCTCTCCATTCCAGAGTTCTAGAGAATAAAAATTGGGCCATTTTTAGGAATCCGAAGATTTTTTATCGATGTTATCTTGGAATTGGGATGTTGTACTAACAAAACCAAGACTGTTGGATGTTGAACGTTCCTAAAATTTACACAGACCACGGACGTCCAGTGGATATCTACTGGACGTGATCGTCAGACGGGGTGTGCCATTAAATATCCATGTCTCAGAAATGGATATCCGATGAATAACCGGATGTCGCACTTGACTATATCCAGTAGATGTTTGTAGTACGTTCTTGACGACATCTATTTGATAGCCAAAAGATTGTGAGTGGAAATCTACTGGACATCTAGTGCAAGATCTATAAGTAGTATATCCACACGGATAGTGGACATGATTGAAAAAAAAATCTGTAATCGAATGCAGTTCACCTTGTATTTATTAGATACAAGTATGATAGGTCATCTAATTTGATTCAACATCAGGACAAATTGTAACACAGCAATGATACAATTATACAAAGATATATCTTATTCGCTTTGTCAGATATTTTCCTAGTCGGTAGTTGTATGTACATTCCAAAAATGTATTCAAGGCGTTCTGAGCGTCCACAGAAATTTCAGAGTTACGGCGATACTTGTGACAATTTGATTAATGAGGACTCGGCGTGTTTACTTATCAAACAAAACGAATAAATAAATGATAAAGCGGCTGCGGCAAAATCAGGTACAGCAGTTATATCGAGACCATTCCTTGAAACTATACACTCAACTGCGCATGCGCTCAATAATGCACTCCTATTGACGGTTCGATTTTCGTGCAAGCATTCATTCTGCTGTAAGGCCGCACGTAAATCAAAACAGTCAACAAAATTCTATTAATCTAGTGCATGCGTAGTATAGTGTATAGTGTCAAGAAACTGTCTTGGTATAATGACGTTTGCATGTTTTTGTGAATCAGAATTGTGGTGCTAGATTTTTCTTATAAAACTAATTTACATCGGAGTTATATCAAAACAATTGTGCTTTCACTCGGAAGTGCGCTTCGGTTGACCATAACTGTATTTTTGGCTAGTACCTGAGTATTCAGAGGTTTTACCTCATCCCATTATCTCATATTCATGACTAGAAGTACCTTTTCATACTGACGCTTGACGCTAGCATCAAGATATTGAAGTCAGATTTATCGAACTCATTATCCAAGTACATTGAGAAAGAACTTACATGACAACGAAGTGAATAAATGAATCAAAAATCAAAAAGAGATACAATATTGGTATTTTTGTAATCTTGTCGACTGTCACAGTAGATTATCAATCAGATAAAAAATGGTGAGGAAAAATCATTGGTCGAGTTGGCATGTAAGCCTCATGAATTTGTCAGCTCAAATGATCATACACATTCGACGACAAATTACGGGATGAGAGGGGCATGTTCGGATGGTAAAATTCATATTCAATCTATCCTGAGAAAGAATAAAATTGTTTACAAAAATGTACTCGGTAGTCGACGGTATCATTATTACGTTATGCCCATCAAATGCTTGATGCAGTCCTTTAATTAATATATGGTAAAATAGCCGCCTCTATTCTCAATTACCAGAAGTAGAATAATGTACACATGAATAGTAAACGTACATTTGGTTCCATTGGTGATGGTCATTTAGAGTTCATATAGATATCAGATATTTGCAGCACCAGTGTATGTCCGGTAGATAGACGAAACGTCTGATGGATCCGTAGATGCTGGGTAGATATCCAATGGCTACGCTCTTTGAGACTTGAAGGGCAGATTTTGAACGTTTATAAATGTCTAAAATTTGTACTTTTATTATACGAAATTTGATTCTGAATTGATTTTAGTGCAATACAAACGAAAAACACAGAACATGTTCGAATTGAATCCAAAATTTGTTTGATTCATTTTGTAGTAAATGGAAATCGAATACTCTCATCTGGAAGGAGACGTTTCATATGTAAAAAAAACGTGTAGAATCCAAAGAAAGATGTCTGTGAATTTTGGAACATTTAGCTAATTGACGAACTTTTGATTTTCCTTTTTCAAATAATTTTTGCCAACCAGAACGTTTCCATGGCATCCCAAAATATTTTTGTTTGAAACCTTACATTCTAGATGAGCCATTGACCATCTTGTTTCGACAGATAATGTCGATCTAAAATACTTGGATTTTGAAAAGCAATAAATTTGGATTATTGAGAAATTCTGACAAATTCTCGGGAAAGTCTGTAATGTTACTCTCACATAGTATAACATAATCCTAGGAAGAGAATGAAATCGAAGGTAATGAGATATGAGCATGCCTCATTTCCTGTGGAATCCCTCATACACGAAATACCCCATCCTAAATCTGCATTTAAATATTTGTCAACTTATGAAAACATGTTTACAGTGACGTAGCAGCTATTACAGAAAAAATTGCTGAAAATTCGCCCATAGTATTAGTTGGTCATAGTATGGGTGGAGCTGTAGCGGTTCGTGCAGCTCCATTAATTCCAAATATAGCTGGTGTAGCTGTACTAGATGTTGTGGAAGGAACTGCTATGGATGCCCTTACTTCTATGCAAAGTTTTCTCAGATCTAGACCGAGTAGCTTTGCTACTATACCTCAAGCAATAGAATGGTGGTGAGTAGTTTTCAATAAGCATTACATAACTTGTGAAAGATTTTTTCTGCGTGTCTAATTTTTGTTGACTGATGTGACCATCTCTTATAACCAATATTTGAAATTATTTCAGCATACGGAGTGGACAAATCCGTAATATTGATTCTGCCAAAATATCCGTCCCTGGGCAGATAAAAAAGTAGGTGGATTCAATTGAATTAGAAATTTTGTTTCACTGAGAATTTCAGGGAAATCTGAGAGAAATATCTGACATAATAATTACAAATTTTTAAATGTTCTATTCGCGTGAAGCGAAAATGGTTCGAATTTGAGCTTCGTGTGTGTTGACATTGTTTCTTATTTTTCAATTATGAAAACCAGTCTATAAAATTCGAATTAATATTGAAATTTCGTATTGAGGAACCAGAAATACGGACTTCCTTATACTCATGAAAAAAGCATAAAATTCTATCCGAAAGTTCTTCTAGAATTCTTGAAGAATTTTGAGCAATCGGATGCCCTGGAACTAAAATTCATCAAATTTCAAACAGATTTCTACGATATCTTCTCAGTTTTTGGTTTGGAGGGGACGCAATTTGTCCAATAAATTTTCACTGACAACGGGTCAGAAAATTCAGTAACTAAAAAATCCAACAACTATTATATTATTTACATTTTGTGTAGAATGCAGAAACATTTGAATCGTTTTTATAGAAATTATGATCCTCCGAAGTTGATACTGGTTTGCGGTAGCAAAATTATTTCATCAAGGAGTCGCAGATTCAGGATTTCTAAATATCTTCAAAATTATTTGCAGTATACAAACTGGCAAGCTAGCGACTCATGACATCGAATCTCTCCTAGCATCAGCAGAGCACGTTGATCATTTGGAACCGCTACCACAGCCAGATGATACAATCCAAGAAGAAGAACCAGCAGCAATGTCACCACCTGCCACAACTTCTCCAACCAATGCTAATTCCAGTGATAAAAAGTACACGTGGAGAATAGATCTTGGTAAAACGGAACAGCACTGGCCTGGCTGGTTCCAAGGATTGTCTGCAGCATTCCTCAACGTTTCAGTTCCTAAAATGTTACTTCTTGCCGGAGTAGACAGACTGGACAGAGAACTCACAGTTGGTCAAATGCAAGGTAATATTTTAAAAAAGAGAATGCGAACCGTATCTTCCAAAATATTCAAAAGTATTGCATTGTTGTAGCTGCCCAGATAGCCAAACGTGTAAGCATGTTGCTGGCAATTGGATGCTAGCAACTCAATTGTTGCAAAAAGCTGCAATTCTGTCAGCAACAAATTACCGCATTGAGATTTACTGCAACAGTGCAGATGACGACATTGATGCTGGTAAAGATTGACAATTCAAAAACAATTTGCTATAAATTAATTGCCGTACTAGGTTGCTGCAATGAACAAGGCATGATAATGCGCCCACTAACCGCGCTAAACATGCTGTAATGAAATGCAACATCAAAACGGTGTTTTGCTATCTGGGTATGGTTGTAGTATATCAATCAGAGATCGAATGAGGAAGAAAGAATGAATCGTAGAAGCTATAAAGTATCTATAAAGAGATGAAAAGCTGGATAAATTGCACGAAACCATTTTCTTTTTATTCATTTTTCTCACCTATAGGCAAGTTTCAAATGCAAGTTTTACCAGCCTGTGGTCATGCGGTGCATGAAGATGTTCCTGACAAGGTGGCCGAAGCCATAGCAACGTTTATGGTCAGACATAAATTTGCCCAACCTGCATCAGACTTCTCAAGGTAATTACATTGTATGAGAATATGAGTATATTCAATTGTGCTATTTATTTAAACTCCTGGACTTAATCAAGAACTCATCGATTTCTTGAGATTAGAAAACAATCGATCAACACGATTCTGTACTCCTGAGAAGATTATTCTGAATCATAACAAAATTCCTGGCTTTATATATCAGGGAGGGGGGGGGGGGGGGGGGGCGGCGGCATATTCTGAAAGCTGGGGGCTCTTGCTTCTCTAGATTTTGAGAAATTCTGACTCAACTAGTAGTGTCGATTGAGATGATATCATGTGATATATCGTATTGAAATGAACTTATTTTTCTTTTCACAAGAACGCTACCAGCTTGTTAACTACATGCTTAATGAAGTGATTCGATGAACTGGAACTACAGAATCTTCGAGTATTCTGGGAATACGCAAAAAAGAAACTTCAAAATAAACAATAAGATATCGTAAATTTTGTTCATTCATTTTGTTTTCATTATTTTAACTTATTTTTCGCATCAATGATACATATTATATGTGTATCAAAACGTATAATACACATGTAAATAAATTTCAAAAACCACACCGAGATCCTCGGACAATGTTCATTACTGCTATCTTATTCAACAAACTATCGCATTAATGCGTGTTTCCTCCGACGTGGTGCAAGATTTGATCTCAGTTAACATGAGAAAAAATACATTAAAATAATCATCGACTATTATGAAAATTTGAATGGAATCTCCCCCCAAAAAAGGGAACACAAATTATTTGATAATTCGTTTCTGTATTGGCAACGTCAACATCGAAGACGGGCTCTGGCGACCATCAGAAAAGCTACATGAGCAGTCTCTGATTCTGCCACATTCCGAGAATTCCTATCGTCTTTTACAAAATTTATATTTGTAACAACCATCTTATAAGCTTATAGGTATAAAACTAACCAAATTATCTGCAAATTCCATATGAATCACTAATACAGTTTGCTAATATGTGATCAGCGCAATAAGACTGGTACATTACGTGTATTTTCGATTTTTCTTCAAATGAGCGGCAATCAAGATGCTGAGAAACTTGCTACATTTTATAGATATACAGGGCTTGGGAAAATAAGAAATCGATTTTCTTGAAATCTCTTGAGAAGCGCATCGAACTACTTTGAGAAATTCATGTATGGGTTCTGTACTTCATGTTCAGAAGTATGAAAAATTACAAAAATCCGATTCCCTGGTGGTCCCCTTGTCAATGTACATTTTTACCGCAAGTCGAATTCGCTATTAATTCGATGATAAGTTTACATTTACATGGAAATTAGACTGGCCCTTCATTAGCTTGGAGTTGAAATCATAAATATGTTCTTACATATTCTCGGTGAACGTGGTAGGATCTCAATTAATTATCTACTTTCTCTAGTACTCTGTAAACAGATATGTATTTCGATTGCAACACCCGTAAATGAAGTGCGATTTTTTTCAATTGGTGATTCCCAACCATCAGCAGGAGGGCGCTGCTCTTGCGGCAGATGCTTACGGCAAGTTCGACCGTTGAGTGTAGAAGCGTTGTAGAAGGTTATAGGGGTGCGGACGGCGTAGTGGGGGCGTTGAGTGTAGAAACGCCCTTCTGCACTCAACGATACAACACAGCGGAGTATCCTCCAACTGGCTGGCAGAGTGGGGATGGGAGTGTGGACTGCGATATAAGATGCATTCGAGTGGCATATAGACCTCACTCGGGAACCGATAGCCAATTAAAAAAGAAAAAAAAGATGCATTCGAACATTTTATGGCGATACAATAAGCGATGTGCCTTTACTTTGTAGCAATCATTGTTCATTGAGTTGTGACACAAAACTCCGTGCCACTGGGACTGTCGGGAAATTCGGTTGAATTGTGAGATGGAATTTCTACTGCTATTTAGCGGCAAAACTAACATTGCGTAATAATTGAATTAACGCTGATTGTATTTCCTGGCCGAGAACATTTGACTGATATAAGGTTGTGAAGGAATTCGACTTGTAGATAATTATCACATGCAGTATTTTGTTCATGATTTCTATTGTGTGAATTGGTACAACAAACATCAGATCTGGGACGAAAACATCATTTATTGTCTGATTCATAATGTAATTTGTATTTACATTCACTCATTAAAAGTATATCAATAATTACACGTAATAAATATTTTGACAAAGTATATTATAAATTAGGGAATAAATCATATATCTGTCCGAAATCTGATAATTCATGTACAAATCTGCATAACAGAAATTAGGTATGAATAAAATATGTGATAACCCTCATGCTGAATTTCTTCATAACTTCTTATAATTCATCATATATATAGTATAGTGCCGTAACCGGTAACCACGATACGCTGGTTGTTGCAACTGCACTGCTCGCTCTTTAGGTTGATCTATCTTTTCATGTATTGTTCATAAATGAAAAAAACAAATAATTAAAATCCTAGAAATAATTTTTTGTTCGTTGCTCAGAATCTTAGCTAGAATCTTTCTTTGTTTACATGCATTTATTCGTTTATGAGAGAAATGGATTACTGAAGACTCTGCTAAAACCGATAACACCTATTAATCTCGAGTAGAAAGTTCGTAGTATTAAGGAGCGCAAGTTGTTGATTGAGCAACACCGGTGAAATGATTTCCGGTACCGGTCGGTAATCAGCACGCGCCTACCATCGCCAGTAGTTCGCAGAAATCCATTGCGGGTTAGAGCGCGCTGCCGGCGATATTAGTTCCGAAAATCCATTGCGCGTCAGAGGGCGCCACTAACATAGGAACACGCAAAATGCGAGCATGAGCTCTCTCAGGCTTCTCTCCGTCTACGACTTGATTAGTACGCGAAACTACTGACATCTAGCCTTGTCGAAATGTCTCCCTTTGCCCGGCTGTACCGCTAGAACTAATTGACTTACACTCCGCTAAGTGTCGCTAGCCAAAAAGTCGTACCGTACGTATATTTTAACACGGCGTGAGCAATCTCCCTTCTCATCTCTGTTGAGCAGAGATAAGTTAAAGATATTAGTGTGCGTTCCGATCAGTAGGTGGCGCCAGGAAAATACGAGCTGATGAGGTTCGTCTGCGGGCTTACCTTCGCAGAGAGAGATCACCAATATAATTTATGGTTATAGAGCAGACAACCTTTCTGAGTTCCTATAATGTCGAATCTGTTTTGTATGGAAATTGTATGACTTGTATTAATATGTTGATGACTACATAAGTATCAATACGACGGATAAAAACATGCCACTCTTACATGCGATATACGTTTTACTTTATTTCGGTGAACGTGTGCGTTTATCAACTCGTTTTATAACGAATTATTGAACACGGAGTATGCCGTATCACTCCACATATCACCACCCACAACACACTACAGTAATCGGTGAGTTTAATTCTCTAATATCTATAGTATAATCAAAACGATAGTTGAAAAAGAAAAGAAAATACAGGTACGGACACCACAGTCCAGTATCGCACTGTAGCAACATTGTAAGTTCAAGGATCAGTTCAGTTCTAAATTTACATAACACAACGTCACGTAACGTAATAGGATTACCGCTTTTATATCATTCACGATTTTCACATGCTGAGAGATTTTTTTCCCAATTCAATTGAATAAAATGAAGGTTTGTTCGTTGGTCCTACACTGAGCTACACTTCTGCACTAGTGTAGCATATAGGTATAGGCAGTCTGGTGTATATGACACCCTGTTGGTGTATTATTGGTGCAGTGTATTAGTAATACACTACACTGAACAACGAACGGGGTGTGATGTATGTACCAGCACTTATGCGTGTATTATATTTAATAAGATACATGCGCTAATAAGTCCAATACAAATATTTACGAGGGTATCTACTATCTAGCGACCGGGATTTCCTGGAAAACCGGGAATTATACGGGGGTTATAGGTATATTTTGAAGATATCCCCTTGAAAATCCACGAAATATACGGGAATTTCTAACTAATCTTTTATCAGAAGGAACTTGAGTCAATTTTTATGAGGTTGAAGATCATAACGTTAATGCAACAAGATATTAGCAACCAAACTCCCTAATTCAGGAATGGAATATTGTAAAGATAGCAAAATATATTGTACTGATTATCTCAATTGATTGAAACATATTCATCGCGCATTTTGAAATTTCGTTAATGTCGAAATCCTGAAATATATCTATTTTTTCAATATCATTGTAGGTGCTATTAAAGACATATTTAGACCCATTGTTACTCAATCTTAAAAACATTGTTATCACTTCGGAAATGGAATTCGTTGCTAAACCTGCACCAAACAACCGATCGGAATGAAACTTTGGGGAGTGGATGCAGTATTTCGGCAAGAAGTGGCTGAGTATTTTATTGCTACGAAATATTGAATCATCTATCGAAAATTAAGATTTGTCCAATCTAACCTATAAACCAACCTAACCTTACTTTCAGAGATTCCTGAAAAACTTTGAATTCTCTTGGAATTTCAGCAAAACGAAATATTCAGCCACTTTCTGCCAAAATTCTGCATCTAATCTTTGAAGTTTCGTTTTGATCGGTTGTGTGGCGTATGAGTGGCGACCAATCGCGTTTCCGTAGTGACAATAATGCTTCTAAGAATGAGTAACAATCGGTTTTTATGTCTGGTGAATATGTCTTTAATAGCACCTTAACGTTATGAAGTTCAACCACATCAATTTTTGACAGCAGTCTATTACCGAGAACCGTTAACCGCGTTGAATCCCGAAAATGTTGCCAATTGAGGTTCAATAAAACGTACTCGACATTTTGTCGGATTTATTTCCTCGAAATATTATATAATATCCATGTTGTACGCTCCTTTAATTCATACAAGAAAATATTCGCGTTCAACTACCTACTATTGGATCTAAATATGTAGTCAGTTGGGTTCGAAGCTCTATATCTAAGCAGGAACAAATCTGAGAGCATTGTATAGGGCAGTTCCTGGAAGCGTAGAGTCTTTCACAACCAGCTATTATAGACATAATTTTTCGAAAAATTTACCGTCATAAATACAGCTCTAGGTATATATTGAAAAGCGTATATTTGGCGAGGCTTTTTCCGTGAGTTAACTTCAACCTGTTGCAGTTCCTTTGACAATGCATACAGAAATTTCGGAAAATTCATACGCCTAGATATTTTCACGCTTAGATATACTATAGAACTTCAAACCTATCCGACCACATTTCTCGATCCGATATTAGTCACGTATGCGCAGATGATGTATGTTTTTTGTGTTAACAGATATCATCGCAAAATCGAGATAAATACAAGCTCAAGGTGCCAACTCGTTCACGTATGCATGTACAATTGTATATACATACAGGATGAATTCCGAACGTCTGAACATTCGGAGTAGCGTTGATGCGGCCACGAAACCCGCGTTGTCCATTTTTTGACGTTTTTAGCCAATCAGACAATCGGAAACCACTGAAATAGTTGCCGTTTTGGGCTTCTGGCCACCTTAACGCTCCTCCGAGTGTTTAGACGTTAGGAATTCTCCCTGTATATACCTCTGCCTGCCTTCCGTCACCTTTCTTCGGGAAATTTGGCCGACTCGGAAATTTATATTCAGTAGTAATGCCGCTGACAGAATAATATAATGAATGTCCGGGAATCTCTATCGAATGACCGGGCAAATCCGGGAATTATACGGGAATTTTGAATCCGGTAATGCTAGACACCTTGTGGCCATAAAAAGAACGGTAACTTAGGTTTTACTCTGAATTCTTTTAATCTTGACTTAGCCGCTGTTGTTGACCTCTGTAATGGCATTAGACAGAAAAAATTCCCATGTTATTTCTATCGTCATTACCAGATGCGCATTGCATTCTCCACACAATGAGAAGGCTATTGCGAATACGCAGTGATTGATAGAACACAGATTCAAAAAATATTAGAAGAGGGAATCGTGCCTTAGAGGCGGAAATAGGTAATATTTTGAGATATTTTCAACGTTGCTGCAATGATTAATGTTAATTGTATGATAAAAGTTCAAATATTATTTTTGCCGATTGGCAGCAATTCTCGTGGATCAATTTGTGAAAAGTTACGTTCTGTAGCTAGCGGATCAAGTAAAATAAAAATGAAAATTGCTCTTGGTTCCAAAAACGAGCTTGTACCGTATGGAATTGTAGAAGAATGAGATTTATGGAATTTTCACCTTTTAATGGAGTGGTGGCGGACCGAAAAAAGATTACCGAAAAAAAAAAATGTGTTCTCTTGTTTTCGCGTCAAGGAAATATGATGATGCCATCATTTTATCACAATTGAATACGACCGATTCTTGTACATGCAAATATGAGCGATTCTATATCAAGTGATTACGATTTTTCGGGCGAAGGGTTCAGCCGCGTAAGCATGTAAACATTGCCCCCAGAGTTTTTCACCTGGCATTCGGACCGACATACTCGGTTTAAAAAAAACAATTTCTCAAAAAATTTCAACCCCTTACGCCTATTATTTCACCCCT
The DNA here is from genome assembly GCA_963170745.1 of Phymatocera aterrima. Taxonomy (NCBI): domain Eukaryota; kingdom Metazoa; phylum Arthropoda; class Insecta; order Hymenoptera; family Tenthredinidae; genus Phymatocera; species Phymatocera aterrima. The sequence goes on from OY720660.1 coordinate 764,178, forward strand.
ACGCCATCGATTACACTTTTCGGTTTTCAATTTTTTCCTTCCTACCAGACAGAGATTAAAATCCAAAATAAATCACGGACGAGGAAGTTATTGAAATGTATACAAAAATATTTTTATCACTCATTTTGGCAATAAATCTTGAATTTTTTTCTAATTTATCTGACAATGGCGCACCAACTCGAAAAATCTGTAAACATTTAGAATAATGTACCGATTGATGGCAGTGTTCTACAAAAATTTTGTTCCCATGAAAAACAAGATTTAAAATCATAATCCTATGATAAAATTTCGTGTTTATTGCCGAAATGAGTAAAAAAAATATTTTTTTTATACAGGGTGAGTCAATTGAAACTCTGATTGTGAGAATGGAAGGAGCTTAGTTGATGAATTAGGCGCTACCCCTCAGCCAATCTGATGATAAATCACCATATTTAAGAACTCTGATACAATCAATTTCTGTGATCATACTGACTAGCCTATTCTTTACTATAAGCTATACTAGACCTATATGCGTAAACATGATTCGCATATGTCAAGACAAACCTAATTATTTACATTTCGTGCTGTCGTCTTTCTTTTGTAGTCATATCTTCATTATTGTTTCTCATTAACAGTGGTTACCTACATGCAGACTTCGAATTTTACTTTGATATATTCATACTCATCACTCCTCGACGCATATACTGAACATTCGTCAGATTGGCTGAGGCGTAGGATCTAATTTATCAACCAAGCTCCTCCCATTCTCGGAGTTTTGATCGACTCACGGTGTATATTTCAATGACTTTCTCGTCCGTGATTCATTTCGGATTTTAATCTCTGTCTGATACGGCGAAAAAAGTTAAAATCCCTAAAGTGCAATTGATTTCGTAGGGGGTGGAAATTTCGGGAGAAATTGTTTTTTTTACTTAACCCGAGTATGTTGGTCCGAATTCCGGGTAATAAACTCGCGAGCACATTTGCCATGCTTACCTCGCTAGGCCCTTTTTAAAATTTTGATGTACTTCTGGAAAACGTTGCTCTTAGCTAGAAAAAAATCTGTGCCGAAGGATTTCTCTAAATTCGCAATATTTTCACAGTCACTGCAATTTTGGTATTCGAGCCATTTTTCTTGTGAAAAATCCATGGCCACATGGCGTTTATCCTACGGGAGTGTTCTTGGGCTTATTTTCTTTGTAAAAGAGTATAGTTCCCGGATGAAAATCTGATCCGACGTAGTTTGTTCATGAACATGAAATATTCTTAATTTTCTGAAAAATTCGAATTCATTCTGAAAAACTTGTTTATTCAAAAATCTGAAAAAATTCAAAAACACAGTAACATGAGTCAGACGATCGAGAGCGATGCTGTGTAAATTTCCGGATGCGAACCACAGCTATTTTTTTTCATGCAACTAAAACTATTGTAAGGAAAGACCTCCACTGGAAAATTGAAATTCATGGAATCCTGTACTTGTTTTTCAAATTGGAAGGCAAATCTGGATCTTGGGAGCGATTGAAAATTGGACAAAGAATGTAGGCGTGATCCACCATCATACTACGTTAAAAATAAATACCTTTGAAATGCTAGTTGCGTCCAAATAATTGGTACAGAAAATCCATGTCTGACGGTAATATCGGAACAGAAATATTCGACAATCGGATTTGAGATCAGATCCTTATAGTTTCTTTAGAATATTCACAAATGGTGACAAAAATTTTCTCACCCAAATTGATAAAAAATACATTTTCATTTGTTTCTATACGAATCCAATTCTAAATCCAAACAAGAATATCTTTCAGGGGTTTTGATACGTATTACACTCAAACACGAATTTTCATTATGCAGGAGACACGAGAAACATTTTAAAATTCTCTATTTTCCGACATTTGGTGGATTGGCACGGTCTCCATTTTTCCATCAATTTTCAGACTTACTGTGTGATTTGGTACGTTTCAAACAGCAGTATCAAGATTTAGATCTGATTTCAACTTCGAAGAACACATACGGAATTTTCGAAATATCAATTTTTTCGTAGGGAGTGTTAAAAAATTATGTGTCACCACTTCACCTGGCGATTCTCCAGCTCGAAATTGGCATAGCTCCCCAACATCATGTTCCCATAAAATTGATTCTGCGAGCCAATCAAAATACTTGACATTGAGTTTCCATAAGGTCATGATCAATTTTGCGGGGGCATGTTACGGGGGGGGGGGGGGGGGGGCTTCACCGATTTGGAGCTGGAGAATCACTACGCGGAGTCGTGACACACAATATTTTGATAACCTGAACAAGGTCTTTTCTTATAATGGGTTGGAGCTCGTAAAAAAAAAACACCACTGTCGGTCCCATCTTGAAATTTATCCAGCATCGAGAGGACCGATATATATCTGTATTTCTAAATTATTTAAGATTTTTGAAAACACCAGTTTTTCAAGAATCTTGAATTGTTCTAGAAAAATGAGAAGATCCCATGTTCATAAACAAACTGCATCAGGTCTGAATTTTTACTTGGAAACTTTAACCCGCGAACTCTCCCGTTGGATAAGCACCACTGGAGTTATAAGGTTTGGCGAAAGAAGTGGCATAAACATCAGAATTGCATTAACTTCGAAAGTATAGTGAATTTTTAAAAATTCTTCGGCACAGATTTTTTTACACTGTTAGGAACGAATTTTCAGAAGTATGTCTGCAAAATCCCACAAATTCACTCAAAGAGCCGTGACCACTGACACAGAATCGCCTGTATAGGAGTGTAATGTAAGATTATTCTCGGTACAGGTCAGAAGCTGTGAGATTGAGATATTGTAATATTATCCCTCTACCTAGTATGTACATATGAAATATTATTTGAGAAGCATGCAGAGTCACAGGGGGTCGAGAGGCAGGAGAGGGACGGGCGCTTCACGCTTGTGTAGTAAGTGCTACGTGTGTGAGATACATGCATGTGATTTCCTACACGTCTTTTGATTCCTACCCATGTAGGCGGCGCTGACCGTCGTATACGTATACACGTCATACGCAAACTTCTAGCTTGCTCGTATTTACTCCGCAACCGAATATTCAGAAAAACAAGAATATGCAGCACACATGCATGTCCTCGTAAAAATTTCTGCATCGATGTATAGATTATAGATAGCATCAAACAATGTATACATGCGGCATACATATAATATGCGTTACGGAGAATTAGGGGAGATGTGAGCCAAGGTTGACCGTTCCATTTACACCTAAGTTATAATTTATGATTTCAATACAGTAATAACTCCCAGCGATAACAGCTAAATTATATAACTTTCGACATAGGTCATGTAATATGATGGGATGAAAGCGGTCAAGGTTTGAAACCTTGTTGCTAAATCGTACTGGCGGCGGGCATTACTTACTTTATTATATTATATGTCATTTTATTTTCAACGGGGCGGTTGCGGTCGGGATGATGATCGTTACTTACACTTTCCTCCGCAGTCTGCGTACCGCCGACAAGTGGCTAGTGCTAATGGTTCCGTTCAAGGACCCGAATTTGTCACGCTAAAGTTCATGATTACAAAGGTCGAACTGAAATCAATTCACATACGTCAAATTAGTTCATTAGAAAAACTGGCGGGAGAGATAGATTCGTTGAGAATGAAGCTTGAGGTAGGCTATAATAGAAAAAGTAAGGTCGCGGGCATTGAGGAGATTAAATTTCGCGTCATTCTAACTAATTTTCATTCAAGTATTAATAAGACCTGACGATACGATGCCCACGGACGTCACTACGTAGTTGAGTTTTCTGCTATAAGATGCGGACGTTTTGAGGCGCCATATGCTAAGCACGCTCGTAAATACTCGGAGGAGCGGATTATCATGCGAATGCGTATAGACGGACACATGAAAGCGCGGTATGATGCATATGGGAGAAACCGTATGACTTCGTTGCGCGCAAAGAATGGTTCAAAATAATGAATAAATGAGGTGCTACCAATATATGTGTATCGTCGTCGTTATTCGTTTCAGAGAAATATATACATACATACATTCAAAAAGTCGATACATGCCTATTATGCGACGGACAAATATAGTATTATGGAAGTTACAATCCCTATTGAATATTCTTCGAAGAAGGCAATTCCCGCGTTATTATATTGAAGGTTGTTGTCCCTATACATGCGATCTCTTTTTTCCTCTCTTTCATTCCCGCTTTCTTTCTCTGTCTTCTCCAATGAATCACTAGATACTGTACTTATGTCACGCGGAAGTTTCTCAGAATTGTGTATTGCTGGTAATCAAGTGTAATTGAAAAGTGTCGAACCATGCTTATTCTTAAGGGCGAGGCCTAGTCAGACAGTGCGGGTTCCACGGCTTCCCGTGCGACAGAGCAGAGAGAGAGAGTGTCATGGGAGACCGTAAGCAACTGACAGAAATGGTCGTTCTCATTGCTCATTTCGGTGCAGGAAATATACTGTTTTATGCTTTTGTTTGGTCGTGGTTATGCTTCCGTCGTTTATTCGACTACGTGGATCATGGTCTCAAATTAAGTTATAAAGAATCTGACTGGAGAATAGCTTCTGCTAAATATTGGAAAAAACGTCCCCCAGCTTCGATGCTGAGCTTCGTTGCAAATATGACTCAATTTTGAGAATGTTTTCCACGAAATCGGAGGTGATATCGAAAATTTGGCAGAAGAGGCGGCATAGATCCAATCTTCGTCTATAGAATACTGCCGTAAGAATTTTATTTTTTTAAATGTACGAAGAAATATCGCGACTATCGGTTGGCGCGCGCTCGTCGGGGCATAGACATCTCCCTAAAAGCGTTGCTATACGCGATTTTGACCGACATAAATTATTGTGTCGAATATCTCGGAAACGGTGATTCTAAATGTATTGTCTGTTTGGGATTTGACGATTTATAGAGAATGTATTCGAGTAATAGGTCGAAAGTGACGGAAATCACGAGAAAATCATATTTTACGCATCGTAAGGTGCGACCGCGTCACACATTTTGACTATTATTGAATCCTACGCATCATTCAGGTAAAAAATGGTCTGAGAGCCGGATTCTGTGTAACATGTCGAATACATCCATATTAAAACATCTCTGTTTTCGGGAAAAATAAAACCGTAGTTTGAAATGGCGAATTTTGTGGTGATTATTGCTCGTAAATTGTCGGAAACCGTGATAATCTTTCGGGCATATTTTTATACGCGTGCCAATGGCTGGGACTGAACGTAGTAGCGAAAGATGCGTTTAGTTTCGACCAATGACGATCCATTATAGCGTGAATTTATGCGTAAATGGACACCTTCAGGATTATCATGGCTTCCGACAATTTACCAGCACTAATTAGCATGAAATTTGCCATTTCAAACTACGGTTCTATTTTTGCTCAAAACAGACACGTTTGGGTACGGATGTTTTCGGCATCTCACGCAGAATCTTGCCCTCAAACCCCTTTTCACATAAACAATGCGTAGGCCTCGATAATAGTAGAGATGTGTGGCGCGGTCGTAAGTTACGATGCATTTACACAATAAAATAATTTAATCACACGTGGCTGATATCTCCGGAATCAAGCGAGATCCGAAAACCTGACTAGATATCACACCTAAATGTTTTGAACTCAGAGTGGGAAAGAGCATAGCGGTATCAGATCTGGCGTAACTGTAGCTGCCATGGTCGGACGGAGGTCAATTCTATTTTGTCGAATGGAATTTTGTATTTTTTTTGTTTGAATCTCAAAACGTATAAAATTCTGCATCAAGAAGTATGATCTATGTGTAGCGTGAACTCGATGAGTAACGAAATGTTAACCTGTCAAACTTCGTTTGTTTTGTGCATTTTTTCAATTACAATTTTTGTGGATAAGTTTTGTATCCAATCCGTTGCATATATTTCTCCCTCTGTCATTATTGTGTACTGGTTTACATCAACCGATTGTGGGGCTATCTGAAGGGTGTGGTGTACGCGAAAAAACCGAGGACTGCGGATGATTGAAAAGAACACATCATCAGAGCGGCCAAGCGAATCTCGGCTGAGGTACTTACGTCTTCGTAAAACAAACGATACGTTCCGATGCCATAGCTATATCAAGCTAGAACCACCACGTATGCGAATCGAAATTTCCTATAGGGCATAATTAAGGGATTACTAATTAGATACCCCATCCCTGAATTTATTGCTCCGTTGTTTATATAAAAACCGATGGGCCGTCCCAGCTTTTTTTCTTTAACTCGTGGTAGTTCCAGGTTGTTATGAAACTGACTCCCCCCCCCCCCCCCCCCCCCCCCTCCCACCTCAGAAAGTCCAGAGGGAATTATCTATTTGAAGAAGCTGCTTTGACCAAAATTGAGGGCTAGTTAAAGGCTTCGACAATACGTATCGCCCGGATAAGGTGCTCCACTCCCGAAGGGGGTGAAATACCCCCTGGGACACAAAATATGTAGTGAATGATTGATGGACTGAAACGCAGGGTTTTCACTCGCCCTTGAATTCTTTCGGAATGGGAGGCTTTTGAAATGCGTGTCGCACGAAGTAATAGTTCCACCCCCTTATTGAAAAATACCTGGTAACTGAACAACGAATCGAGATGCAGGGTTCCGACGCGCTTCTGAATTCTTGTTGGATGAAAGGTTCTTTTCGTACGAGTCTTGCTTTGCCCCTTTGCTGGAAAATACGTGGCAACTGATCGAGGGATCGGGATTCAGAGTTTCGACTCGCGTCAAAATTCTTGTCGAATTGAACGCTCTTGTTAGTTAGTTAGTTATGTGTAGATTCAAGAATCGTGTTCTACGATATCGAACGACGACGAGACCGATTTTTGTCAGATTTTTCCGAGTACGTGTGTGCTTTTTACTTGGCCGCTAATCGTTTCCTAATTTATAAATGAACAACAGAACACCGCCACGTTAAAATATGGTGCCGAGTTGTGCCGATCGTGTGGAGCGTTATGACGATGGGCGTCGATCGATATCTCAAAAAAATCAGCGAGAAATTGAAAAAAAGGGTTCTTCCGCGAGCTGAGCCATTTCGGAAAAGTTTATATTTATTGTATGAAATCTTCTTTGTCCCAACTAATCGATGCTGAGTATTTACATTTATTATTCAATCATTGTGCTGAGTAGGTCTTAGCTCATTAAATATTGTGCCGCAAGAATAATTGTCCTACGTGCAAGGGTTCCCGATATAATCAAATTTGAAAGAAAAATCAGTTTCACCATGTTTAAATTGTTTAAGAAAGACTATTGTGCCAAGATGAGCTCCGTATGTGGTAGAACAATGCGAAATTGCTCGGCCGGGCGAGCACAAGATCTAGACTTTTTCGTGGTTTTTATTTTTGCATTTCTCTCTTTACGAAGAACCGTCTTTTTTTCGATTTTTTGGCAGTTGTTCCAGTGATGAATCTCTAGTTTCTGGCACAACGTACCACATACGAAGCTTAACTTGGCACAATAGTCTTTTTTTAAACAATTCAAACATGGCAAAACTGATCTTTTCTTCAAATTTGATTATATCGAGAACCCTTGCACGTACGACAATTATCATGTTGGTACAATATTCAGTGAGCTAAGACCTACTCAGCACAATAATTGTATATAAACTTTTCCGGAATGGCTTAGCTCATGAAAAAAACATCTTTTTCTCCATTTTTCCCTGGTTAGACTTACGCCTATTGGTACAACGCAGCACACGTCCGGCACAACTCGGCACAATAATCGGTTATAAAACGAACAATTCTAACATTGCTCAGCTAAGTTCACGGACATAGTTCGTTTGGCTTATTTGTGGAACAGTCAACCCCGTGAAGACATATCAACAACCATCTCCTTCGTTATTTATCTGTCAAAGCAGACCTACGTGAGTCGAAAAGCCTCGATATCTATCAAGGGAAGACCAACTATGTGAAATCCACTTTCTGAATACTCACAGAAGAGAACCCAATGGGAGTATGTTGCACAGCCTTTTCTTAGAAGTGAACCTGTAGACCTTGAAGAGTCGAAGAACATTGCTTACCGACGTTTTTTAGCTGTTAAAGCCAAATTTAAAAGCAATCAAAACTTGAAGTGTCGGTTTCAAGAATTCATCAACGAGTATATTGAATTACAACATGCAAAATAGATTCATGATTTGCACCAACAGGCAGAACCCACATAATACCTGCCGCATCATGTGGCTTTGGAGGAAGATCGAGATACAACCAAACTACGCGTTGTGTCCGACGGTTCATGCAAAATTACGCCAGGGCAGTCACTAAATAAATGCTAATCTTATGATTGGCCCAAGTATTCAACCTGATTTAGCATCAATGTGCTACGCTTTTGTCAACTTTGATATGCAATAGCAGCAGATATAACGAAGATGTACGGATAAGTCGATGCGGTACTTCATCAACGTAATCTAGAATAAATATTGCGGAGGGCTGAGCCGGACGAACCTATCGAAACCTCCGAACTAAACACAGTAACTCATGGTTAACCGTGTTCTTCATTCCTCGCGATTAGATGTCTTCAACGAACGTATAATATAGCACTGTATCCAAAGGCTCACGCCATTATATTACGCGACTTCTACGATGACGATTAATTAACAAGAGCAGATGACATCGGAAAGCTCATTCAAGATACATAAGATGTTTGACATGAACTATCCACGGCACAATTTGAACTAAAAAAGAAATCAAATGAACCAACATTATTCAACAATCACCAAGCCGAGGAACCCACGATACAGTTTGGTAAAGAAATGGAAACACTTGGTCTACTTTGGAATACCAGAACCGACAATCTCCAATACAGAATTAATTCATCCACGAACAAATTAGGAGCTTCGAAACCATCTATTCTCTCCACCATCTCACAGACTTGTTACCATTTAAGGCGGCATTACGATCAACTTAGCTTAACTCGACTTGAAGGAACGGAACGTCACGGAATACTTAAACAACTTAGCCGTATCGAAGGAGATGTTTCGAAAAGAGCGGCTGCGGGGTAGTATTGGAAAGATGGTGGTAGTGAATGAATCCCTGTCTTCCTAAGTAATGGTTTATGAGACATTCCACAAATAGTGGCACGGGGTTCGGGCCTCAAAATTTCGATTTCTCGTTTATATTTTGTTGAACACATTGAATTGAACAAATTGTGAAAATTTCAGACCTTTTGCTAGGTAAGTAACAGAGAAACCTATTTTTGCGTTTTCCTCATTTTTTGCGTTTTTGAAGTTTCCATCTCACTGAAAAACAAGAAAATATATCGGTAATACTATTTTCCATCGGAAATTGTCTGAATCAAAATAAAAAAATATTTGTAACATTTTGAATTCGAAGTTTCACTATGTAAAATGAGTTTGAAAGTGTTATAAATTGTTGCCATCACTCTTATGAATTGGGTTTACTGCTCGAGAAGAATTTGAGTTCGTACCTCGTTTTACATCTAGTGATAACCAGGATCGTTTTAGGGTGCTAATAATGAGTGTCGATAGATCGGTTTTTTAATTGCTGGTCATTTATATCGAGACTTAAAAGATTATGATCATCAATGATTAATCTATTCTATAGTTTGAAGTAATTTGAATTTAGGTTTCGAATTAGTCTGTTAGAGAGTTTGTGAAGGAGTTAATTGCTGTTGGAGAAATTTAGTTCGAGTTCGATGGTTACTGTTTGAAAGATGTAGTTAAAGTCATCTAATTGCAGTCCCCCTAGAGATGAGCGTGTGTGTTTTTGCCAGCTGAGCATCTTCGCACAATGAAGAGTGGATCTGTGGGTAGAGATGAGATTAGTGTGAATTGCGATGAGGTTGAAACATCCTCTGATGAGGGGTCATGGGATAGGATGCCTGCAGGATTGGTTTGGCTAGGATCGAATGATAGGAGTGCGAAGTCACGAGCACGTAACAAAAGTCAAAAAATGAAAAATGACTGCGTTCCCCAAAAGCTTGTTGCCTTTTTTTCTGAAAAGCTGAGACGATTTCACATAAATGCCATGCGTCAAAAAATGCCGTTAGTGTGGGTTTCATGGAAAAAAAATACGACATCGTCAGTTCATTGAAATTTCACGCGAACGCTTTTGCTCCCGCCAAGTTTTTTGTCAAACAAATTTGACAATCGCATGAGTAGATACCTGAAAAATTTTACAATAGCAAAAGCGTTCGCGTGAAATTTCAATAAAATGACTATGCTGCATTTTTTTTCGGCGTTAAAACCACACTGACCGCATTTCTTTACGCATGGATTTTATGTGAGATCGTCTCAGCTTTTCAAACAGAACAAATAAAAAAGTTTTCGGGGAACGCAGTCATTTTTCATTCTTCGACTTTTAAACTCATTTTTCATACTGAAAATCCGAATTGAAATTTTGAAATTTTTTCGTCGAATTCAGACAATTCAGACAATTTCCGATGGAAAATAGCGTTACCGAAATATTTGTTTGTTTTTCGATCAGATGGAAACTCCAAACACAAAAAAAAGGAGGAAAACGCAAAAATAGACGTTTCAAACAACAAATTTAAACTTCAGAAAGTCTTAGAAGTTTTGCAGTCTTGAAGTCAGGTGTACGCTCATTTACTGGGTGGTTAACCCCTCGTCTGAAACAAATATTCGGTAACAAATTTTCCGCAATTGTACTGTTTGTTTTCGAAACCGTCCAGTCACTTCTGACGCGACCATTCTTGAACGCAGGTTCAGATTACGTTGAGCCATTCAGTCTTTAAATATCACGGAATAAAATAGGTAAAGCATATTTATGTATTTTTGTTTGCTGTGCGACAAAGGCAGTTCATTTGTAATTGGTGACCGACCTCAGCACACCAACGTTCCTTAATAATTTATTGAAGAGATTTATAGCTCGCTAGGGTAGGCGTAGTCGAATTTTCTCTGACAATGGCACAAACTTTGTAGAGGCTAACACGTACTAACCGCTCTGTTTAAGTTTTTGTCGAAACAAAAAATTCAAGAGTCGATACATCACTATTTAGTAGAGGTGTAAATACAGTGGAATTTTATACCACCACGCTCACCCCATATGAACGGGTTATGGAAGGCAGGTGTAAAATCGGTAAAATCACACCTTCGAAAAGTTGTAGGATCTACGATCTTACGTTTCAGAGAATTAACCCCAGTTTTGGCTGAAATTGAATCGTGTCCAATCGCCAATCTCTTCTCTCTCTATCCAACGATTCTACCGACCTAGAAGTATTAACTCTTGGACACTTCATCATCGGAGCATCGCTCACCAGTATTCCTGAGCAGAATATAACAGCCATACCTGTAAATAGTCTAACTTGATACGAACTATTGACGCAACTCAAACAACATATTTGCACAAAATGGACTCAAGAATCACCAAATATCAAACCTGGAACGATGGTAATCGTACGTACCGACAATCGTCCGCTGATGATATGGCCATTAGATCAAATCACCCAGGAGAGGACGGCTCGATATGATTTGTCACAATAAAGATCAAAAGTGGCACTAAAGAAGACAAATGTTATTACTTACATTGATGGTAGTGACTCATAGGACTAAACGAATCAAAGTTGCGAATTAATGCGCCTGTCTTTTTCTAAGGAGAGAATCTTCCTTTATTCAAGCGTGCAAACATTCGAAAGACTGAAAAAAATTGAAAGAGACAGCCTTTTGGATTTTTTCCTTCGCTATTATTACTTAGGTACAGTTAGATTTTGAATGATCAGTATGAATCAATATCTGAGACCACATGTACGATAATTTAACTATGGATGTCATGAGATATAGAGAAATTCTAGAAAAACAGGATGATAGGAGGAGATATGACGAAGTATAGGAGATTTGTCGGATTCACCGCTTCGTATACTTGGCCAGTTCCGTATTTCCGAATCCGGAAAACCAACTACACGTGAAACGGCAGCCTGACACGTTTTATCGGAATAGTGCGAGGGGTGAAACACTAGCAAAACCGCGTACACCAAATTTCCTTTTCCAAAAAATATTCCACATTTCGTCACATCTCTTGGTTTCGCCGCATGTCCCGCCCCCTCCCTCTCTCCAATATCTCTCAAAATCTCCAAACATCTCTCCCAATATCTCTGAACACCTCCCAACATCCTCAAACATTTCCAAATATCTCCTGCACTTCATACACCAAATCTACCTGGTGATTCACCCTTGGCGATAGCGAGTGCCGCGTTAGCTCAATGTAATTGTTTGCCAGATCTCTATTGGGCCGTAAGATGTCTGGGCTGATGAGAATTAGGTATATGAGACGTCTCATCATATGACACAACTTTCTGTTTTGTGCAACACATCTGGGTAGCGTTGGATTAGCGTAAAAACTTGAAACATTCCGTTGCTTTGTTGCCAATATTTGTGACAGTATTGCGAATACATGCCGGGAATATAGAATCTATATCATGAGTTTTTCACGTCGTGATGGAACATCGCATCTGCATAAGATAAGGGGTGGAATCGAAAATACTGCGGAGCAGAGATGATATAATCAAAACCACGGGTCGCGATGTTACATACCCCTTTAAATTACTGATCCAATTAGCCCTGAAATAAAATAGTCTAATTGATGTTCAAGCCGAATTCGTTGAAATAATCGAATGGCATCTATAAAAACGTACACAAAAATATCATGGATGAACTTGGGAGTGATCGTATGCACATGCGGAAGTTTTGGGATACTCGGAACACAAATGTTACGGACACAAACCCTCGTAGAGATGTAATAAAAAAAAAAAAACCAAATTCAAGCAGAAACTTTATGCTTTTGATGAATTTTTTCAATTTTTGCTTCGATTAATGGCTAAAAAATGGCGACCGTTCATAGTTCTATTCAATATTACCAGATCGCCGATTATTATGAATTGAATATTCCGCAGCCTTGAAATTTCACAAGCATGTCTGATAAGTCGTCGATCGTGCCTGGCCACACTATGCTATTCTCGTTCATCTAATTCTCATACCCATGATTATAAAGAGTCGTAGAGATAGATGAAATCAATAAATCGATTTGAAATTCTAAGTAGTTTCAAAATATAAACTATCTATGGGAGTATTTCATTTCGACTCGGTTTCCCTTCTTTGATATCAAAGTCTTCGAAAGACAAGATGAAATAACGCGTGTTACTTTGTATCCCCCCTAAATACAACTATTGGATCGGAAAGGTAAATTCACGTGAAATGAGGCACTATTCTATATGAATAGGCTAAAGGTTACAATTGCAGAATCAGAATGATAGGATTTCGGTTCACGGAGAAAAAATCTGTACACGAACAAGACCGGGTTCAATTTTAGCTCGCAGGCATCTATTTGCTATATCAGACTGGTCATGTTTCTCGGACAATCGATGTGTAATATGCGTATATAGCGAGTGAAAATAACCTGTATAGTGAAATGAAAAGATGCTTCGTGTAAGGATAGTGGGTAGTACGTTTACGATATAACGATCCAACATGAATTATAATTAAGAAACGACGTGACGTGAGAGTAAATTCTAATGCTCTCTCGTCTACCATTTGAGTCTTCACACACGCTCAAGTGCGCAGTGCATCCTGGAAATTTTTAGTTCATCACAGGGTGTGAATTTTGGCGTTTCAAACAAAAATATCAATATTTTGTTCACCTTTTTCCAGCCTTTATTCTCCAAATCTTCAGAAGTACTTCGATTGATGAATTTTTTTACTGCATGAATGAATGAATCGCCGTTTCGTTATTAAAGTTCAAAAGATGCCTCGTCGAAATTTAGGTTTCGCATTTGATTGGTATACACGAATTGAGATTGTATGATATTGATGTTTGTGTATCTTCGTCGCAAGCATCGCTTCGTTCAGCTATAGACTCATGGAGCAAAGCGCAGGAAGCCTGAAATTCTATTCGTCCGTGACTCAAACTATATATTAATAAAATTTCAGTACCTAATTAAGGCGATCGGAGCGACTTAGGATATCTTTTTCGATGAACATGCATAATTTGAAAATTTATTAATTTACCAACATTTTGCTATCTTCGAACTCCAGAGAGATACCGAGATGTATATATGAAATGAACCAGAACGCTTAGGTAGTATAATCATCAGTTGAACAACGTGGATCCATACATCATCGTGCATGAGACATCTTGATAATATCAAAAGCATAATCGAAGAAGCGAACAACGAAGTAAAAAGATGGGTCATACTAACAAACCAATATAGATGAAAAGTTAACGAACGATGGAAGTAGTATATAATCAGTAGTTAATATGAGAGGGAAATTCTATAAAATGGGACTATTATGGCATCAGTACGGGTTAATTCTACACATTTTCTAGAATTTTTGTTCACACTAGCATTTATTTTTACATTTCAGCCTTTTTACACATGAAAATAGAGGTTGAAGATTGATAGAACAAAGTCTTTATTTTAATTTTTTAGTGATTTATGTTGGTGATCTCGCCGCTTGAAATTAACCCTGCTTATCGCTGTCCGACATGATATCTCGACTTTGAAGCATATGAAAACAAAATTTCAGGTTTTTCATTAAACAGTAGAACTATGATTTTATCCCGTACCTACTACGCACATTCACCCCTGATAACAAAAAAGACAAGAAAAAGGCGGACTTGAATTTTTCGACCTTGTTTTTACAACTTAAATTGTTTGAAAATATGGTTAAATATAAATGAATATTCATATGAATAATACCAGTCGTAAGGGTACATGCATAGAATAATCCCTGAGAATTTGAGCCCAATAGGTTGAATAATTTTTTTTTTCAACCGTGTCGGCTAGGTTGAAAAACGTAGTTTTGAGAAAACACGTTTCGAGGTTCTTTCGTTTTTTTTTTCTTTTTAGTCTTATTTCTATTTCAGACTCTTCTCGACCGCTCCGTCCTATGTTATAGTCTCTACCGTATTTCCACATGTACATAATATATAGAACTGATGTTTTTAGAAAATCGAGTTTTTGAAAAAATAATTCCGTACTGACGCCTTGGAGAAAAATGAATTGGATCAACTAAAAGATAACTAATAACGAGACATTTTCAATATACATATGCATTTTTCAAAAAATTTTTTTCATTTCAAATCCTCTGAAAACTGCTAAAATGCTAAAATTTCTCGATTTCCAAAGAAGTTGCAAATTTTTTTATGTAAAGACAAAATTTACTCAATTTCTCGACCTCGTATGGGGTCGTATCCGCCAATTTATTATTTTCGTTATTTCTATAATCAACTATACGAACAATGTTATCAACTGCACCTGCGTACATAATCTCATCAAATAACACTGAAGAAAGCGACGAGATGTTTCATTCGGTGGCGGCATATAGATAGTTCGAACCTATATCATAATACTGACAAATTGCTCACACGTACAAAAAATAATGAAATACACGGCAAAAACATTTACAATGTACAAAAGCAGCCGCCAAGTGCAAAGGTATTTGATGATTTCCCAATCATCTTCTTTAATGCAATGGAATCATACATCTACGATGTGTTTGTGACTGAGACCTCGCGCTTTGTAAATTTTAAACTCAACAGCAATAATATTGTCCATCGATTCACCGTTTGTTATGAGACTTTCATAGATCTCCGACAAATTATCCCTCATTTCGTTCCGATTCTTAAATTTCACTCTTACTGCTGTATTCAAACTCATTATTCGACACTTGTGCGTCTTCCATTGTCCAACGGATCTGAATTCTACCCCGAATTCGGGAGCTGAAAAGAAGTGGAGCTCTGGTTGCCTCCCTTCGTGGTGCGTCGGCTCGACCGAATCCACCCTGTATGTAAGCTCATTAATAGAAATTGTTTTAGCTACATTCGGCATAACAGTCTGAAACATCTGAGATCCTATTGGTAGGTTCGAATCATAGAAATCAGATTCAGTCCACTGATATTCAATCTGTGAAGTGTTTAAATAGTGCTTCTGTAGAATTAGTGTTCACGAAGGAAGAGGAAAAGAAATGTGCCCGCCAAGTAGGTTCCATCGAATAGAGGAAGTTCTGTCATTTTAAAGACGGTAGTTGTCCCCAACAATTGCGATAGTTCTATGAATGATCCGTTGCTGTTACTTCATGTGATATCATTATCCGATGTTCGAAACTTTCGATTAAGTCCATGGTACGTACTTGGCATTATACTGATTTCACGACGACGACTAGGAGTAGGTTTTTGTTTTTAGTTTGTTGAATGAGTCAATAATTCCAGAGTCTTATTATTCCCTGTTGATCTATTTCCTCATATCTTTTGCCAGGTGAAATAACGTGGCACTTGGCGGCTGTTTTTGTACATCGTAAATGTTTTTGCCATGTGTAACAATTACGGCGGTTGCTAAGAATCAAACATCCAGCTAAATAATCAATTAATCTCGGGTGCATTATAATTTAGGCTTGTGAGGCGGCTCTGACCGTCTGATTGAGACGCCCTGCGATATGTCGACTCGGATCCTTTGTAGCTTGGAAAATATTAATCTTAAATATTTTTTGTTAAGGGACTTTTGGTCTTAGATCTTCACGAGGAAGCCACCCTAACAATATGATCCGGTAGGTTTGAATCGCCCTGTATACTAGAAATCGTGCATGACACGTTTATTGAAATCCTTGCTGTGGTAAATTTATGCATATGAATGTACGTATGATGATTGCTTAGAAAATAAATTTAGAAAAGACCGAATTAAGAACCAAGAGTAGCTATCTTATTGGGTATCCTGAAATTAATAAACAAATACGCTGGCGTTATAAATGATTTCTGTATCTTATGAGATATTATAACCTCACCTGAACATTGTAGTATTAAGGAAATGAAATGAAACTGTTTAGAGATCGACAACATCGGATCGTTTCTGCTGTTCACATGCGAGCTTCATTATTTCAAGTCATTTTAGAGTTTTGGACGGTGGTAGGTAGAAAAAGGATGGTTGTCCATCTTTTTTGGAACTCTTAAGTCTGAATGCAATTAAGGGATTTGAGGTCACGGAAACATTGCTTGGGAAAGTAAAAACTGGAATTCAAGTTCCCAATCGAATATTTGATGCTTCAATGTGAGTGTCACGGGCTTTCGGTATGGAGGGAACGTCGGTTTCAAATTCTTGTATAATTGTAGTCGTCAAAGACCAGGATTTGGACACCGCGTACAAAGTATGTCCACCGTGCATGTATGAACTGTAGTGTTCCGAGCCGGTCATCGTGTTTTAGAATGTCTTGTATAATATAGTATAAGTTGCCCATTCGGTTGCCGAATACTTCCGGAGGCTGACGATCTCGTACGATCGGATTCGGAGAGAACACACAGCACTGTGTGCGCTCCTCCGATGCAAACACATTGTTGCTCAGCTTTTGACGCGTGGTGGGTTTACTAACAGTTGGTGTACATATCTACTCATTCATTCGTGGTTTGCTCTGTGGGGCAGGTGGGCCTGTATCAGTCACTCAGTTCGTTTAGTTTCACACTCTATTCATTTTCTCACTCTATCTTATCTTGAACATCATTCAAATGAGATAAAAAAGAAGAGAAAGTTTTCAATAACTCGGGGAGAATACACATCTTTTAAAATATTTTTGTCGCTTCCGTACTTATCCTTTTTTGATCATCATCAATTGTCTGCGCCACGGTGCTAAGGATTTTTCCCCCCAAAGTGGCCGTTACCCGGAAAAATATTAATGTCACTTTTGTGTTCGATACTGTAAACAAGTTCTCTCCGGTTGCTCTTGTTGTACTGTGCCGCTGGATTCGAAAACTTAGTGAAAAGCTATGAGGCCTCCACCCTATCCGCGCATGTTCTGAAGAGTGAGAAGGAGAGGATATTTCCACACGAGAGTTTACACAAGCGGTATGTAAAAAAAGTATGCAATTATCTATATTCAGATGCATACGTGATAGTACTTATACACATATTGCGTGCGGCATGCACAAAATGATAACATATGAACTATACGAATTATTATGCAGGTTCCAAACTGTGACCATCGTACCCGGGAGCCTTTATCAAATGATTATTATGATCAATTTATGCGCTATATTAAATCTGGAATTCTTCTCTTTCAGAGAAGACAGAGTAATTCGAAAACCACGTGTTTCGAGGCGTTCGTACGACGTGTAATGCATAATGATCAGTGAAATTACATTCGTTGAACCCGTTTTAGAGAGTGGAAATTTGTCTGATTCAGAACTAATAATATCTTGGGAATTTCTTATTCTTGATAACTAGCATAAATGCAGTATAGAAATATAGGTCGATTCCATTCAGTAAAGAGGATCTCTCTTCGCTTGCGAGCAGAGTTGAGAGGCAAAAGCTCAGAATATTTCATTTGGTAGGTAATAATCCCGTTCAAATTTGAATAAAAGGAAAGTTGAATCGTGTGAATAATTATCCCATTATTTCATTTTGTTTCTCTTTCATAATTATCTAATATATACGCCTATGGTACCCACTCAATGACGCGTAGCCGGTATATACGTATGTATATACATAGCTATATTAGAAGACACTTTCTTTTTTCTTGTACTGAAAAGTTTTACTCGATTTCCATACTCTTGTGCGGTGTTCCTCATGCATACGGACATACACACTGCACATTCATCTTTGATAATGTTACATTTGTCCACGTAGATCTTTGTCGTAGAAAATGACAAACATTTTTTCCGTATATTTCTAGTACACGTTTTACGAGGTTGGAAACTCCGCAGGATAGATCCTAAATGCTTTCGTATTATACATAGGTGTGATAGGTGATGTCTTTTGTCAGAATTCTACGTGTGGCATTCAATTCATCGAGATTCGACCTCATATTTTACGCAGTTAACAACGGGGTCATCCTTTTGTAGAAAAGCTTTCGGGTGTTCCCCGACATGAATCATATTATACTGAATGAACTTTTATGTTATTACCTATACTCGTATATGGATATTATATACTTACAGAAAAACGATTTGAAAGATCTGTGGCTCCGCTAGTAATTGGAGCGAGTAATGTGTGCGCGCAAGCGAAAGTTTGAAGAAACTGTAATTATTCACCTAGTGGTATCTCCAAGGAACAGCTAGGATTGAACGTGTTTCATGAAATGCTATTGAAATACAGTTGATCGTTTGTTAAATCGTGAATTCAGTCCAACTAGACGATCGTTTGATCGTTTGAAAAGAGTTTTTCCAAACACTATTATGAACAAGAGATGCAAACAAACGTAAGGGTAAAACAAAGTTTGAATGTTATAAACAATATAATCGAATAGAGAAACTTGTGAAGTAAATTGGAACGTTCACATCTCTCATTTTAGACGCTTATTTCGCTTCGTTCGGATTCAATCTCACAATTAGCTGAATCGACCATGTTTTGAACCTCCGTAGTTAATGAACAAAACGTATTTATATGCAGGTGGATTCTCTTATACATATATGCGCTGCGGGCTGTGCAATGAATTTTGAAATAGGTACGCGATTAGGAGAGCCGTAATGTTTGTTTTCATTTTATGAATATTCAATGACGTTATTTTTGGTGATTGTTCCTAAGAGTGTACGTAAGTCTCATCAATATTCTATTGGAGTAGCAGATCACAGATCCATTCGGTGAAATAGGCTCTGGAAGATGTCCTCAGTTATAGATTTGAACCGTATATTTTTTTATTGGGTTTGTATAAAGCTCATATTAGGGAGGTTTGACCCACGTGCGACGAGGAGGTTCGACCGTACCAATTAAACGTAAGAAGTGTGTACGCAAAGCGAAAAAATAAAAAACCGCCCAATTACAAAATCTGAAAAAGAGGAGTATTACGTCAGAATGAGGCGAAGAAGTGAAAAAATGAAAAGGCAGACGGCTGCGGAGAGGAATGAACCTGATAATAAGGAGAAAAACTTCCACCTAATGATGGATGCATTGAATTTTCTACTTTCTAATACCTATCCAGGCTTCGTATGATGTGATAATCGTTCGCAAATGAATCTTCATCCAATAATATAGCGAATTTCATGCAGAATTATTTATTGGTCAAAGCTCTCGTAGCCCTGGTCATACCTCCCATACATGGGGAGTTTTGACTTCAACTTAATTTTGTTCTTAATTGACCAAAAATTATCAAATAATTCAGGTGCATTGTGAAGAGTACTTTTCAGAATAGCATACCATTGAGCATGTTCGTTGTTCAAGTATAGCGGTAAACAAAATGATATAAGAAGAACCTGGTCAAACCTCCCTAGTCTCCCCTATATTCTTCCCCGACATAAAACCGGGCGCCCCCCCCCCCCCCTCCGTCGTATCCACCGTTGCTATCTTACTTCATTGAAATTTCGCAAAATAAACAGTCTGCTGAGAAGACCTCAATCAACTAATTCATGAAAATCTACTACATGTTTCGAATGCAGCGAACGAACGCACCCCTGACCGAGTTTCGTCATCATCCGCGTTTGGTAATCTGGTATAGTTGAATAATTTAGGGTCAGTGTCCAGCGATCGGATGTTCGACCACGCATCCATAAAGCTACATGTATGAGATATCGGAATTGCTGCTGCCGACAGTTGTAGACTTCTTACTCCTAGAAAGTCGGCGACCTTGGCAGACATTTCGTAGTCCATCGCATGCCCGGGCAGTCTCTACGCGTATACGAGTACATATACCGACTGTTTCGTTTTGTGGTTTTTTCTTCAATTTTCCTTTTATCTTTCACTCACTCCTTTGATTCGAATAATCAACAGGCTGGATCGCAGGCCTTGACTCAGACGTATATTATATATTATTTTGTGAACTTACCTACTTTTACATTTTTTAACCGGCCGCGACTCTTTCGATTCTAATTTCGACATACCTGCCGCATTTTATACCTACATCGAAGTTACGTCCAAATATCAGTGAAGTCATAAGAAAGGTCTCAAAATTTCGAATCTCAATGCTTTTGAGTGGGTTAGTCAATCAATGATATGTACACATCGATTTTTATGTTACAATCTTGTTCAAATTTTCGAAACGCATTCGCTTTTTTTCTATAATACTGTACGCTTACGAAACCTCTACGCCTCTGGCTCTGGTGCGGTCCAATTATCCATTCATAAGACCCTGAACGTTTTTAAAATAAGCGTCACCAAAGGAACGACATATATGAGTTACAGTTACGGTTACCATCCAATTAGACTTTAAACGATTTGTTCAATGCTGACCGTCTACACCTTTGCAGTGGATAATAATTCTCAAACAGAGATATTCACATCGTGGATATGCGCGGGCAGAATGGTGCGCGAATTTGTGCACTGCCAGGTCAAAGACTTAGGCTTAAGGTGCTATTAAAGACATATTCAGACCCATTGTTACTCATTCTTAAAAACATTGTTATCACTTCGGAAATGGAATTCGTTGCTAAACCCACACCAAACAACCGATCGGAATGAAACTTTGGGGAGTGGATGTAGTATTTCGGCAAGAAGTGGCTGAGTATTTTATTGCTACGAAATATTGAATCATCTATCGAAAATTAAAATTTTTCCAATCTAACCTATAAACGAACCTAACCTTGCTTTCAGAGATTCCTGAAAAACTTTGAATTCTCTTGGAATTTCAGCAAAATGAAATATTTAGCTACTTTCTGCCAAAACTCTGTATCTAATCTTTGAAGTTTCGTTTCGATCGGTTGTGTGGTGTAGGAGTGGCGACGAATCGCGTTTCCGTAGTGACAATAATGCTTCTAAGAATGAGTAACAATCGGTCTTTATGTCTGGTGAATATGTCTTTAATAGCACCTTAATGGTAACAGAATCAGTTGAAAACGTTTATTTGTTGGCACGCTATACCTAATACTTCCGACCACCTGCCAAGTCCCAACATTTTGTTATCGATTACGATCCGACAGGATTTGACGTCCATCGTTCGACGTCAATCCATGTATGCACGGCAATTACTTCTACTTGACTTCTAAATGGAGATTACTCAGCCTCTAATTTTGTTTTTATTATTATGAGATAACATACAGATTAGGAAAATCTCAATAAAGTTGGTATTATTATTCTCGCTTTCGTCATCCAGAAAGTTAATTAATGACCTTGAAGGAATTATCGCACAAGGAGAACGGTGTAAATGAAAATTGGAAGGTCCCGCATGCAGGAGTCGTTTTCCCATTTGAATAACACAGGAAAACAATCTTATCTATTACAACTAATATTCATCCTACTCGGTCGGGGAAACTGCTACAGTATTCTGCAGGATATGATTCTGTTGAGAATTGAATACTCTACAAAAGGTGGTTCTGCGAGAATCAGAGACGAATTAGTTTGGAAATTATAAACGTTTGAAGTCCATTTCATACAAAAATAACTGTCTATAAATCAGTACAGTGAAAAATATTTTGATGGACGCAATTCACAACTCTCTATAGTTCATCACAGTTTCTACGAAATTATGATGTTCATTCAATTTGTGGAGTTGATATTTACATCACATAGATATTCGAATATGAATTTTTAAACGGAACCGAATTCAAACATTCATAACTTCTAGACCAATAATGGGCAAAAGGGCCTAGCCGGATAAGACAGTCAAATCCGGCCCCGGTCCTTTTGTATACCGGGGTAATACCAGGTTTTTGTTTGCTATTTTTTTTCTCTGTGAATATTCACCGGACAGGCTTAAACTTTTTTTTTTTGGCAGATACCGTGAACGCGCATGACCCCAATTTTTGGTTGTGGCTCAGGCATAGAATTGGAATTTTGGCATGGGAATTGAATTTTCAAATCGTGATTACTCTTGACCAAAAATACATGCCCAATTTTTTAATTCAGAGGAAGTTTAGAGGAAAAGAGTCAAAATTTCGAAAAGCCGCTTTTCACCGTTTTTGGTGGTTTTCGGCGATTCTTATTAAACTTTAAACTTCCCGCTTAAGAAGTTCCTATTATACACCAAAAATGTGTATTTCACTAAAATATAAGTTCTTATGCTTATGATGCTTATTCGGTTGGGCAATCAATTTCATTTCTCAACCCACAAGAAAGTGATTTCTTTCCTTAAAAATTCGAATTTCGTTCCAAAATTCCAAAAGAAATCTTTTGCATCAATTCATCCGCGTACAAAATTTATTATTTTGAAACGTTCATAGAATTTCAAACTATAGTGTATTGGATGAGAATCATGGAAAATATCATTTTTTCACGACTTTACTATATATTTATGTATCCTGTAATCTAAAATACTTCATCAGTTATACTTTGTTAGTTTATCTTCGAAATCGTGAGGCCAGCGGCGATCTTGAGTCTTTTTTTTTATGTTGAGGAAGTCAATCCAGTTATAGCAGAGAATGACGATGAAGATTAGATTAATATATTTAGTAGTCGTAGCCTTCAATTTTCTTCCGCTTATTACAGAATAAAGTCATTTGAATTGATTCGTGTGTCTATTTTTAAACCAATATTCAGAATCAACAGTGTACATAAATATATAGTAAAGTCGCGAAAAAATGATATTTTCCATGATTCTCATCCAGTACACTATAGTTTCAAATTCTATGAACGTTTCAAAATAATAAATTCTGTACGTGAATGAATTGATGCAAAAGATTTCTTTTAGAATTTCGGAGCGAAATTTGAATTTTTGAGGGAAGAAATCACCTTCGTGTGGGTTGAGAAATGAAATTTATCGCCCAACCGAATAAGCAGTATAAGCATAAAAACTTATATTTCAGTAAAATACACATTTTTGGTGTGTAATACGAACTTCTCAAGCGGAAAGTTTAATGAAAATCGCCGAAAACCACCAAAAACGGAAAAAAGCAGGTTTCGAAGTTTTGACCATTTTCCACCAAAGCGAAAACTCTGAAGGAATTTGAGGGCATACATTTCATACAGATACACATTATTCTGAATTAAAAAAATGGGCATGTATTTTTGGTCACGAGTAATTACGATTTGAAAATTTAATTCACATGACAAAATTCCAATTCTATGCCTGAGCCACAACCAAAAATTGGGATCATGCATGCTCACGGTATCTCCCACCAAAAAAAGTTTGTAGCCTGTCGGTTGAATATTCACAGCGAAAAAAAAAACACCTTTACTGAGATTATAAGCTATGGGGGGGCCTAAAGACTTGAAACTCGGAAAAAAATATTCGTTTAACATTACGAAAATAATAACCTACTCGCGAGCCCAAAAGGACCCGGGGCCAGATTCGACTACCTTATCCGGCTACGCCCTTTGTGTCGAAAAATAATGTTTGAATTTAGATAGGATCTAGAAAATTTCATCGTCTATGACAGCGATAATGTATGTTCACAAAATATTATGCAGATACAACTTCTTTTGGAAAATTGGGTTTTAGAAAATAGTAGTGATAACATTTTTTTCGAAAATCTCATTAGCGATAGTAGCGATGATATTCTTTCGCGAAATCTCATTGCCGATTCCCGCGGTAATTTTTTCGAAAAATTGTATCACCACACGCCGCGGAAGCAATGCAAACTGGAGAAAAAGAAAATTTTATCGTCTTCCACTGTGATGAATCTCTTATAGAAACATGTTATGTTGCAACTTTTGTTTTGAGCATACCGCAGATCATGATCGATCACCGAGTTGTATAATTCCACGCAGGAATCGGTTCAGTAATTTTTGCCTTTACCCAATAATTCTCATATGAGAACCTGTCTGAAGGAATCGTCCATCGACACGAACAAACGACATTGGTGTTGGTTCGGTAATTTCTGAGTCTTCACGAACACACGCAGGAATCGGTTCAGTAATTTTTGCCTTTATAACACCACTGATAGCTAATCACAGTTGATATCGCGGTCTTGTTTCATATTAACATTCGACTAGCTGTCTATCATTTCCCCATTTTCCATTTAAATGCCGTTCGTAAACCATTTTCCACTTTTCATTTCAAACACATTTCTTGAAGCATTTTCCATTCACTATTTCCAATAGATTTCTGAAGACATGTCACCCAGCCGTGGTATTCAGCGACGAACCGTTTATCACCGGTAACTGCGATGGAAGGTTGTAATAATTTGATCGCTGATTACTGTCATAAAGCTTATTGAAAAATATTGATCATTGATTTCTGCAATTGGATTTTCATACGAAATTCTAACGTGGTGTTCAGTAATAAAATCTATTGATAACACTTGGTATCGCAGTTATTGTATGCAAATTGATTTCCAACTGAAAAATGAGAAAAAATTGGGAAAAAAATTCAGGCGAAGACACCATTGAACAATTAATACACCAAAATTAGGCTGAATGCCCTTCTACCAATAATTAAGGACATGTAGTAATACCGACCGTGGTACACAAACGAGATTACAAACCATCTCACGACAGAGTGAAGGATTGAATTTTCACTCTAACATCAGATATATTATCGAATTCTGTTCGCGCCATGGCTGAGTTTCACACCGAAATCGACAAAACGTTATTTTTCGTAAATAATGTGTTACCGATGTATCAACGCGTGGGAAGCTGTCATGGCTGTGATCGCCGATTAACCGACGAAACGGTACATTTTGTCTATTATTGAAGTTGTTAGCACATTTGCCTGGCAGATGGCTCCGTGCGTAGATTCGATTCGCGTCAGTTTATAAAGAATGAGCGAGAACTGATAATTTGTATAAGTACGCACAAGTATAGTTCGGTTCGAAGCGAATTTGAAAAATAATGAGAACAGAAATGAATAGAAATAAATATAAACAAATAGAAATAGAAATAGATGTTCAAATAAGAATCAAACGATCGACTTCTGAGCCACTTATGCGTATATAGAATTGACGAAGACCAAGTTTTAACTCGTAGTACCACGTGAACCTGGATAATAGGCAAAGTATACCACCGCTTTGTTGTTAGGCCGGTCGTTACAGTGTTCTATGCGTCGATATCGACAACATATGATTTACGAAAAATAACTTTTTGCAGATTTCCGCGTGAAACTCTGTCGTGGCGTGAACAGAACTTGATGACATTCCGGATGACGAAGCAAAGAATTCAATCCTCGACTCCGTTTATAAATGCTTTGAAATTTCGGTTTTACGGCTTTGGTATGAAAAAGTGGCTTTTTGGTGATTGTTTTCGGTCGGTAAAGTGACACTTTATACAGCTATTTACTTTATATGGCAGTTATATGGCATTAAACTGCCATATGGAGTCTTTTCATCGCAGTCTAAACGACGCATGCGCAGTGATGCCAACCTACATACTTTTGATTTTTGTGCTTTTTCATACAAATATTGTAATAGTATGTTGTGTACCTCGGAGGCAGAGTCAGTCTTCGAAAGCCGAGCGTAATTTACGATATGAGTCGTAAGCGAGCGCGCACGAGCTAATGGCGAGTGCATACGCGTAAGCTAAAGACGAATATTGCAAATACGCGAAACGTAAAAGACTGACTTTGCCTGCTTGATACACACAATATTTTATATAACAATAGTATATTGTGCACCAAAAGCGAAAACGGGCGTTTGCGCGCTGCGTATGAAGTTGAGGTCCCGAGGCAGAGCTGAGGGGTTCTTGACTTTATTCAAGGCGCAATTATTTTAGTATCACGCTTTCAGACAGCATAAAGAGATGATTATGAGTTCCCAAATCGCCTGACAGATAGCTCGTCAGGTTTCATCGGTAGGTATAGAGATCCTCCAGGTAGAGATGAGCAGAACCGCGGCCATTCACGTCAAAACCGGATATGACCTACTTCAACTTATGACAGTTCTTAGCACGTGATATGTTTCCTGCTCTCTTGCTACGATTGATACGAGTATCGCCCTATCTTGTATTTCCGATTTGGCCGCAACCAATCAGCAATCGCTTGGTCGTTTGCTCATCCCTCCCTGAAGGATCTCCACATCGGTACTACCAGAGAAATGGTATACTAGAAGCGAGAGGCGCGTTGAATCTTGAGTCTGCATAGAAAGAGAACGAAACCAAAAAACCCTTGTTCAATCCCGCTTCCGCAACAAGGATCAAGAGTTGGTTTTCCGTCTGTTTGCCCTTCCTACATGGGCTCATGTCAATATGCAGGAGTCCCTATACCTCCTCGCCCTTATACTGCGGTCAACGAGAGAACGACACGGCGCCGCGCAGTTTTGAGCGGCCTGAGGGCCGGGTGGGGGTAGTGGTGCTGGCTACTCAGTACCGTAGCTAAATTATCGTACACTTGGGGCCCTGCACCAAAATCTACGGTATGTGAAAGGAATATGGGCATGGGGCCCTCTTGTCGGCTGCAGCCGCGTATGGCCAGCTGCAGAGCAAGTTTGACGACCTGTAGCATGCAAAGTGGGCGGCGCATAGGCAAAGTCTGACCGGACCGAGCGCATTTAGTTTCGGGAGCGTGTCGTTCTCTTGTTGAACGCAGTATAGTTAGTAGTGGGGGAGCGGCCGAACGAGAAAGGATCATCTAGTATAAGAATGAGAATGAGAATAAGAATAAGAATAGTATGTCTGAATAGATTCGCCTTCTCCTCTCGCGGATTCCTGCCCCACTATTACCTGTCTGAAGTGTGATAGCTGATGCATTGACGCCTTAGCGCATGTTCACATGGAGGAAGCATAAGATACCTTGTAGTGGGTGTGGGAAACGGGCATGAGACAAACCGAGAAGCAGTACATGCTCTTTTTATCTCGCAGGCTCTGATTCGCTGATTCAAATTTGAAGAGCCGACCAGTCACGCTCATATCATAGGGTTTTGGTACCCAGGTGAAGTTGGATAGTTTGATTTTCTGTAGATTTCGGAACTCTTTATTGTCATCCAAAAGTTAATCGTGAATAAAAAAAATCTCCGCTTATAGATTTCACTGTAGTGTTATCATCTTACTGATATTAAATCCTTAAGCTACGAAATTTCACTTCCAATTTGTATTTAGAACCTATTGCATTTGGAAGAAATATATACAACATATTTATATGAATCACTCTCTCTTTCTTCTCCCTTTCACCCAGTTCAATTATTCAGAGCATACAGAATATGTACGCGCATGTATATTCATTATTGCGTTATTTAACGCAGCGTTCCGGGCACTCATTTACAAGAGGTTCACTTCTGCCTTAGAAAGAGGGGGCATGTACTGTTTTTATGTCCCTCTCCATCGCACCCGCTCGGCTCGGTTTTCCCAGCAGCTATGCTTCTTCCCCCATGTGTATATTTTTCGAGATTATTGAAATAAAAATAATCACTAAAATAAGAACTACTTCGTTATAGCTGGATGAAACCAACATGTTTTTGGTAATGTGTTCGGTATTATACATGTAGGATCGCGCTATGAACGGCTTTTTCGGCGTTAACGATGCGTAGGCATTTATAATAATCGAAATGAGTGATACTCCTCCACAGCTTCTTTCGATTCCACCGAAACCGATATTCGACACCATGAACTATAAATGATTAATGCGAAATACAAACCGTATCGTAAACATTGCGCGATGCGCGCACATACCAAGAAATGGATTCATTTATTATTTTCATTCATTCTCGACCTACTGAAGGCATTTTTGGCGACGGGTGGGTGCAATTACTCAGGTGTTTCAGGTAGGGGCGGAGCCTAATTTAGATATGAACCACTGAGTTGATACCCGATGCTCGCTAATGGCGAATTCGACTCACGGCCCTGAGTGCGGTTTCCCTAGTATTCTAGTCTCACCATTGGTTGAAAGCCTGGAGAATATGCACTCACAATCAGTGCGCACCAGGGCAGTGAGTCGAATTCACCATAAGACCCTGCTGTTGGAAACTAGTTGTGTATGGCGGCAATATTTGAAAAATTTGATATAGCATTACGCTGACCAAAATCTTCGGACAACGATTGTTTCGAGAGGGATTGTCAAGAAACGTGTGTTAGGAGGCCAGAATGAATAAAAACCCGGAGTTATGTTTAATTTTACAGCGATTTTTTGATGATCATGAGTCAAGTCCGGGAATTATCATTTATTCAATGAATATTTTTATAATAAACGGGCTACCGTTTGAACCAAAACGAATACGAAAAATTGTATTGAACGAACGAGAAGTGCATTACAGACCTACTTTACTTATTTTTCAACGTGTCTGATCTCCCGTTCAAAGACGCGCTTTCAAATTGCATGGGTTTGGCGGGTAAAAATGGGGGCAACATTTCGTAGCTCTGACTCAGATTAGGGTATAGCTCGGTATATACCAAGATCTCAAGTCACGTCCCCACCTGGGTACAACCTGGTTGCGAAAACATCTCGGGTACGGTTGGGTGTAGTTGGGTTGGTGTACCCAAGATCGCAAAAAAATTTCTTAAATGAATATATATGTACTTGGTAAAAGTGTCTTTTTCGGTCTCAAACCACATGCGCAATCTCGGCTGTCATATCGAGAGAGAAAAAGACAATTCAAAGTATAGAATTCTGGGTTGGTGAAACACGTTTACAAAGCAAATTGCCGAATTAACACGACGACGGGAGATATTACAACATTATTTCTCGCCGGTTGAAAGTACTTTTATATTCTCATCTAAAATTAAGCCATTTACTCTGAACCCCAGAATCGTATGTTTACTGAGGTTTGTCAGTACAGAAAGTTTTGCTTGAATTTTAAAATGTCACATGGAAAAAAACAATAATAAACCTGACTAATATTACTACAAGTAAGAAAAAAAAAAGAAAACCGCAGCAGAAGAGTGTTGACCTACACGAAGAAATTTTTATAGGAAATTCCACGATAATTTCATCCCAATTGTGAGATATACTTGATCATGAGGTTCTGTGCTGTACAAAATACCGAGAAAAGTTGTAATTGTGGCAAACCTCATCAGAATTGTATCAACGCTCCCAAAACTGTATATGACAGCTCACATAATGAAGTATATCTCACAATTGCTATAAAAGTATCGTGAAATTTCCTACAAAATTCTCCGTATATGGGTAATTGATATTATGTTCTTTAGCAACGATGATTCAAGAGATAAAGTAATCAATTTTACATTGACTTTTTATACTCTGCATATATTGAGATACAGAACAGTATATATATATATACGTACGCCCATGAATTCTCATTAACAGAGGCGGTGAGCTATTCACGTCCCCGTTTTGACAGTACCACTGCAAAAGCGTGTGCGCGAGCACGTTCGCTCACGAACGGCTTGAATTTGGCAAGGAAAACACGTGTTTGTTGGAACAGATATCTGTCATACGAGAGAGAATGGGGGGGGGGGGGGGGGGGGGGCAGAGAGAGAGAGAGAGAGAGAGAGAGACAGATGGTTTACTTAGTTTATTCAATTACGTCATTGTTTCAGTTTGCATTGATGATGATGCGGCTCGTGTAGCCAACGATTTCGGGGAATCTGTATTATTAGATTAAAATTTATCTTCTGAATTGGAACTTGGCATTCGATACTACGAAATATTAAAACATTTTTTCGAATGAAAACCACGGTATAATATTGTACCATGGCTTTACAGAAATGGTCCCATTTATATCTACACACTGAAGATAATATAAGAGACGTTTATCCGCTATTTTTATTCATTGTTAATCTAGCCGCCGCACTTTACCGCTGCCACTGCTCTTTTGCGAAACGTTTTAGCAGCGTAGCACCCTATTTCCGCGATATTTGAAGCCTCTTAGCCTTGACGTCTGCGCGTCTGTATATGACATTTCATCGTTCAATCGTGAGGTCTGTCATATTAAATCTGAATGATTCTTTAACCGCAGGTGAATAAATCGTTTCTTTCCCAGACAGACAGCACAATTTTTTTATTCATTCATGTAGTGATTGATCATGAATACCATGATTCGTATGAGTAATATACTAATAAATTATGATATTATAAAGTATAATTATAATAATATATGGAATTGTTTGTTTTACAGATCGCAATTAACTCCGATTTCACTGGTGTTTCAGAAGATTGAAAACTCGAAAATGGTTGCAAGAATTTTCGCGGCTCATGGCCGTTTCTGCGCGAGTCATTCCCTCGAAGTCATTGTTGGAACGTTAACGTTGACCGCTTGCATGATCACTCTTGAAACTGGAAGCAATCATCAGCGAGACAAGATTCTTCCAAACGGCAAACATTGCTGGAATGGCCGTTGCAATTCAGACGTAAGTTTTCGTAACCTGTACCGATTTATCAACCCTTCGATCCAATACCCCATTTCATTCGGTAAACCTTCCAATCAATGTGCACTTTATGTCTCTTTCATTGAACTACTTCCAAATTTGAGGTAAAAATTGGTAAACTCAAAGTGGTGGTCAGAAACTAATGAAACGTGCTGCCTTCACGAATTTGTCCTTAAATTGTGGAATTTTTAACGATGCATGGACGACGTTTAAAAACTGATGTTAGTGCGCTTTGCATAAAAATAGATACCCGGGAGATTTTTAGTCCACACGCTGGGGGCATTCCTGTATCTTTTCGAGGTCCAGAAGATTACTCAACGGCGTTCGTTCCGTTCTAGCCTGTAGAACGAAGATGTTCTTGTGTTCGGGCAGAAGATCGGTCAGACTATTTGTAATAATTTTTTATGAAATGAAACAGGATAAAATGAAGAGATGTATCAAATAATTAATAAAAAATTAATAAATGTGTCTCTAGCGATACGCATGAGTGAGTAGATCCGGTCAACACTCACGACATACACGGTTAACGCTCCCGTGTCGATCTCTGGCCAAAATTATTGGTTTTTTCGAAAAAAATACAAGAGTTAAAATTTATCCAAAATGGCGATACAAACAACCTTTCTTCAAACTTTTTGATCTAAAATTTACATTTTCGAAATCGAGCTAAAAACCCGTATTTTTTCATAACAAAATTATTATTAACAAATAATCTGACCATTCTTCAGCCCGAACACAAGAATATTTTCGTTCTACAGGCTAAAATGAAACGAACGCCCTTGAGTAATCTTCTAGACCTCGAAAACATACAGGAATGCCCCCAGCGTGTGCACTATTTCGAGGACGGCTGATTCCGAATCTGACCTCGACATTGTGGTATTCGAAATGGCTATCGAAAATTTCAAAATATATTCTATTGTTTGTGAGCATAAGTTTATAAACGATTTTAGGTTCCTTAATTACCAATCTGGTTTCGAAATTACGAAACGGCGGATCAAAGATAGCGAATAAAATAATTGGAAAAATGTTTTTCTTTCATCAAGTTTGTGCTTTTCTCTCAATTGTCTCGTTTGCCGGTTCAAACTTTGTAATTGGTCGGTCAGAATTTATACCAATCTTCTGTCGTCCTCGAAGGGTTGATCTTGTTTAACAGCCGACGTTGGACGAATTCTTCTGAAGCAATTATTTTTCTTTTCCAATTCCTTACCATGCAGGACCTTAATGCAGCTGATATGATAGTCATGACAATTATTCGCTGCCTGGCTGTGCTCTACAGTTACTATCAATTTTGTAATCTACACAAGTTGGGCTCGAAGTATATTCTGGGTGAGTAAGGCTGCAGTAACCTTCCATACGTTATTATGAAACGCTTGTATTAAAATCGATTTTATGATTAATTCATTTCATTTCTTTTTTCTGAGCGTAAATTCAATAGTTTAGGAGTACGTGACATTGCGTTGGATTTCAATGATTTTACCGGTAATTTTCACAAACGTTTAAACTATTGAATTTTTTTGGCATACCCTTAACAAACATATGTTGAGGTATATTAATTATTATCGAATAAACTCTTTCCTGAGAAGTGTGCAAATATACGACAGAAGATTATTGTGCAATCATTTTAATTCGGTTTGAGTTTAAAAACGTTTATTCATTTGATACGTATATTTGATGTTCTGTAGCAGACGGATATACTAATGCTATATAATATGTATTGATAAATTATTCTAACGTAACGTGCCTAAATATAGCTGTTTGTTTGAGTACAATAAATATTCTTGTAGGTAAAGCACGTAGGTATATCATAGCAATATATGTATGTAACTACTACAAAATATGTAGTAATTTCATTCATGAAACCGGATCTCTCTCGCTACGGAACTCATAATTATGCGGACAACGTGAAAGCCTTGAAGCATCGCATCGGCGGGGAAAGTTTTATAGAAAGTGACAACGTTTTACTTTTCTTACTTCATACACTCCTGCACGTGACGTCACACGCACATGTGTACATTTGATATATCTAACGCACGAATAATCATTTATTTCTCGAAGATATTTAAGAAACGACAACATTCTTCTTTTCTTTTCTTTCCGGTAATTTTGAACTCCCACTATTTTGTACTACACCCATGGAAGTATTTTATACGTCCGTGACTCTTTGTGTCCATGAAAGATATAGAAATATATTACATTATAATATTGCTAGAAGACAATAATTTCTGCAGTTTTTCCCTGAAAATATCCTAATATTTTTTAATTCCCTTTTGGAAAAATCAAAATACGAAGTTCTTTTTCTTTTTTTCATTGTAATTCTATTAAAAATTTGGCAAAAAATCTCTACGATACCACTTTCATCATGTGTGTTCTTACTTCATGAATCTTTGAAATAGTTCATGGCTCTTGGGATTTCAAAATGCAATATATAATCACAAATTTTCGAAGAAAAATCATGCAAGATGATGAAAATTGTTGCCGATTTGAAAATATATTTAAATTGGTTTTGTTACTTTTTCGTTTCTCTCGTTTTTGTTTTATGAAATAGATTGTCCTTCGTGAATCTAAAGTAGTTGATTGACTTGCGAAAGATTTGTTCATACAATCAGAAATTACGTGTGCGTATTCGAAAGAGGGAACCTATCCATGTTTATAATTATCTAATAATCTGACATACCAATTGATTCTGATCAAAGTATAATTCGCTAAGAATTATGTGAACATTCAGCCGCACAAGCTATATCATATGCATACCTATGTATAATGTGTTGATATGCAAATTACGAGTATGTGTGGAAAGTAAAATTCAAGTGAGAGTTTTGATCGGCATTAAAACTCCGCACAGCTCAGTGATCGGTTGGTGAAATTCGGGATGGATAGAAAAACATTCACTTTCATCAGAATGTTTGGCTTTCGTGCATTACTCTCCATACATTAGCTGTGACATTTAAATTATACGCACAACACAATTATTATTGCGGAAAAAAATTTGCTCCGATTATGGCAAAATTACAAATAAACTATACATTCAAAATATTAATTACCATTGTCTTGCTGCTTTAACAAAGCTAGAAACAGGTGAAAGATATGCACAGCAGGGAAATGTTCAATAGGAATTCGGGGGGGGGGGGGGGGGCAAATGAGTTATTTAGGAGTCCTGAAGTGCGACAAGGACCCCTAAACTGCGGTATAGCTTAAGGTAGTATTCTGGGCCTGATATTATTTGTATTATATACAGGGAGGACGAGGTGAAAACCTGAAAGCAGGCAACCGAAGTGACACCTCTCTTCGAGTCTCGTATTTTACGTTGAATTGAGAATTGAATTGAGAACCAGTGCACAATGATAGACGCACAACTGCCAAATTATTAGGTTGAGAATGAAGGTTCGAATAGAAATGAAGAATCAGCACAGGATAAAGTTAATGTGGTGATAATATGTGAAAAATTGATACCAAATAATGAACGGCCGAGAAGTATTATTGCTGATAATTTATAAAATCATTCACTGGGGTGCGAGTCCTCCGTTGCCGATATATCGTAGGATCATTTCATAGTGTCGACGATGATAATCATCAACCGCGCTTCTCACGTTAGCTGAAGAGCTTCGAGACTGTGGAGTCGTCGGAGGCTCTGGGGGTGCTACGAGGAAATACTCTTTCGCAGCTTCGGAACTTCGGCTGTGCACCTCGAATTGTAACCGAATAGCTGCGAGACGCAAGTCTCAATGACACTGGTCTGAATTTGCCTAAAAGTATTTCTTCGTAACCAGCACCATCGAGATTCGAGCCTTGGTACACGTATGTACTAAGAACAGTCAACCATGTAGAGAAGAAGAAGAAGAGACTCGAGTCTTCCATCTCTACGGCTAGCATAAGGTGCGCAGCCAAAGTTCTAGGATGTGGTAGACAGATGGCTTACGCCTTGTAAATCTAAAAATCATCAGCAATATAAACGTTCCATCAATTCATCGCTTGTTATTGAATTCGAATATTCATGTATCATCCACACTATATCGTTCAGATTCTCCGGTTTTACCTCAGTTCTGAACCTAACAATTTGACCGTCTGCAACGATTCTCATTCTCAGTTCGACGTAACATACGGAACAAGAGAAGACGTGTTACTTCGGTTGCGCGCTCTCAGGCGTGTTGCATTCAATCTCGGCCCCTTTGTATAAATGACTTGGTGGGTTTCAGGTGCTATCGAAAGTGCTATTGAAGACTCACAGAATCTAACAATGTGCAACAATGGATATTCCATGCGTCTTTAATAGCACCTTAAGCACCCATTTGCGCCGACTGTTACTTATTGTTGGAATTATTGTTGTCATCTGAAAACGTGATTCGTTGGCACTCGTACACCAAACAAGCAATTTGAATGAAACTTTTTCGATCGAATGCATTATTTTACCAGAAAGTAGCTAACTATTTCATCTCGTTGAAGTTTTGAGAAAATCCAGCGTTTCAGGGAGTCTCTAATTGTTAGGTCACGTTTGTTTATAGGTTAGATTGGACAAACTTGAATTTCTGATAGAACTCTCTGAGAATTTGTGGAGATGAAATACTTAGCCACTTTCTGCTCAGATACTGCATCGACAACGTTTCATTCAAATGGGTTGTTTGGTGTAGGAGAGGCGACGAATTGCATTTCGAATGACAACAATGCTTTCAACTCTGAGTAACAATGGGTGCGAATGAAAGACTCACGGCAGTCAACGATGGGTAACAATGCATTCAACAATGTGTAATAATGGGGGATTTCATACGTCTTTAAAGCACCTGAAGGGCGAATATGAATACGACAAATGCGAATTAGACGAAGTTTATGACTTTTACTAATTATGCAAAGGAGATCCCGGTAAATTGCAGCTTAGAGATCTATTTGAAAAATTGCTGAAGAAGAATCTTATGAACATAAATTGTCTTTTTGTATTTCTATGTTATGATCGCTTGCTATTATCGTTGTTTTTCAATTGTTATTATTCTATTATTATTTTCTTTGTCGCTGTTGTTCTTATTTGGTGAGGCTTCAACGTGTTATTTCTTGTTATGTTGTGTGAAATCTATGTGAATTTCCGGGCCTACACACAGATGCTCTTCGCATCTCTGCAGGGGAATAATTCTATCTGATTTGATGCTTGTAGTGTACTTGTAATTGGATAAGACCTTTCCCTCAATAAAATAATAATTCAATATCTGCACAAATTGATGGATCCACAGAATACGTGGCTTTGTAGGTATGCTATAAGTTCTTCAAGCGGAACGCAGTATGCTCGTAATTCGCTTATACTGTGTTTATACTTTCCCCGCAATCGTTTGTAGGCACAAAAACGGCTAGCTACTTCTTTTATACAATAACACGAATAACATATTTGAGTATGAACAATTTGCTCCATTTGCGATAATTTAGACTACATAATGTCCCAGAATATGCAATAAATCAGCGTTTATGCACACAAAAATTCGTGATTTCAAACCCTAGCGGCTTCCCTCCTATAGCTTTACCTCTTAAAAACTTTTGTCTCCTGGATGGAGTCTATAGTTTCGTTGTCAGTCCTGAAAACTGTTGCTGGTGTCTAATTATCTGCTTCAAACAATTCAATCAATATTTATATAATTCTATACATTCAAGGGGATGTCTACATACAAATATGAAATGAAAATCTAATTTTGATGAGAAAGTCCATCAGAACTCGTTTTTCCTTAGTTAGCTATAACACTTAATTTTTTGTTTTCAGGTATCGCTGGTCTCTTTACAGTATTCTCAAGTTTCGTGTTCACATCAAGCGTGGTGAACTTTCTGCAGAGCGATATCTCTGATTTAAAGTGAGTCGACTAACTTCAATCAGCGAAATGACTTCACAAACAGTGATAAATTAAAGAAAGTGAATAATCTGTATAAATCCAATCTGCATGTTTACAGAGATGCTCTCTTCTTCTTTCTTCTACTCATCGATCTCTCCAAGGCTGGTGTGTTAGCACAATTAGCTCTAAGTTCAAGGAGTCAGGAAGAAGTTCGTGCAAATATTGCCAGAGGAATGACTCTTCTCGGACCATCTATTACCCTCGATACTCTAGTCGAAACGCTCCTCATTGGTATTGGCACATTGTCCGGTGTTAGAAGACTGGAAATATTATGCTGCTTCGCCTGTCTCAGTGTCATCGTAAACTATGTGATATTCATGACGTTCTATCCAGCATGTTTGTCTCTAATTCTAGAGGTGCGTAATAGATATGACACAATTTTATCACTGCTTTCAATTCAGATTTCTTCACTATAAGTTATATGATCCCAGCTCTCTCGAGGAAGCATCAGCATTGGACAACTCAGCGCTGATAAAATGCTCCTAATGCATTCTCTGCACGAGGAAGACCAAAAGCCTAATCCTGTCGTTCAACGCGTCAAGTTGATAATGAGCGCCGGTTTGATATTAGTTCATGCGCACAGGTAATTGAAAATTTTTGCTTCTTTTCAACCATTCTTGAATGGCGATTTTTTTTAAATTCAAAATTCACATTGCTTCCGTAAAGCAACACTAAAACGAAATTAAACTTTCTCCTACAAATTCCTGATTTTCATTCATCAGATGTACCTATAGGTAGTTTCAAGAATGAGCGAAAAAAAATACATCAGTACATTTCATGGCTACAACTTGTAGCACTGACACTGAGTTATATCTATGTGCGTGGGTATTGGGGATAGAAGATAAGAATTGTGGCAGCTCTTGGCAATACAGTTGTATCGGCATCTGACCCCTGGAACAGTTTTTTTTTTTAACGGGCAATCGTATTGTGAGAATATTTCTTTGTCATTTTAGTTTCACAGGTCAGGTTCACGCACATTGCATCATATTAACATCGGCTTACAAATTTACTTCTACAAATTTTACATACTTGCAAGCAGCGTGTCATGCTGGGTGAAGATGAATCGCTGCTATTATAGGACCCCAACAAACTACTGCAATAGAAGAGTGCCTAGAATATTCGAGCATGTAATATTTTTCGTTAACCGTAAACAAATACAATTTCTTGTTTTTTGTTTCTTCATAATATATTGAATAGAAAGAACAAAGACGTTTACGGGTAAAACTTGATTATTTATGGTAGAAGAGAATGTGCGATACATAAGCAATAATAATAAATTCTATGGATTCTAAACTAGAAGAGAAATATTTGTATACAATGCGATGAAGCGGGTTTTAAAAATAAATATTCTCACAACGGATTGAATATTACATGAGGAAGATAATAATATCGTACAGATAAAAGACTCGGCAACCATAAAGAGTAGAATGAGTACCCAAAAATAGGGACTGACTGAGGGTGGTGGAGAATTCATTCTCATGTTTATCCAGTGATCCATCCATCTTCTATCTTCTACCACTTTGAGAAAAAACGTGGACGTACTTACATCGTCTTACTATAAACTGATACTGCCACCCTCTCTTACCTACCTATAATAATAATTTGTAAATATTTATCTCATCATCTTCAAACACCATCGACGACTATCGGCTTATTTAACTTAAGTGAAAAAAAATCATAACAGCGCTTTGCTCATTTTCTTACATAACTTCTACTCGCTTCTAAAATTCTTCTACTTTTTTTTCTAGAACAGAGTTTTTTTCCTTTCGCTTGTACCAACCAGCCTTCAGCTCATTCTTTTCGCAACAGATAACAACTCGCCTTGAAACCTTCATCACGTTAGACGCTAGTGTTTTAAACGAACTTTGTCAAATGATATGACGACGAGTTTTATCCAAAGAATTGCCAATCTTCAACAAGAGTGGTATAATTTTACCTACAAAAATATATCTATGTAGAATAAGATTCAGTTTCTAATTCCTAAGTTTCTATAACCGAGTACACAGAGTTTCATTTCATTATATTTACTTCTGATTTTCCAGCCGTTGGCCATTCAAGCACGAAGATTGCGCAGATGTGGTGGAGGGAACGATATCTCAAGTGAATTCACACATAGTGGTAAATCACCAGAACGATACAGAAGTGCCGACGGAATTGCACGAATATTTTATGAAGTGGTTATCAGTCAGCGCGGATCAAATCGTCATATTAATCTTGCTTCTGACGCTGGCGATAAAGTTTATATTCTTCGAAGACAAAGGGGAGCAGCTAACGGAGCAGCTCAGGCTGACCGAAGAAAGAGAAAAGCAGGAGAGAATTTCTGAAGAACATATGCAGACAGCTGCGCTGGACGTTTCTCTCCGGCAGAGATTTGGCCCGTCTTTACCTGTCATGTATACACCCGTTTTTCCGATTTCTGGTATGCACAGAGACTGGGTCGAAGTCGGGGATGAAACGCAGGTCAAATTACTCGACAAGGAAGTTCAGACTGACAAAAGTATTCCGTGCTCGCAATCTTTGCCTGATTCTACCACCGAAGGTTCACGGGATTCACCGGATACATTTAGGAGCGTTGATGAGTGCCTTGCCATCTACAAATCTGAAGTACGTTCATATCATTTTTTATTTTCTTCCTCTGATAATTTGGAGTGATAAAACATTTTTGTATTTCATTTCACAGTTGGGCGCGAGTGCACTATCTGACTCCGAGGTGATAAAATTAGTAAAGCACAAATACATTCCTGCTTATCAATTGGAAAAGGCCGTTGGAAACATGGAGCGAGGAGTTAGTTTGCGTAGAACTCTAGTAGGGATGGCTGGTGATTTTATGAACCATTTACCAGATTTGCCCTACACAAATTACGATTATAGTAAAGTATTGGGCTCCTGCTGTGAAAATGTTATTGGATATATTCCAATCCCTGTTGGAATAGCCGGTCCTTTATTAGTTGACGGTGAATTGATTCACGTGCCTATGGCGACGACAGAAGGTTGTTTGATAGCATCGACTAATCGTGGAAGCCGAGCTCTCCTCAGATGCGGAGTAACAAGCAGAGTCGTTGCTGACGGAATGACGAGAGGTCCGGTAGTTCGATTCCCTAACATTTCTCGAGCAAGTGAGGCAATGGCGTGGATGCAAGATGACGAGAATTTCACACACATGAAAAGTTCTTTTGATTCTACGAGCAGATTTGCGAGATTAACTAAAATACACATAAGAATTGCAGGCAGACAATTGTTTATTAGATTCGCCGCTAAAACTGGAGATGCAATGGGTATGAACATGCTCTCTAAGGGTACAGAGAAGTCTCTCCAAGCGGTACAGAAGGTTTTTCCCGACATGGAGATCCTCTCTCTCAGCGGTAACTTCTGCACCGATAAAAAACCTGCTGCTATCAATTGGCTCGAAGGTAGAGGAAAAAGCGTCGTTTGCGAGGCAATCGTTCCTGCTGACGTCGTTACAACAGTTTTAAAAACCTCCGTTCATGCTCTCGTCGATGTTAATATTAGCAAAAACATGATCGGTTCTGCTATAGCCGGTAGTATAGGCGGCTTCAACGCACACGCGGCCAACGTTGTGACTGCAATTTATATCGCGACTGGACAAGATCCCGCGCAAAATGTTGGGAGCTCAAATTGCATGACTTTAATGGAACCCTGGGGCAGTGACGGAAACGATTTATATGTCTCTTGCACAATGCCAAGCATAGAAATCGGCACTGTTGGTGGTGGAACTGGGTTACCCGCACAAGGTGCTTGCTTAGGTATTCTCGGCGCTAAAGGAGCACATCCGGTGACACCTGGAGAAAATGCCAGCAGAGTTGCGAGAATCGTTTGCGCGACTGTTCTAGCTGGAGAATTATCATTGATGGCGGCTCTCACCGCTGGACATCTAGTCAAAAGTCATCTCAGACACAACAGGTGAAAGTCCAGAATCATTTTTTAAGTCTTCAAGCGAAATTTGCGTGGATTTGTCAATGTTTTGAATTTATTTTGGGAGAGAAAGCCGTAAACGTTTGTTTTCTGGTTTCAGATCGTCAACGACAATGAGTAATCCGGTGAATTTGACGAGGACAATCGATGGAGGAAAATTGACAGTGCCAAATTTAGTGTCATCGCCGTTAGAGCCGCTATGTATAGATCCTGCAAGACAGTCCTAGCGATAATTCTAATAATTTAAGAATTTCGATTGCATTCAATTTGACTGGATGGGTAAAGAGAAGAATAGGAGAAGTGATTGTTGGCACAACGAGAAGCTTTGTCCTTCTAGCTTCTCTGACCTGGGCGCAGGTGACTTGAAAAACACGCTTTGACTGTAAAAATCAGATGAGAAAATCCCGCACAGCATGAAGTATACGAATTCAATACATCACAGTTCCACGTTAGAGCAATTCAATCAAATATTTGAATAATCGTAATAGTGATATAATGAATAGTCCGTGAGTTGCTGGGAGCAGGCAAAAACAGGAAAAACCCTTTGTTTTTCAATTAAAAAACATTATTGAAATACTTGAGCTACGCAATTTTCAGTGCAAATTAATTCATTCGTTGTTCAATTAACACGTATATACATTCATTCAAATTAGTTAAGGCGATTGTTCGAGATCATTATGGGATATTTATGTGACTGAGGAGAAAATACAAGTATTGAAATTTTAGTAGCCGTATGAATTGACAATAATTGAAATGCGTATTTTTGTGTTCTTAGAGAAACAAAAAATTTATAATTAATCGAAAATAGGAAAAGGGGAATGAATAAACGAGAATACTTTCAGGTCATGAAACCAGAATTCGAGGAAATTTAGAAATGATAATATCAATCTGTAAGTAAAAATCGAAAATTAGAGAAAAGTAGAATTATCTTCGCAGAACAGATAGACTATAATATAATATTAACAATTATGTACATGTATTATAATATAGATGAAAATATATATATATTTTTTTTTATTTCTTCATAAAGATTCATTTACCATTATATAATCATTACTCGGCATGGCACGATCTCCTGAAAATATTTAAATCTTTGCAACGAAGAGACACGAAGATAGAAATGGAAAATTTGGTATGTCTAATGAAATATTTAGGGCAATATAATTTTATGCTCTTCAAGTAACAACTGGTGTGAAAATCATAAGTTCAATAATTTATTTACATCCTGTGCATTGCACAAAAAACATTTCACTCTAAAAGATGCTCAACGCCTAATTATATTCACCGAAAATCCTGCCGTGAGTTGTTAGGTAGCATATCAAGCATGCAGACAATTGTAAAAAATTTTCTGCCTGTAAACGTCGAATTATAAAAGCCATGGAAATTTTTTTCCCTGGCGACGTAAGTCAAAGTTTGAAATCTTTTGCGTTCTGTTTTAATACTGAACATTTACAACCAAAGAATTTCATACTGCAACGGTGTAATTTATGTTGTCGTGAAGAAATGGTTTTTCTTATTGGGAGGAATAGTTTTCCATGAGTGTAGTAAGATTGGCAAAAGTCGAATGCAGTTTGTATTAGGAGCTTATGTGTTCTTTCAATTTATTTAATTGCACATCTGTAAATATCTGTATTTCAATTTACAGAAATCGTATTCCTAATTATTACAGCCAAGTTCATATCCAAGGAATATATTTTTCTGTCTGAATTTTCCACGGTTAAAATTTGTAGCAAAAATGGCGCAGAATACAATGATTGTTTGTAATTTAGGTAGACAGGAATTATCAAATCGAATATACAGGGTGATTATATTCGCCTGGGCCAAATTATTAGGATGGATTCCTTATAAATGTCTAAGCCTGAAAGTCCTTAACCAAAAATTCGACAGACCCTTAGTTTCCGTGTTACAGTGAATCCAAGTTCATCAATCACAGAGCTCAGAAATTGACTCAGCCAGGGCCGGTGTTAAAAATGATCGATTTTTTTCTTTTACGAGTATTTCCGCACCACTTTACACTGAAAATTCAACAATTCCCCGCAATTGCTTCTGCGGTCGTCTTTGGTGTCCAGGTCACGCTCTTCGTGGATTTCGTCATTCAGGTTGTCCTTGCCATAGATTTCATCTTCCGGGTTGTTCGTTCAGTGGTTCTCGTTGTCCAGGTCAGCCGAAATTCCAGCAGAAAATTAGGTAGCCCACGACCTGGATGAGAAAAACTACAAAGCGGATGACCTGGATAACGAAAAATACAGTGATCGACCTGGAAGATAAAATCCACGAACGTGTCGACCTGGATGACAAAATCCACGTAGAGCGTGACCTGGACGACGACGACGACCGTAGAAGCAAATGCAGGCGATTGTTATACTTGCAGTGTAAAGTGATGCAGAAATACTCGTAAAAAAAAATTAATCATTTTTAAAGTCGGCCTTGGATGAGTCACGTCTGAGCTCTATAATTGGTTAACTAAGATTCACTATAGCTCAGAAACCAAGGGTCTGTCGAATGTTTGGTAAAGGACTTTTAGTCTTAGGCATTTATAAGGAATCCATCCTGATAATTTGGCTCCGGCAAATAAAATCACCCTGTATAATACTGGAAAGCACAGTAGAATTAAAGCATGAAGAATCATTCTTCCAGATATTTTATTGTACAGTTCAAACAAGGAAAAACTATATATATACATACAAATATAGAATACGTAAATATAAAATACTTATGAAATAAAAATTTGTCGTAAAACTGTGATGGTATTGAAGTTATTTTACAAAATTCGAAGAAAAAAATATAATCATCCTATCGAGGCTCACAATTTTTTATTGGTTCAAGTGAATCATTAACTTATATCAACAGAACACGAATTTATGAACGAAAACGAAATCTGCAAAAAAAGGGTCTTGGACAGAGTAAACGAGGATCAACACATTTGAGATTTTCGTCGGTCGCGTGGTTTTTCAAGAGTTCAAGTTTGATTCAGTATAGAAGGCCAATGGATCTTTAACTGGTCAAGTTTGCGAAGTTCAGGAAACCGTTATTTGAGCTAATCCAGTTTCTTTTTACCACCTAGATCCATCTTTTATCTACCAGCCATTAATTGAATGAAGGGATTAAATATTTTAATTTTTTTCCCCCCACACAGCAATTTGAAAATAAATTTCCACACCTGTATAAAAAATTTGTTATTAAATTTCAAACGTTACATTTTTTCATAGACTTCTTCATAGCCACAAGTTTCACATGTGTGGCTATAATTATCATCCTCCTCGTTGTAAGTATCTTCTCCGAATTCGTGGGTATGAGAAGCCTTGTTTGTTTTATCATACAGGGAGCTTCTAACAGTCATTCGCAACTGTTTCACCTGTAAAATGAATTTCCCCTTAAGTCCTACTTACTTCTCTAGAATTACCATTGTTTAGAATTCCTCCACTCGTGTTATAGATCATGAAAGACGCAAATGGGTCTCGGACCTTTTTGTTGAACTTTTTGATTTTTCCTTCCTGCCTTTTAACGTCTCGCTTCTCTTTTTCTTCCAGCAAAGTTTCCTCATCCCCCCAAACTTGAAGAGCACGTTTTTCTATTTGTAGATGTAAATATAGTTTCATTTCACCCCAACGAACATTGTGTGGATTCTTTCT
Source organism: Phymatocera aterrima (assembly GCA_963170745.1). Classification (NCBI taxonomy): domain Eukaryota; kingdom Metazoa; phylum Arthropoda; class Insecta; order Hymenoptera; family Tenthredinidae; genus Phymatocera; species Phymatocera aterrima. The sequence continues at coordinate 808,560 of OY720660.1, forward strand.
CACTATATACTTTAGAGGCGGTTCTCTTTTATCCAAATCACAATCTTTCAGCAAGTATTCTTGCTTCGCTTCAGTTCTGGTTATCAGAGAATGCTTATCTTCATTGTCTCTGAAAAACAATGTACCCATTCTTTTGTGAAAAAAATGTTGTCAACATTTTTACATACCAAGTTTATTCATTGCCTCTGTAGATGTAACTCAACGCAACAAATAGCGCTCATAACAAAAACTTAGATATCAGAATCCTGATGATCAATTTTCGTCTTGGGGGGGAATTTGAATAATATATTATGCAACATTTCGTGACCCCTCTCCCCCTGCCGTTTCACGAAAAATCGGGCATTTATTTCAAATGAAATGCTCAGAAATTTGATTTTCGTTTGTTATCCGATGGTGAATTTAAATAACGTTACGTATGTATACATTTGGACTAATATACCCCCAACCCCCTGCCGTACAGTGTTCGTAACGTTATAACTTTTAAGACTGCCCCTTTCCCATCACTTATTATTTGAATATACCATTACATATTAAAAGAAAATGTAATATTTACTAGCCATATTCGTGTTAGGGACATTTGCTGATCCATCAATCACAGAGACATCATAAGACATCACAGAGCATCAATGATCATATTTCACTACCAGATCAGAACAGAAAAGTCTGTAGAAGCAGATCAGATTATTTCAATGTTTTTTTGCCTCATAATACGATTGCGACTTGGACTACTCATGTTTTGGATTGATTAGTGTCTTTTGTTTGAGACCATTAAGTATGATTTTGCAATGAATGAGACCAGAATTACCTGCACTTATCACACACCAGAAGATCGAAAGTTTGGAGGAGGTAGGAGTCTTTAAATTCATCTTGGCACTCCTCACATATGGGTAGTTTGCTTATGATGGGTGCTGGTATCGAGGTTATCTTCAACTAGAAATCACAGGTAATTGGTTTAGATTGGGTGCCCTGTGTTGGAATACAATACTTGTTTTTACTGATTTTAAAATAAATTGCAGCCCAACTAAGTCAGAATGTTTTTACAGAGAATTTTGTCGCTCAAGATATGGCGTCAGACATCTGTGTGACGAAAACAGATGTGGTTTCATTTATTCATTCACTTATTTATTTCATAAGTAAACAGACTCAGTCGTTACAGGTAAATTCACAAACCTACAATAGATGGTGTCGCAACTTAAAGCAACACGAAAAAACACCAGTGTTCACGGTGTTCTTTTGTGTCGCTTTACGCTTTACGCTTTAGTCAACAATACAATCTCACAATAAAAATTGTTGAACTTGTACATTAAAAGCGTCTTTGAGAACACTATGGAATGGACATATTTTCAAATACCAATCGAGCTTCTATCAAGTCCTTGACATGAAAATTGGCACATTCTAAAATACGTTATGCCAAAAACAAGAATATTCCCAAAGAAACTAGAATATGTGGCTATCACCCCAATTCACAATTGCTATGACAAGTAGACTATGAGTAACTACAGGCCAATATTCTTGAAACCTTGAAAAATATTTGAAACCTCTATAGAAACACGAATATCAAGCTTTCTAAAAACAACGAGCCGACTCAATCCCAATCAATTTGGATTCAGAGACAGCACATCAACAGAGAATGCGCTGGCGCAAGTCATCAAGACGACCTTCGAAGCTGTGAAGAAAATTTATATGTAGATCTCGAGAAGGCGTTCGACAAACCACACCACCATACGCTACAGATGAAAATGGATAAAATGTGATTCAGCGGCACTGTGCGTGAACTTATCAAAATCTACCTGATGGATAGAAGACAAATAGTTAGAATCAATGAAGTATCGAGCGAAGAAAAAGTACTAGAATATGGAGTTTCCCAGGGCGCCATACTGAGCCTCTTGCTGTTCATAATATATACCAACGACCTATTGTCCTCAGGTTCAGCTGCAAAAGTGACAGCGAACGCAGACAACACATGTCTATATCACCAAGGCGGAAGCTGGCGGAGCCAATCGGAATGGTGTGGAAAGATATGAACATTATTCTCAATTGGTTCAAAAACAATATACAGACAGTTAACATCAAGGAGACCAAGCGCATGTTCTACGGATGCTGCAGCGACCATTCCAAAGGATATATTTCTAATTCTGCACAAACAGAACTGTGACCAAAACTGCAGCAAGTGTGTGATGATCAAGACAGTAAAGACCTATATTATAAGTACCTAGGCAGAATAATGGACTGCCGAGTCAGCTGAAGCCCACACATAAACTACGTAACAAAAAAATTACATACTTACTTTACGTATTTTATAAAGTAACGAATGTTATGAACAGAATCAAGATGATGGAACCAAGATACCACGCCTATTGTCAGTCAATCATAAATTACGGATGAACACATGGCAAGAAGCAAATAAAATAGTTTTGAAACTGTTGGAGATCCTAAATTGGAAAATAATAAAAGCAATTCACTATAAACCAATGGACTTCAGTATACACATTACATATATGAGATAGCCAATCGGCTCAGTCCCAGGCAAACATCTTGCATAAAGGCGGCACTCCATATCTTCACAAACCATCTTTCAAAACAAACATAACTCGTGAAATACTGTAACATATGCGCGCCTGCCAACGTCGAACCTCCAGGGTAACTGCTGCCACAGAGAAGCAACAAACGAAAGATACACGCTTGGCCGTACGCAAAGAGGATACTATACATAGTGCTACATCGCAGAGCACTGCCATCCGTAGCGAAAGCCGCTGGCGCTTAGGTCATCTGCCAATAAATCTCAACAGACCAGAGAGGCCTCAACTACGTCTGACACTGCACAGTTAACTTCTGCCTACGTCAGAGCAACTGGGAAGAAGACTCACGATTTGACATAGGATTCACTTGTCAGACACGATATTCCTCAATAGTCTGCTCAGTAACATAGAAGTACAAGATAGGTGCATTTGTTATTGTGCTTATTCCAAAATCTATGTAAAATCAATTGTAGTTTAAAAGTAATGAAAAACGAATTAATGAGAAACAGTTAGCTCAAGTGTACGGGTACCTGCCAGTGAACAAAGGCCACAAAACCTAAGACTAATGTTAAGTATTCCTTTTTTTTTGATACCGCTTTCGAAGTACAGTTCATTATTGTGTTATGTCAGACACCTGCACTTTCGTGTTGGTTTTCTTTGAATCATAATCATTTCCAAATTGCATCTAGCTAGAAGACAGCTTTGGTAAGAATGAACTCAGTGTTGAGGCAGTATCCACAAAAGTGCATATCTGATCGAACTTAACTGTGTGAACAAGCAGGCTCGGTAGCTGCTGCTACCCAGCTCTGTAGGCAATGGGAGACGGCTCTCTTGTCGCAATACTCACGAGGCACGAGGTACTACTAATGCACGTTTTCCAATCCTCTACTACCCTCAATAACTTTTAGGGGATTTGATCCAGAGAAGGGCCGAAGAACCCCAACCGGTTGGATTTTTGCATGAGTCTCTAGGAGTGCAAAATATAAAAAGGTTTTGCAACAGTGTGCATAAAATTCGTTTTTACGATTCGATATTGAGGATTAAAATGCTATTTTATACAACAGTATGCGTAAAATGAAAAGTTCGACTTCAGCCGATTTGATACTAAATTATATGGTTTATAAATTTGTTTTTGTTTTTTAATAGTTCTATGTGTTCATACAGGCATGATTATTGTAATGTTGACACTAATTTCACAAGTATTGCCGAGAATACTGTCAACTGAGTGATAGTTCATTCCTACGTGCCAATCATTTTTAATTCCATTAATTTTATTCCCTATCAATCGATGTTATTTGATTTTTTTTCTGAAATTAGTTTTTTTTCTTTTCATGGGGGGCTTTGCCCTCCTTTGCTCCTGGACCCGACCGGGGGCTTCACTCTTGATCCCCACCAGGGGTGTGCGGCCCTAGACCCGCTCCTCCACCGATTCCCACGCCCCACCTCTAGCCATCAATAGTTGAATGAATGTATTACGATCTTGCGAAGACTACATGACTGATATGCGACCGAATGTTCTGCATACTGTTATGAAAAATATCATATGCACCACATACGTAAGATTTATCCCCTTGTATGATTGGCGTAGCTGGTTTTGCCGGCCCGCAGGCGCGGCAATCGACACTCGGGTATAAAGTATAAAATAGTTATTTACGCCCTAGGTACATAATATACTATTAATACATGTATAATTGGTGAGATAATATCTGCCCAATTCAAGGCCAAACATTTCCTTAACACCACCATGCAAACAGTTGAATGTTCATGGCCTAGAATTGGTCAGATGTTATTTCACAAAGTGTATGTTATACATATACAGGGAAAATTCCTAATGTCTGAACACTCGGAGGAGCGTTGAGGTTGGGGTAAAAATTCATCACTAGTTTTCAAAATGCCGTCAACTCTCCATTAAATTTACTAGAAAAACTTTAATTACCCATACCGCTACAAACTGCTCTTACGATAAAGGTGCTCTCAATTGGATGAAATGAATACCTTGCCAATCGATACGTGAAACATTTCTCACCATTTCGTGGCCAAAATTTATTCTCAAAGCTTTTTGGATAGATCCATTAGCTTCCACGAAATTATTACATTCACCTTTTGCAAAAAATACAGACCTCTGCGCTGAGGGGCTATCTCACAAAATTTTGGTATTCTAACGATCCATCAAGCGGGGCAAAGCGGAGAAAACGAGCGTAAACCTACAACTTGTATCATAAGCAGCTGGTAACCCTTGATGAAGACTTCTATCATAGATCATGAGTATTCACTGCTAGCGGTGAAGCAGGAAATCATTCATGCGATATTTTTAGCTTTGAAAAGTGCCGATTTTGACACAAACCACAAATTGAATTAGTGCATGCACTGATCAAAACTAATTCAGTGAGAACCATTTGAAAATACATGATATGATTTTATTTTTCCGATTGATCATTACCATTTATGCTAAAATTCGAAGCACGAATCAAAATGATTATGAAATAATAGACTTCCATGTTATGTTAGAACTGGTTGTATGACTGTTATGATATAATTTGGTAAGACTTTCCAACCATATGATAATGTCCATTTGGATCTAGACTTGATCAAGTGAACCCGAAATAGCATGAAAATCACAACACTTTTGTAAAGAATAGCAGTCCTTATCTAGACCAGGACAAAGACTGGAAAACAATTCTTCAAAACTCCGGAGGGATCAGCAGCCCGAATCTGTATCATTTTCAACGCCGCTTATACTGGCATTAACATTTTTGGCCTCGCTATGCAAATGCATTAACAAATGACACTTGCATTATAATTATGATGACACTCAATACCTATTCAAACGATTTCGTGTATCAGTTCGCTCATGTTAGTACATTACATTACATCGCGTAGCAAGGGCGAGTGTTAAGCCAGCATTAGCTGTATCACAAAAGATACAGCCTTGGGCTGCAGGTCTGCAAGGTGGTTGAACTGAACTAGAAAATCTCGCTTACAAATGTAACAAGATATGGAAATGTGAAAATGAGATTCCATGGAATACCATTTGCTCTTCCAGATCATCATCTTCTTCTATAAGAAATCCACCTCCGCTATCGATGACACGCTGCCCTTGGAGTTTGACGAGTCTACCGCTAACAGACTCGCCTCTATCCCTTAGGTAAACAAAACAGATGAATGTTTATTGTTAGTAAAAATAACGTTGACTGACGTTACACGTGGGAGTGTGAGTAATGTTTACATCAGCCAACGTTAGCATAATATGATCCAATCCATTATTCTCACAGAATGTGGGAATAATGATCAACCGCTATCATTGAGTCAATCAATCAACTACTCTCCAGTTTTAAATAATGGACTCACTCTTTCGCGTATGGGTGAGCAATAAGTTTAGCTTTTTTCAACGCTAAGGCTCGCTGACGGTTTTTCTCAGCACGTTTTAGAAGATCCGCTGATATTTCTACTGTATTCTCTACTACTTCTGTGGCAGCAGTTTCGGCCGATGGTTTACGGCGAGATCTAGTATTAGCAGCCATTGTATCCGATATGTTTGTGTTATTTATGCTGAAGCTTTTTACAATTGTTTATACTCCTTCCGTTCTTGGGACTTGTTTTTATCAAAACAAGAAAATCCGCTCAAAACACAACCACGGTCTGCAATTGCTACTACCACAAACCCCTGCGCAAGCGCGAATGCAGCGATTTGACATTACTGATTGGTTTAGAATTGGACAAATTTTCTCAAGAACGAATACGGAGCGTCGATTGTTGCGTTTGCGGCTTGAGCGTGGCAGGGTCCTGGATAGGACAATCACTTGTTTCCACCAGAGTCCCTACAAAGCGTCGAGACGATCGCCTCCATCTTGGCCGCCATTCTGTGCCGAAGTCGAATTGCGGGAAGATTCAAACCATGGACAAATTCATAGGTCCATGATTCAAACAAATGTAAGGAAGTGGGACTGTTGATAATGAGAATTAAAAGCTCTCTCTTGACTCAATTTTTAATTTTTGATATTATAGTATACAAGAATTTTGTTCTACAAAATATCTCCTCATATTATAAGTATTATTAAACGTAAATTATATGTATATAAAATATCTCTGTCGACTGAATCAACGATATCTCTTCGTACTTACTGTATTTCTACTTACTAAAAATCAACAACTACTATTATGTAATATCATATCTTCGTACGCTACAGTACCTACTATATTATTACTTGACAAAATCATCGGATAAATGCGATAAAGCCGCACACCCTGGCATTTTGATTTTCTGTAATAACTGCGATTAATACATGCAATATCTATAGCGTACATTATTCGACTGACATTAGTACATTTGATAATAACACTCACTTTTCGTTTTCGATGTACCTTTATTTCTTTAGCATCTCTAATTGCCGAGCACGGAACCACGTCTTCACATGACGCCGTCGATGCAAGCACTACGATATTTCAGGTTATGTTGACGTTATTTTAGGATGAAGGTAGAAAAGATAATACGAGTTAAAGTCTGAAGATATTATCGTAAAAACTTAATAAAAAAGCGTTATTTTACAATTACCTGAATAAAGCACTGTTTACAATGATAAAAATGCTTGTTTACTATATAGTTAGGATTTTTTATATTCAAATATTCGCGCGGCTATGCTAGCAAGTCGGCTGTAATTGAACCGAGCCATTTTCGTGCTATTAAGGGGCCATTGGAGACACATTGTGTTCAATAATTGGTGACAATGCACTGAACAATATGTAACAATGGAGATTTCATGGGTCTCCAAATGCCCCTTAAAAACCCCTTTGCACCGATTGTTGTTTATTGTTCAAAGTATTGTTATCATTCGGAAACGCGATTCGTCGCTACTCCTACACCGCGTATCCGATTTGGATGAAACTTTTGCGATTGGATGCAGTATTTTGGCAGAAAGTGGCTAAGTAATTCATCTTCACGAATTGTCAGAGAGTTCTATCAGAAATTCAAGTTGTCCAATCTCCCGAACGAACAAACCTGACCTAACAACCAGAAACTCCCTAAAACTCTGAATTTTTCAAAATTTTAGCGAGATGAAATAGTTAGCCACTTTCTGCTAAAATACTGCAACTAATCAAAAAAGTTTCATTCAAATTAGTTGTTTGGCGTAGGAGTGGTGACGAATCGCGTTTTCGAATGACAACACTGCTTTCGACATTGAGTAATAATGGGCACAAATGGGTCTTTAATAGCACCTTAACCATTTGAACCGTGATTTTTGCTGTCCATGGATTTTTGTGGTCCAAATCACTTGACGCGCGGGAGATGCAAACAGCGTTCAACACTAGGAACGATTGTGAGAGAATATTGCTAATATTATATGATATCATATATAGGTATAATAACGTATTATAATATTATATTATATTATATTATATTATATTATATTATATTATATTATATTATATTATATTGCATATCACACATCTCTCCATCGTTTAATAAAATTTTGTCACATTACATTCGCGTTCTCGCGTTACCGCGTGAATAATAGCGAACAACTTCTAGTAATGAAATGAAACTCTTTCGCACATACAATCAAATCAATAGCCAAAAACTGAAAAGACATGGTTATGTATTATAATTGAATGATAATTCGTAAAGTTGTGTGGACATAAAAGAAACTTCTCTGATGTATGGGTGCTGTATGAAACAATTTCATGTTTTTGGCGGGATTAAAGTTGGAGGTCAAATCCATGTTTTTCAACCAGGATTGCTGCAATCTGTTATGAAGAGAATATTTTAATGCAGTAACAAATTCATATTTTCCTTACGGCGGAGGAGCGTTCCTAATTCTCCACATTCATATAGAAGTATTCTGCTAACTGCTTATATCACGCTATTAGTGAATCTATACCTAACAGAACAAATTTGGAGCTGTAGAATCCGGCACAATCTAGCCTAATCTAATCTCAATTCACCTAAAATGACATAAATAACGTATTCATACGAATAATGTCTTTTAGTTAAATATTTCCAGATGAAATCTTTCAGCGGTATTAATTTATCAGCTACTTTTCCACAATGACAACATTTCACTACCATTTCGCAAGAAAGTAGTAAAATTAATAACAGGCGCGTTTAAGTCTGCCGCCATAAAGTATCACCGGTCGTGTTCATAACGTTCACTCTAAAATTGTTTCACGCAATTTGGCCTATACCCTACCCTATACTCTTTGACCCTACCTAGCGTATAATAGCTTGTTGGCGAGCAACGACGGACGGATGGAGCCGGAGGGGAAACACCAAGTAGGCAGCGTCGTCCCTACGAATTTAGCGCTCCGGGCGATCGCCTGACCTTGCACTACACTAACGCCGGCACTGCTGCCGTGTCGCGTCATTACGCAACCCGACAGCTGATCACATGGCGTTACTTTATTTTTCTACGCCGGAGTATTTCTGTACGCTCTCGCGCCGTGTTTTCCCGGCTTGGTAAACCTAACCTATGTTTTCATCTGGATCAGTCTAGTTTTCTATCTGATTATAATAGATATTGAATTTATGTCGTGGTAAGCTGTAATCAAATCAAATATGCCTACGAGAGAGATATTGACGATCCAGCTAGGACATTATTCGAATTTTGTCGGTACGCATTGGTGGAATTTACAGGTTAGTTTATTGGATGGCACTTTGAGAAGTTATAGTTTAATTGATCGGTATTATGGTTATCTTGTCAATAACGCGCATTATCAGTCGGTTATTAGTCAAGGGAATCAACACGTTGTACGAGTCGTTGTATCGTCGCCTTGGAGAAAGAACGCGCTACGTCGATTTTTGGTCGGGAGGATTATTTTTCGTTAAATTTCGATTGGCAACACTGATGTGTGGAGCAAAAATGATACGAATTTTGGACGGGATCTAATTGTGAGTTTATCTTGGACATTTCAATAAGTTTCATCTACAAAATTATGGATGTTTTCTTATTATAATATGTATTTTCTTCTAGTAGAATCAAGTATGGAAGTATTAAGCTGAGTTATTGTAAACTCAAGTAATTAAAATAAACATATATATATATAAATGGGAGGCATTACATGTTAAGTTCATTCTATTCACCTTTGTGTTTACGTACTATTCATATGCTTATTTTAATTACTATAATTTACGATAAACTTATCCCAGTATTTCTATACTCGATTCTACTAAACCAAAATACATATTATCTTGAAAAATTTCTCAATTTTGTAGATGATACTTATCGAAATGATAAAGATAAACTTGGATTCCTTTCAAAATTCGTATTCTTTTTGCTTCATGCGTCAGTGCTGCCAACCTAAATTCAACGAAAAATAATATATATTTGACGCAGAACGTTTTCGGATCAAAAATCAACCTGGCGCGCTCTCATACCAAAAATCGGCGTCGCGCGTTTCCAGATAAAAATCGACGCAGTGCGGTTCCGGATAAAAATCGAGGTAGCGCGTCTCCGGATCAAAAATTGTCGTAGCGCGTTCTTCCCCCAAAGCGACGGTATATCCTGGTCGAAAAAGTCGTTCAATCGTTCTAAATCATTCAAATTCCATTTCAAGTTGAATTCATTCGAAATTACGTAGATGTTTTGTGAAATCCGAAAATGCATGTGAAATCGTTTAACCACTTGAAGTCCTACGAATCCTTGTAAAATCTTCAAGGTTACTTGAATCCACCTGAAATCGAAATCATGAGATATTGATTGAAGCTACATCTTGTAATAACTTTGTAGGCATGTGAAGTCCTGGAGGTTGTTCAAAGTCACTTGGAATCATGTGAAGCCATTTACGTGTTATTCGCAAGCATGTGTCGAGTTATCTGAATTTACTTTGAGTTGGAAAAAAGTCCTTGATCCTTAATTCAAATTCACTTGAAGTAAACCTGACATCTACAAACTATACAGTTCCATTTTAAGTCATCACAGCTTTCAGTTCTGGTAGGCCAATCAAGAGAGCAGGAAATGAGTGATTCTGTGACAAAAATGCCACCAAGATACCGACTGTGCAATCACAGGAAAGCCAGTCCGTAGTTATATTCCGTTATGTTACCTACTCGCAACTATCGTTCGTTAATTTTTTATAAACATTTAAAAGCAAAAAATCGTGTTTTTTTTCGTTTTTTCTTACAAAATCAAAACTAATGAAGCAATCTTGATGCTCTGAAGAGACGTATAGTGTGAAGAATCAAAATGCAAACAAAATGAGCTCTGGAGCGACTCGATCGGATTATTAGTAACGGAGAAAAACCTGAAGAACCGGAAAAACTATCGTCTGTTCAAAATTTCATAACTCCACCATTTTCCAAGTTGTAGCGCAGACTCTCCGCGAAATAGTGGCGATTTATATGTACTCTCTGTGTGCACAAAAAAAGCCCTGTCGGATCATTAGTTTTTGCACAATTGCAATTTGAATTTTTTAATGCACTGTCTTGCAGCGTGCCTGGATGCGTAATGAATGGACCGATTTCAATTTTCCGAAAAGATTTTGAAAGTAGAAGTATAGTACTACACAACATTTATCTTCATTTCGCGCTGGAATGCTGTGAAATAGGTGAGAAATATTCGCGAACGTGATTGAAAACGGTGGGGCGCGTGAAAGCGGTTGACTAGTGGGGGCGGAACGGCAGATGTGGGGAGGCGTTTGTATAGTAATAGAAGCGCGCCGCGCGCAAGTTACGAATCACAAATTCGATTATCTCAGCAACTAATGGAGCTATTTTAATTATTTCTAATTTTGAGGTAACTGAACCTACGAAAACTAATTCTTCGGAAAACAAATACAGAATTCCTAAGTTTTCAAGAAGAGGTCTTTTTTCAAAATAGTGGCGATTTGGAACAAAAAAAAAATCGCTGTTCCTATCATCAAATTCACATACCATGGAGGGAGCTACGTCTGTTAAGCTGGCATCGCCATTTGATCGGATTGAATTACCAGGCTACCTAGGATTTGGTGCTAATTACTTGCTAATTTGTTCCCCCAATCCCGATTTTGTTGCTCCAGCGGTTTCGCTAGCATCGCCACCTAAACGCACCGGCGAAAATTAAAAACCAATATGGCATAATTTGTTGCTCATTACTTGCTGAGCAACCCCAACAATTTCAAGCCAAAAATTCCATCCCTTGCTCTAAAAAATGACCCGCATAATCACTGAGTGACCGAAAATGGGATTGGGGGCCAAATTAGCAAGTAATTAGCAGTAAATCCTAGGTATGCTGTTAATTCAATCTGATCGAATGGCGATTGCAGCTTAACAGACGTGAGGGGACTTATTGTTTCAGAAAATTGAGAATATTGCATGTCCATGAACAAACGTACGTACTACATCAGATCAGAATTTTTATTCGGAAACTCAAGAACACTTCTGGAGCGTTGAATTTCCGAAACAAAAAACTGGTTCAAAAACTAAAATTGCATGAACTTTGAAAATATTGCGAATTTTGAAAAATCATGTTAGCAAAGATTTTTTTCCCCTAATCGCAACTTTGTTCCATATGTCAAATCCCGAAAATTTGCCCAAAAAGACGTGATCACTTGATATGGAATCGCTCAATTGCTTCCTAATATTCTGCTGGAAGAGTAATTAGAAATTTTATGATTATGCTACTTCAAATAACGTCTCATGTCACTTGAAGCCCCTTGAACTCATTTTCCGTCAAAGTCTTTCGAAGTCTTGTAGTATAAACATACGATAAAACATACACCAAAAGTTTCCTCCATAACTGAATTATGGGTATATATATTATCGTAGCAAATTATCGTACTTTTAGTTCACTGAAAGATAATTTTCCTGCAGTAAACTTATTGTTAATTTTTTGTTTACAGGAATCATCTTTTTCCTACAATCCAAGCCAGCGTTCAGAAATAAATCATGACGTTCTATACAGAGAAGGAGAAACTTTGAGGGTGTGAATATGTTCTTGTTACGCAGCTTAGTACGGCTTAACTAATCTTCAGTTTTCTGAAAACAATCATCTCCACTTTCTTATAATTCTACCTGCCAAAAAGAAAAAACGAAACTTTTGAAGCATAAAATGAAACATAAATCTGCTCGAATTTCACTTTCACAGCTCAAACCGTCTTATTTCTTATCCAGTAATAAAACAGTAGCATACAGTTTTGTTACAGAAAGAAACGACGTTTACACCAAGGCTTCTGTTAGTAGACTTAAAAGGAAGTCTGGGGCATTTAAGAGAGCAAGGAAATTTGTATAACACATCAGAAGATTATTCTCATCCACCCAGTGGCTTATGGGACAATGAAAGTTATGAAGTTACGACTGAGCCCGCCACGTCTAAAGCTCCTTTCATATGCAGCTTGGAAAAAGAATCTCTTCCAGATCAATCAGACCGTGAAGTTTTCAATTTTGAGAAAGATGTTACAGTTTGGGCAGATTATCTTGTCCCAAGATTCCACCCTAGAACTGTAAACATCATTACAGAGTATCAACACCAGTCTTTGGATAAACCATTCAACGTTTATCACTATGGATGCAATTTATGGCAGACGGAACAATTCCAAGAGGATTTTACGAACAAGATTAGAGCATATGTCGAAGAATGTGACTTCATGCAGGGATTTCAGGTACAATTTTCATTCCAAAAACGCGTATAGAACGTCAATTGAAGCTTTCGGACAGTTCTGAACAATAAGAATATCACCAATGCACAGCTAAAGTCCTTGTGATTTTCCCAAACATTTCGAAAACGACGATCATCAAAAGATTCTCATTTCTTGTGGGAACGTTATGGAGAAATCGGACATTTTCGAACATTTTTCTCCGTTTCAGGTCCTCCTAGATTCGACTGATGGCTTCTCTGGCCTCGGGGCATCCTGTATCCAATACCTTCAGGACGAATTTGGTAAAAGCATATTAGCATTCCCAGTAATTGATGGGAATAACTCAGAGCGATCGTTTAATGACCTGGTCAAAGTATTGAATACGGCATTATGCTATCAAAGTATTGGCGAGCATTCTTCTTTGTTCAGTCCTCTCTGCGCTGGGCAAAATGGCTGGCCTCAACCGGGAAACTGTCGTAAATTTGAATCTCTCACCTACAATTCCGGATTAAATTATCACAGCAGTTCGTTACTCGCGACCGCTATAGATACCGTGAGTCTTAGATATCGCCAGAAAGAATATGAGACATCAGCTTTATCAGATTTATGTGCGGACTTGAATAAGCTCGGTAGAAAAGCCGCTGCCACTAGCCTCACCCTTCCTTTTCCTATGACCGTTGGCAAAGATCTAATAGACATCTTAGATGACCATGAAGGTCTTCTATGGACTAGTCTCACACCAAGCTGTGATATACCTATGGACAAGAGCATGCAGAGTCTTGTGCTTAGGGGGATTGATGAGGGAAGGCTGAAAAGACCAATACATCAGGCTAAAGAACAACAAAGAAAATCTGCGTACTCGTGCTCTAGTGTTCACGAAATGATGAGCCTTTATATTGCGTGTTCTTGTCACGCCACTGCCACACATTTGACCAATATTAAAGCTCCTTTAACCATTAAGGAACCTTACCCGAATATTTTCAATAAAAATATTCATTGGAATGGAGATATTGCTAATTGGAATGTCGCTGAAGGCAAGTACATAGTTGAATTTTAGAACTATTAACATTTTTAGTTTTGCTATTGAAAGTTTGTTCACTCAAACAAAAAAGATGGAGTTGCAGAGTTAAAAGGTGGTTCTTTATGAATGGCGCCAGTCGTACAATTCAAGTGAATATTCGCGCTTGGAACATGAGATTATTATAATGAGAAAAAATTGGCAGTTTTTCTCGACCGATTGGGTGAAAATACCATCCTGAATAGACCAATCAATGGAGATTTTTTTTGAAAAACAATACTACCAGAATACCGACTGTGCCATCACACAAAAGAGAGTCCGTTGTTATATTCTGTTACGCTTCCTACTCGCAACTATCATTCATTAATTTGATATAAACATTCGAAAGCAAAAAATCGTGTTTCATTTAGTTTTTTTACTCATAACATCGAAACTAATGAACCAATCTTGATGCTCTGAAGAGATGATTTGTAGAGAATCAGAATGCAAGCAAAATGAGCTCTGGAACGACTCGATCGGATCATTAGCAACGGAGAAAATCCTGAAAACCCGGAAAAAGCAGCGTTTTTCAAAAATTCATCACTCCACCATCTTTCAAGTTGTAGTGCAGGCCCTCCGGGGAATAGTAGCAATTGATATGTACTTTTCGTGTGCACAAAAATAATGCTGTTGGATCATTAGCATTTAGCACGATTGCAATTTGAATTTGTTAATACACTATCTTGTAGCGCGCCTGGATACGTCATGGATGGCCCAATTTCAATTTTCCGAAACGATTTTGAAAGTAGAAACATAGTACTAGAAAACGCATATTCTCATGTTGGCTCAGTATTTCTCACCTATTTCACAGCATTTTAGCGCAAAATGAATATATATGAGTTTTGTAGTACTATACTTCTACTATCAAAATCTTTTTGTAAAATTGAAATTGGTCCATTCATTACGCATCCAGGCACGCTGCAAGATAGTGCATTAAAAAATTCAAATTGCAATTGTGCAAAAACGAATGATCTGACAGCGCCTTTTTTGTGCACACATAAAGTATATATCAATCACTACTATTTCACGGCGGGCCTGCGCCACAACTCAAAAAATGGTGGAGTTATGAATCTTTGAAGAAAAAAACGCAGATTTTTCTTGTTTTTCAGCTTTTTCTCCGTTACTACTAATCTGATCGAGTCATTTCCGAGCTCATTTCGCTTGCATTCTGATTCTCTACAATTCGTCTCTCCAGCGCATCCAAATTGCTTCATTAGTTTTGATTTTATAAGCAAAAAACGAGATGAAACATAAATTTTGTGCTTTTAAATGTTTATAACAAATTAATGAATGATAGTTGCAAGTAGGAAACATAACAGAATATAACTACTAACTTTTTTTCATATGATAGCACAGTCAGTATCCTGGTAGCATTTTTATCCAAATTCACTAATTTTCTGCTCTGTTGATTGGCCTAAAAGTCAAACACAAAATCTATGAACAAACAGCATCAATGAGGAAAAAAATAAAAATGAAGAAAGGAGAACGAAAATTGGGAATTCTGATGCTAATTCTGTGTTCTGAATCTCCGATTCTAATGTTCTTTTACTTTTTTGCGGATTTCATAGAAGTGAAGTCCGTTCCTGTGATGGCTGGACTGCATAGTGGATCAGGGCTTGCAGAAATGTTTGACTCACTGCATTCTCAAGCAAGCAGAATAAAGAATATCGGCAAACTCCGGGCCTTCAAAGACTCCGGACTTGAGCAAGACGAGTTTACCGAATGCCTTGATCAACTTCTTACCTTCAAAGAAGCTTACGAAGATCATTACGAATAAATCAATCACTCTGAACTTTGACTTGCTTGGAAAATTCTTCAATAATACCAGTCGAACGTGTTGAATGTGTCTAATAATACCGTGTCAGCCGTTCTTTAGCTGCGCAAATGACTAATCTTTATCATTTTAATTACTTACCTGATAGTATATTATTTTTCTATAGGTCGAAAACTTCACAAGTTTCTCGTTTTTGACGTAAGTAGCGCAAAATAAGGATGTGTGGCACGGGCGCATATAGGGACTTTGTGACTCGTGTGCGTCGCTTTACACTCGTCAAAATGTCCCTCCTTTTTGCGCCTTTGCCACACAAATAACTATTTCGTTCTAATTATTAGCGTCATCATCACCATTACTATAGTCATACATTGACATTACTCATTCTAAGCCTGGCGATAATAAAAGTTTACATTTTACTGAATACGTTTCATCCATCATTTTCCCAAGCGTAATTCTTCACAGATCTGGTTCTGAGATGGAATCCTTTACGGACCAGAGAATAAAAATCAAAAGGCTACATGATAAAGAATCCACGATGTTACATTTCCCCGGAAAAATATGCCGGACATAAAATCTTCACCAAATTGTTTCATACAAGAAAATAACCCTCTGACAAAACATCTCCGAGATACTATCCTTACGCTGCGTTTGGATTAGCTTTCCTAACAAACCTACGACTACTTTGAAAATCCGGTAACGATATTTTGAATGTTTTTTAGGGTTTTTCAGCGTTTCCTCGCGGATAAAACGTGAATAAATAAGGCGCGTTAATTTGAATTATTATAATTATTATAATGAATAACTACGAGGGTAATTTTAATTAACGTATACGTAGAATAAGAATATGAATAATTATTATAATATTACAATTAGTATAAACCGGTCACCCAGGAACCAAAAAGGAATGTTAATTGTGGATGAATTGTTTAGTTAAAATATAAACAACGCTTGTTTATTCTCATATAGTTCAGACGTAAATAACGACAATCCATGTATCCGCTTAAGGCGTTTGAAACCACCACCTCCAATACTTGAATATTGTAAACATTGGAATTTGGAAATATCTGATCAATGTTATACTGATTTTAAATTAACACGCATTCGGTATGGGACCACGGTTTCGGACCCGTTCTCACGAGTCCCTTTGGCAGATTCAAGAGTTCGTTTGATTTACTTCCGTGTAGAGTAGGAGCGAATCCGAGGGAGACTATTGGATCCACTCTCGATTTAGGAGCTGGGCTTTTCCCGCCCACGCATTTTTCTGATGAGGTTTTGGAGGGAAGTTTCGATCGCATTAACACGAGTTCTGTAGACTAGTGAAGACCGATCTCAATTTTTGGCATTTCGACAAATATATATACTTTACATTTTTTTCCCCTCAAAGACTGTTTTTTAATATCCTTATATCTCCGTGCCACTTCAACGGGAATAATTTAATATTCCCGGGGCGAATCCAGAATCCACCTGGCGGTGTGAAATCGCAACTTGAAATCATATTACATTATCCCCTCTCTCTCTTTCGCCCGCCCTCGCTCACTCTCTCTCTCTTTTTTTTCTTTTCTTTCTTTCTCTCTCTCTCTCTGTCCGTCTGCATAGTAATGTTCTTATTGTACTTATGTTACGTCTAGAAATGGCTCTAAGGAGATTTTATGATTTTTATGTTTTTGAGTATATCGATCCTTACCTTAATTTGATGGAAAAAAACCTTGATCAATTTCGGGCGTAGCGGGTTAGGGGGTTGAGCGGGCAGTGAGCGGTTGATCAGAGGTTGTGGAAAAATTTGCAGTTGACGAAGTTCCCTGGTATTCGATAATGTGTTCTGTGAGAGCGGTTTCCACCAAACTGTCCAGATCACAATCCGTCGATGTCTCTGATTCACTTGACTCTAAGTGAATTATGGAAGGTTCACTTATCGTGGCACTTTTCACTTGTGAAGTTAAATCGTTGATTATCCACTGAGGGGTTTTATTTTCGAGAAGTTTTGCCAAAGTTTCCTGAAATTTCCTGATTCTTCTTAGTTTGGAAAATAACCGCTGCTCACGGGCTTTCTCTCCTCCACGTCGAGTAATCTTTTTCTTATGTTGTTGCGGTACTGAGTTCATCTACAAGGGTGCATAAATTTTAATGCACCGGATTTAGATGTGTGAGGAATAATGGGTGATTGGGTGCTTGCCGGTGGAAGCACGCGGTAAGGAAAAAAAAATGATATGTGGATTGGTGCTTGCCGGTGGAAGCCCGCGGTAAGGAAAAAAAAATGATATGTGGATTGGTGCTTGCCGGTGGAAGCCCGCGGTAAGGAAAAATGATAGGTGGATTGGTGCTTGCCAGTGGAAGCACGCGATAAGGAAAAATGATAGGTGGATTGGTGCTTGCCGGTGGAAGCACGCGATAAGGAAAAATGATAGGTGGATTGGTGCTTGCCAGTGGAAGCACGCGATAAGGAAAAATGATAGGTGGATTGGTGCTTACCTTTGAATAAAGATTACTGGACGTGATTTCGTGATGATGAAAACAAAGATTTAATTAACAAGTGCGTGATTTATTCCAAAACAAAATGTAATTTTGGTTAGTTGTTCGTAAAAAGTTTAAAGAATGAAATAACTCTTGAGCAAAATTCTAATTCAAGAAAAATTGAATGATCTGCGAGGATTCGTAAGACTGTGGTGCCGTGATGCAAAGTGACGTGAAGTTTTCCCAATATTTGAAAATTGAATGAACGAATGAGCATCGGTGGTTGCAAGACCGGCCCTTATATGAGGCAAGTGCGGACCTTAACGAAAGATCCGTCGGGGGTAATGTTTATATCATCTCTTGCTCAAGTGTTCTCATACCATCAACCCTATGAGACAAGGCTCAATCCACACATATACAAAATGCAGCTGCGTTGAGCTGGTCTTTTCCTGATATTATATTGGTGAAATATATAATTTGTTTGTTAATTGAACCTTATTTCATATTCGTTGATAAATTAACATCTCACCTCAACCCTTCAATATGACAATAGGCCTGCGCAAGATGCTAAATCTTATATTAACTTAACTTTATTTTTATATATGAGATATATGTCTATGTACATGTATATATAAATTCTAAGATTAGTTTGATTGTTATTGAATACGTAAAACTTATGTGGTTAAGTATAACTGGTTAATGTTGTAAGATTTAATGATTAATAACTTTAAAACTAATGAATATTGTAGGAATCTCGAGGATCGATAACTTAAGGTTAGTAGGTATTACAGGGATCTTACGGCTGGTAACTTAGAGCTAATATAGTTTAAAGTCAAAGGGAAAAATAGTGGGTTTTCAGTAAGGGTGTTTAGGAATATAGGTATGTGGATCGGATGGTGGTGCTGAGGATGTGACACCTCCCCTCCCGTTGTCAAACGATACGCTGAGGCTTGTCGTTTGATGGCGTAAGCGTTCGTGTAGTTCTTCGATTGTTGGAAGTGGTGCTGAATCCCTCTTAGGGGCGTCGGGAGGCGTTGCGATTCTTCCATTTTCTGGGTCTTCTGTGCTTTCTTCGTTCGGTTTCCTGCCTAATTGTATTAAAAGATGTGTTATCGAGCTCCATAAGGCTCCCAACAGATGAATGCTCCATCCATAGATTGCATGTAGCGTATAACCATGTATAAATGTGTCGATTATGAATTTGATGGATCTGATTAGGATGAAAATTCCCATTATTCCGGCCGAAGCTGATCCAAAGGCAATAAATCCATTCCAGATTTTCTTCCCTGTAGATTCTGCGATCTTGTTTAATGCATTTTCATCGAGAAGTTTCATGAGTGAAATTGTGTTTCCTTGTATATCATGTCCAGTCATTCCACGGGCTATTGCGTCCAATACCGCAGGTTTTTCAGCGGGGAACATAAGATGATCCTTTAGGTTTTCCAAATCTGCCTGAGTATAAATACCATTGGTTCCTAAAGGTCCAGGATTTACGTATTTCCATGTCATTTGTGTATCGGGACTTAATTTTTTTGGAGATGCTACTTCAACAGGTCCGGGTGTGAATCGGTACCATATGTCATCTATTCTGTACATAGTTGATAAGAAAGGGCTGCATTCTTTTTGTGTTCCTGCTGTTACTAAAATTCTAGATTTTGGAGTCATAAATAATGATGAATTTCCCATTTGAACCGGGAGTTCGGAATAACAATCTTTTGTGGATCTAATTTTGCACTCAACTGGAATACATTTTACAATATGGACGACTTCTCCAGCCACATGGGCCATGTATCCAGGTCCTTTCATGAGGTTGTATGTAAATTCATCCGGCGATAATGTGGCTATTGTCAGTGCGTTCTTTAGTACTTGTCTTTCTAGTTGGCATTTTTGCAGCATTATATCTTTGTAAAGTTCGGTGATCTGTGTTTTGATATGTCTCTCTACGTAAATGAATTTCGAGTTTATGTAAGTAAATATATCCATGTTTTTGACGTCTAAGGCTGTCTTTTGTTTAATAGGCTTATCGATTGTTGTTTCAAAAATGAAGAGTTTCGGGTGCTCGGTTTTCATTACTGTGTAACCGCAAATATTCAGTTCAAGAGTTTTCATTAAACTGAAAATGACATTTTCGGATGTTAATGAATAAATATCTGGATGTCGTCCATGGCGTTCTTGAGCTTTAGTTGCGGTCCCTTGGTATAATACATCGTACGCGTCGAAATCACAGCTAGACAAGGGAGCGCTTGTCCAGAAGCTCCATCCTCCTTCATCGTCAAAATATTGGCCTGATTGCAGATTACAAGAAGTTCCCCCGTTTAGAATGATCTTATTATTGTTGAGCCGGACTGTCGCGAAGTATGTACTGATAGTTATTTTTAATGTTGCCTGTACTACAACATTTGTCCATTGGCCGTAACCATCATTATAGTATTCACCCTCACAAGCTCCGTTTTGCTTTATCATACCTGCTAGGGTCAATTCTCGTCGCGTAGTACTATTGCGTTGCACGTTGCTGATGTGTTTGTTGTTTCCCAGTGTATAATGGTTCCGAATTGCTGTAGCTGAACACATGCGTCCCGAGTTATTTCTGCGACATAGGATCGCCTACCGTTCTCAGTTATTGAGACATGAGAATGCATACCGCAGTGATAAACTGTTCTGTCAATTTCAACCCGGCATTGATAGACCTCTGTACTTTTAAATTCCGATAATTGTAGAAGCTGGATGTATGTCCTTCCGATTTTCGGTCTGGATTCGATTATATTACAATCCAGGGGATCCAGTAGACTCAACGTGGTTATGTTGAGTGTTCCTCCTCCACAGTCGTATCCAACGAGTCCGAAGGCCACAGGTAGGATTAGGATGAATAGGGATATGCAGATAGGATTGAACATGGTGTCTGAAACAATTAGTTCAGATTAGAGGTTCATTCTTTGATTTTGAAAAGTTCAATTGAATGAATATTGAGAAATCCCCCAAAATCCGATAAATGTATTACTATTGCCTAATTTTTAATCTTATGCACTAATTATGATAAATATTTCTTATTTCTTTAAATTAGTGAGAAAATGGCAATTCCTTAAAATAGTTCTGGGTAGTTAGCTAGTGTCGCATAAGGGGCGGAGTTAAAAATCAAAAGTGGGTGTTTCTCAACCGGTTGACGGGGGGGGGGGGGGGGGGGGGGGGGGTTTACGTCCGAAGGATCCAGCAGTGTCTGTACACATTACTATCGTTCGATATTTTGAACCGGACTGACTGCAATTTGAGAGAGGAAAGAGAAGAAAAGAAAAATGGCGTTTATGGGAAAAGTGGTGATCAACGTGTCGACCCTCGACAACTCAGTAAGTACAACACTATCATGCAAAATATATATATCTATATTATTTTTCATATTCTTTCTCCTTTTTGTTTATGTCGTGGTTTTTCCCCTTTTTTTTTTGAAGAAGGAAGAACAAGAACAACAAAAAATTTATCCGTTTTGTAAGATATATATATTTATATACATCTTTTCCACCGTTTATACATCGCCCTTTTTTATTATTAGGTCTCCCTGTTTGCTGAACGGATCCCGGTTAGCCCGCGGGTCCTATGGTGGGCTAGGCCGCCCCAAAGGCTAAGCGGGAAATTCTTGATGAAGTTTACTTCGCAGGGGAACAGTGTAAGTTAAACCTGGTGGTGTTATTTAACCAGTGTTTTAATGATTGTGTTTGTTATAGATTAAAATGGAGGGGGAACGATTCTGTGATGTCGAGTTCGCCCAGCGAAGGAGAGAAATTCGGGGGCAAAGAAAAATGGCCAGGCTCGTGCGGGAGGCAGAGTACGAATATCTGGTGAAGGATCATGGTCCCGAGGACTATGATTACCTCGAGATCAGGTGGATGCTGGACAGGAGATGGGGTCAGGAGCACCCCTACGACAATTGGGATCACCTGGCGGCATCCACCCCAGATTTGGAGGCGGTGGACGCTTACGAGATGGAGGGGTATTATTTAGTATAGATTTAAGGTTTACACACACACATACACTCACACATATACGCGCACACAAACACGCACACACGTACACATGTATATAGAAATAGATAAGTAAAATAAAATAAAACTTTTGTCTTTTACTTAATTAGTGAGATTTTTAATTTATTTTTATGCACTACCTTATCCTTATTCTTAACTTTAATCCTAACGTTATGATTATTTAGAATTTCCACGACTTCATGTGGCCCGGTATATTGTTCCGAGAATTTACCCTTATGGGGTTCCTTCAATAAAAATACTTGGTCACCTGGTTCTAATGTGATAGGGTTAATTTTCCTATCATTGTAAAATTTCGACTTTATCTTTGCTTCTTGGAGATTTGCTCTAGCAATCCGCTGAGTTTCCTTGATTTTAGTATATAGTTCTATCAGGTATTCTCCATAGGTCTTATCCTTTTGGCTTTCGATTATTTCATGATTAGAAGGTAGACGGGCTAATTTTCCATAGACCAGCTCGTATGGCGTAAATTTTGTACCTTCATGAACACTGGTGTTATAAGAGAACATTGCTTGGTCGATCCATTGATCCCAATTATTATGTTGGTCAACGAATTGTTTTAAATATTCAGCCAGAACATGATGTGACCGTTCGATATAACCATTGGTTTGCGGGTGAAAAGCTGTGGTCTTAGATTGTTTTATTTTGAATTTACGTGCAATTGCCTTCATAAGCGAACTAATTAAATTTGCACCCTGGTCGGTTAATATTTCCTTTGGAGCTCCGTATTTACAGAAGAAATGTGTAATTAAAGAATCAGCTATTTTGACAGAAGTTGTACAATCCAAAGCTACAGCTAAAGAGTATTTAGTTAGTAGATCCTGTATTGTCAGTATGTATTCGTTTCCAGAAGGGGTTGTTGGTAATGGACCTACTATATCCATTGACATTTTGTCGAAAGCAGCATTAGGAGTATCTGTCAGAGTCATGGGTTGTCTTGTTTTTACTCGGGTCAACTTCTTGGTTTGACAATCTATGCATTGAGATATGAACTCTTGAACTTGATTTTTCATATCTTTCCAGTAATAATTTTGCCGAATGCGTTTGAAAGTTTTGGAAATACCCTTGCGTCCTCCTAAGGCAGAGGCATGATATTCGTTGATGATTTCTATTCTTTCGTCTATTGGTGGTAGTCTTACGAGATTCGTACAGATTTGAACTTGACAAGGTACATCGGTGAATATGATCTTTAATAGGCTAATTATCTCACTCCAGTTGAGGTTATCAATTCTAGCAGTTCTTGTTATGGAGATAGAA
The DNA here is from genome assembly GCA_963170745.1 of Phymatocera aterrima. Taxonomy (NCBI): domain Eukaryota; kingdom Metazoa; phylum Arthropoda; class Insecta; order Hymenoptera; family Tenthredinidae; genus Phymatocera; species Phymatocera aterrima. Next base: position 832,194 of record OY720660.1, read on the forward strand.
GTTGAATTTAATTCATGTATTACGTTAATCAATGATCTTAAAGCTTCGGTAAATATTTCGCGGTCCAGATTTGTAAGTTTGGTTTCGCGTATGGGCAAAGCGATGCAATATCGATTTCCCATTTGTTTGACTTTGGCTCTTGCTAAAGTAATATCGGTGATTTTAGGAATTTTATTTGTTTGTAAGAGATCTTTAGCACCATCGTCATCTGGTTCACCCTTGCAGGTTATGAAAATGACGCAACTATTTTTCATCATTGATAACCTATCCCTGGTTTCTGTAAATTGATTCAAAGATTCAGGGGTGACAATTTTTGTTTCGTCACTAATTTCAACAATATCTCCTATGTCATCGTCATCATCTGAATCAATTGAATTACCATCTGTATTTACTATATCATTCCGCTGTGGTGCATCTGAAAGGTTAGAATTCTCGTCAATATAGCCTTCGTATAACTTAGAAATGTAAGAATCATTGTCTTCGAGATTATCGTCTTCATCTAAATTATGAGCGAAATTATTTTGATTATTTTTGTACAAGGCTCGAGACTCGGAACTATTTTCTTCCTCCGCAGCATCAGGTAATTCGCACTCATTATCCAGAAGAACGATTTTTGAAGTAGATGGTTCGGGGTTATAACTTTCATTGGATTCGGATGGTCTCTCTTTATCTTGATATAATTCTTGTGTGGGGTTTTCTAGCATATCAGCGTTGCTGATAAGGATGTCAAAAGTTTCATCAAATATGGTTTCTAATAAAAGTTTTACTCTGTTCCAACACAAACCATTCTCATGATATTGAATTTTTGAAGTGGCGATTTGATTTATATTTAATTTAACGCAAAGATTTCTCAAATACAATAAGCTTTTTTCTACCACATCCCAGGCGGGTTTTTCGTCATCATGTTCTTTAAGTATCAAATAAAAATTGTATCTCTTCCCTGAATCGTAAAGGTATGCAGTTTCTCCTAATTTCTTACTTTGTAATCTTAGACATTCTGATTTTCCACGTCTGCGCAGAAATTGGGAGGCCACATCTGTTTTTAAGGTAATATCCGCTGAAGCAATAAAAACTAAGGAAAAAGAGAAATCCGTCCTCTCGAGGTTCTGGTTTGTTTCAAAAAAATTTGGTCGAGAATTGTTATAGCGGTCCTCGTCCCGGGTTAAACCTCGGCGTGTTACTATATGAATTTTTTGTTCTGGTTTCCTAAGTACTTGCACGTGTCTATCTTTGGAACCCGGTAAATAGTTCAGTTTAGGGTCGCACAATGGTTCAAGAAAAAATTCAGTAGTGTCGACCTCGTATCCTTGTATTTGTTCAATATCCGGGTCCACAGCTTTACCCCGGTTAGGTATCAGAGAGTAATTATTTATGTTATGAAGTTTATCGATTTCCGAGTCGTATAAAGGTGTAATATTGCAGATAAGAATTTCTATTTTATTTTCGAACACTGTTATTATTAGGGTTTTTACTTTCGGCCACGATAACTTATCCAATCCACAACCAATCTGGGGCATAGCAACCTTATTTATTTTTAGCTTAATACAAAGATCACGGAGGTTTTTTAAGCATGACTCGAGAGTTTCATAGGTCGGTTTCTGATATTTGGACCTTTTTGAAATTAAATAAAAAATATATCTGTCATTAGAAAAGTCGTATAAATAAGCAACCTCACCAACACTCTTATGCTGAAGGAATAATTTTTCTACTGCTCCGAATTTTTCCCTAAAGTTTACGGCTATCCCTGCATCCATAGCAAAATCGGAACTAACACAGTGAGCTAAAGAGTATGATTTACTAACATTAAATAGATTGCAAGTTATCTCTGTGATGTGATGAGGTTTTAATGAATGAGGGGTTTTATCCGAATCGGTTTGTGTGTATTGTACTGCATTGATTTGTTGTGTGAGTTGTGGTTCTGAAGAAATTATTAGGATTTCATAAGAGCCCCCGAAGATTTCAATAATCATTTCCCTTATTTGCGGCCAGAAGAGATGGTCTAGATTATGGTCGAGCTTAGTCATTGCAAGGTGATAAATCCATCGATCTTTACAGAATCTTCTCAAATTTTCCAAACAGAGGTGGACATTTTCATATGTGGCCTTGTCTGTCATTTTCTCTTTTGTAATTATATATGTGACGTATCTACCTTCTGAAAAGATGTAAGCTATGGTTCCAATCTGAGGTTCAAATAAAGTGAGTTCATTAGTCTTTGGAAAAAATGATCTAAATGCTTGGCTCAAAGGTGTGTCGAACTTCATGTCGGCAGCGACTGCATGTACTAAACAATATTCTGTGCGTGCATTAAGTATATTTCCGGTGATTTCATAAATATTCTGTTCAGGGTCCGTCGCTTCCTTTTTACTACTATATATATAAAAGATATATGGATATGTAAAGATTTTTTGAATCATTCTTTCCACTAACATCCAAGAAAGTTTTCCTTGTCCGCATCCCAGTCCTTCTTTGGTTATTGCTATTTCGTAATTTTGTTTCCCACAATATTCAGATAATCTTTTCAAGCAAGCATAAAGGGTTCCGTATTCAACTGGGTCCTCATCCCGATTTTTGGCGTATAGATATACTACGGTCTTTACGCTATATTGTTCGAAACTTATTGACCCAAGCTTGGGTTTTAAGGATTTTCAAAGTAGTACATCAGTTATTTCTTTTAATTCGGACGTTATGCCAGTATTCATTTGTAATTTAACATCTGCAATCTGAACTATAGTGAATCTGGGATGTGATTTTAAAATATATTCGTCCTTTTCTATTATTTTGACCGGTGAGACTGGTACTGAATGAATTTGTGATATTGTTACGGGGTTTCGAGAGAGTGCATCTGCATTTTCGTTTATTCTTCCTGGTTTATAAATCATCTCATATTCATATTCAGCCAATTTTAAACGCCATCGGACGAGTCGCGAAGTGGGGTCCTTTACGGAATTTAACCAAACCAGAGGACGATGATCAGTGACAAGAGTGAATTTTTTACCATATAAATAAGACCGGAAATGATTTACACAATGAACGATGGCTAGAAGTTCCTTTTCTATTGTTGAATAGTTCAATTCGGCCGGTCCCAATAGCCTAGAGTTATAGGCAATAGGTAGGTCTTTTCCGACGGGGCCCTGGCTAAGGACTCCTCCTATTGCAAAACCAGATGCGTCGGTAGTAAGAATGAAAGGCTTGGTAAAATCAGGGTATTGCAGGATTGGCTGGTCACAAAGTTTGTCGCGTAGTTCAATAAACGCTTCCTCCTGTTCTTCACCCCACTTAAATAATTTGTCTTTCTTAAGAAGTTCAGTTAATGGTTTTGCTATTTTGGAAAAGTCCGGTATGAATCGTCGGTAATATCCAGCTAGTCCTATGAATTGTTTTATATTCTTTGGATTCTTGGGACGTGGAAAACATTTCACTGCCTCGACCTTTTTTGGATCAGGTTTTACCCCGTTTCCACTGATAATATGTCCAAGGTACATTACCTCGCGTTTCAAAAACTCACATTTGTCCGGTTGAAGTTTTAGGTTCGCGGCTCGCAATCGTTTCATCAATAAGTCAAATTTTACTTTATGTTCTTCGAGCGAACTAGCATAGATTACTATGTCATCTAAATATACAAATAGTTCAAGTCCCTGGAGTCCCGTCAATACCCGGTCCATAAGACGTTGAAAGGTGGCCGGTGCATTTTTAAGCCCGAAAGGCATACGATTAAACTCATAATGTCCATAGGGAGTTGAAAAGGCTGTCTTATGTGAGTCGGTTCCCTTCATATTTATTTGATGAAAACCTGAAGCTAAACCAAAAACGGAGAAATATTTTGCATTTCCAAGCTGATCTAAGATTTCGACGATGTTCGGTAGAGGGTATGCATCTCCAATTGTTTTTTCGTTTAGCATACGGTAATCAATCACCATGCGCCAACGTTTATTCCCATGGGAATCCGGTTTTTTCGGAACAACCCATAGAGGTGAATTATATGGTGATAAAGAAGGTTTAATTATGTTTCCGGATTCTAGTTCTTTGATTTGTTTTGTTATTTCCTCCTTATGAGGTGGCGGAAAACGATATTGACGCGTATTCACCGGCAAATCATCTACGGTTGTTATCCCATGCTCAATTGCGTTCGTCGCATCTAAATATTCCCCCGGAATATGAAATCTATCGGCGTTTTCTTCAATTAATTTATTGACGCAGTTTGTTTCTTCAAGATTCAAATGGTCAAGCCGGAGTAGAGATTTTATATTGTCGGTGCGGTTGAGTATACAGTGGTGGATGTCTGAAATAGGGTCATAAGCCCCCGTATGGTCATTGCCATAACCTAGAGCGGATTCCCCTATTGAATAGGTTTCATTTGTATGAACCATCTGAATATACGATGAATTGCGTGTTAGATCAGGTGTTCCTTGAGAAGTTGCGAGATTGAGATGAGACATAGATCCATTCGGTCTACTTGAATTTTGAGATTTTGGAAAAATAGATTCTTTAGATCCATTAGAATTTTGAAATTTTGGAAAAATAGATTCTTCTGATCTACTTGAATTTGGAGGAATAGATTCTTTTGATCTATTAGAATTTGGAGAAATAGATTCTTTTGATCTATTTGGATTTGGAGAAATAGATTCTTTTGATCTATTAGAATTTTGAAATTTTGGAAAAACAGATTCTTCTGATCTACTTGAATTTGGAGAAATAGATTCTTTTGATCTATTAGAATTTGGAGAAATAGATTCTTTTGATCTATTTGGATTTGGAGAAATAGATTCTTTTGATCTATTAGAATTTGGAGAAATAGATTCTTTTGATCTATTTGGATATGGAGAAATAGATTCTTTTGATCTATTTGGATTTGGAGAAATAGATTCTTTTGATCTATTAAAATTTTGAAATTTTGGAAAAATAGATTCTTCTGATCTACTTGAATTTGGAGAAATAGATTCTTTTGATCTATTAGAATTTGGAGAAATAGATTCTTTTGATCTATTTGGATTTGGAGAAATAGATTCTTTTGATCTATTAGAATTTTGAAATTTTGGAAAAATAGATTCTTCTGATCTACTTGAATTTGGAGAAATAGATTCTTTTGATCTATTAGAATTTGGAGAAATAGATTCTTTTGATCTATTTGGATTTGGAGAAATAGATTCTTTTGATCTATTTGGATTTGGAGAAATAGATTCTTTTGATCTATTAGAATTTTGAAATTTTGGAAAAATAGATTCTTCTGATCTACTTGAATTTGGAGTAATAGATTCTTTTGATCTATTAGAATTTGGAGAAATAGATTCTTTTGATCTATTTGGATTTGGAGAAATAGATTCTTTTGATCTATTGGAATTTGGAGAAATAGATTCTTGTGATCTATTAGAATTTTGAAATTTTGGAAAAACAGATTCTTCTGATCTACTTGAATTTGGAGAAATAGATTCTTTTGATCTATTAGAATTTGGAGAAATAGATTCTTTTGATCTATTTGGATTTGGAGAAATAGATTCTTTTGATCTATTAGAATTTGGAGAAATAGATTCTTTTGATCTATTTGGATATGGAGAAATAGATTCTTTTGATCTATTGGAATTTGGAGAAATAGATTCTTTTGATCTATTAGAATTTTGAAATTTTGGAAAAACAGATTCTTCTGATCTACTTGAATTTGGAGAAATAGATTCTTTTGATCTATTAGAATTTGGAGAAATAGATTCTTTTGATCTATTTGGATTTGGAGAAATAGATTCTTTTGATCTATTAGAATTTGGAGAAATAGATTCTTTTGATCTATTTGGATATGGAGAAATAGATTCTTTTGATCTATTTGGATTTGGAGAAATAGATTCTTTTGATCTATTAGAATTTGGAGAAATAGATTCTTTTGATCTATTTGAATTTTGAAATTTTTGAAAAATAGATTCTTCTGATCTATTTGAATTTCGAAAATTTGGAAAGGTAGATTCTCTTGATCTATTTGAATCTTGTTTTAACTCTTCGAATGGAATCAATGTGATGGAAGGTGCCGTAACTTCATATTCAGTTTCAGTCGTGTTTATAATTGGCATTGCGGCCTTGCCGTTAATGTTTTTGAGGACTGCTTCGCCCATGTATACCCCGTCGAGAGATTTGAGGCGCGGTAAATAACCTTCGGAGATATCTGTGTTATTGATATTTACGTGAATTATAGTCATACAACGGGGCGGAATTACGTAAAATCGCTTATATATAAATGGAACTTCGATTTCATTGATTAGTAGACGCTCATTATCGTAGTCTATTGTTGCTCTGGTTTCTTGAAAGAAGGCGGATCCAAGCATGCCGCCCTGTTTTATGCGAAAGTCATCGGAAACTACATGGAAATAGGATTCCTTTCCAGCTATGTTTATCTTTATTTTTCCTATTGAACTGACTAAATTTTCGGTTATTCCTTTCATTAAAATTGTATCTCTTGTATCTATCTTGCTTTTGTCTGTTATATTGCTAAATTTGATGATATTAGGCTCTGAACCAGTGTCGACCATGAGCTGAGTTCCTACTCTAAAATCGTCCGAAGGGATTTCTACCGCGGGTACCTCCCCTATGTTTATGTTGACTGTTGCGACTCTTGTTGGATTGGTAGGAGGGTTGTGCGTTGTGGGTAGGCCTCTTGAGGACCCGCACTGTTCCCCGAGGGACCCGAACCGTTTCCCTGGTCATGAGCATTATACAATGTTTGGGTATTATTGCCGTTTTCGGAGCGTGATTTATTATATTGTAAGCGTCGACACTCATTAATTGTGTGTCCGTCCTTTTTACAATAGGCACAGATTATATTATTGGAATTTGTATTTTGAGTATTATTTGAATTATACGAGCGTCGCTGGCACTCATTGATAGTATGCCCGTTTCTTTTACAGTAGGCACAAGTTTTATTGTAATTAGATGGATCGGAATTAGTATTTAAATTATGGTTTTTGTCATCCCAGTTCTGTACCTGTCTGACTGCATTAGCGTAATCAATAGGTGGTTGAGGTATGGAATTTTTAAACCGACAATCTGCGGTATCATGGCCAGTTCTATTGCATATTTTGCAGAAAACCTGATCGGATCTACGATATTGTGGGTTATTAGGGCGCTCATTTCTAAGTCGTTCGCGATCACGTTCTATTCGTTTACTTTCCTCGACGGCTTTTGTGCATGCATCGCAAAAGGTTCTGACACGAGCAAGTGCTAATACATTACGGTATGAAGGAGGTAAACCATCAATAAAACTATCTAAGGTATCCTTCTCAATCAAATCGAGTTCATGCCGGGTCAGGTGGCCCTTTATTCTTCGCTCTCCATCGAGTATAGCTATGCGGAGATTTTTAATTCTAGAAATATATTCCAATATATGCTCGTCGGGTTTTTTATAAGCGTTGACCAATTCACCCCGATAGTAATTGGTGGGTCTCGCGGGGCCGAAAATTTCGGAGATTTTATCGGTAAATGATTGAACAGAATCAAATTGGTCGTCTTGAATGATGGCTCGAGCGCGTCCAGTAAGTTTTTTCTTCATCATTAAGATGAAAGGATATTCAGCGTCAGGTGCAGAAACCATTTCAAAGGCTTCTTTACAGGATTGAGTGAATTGTATAATCGGAGGGCTTTCACCATCGAACATAGGGATAGTATCTACAGCGTCTTTAATTGAAATAAACCTTCCCGACGGCGCAACGGGTACATCTTGAAATCTAATGCTTCTAGGGCGACTATTACTTCTAATTGAGCTATGTTGATCGTGTAAAGGTAATTCGTGATGAAAGGATGATGCTTCGTTTTCTAAATGAACTTGATTTGGTAATTGAGGTAAATTCAGAGTATTATTTTGATTATTCGTACTATCGGCGCGACTTCTAACTTCTTCTAGTTCATTGCGTAATACATTGATCTGTGTTTCTAGCTCATGATTGGATTCCCCTAAAGGTTCGGAGTTGCGAGTTAGCGATCGGGTTTGCTCAAGTTCTTGATTCAACTCATTTATTTGTGCTAATAATTGTTCCTGATTTACTGCGTTATTTTGAATTTCGGCTATTTGCGTTAAACTTTGTTCGAGTTGTTGTCGTAATTTTTGATTTTCTCTTAATGTCTCTTCAGAAGGATTTCGGTCCGGCAAATTCTGAATGCGTTGTTCATAATCTTGTTGGAGTTTATTGAAACGGGCTTGTAAATCTTTATTCTGGCGTATTACTTGGCTTTCATTTTCTCGATATGTTTGACTAGCGCTAAGCCGACTTTTGAGTTGCAATTCTTGTTCCAACAATTTCTTTTCTCTCTCTACTAGATCTGCCTCGATACGGGCCAGTTCTTCTTTTGTAAGGTCTTTGCTACGTGTTGCTTGAGCCATTTTGAATTATGAAATGAATATACGTTTATAGAAAATTCGTATCCCAACGCTAGGTCACCAAAAATATGTTACGTCTAGAAATGGCTCTAAGGAGATTTTATGATTTTTATGTTTTTGAGTATATCGATCCTTACCTTAATTTGATGGAAAAAAACCTTGATCAATTTCGGGCGTAGCGGGTTAGGGGGTTGAGCGGGCAGCGAGCGGTTGATCAGAGGTTGTGGAAAAATTTGCAGTTGACGAAGTTCCCTGGTATTCGATAATGTGTTCTGTGAGAGCGGTTTCCACCAAACTGTCCAGATCACAATCCGTCGATGTCTCTGATTCACTTGACTCTAAGTGAATTATGGAAGGTTCACTTATCGTGGCACTTTTCACTTGTGAAGTTAAATCGTTGATTATCCACTGAGGGGTTTTATTTTCGAGAAGTTTTGCCAAAGTTTCCTGAAATTTCCTGATTCTTCTTAGTTTGGAAAATAACCGCTGCTCACGGGCTTTCTCTCCTCCACGTCGAGTAATCTTTTTCTTATGTTGTTGCGGTACTGAGTTCATCTACAAGGGTGCATAAATTTTAATGCACCCGATTTAGATGTGTGAGGAATAATGGGTGATTGGGTGCTTGCCGGTGGAAGCACGCGGTAAGGGAAAAAAAATGATAGGTGGATTGGTGCTTGCCGGTGGAAGCACGCGGTAAGGAAAAAAAAATGATATGTGGATTGGTGCTTGCCGGTGGAAGCACGCGGTAAGGGAAAAAAAAATGATAGGTGGATTGGTGCTTGCCAGTGGAAGCACGCGATAAGGAAAAATGATAGGTGGATTGGTGCTTGCCGGTGGAAGCACGCGATAAGGAAAAATGATAGGTGGATTGGTGCTTGCCAGTGGAAGCACGCGATAAGGAAAAATGATAGGTGGATTGGTGCTTGCCGGTGGAAGCACGCGGTAAGGGAAAAAAAAATGATAGGTGGATTGGTGCTTGCCAGTGGAAGCACGCGATAAGGAAAAATGATAGGTGGATTGGTGCTTGCCGGTGGAAGCACGCGATAAGGAAAAATGATAGGTGGATTGGTGCTTGCCAGTGGAAGCACGCGATAAGGAAAAATGATAGGTGGATTGGTGCTTGCCGGTGGAAGCACGCGGTAAGGGAAAAAAAAATGATAGGTGGATTGGTGCTTGCCAGTGGAAGCACGCGATAAGGAAAAATGATAGGTGGATTGGTGCTTGCCGGTGGAAGCACGCGATAAGGAAAAATGATAGGTGGATTGGTGCTTGCCGGTGGAAGCACGCGGTAAGGGGAAAAAAAATGATAGGTGGATTGGTGCTTGCCAGTGGAAGCACGCGATAAGGAAAAATGATAGGTGGATTGGTGCTTGCCGGTGGAAGCACGCGATAAGGAAAAATGATAGGTGGATTGGTGCTTGCCAGTGGAAGCACGCGATAAGGAAAAATGATAGGTGGATTGGTGCTTGCCGGTGGAAGCACGCGGTAAGGGAAAAAAAAATGATAGGTGGATTGGTGCTTGCCAGTGGAAGCACGCGATAAGGAAAAATGATAGGTGGATTGGTGCTTGCCGGTGGAAGCACGCGATAAGGAAAAATGATAGGTGGATTGGTGCTTGCCGGTGGAAGCGCGCGGTAAGGGAAAAAAAAATGATAGGTGGATTGGTGCTTGCCAGTGGAAGCACGCGATAAGGAAAAATGATAGGTGGATTGGTGCTTGCCGGTGGAAGCACGCGATAAGGAAAAATGATAGGTGGATTGGTGCTTGCCGGTGGAAGCACGCGATAAGGAAAAATGATAGGTGGATTGGTGCTTGCCGGTGGAAGCACGCGGTAAGGGAAAAAAAAATGATAGGTGGATTGGTGCTTGCCAGTGGAAGCACGCGATAAGGAAAAATGATAGGTGGATTGGTGCTTGCCGGTGGAAGCACGCGATAAGGAAAAATGATAGGTGGATTGGTGCTTACCTTTGAATAAAGATTACTGGACGTGATTTCGTGATGATGAAGTCAAAGATTTAATTAACAAGTGCGTGATTTATTCCAAAACAAAATGTAATTTTGGTTAGTTGTTCGTAAAAAGTTTAAAGAATGAAATAACTCTTGAGCAAAATTCGAATTCAAGAAAAATTGAATGATCTGCGAGGATTCGTAAGACTGAGGTGCCGTGACGCGAAGTGACGTGATGCAAAGTGACGTGAAGTTTTCCCAATATTTGAAAATTGAATGAACGAATGAGGATTTTTAAGTCTGTGGTGCCGTGATGCGAAGTGACGTGAAGTTTTCCCAATATTTGAAAATTGAATGAACGAATGAGGATTTTTAAGTCTGTGGTGCCGTGATGCGAAGTGACGTGAAGTTTTCCCAATATTTGAAAATTGAATGAACGAATGAGTATCGGTGGTTGCAAGACCGGCCCTTATATGAGGCAAGTGCGGACCTTAACGAAAGATCCGTCGGGGGTAATGTTTATATTATCTCTTGCTCAAGTGTTCTCATACCATCAACCCTATGAGACAAGGCTCAATCCACACATATACAAAATGCAGCTGCGATGAGCTGGTCTTTTCCTGATATTATATTGGTGAAATATATAATTTGTTTGTTAATTGAACCTTATTTCATATTCGTTGATAAATTAACATCTCACCTCAACCCTTCAATATGACAATAGGCCTGCGCAAGATGCTAAATCTTATATTAACTTAACTTTATTTTTATATATGAGATATATGTCTATGTACATGTATATATAAATTCTAAGATTAGTTTGATTGTTATTGAATACGTAAAACTTATGTGGTTAAGTATAACTGGTTAATGTTGTAAGATTTAATGATTAATAACTTTAAAACTAATGAATATTGTAGGAATCTCGAGGATCGATAACTTAAGGCTAGTGGGTATTACAGAGATCTCGAGGATCAATAACTTAAGGTTAGTAGGTATTACAGGGATCTTACGGCTGGTAACTTAGAGCTAATATAGTTTAAAGTCAAAGGGAAAAATAGTGGGTTTTCAGTAAGGGTGTTTAGGAATATAGGTATGTGGATCGGATGGTGGTGCTGAGGATGTGACACTTATTGTAGGTGACTCAAATTGTAATCTCAGCGGCAGCAATTTTGAGGCTACTTTTTTGCGGGATCTCATTACCACTTACCAGCCAACCGCTTTTCCTTGTGTCTCTGATTCATGGCTGGATGTTGCCAGAATAGATTCACGAGAAACGTTACTATTGTTTGCTATAGTCTGCGATCCCTTTCATCGCGGGGCCTGACTTGATTGAATTCGAGTATAGGATATTAGTCTCCGTACCAGTAAACTGTATTAAAAAGTATCGTGATTTTGAACATTGATGCACTGCAGACGGGAACTTTTGCGTCTATTATTGCCAGTAAAATTCTGGTGCTAGCGGAATATGTCGACTTGTCAACTGAGTTGCTATGTAAATCTGTCTTGACTTTACTTGATTCTTATGCGCCACTTGTCTCGCACGAAATCACAAGGCCTCCGGCTCAATGGTTGACGGCTGAAATCAGACCAGATATGAAAACGCGCGATAGGATTTGTGAACAGGCAAAACGCACAAGTTCTAAATAGCCACTCTTGAGCAGTATCGTACTCTGCGAAACTCGATTAGTTCCAAATGAAATGGACTAAAAATATCTATTACGTAAATTGTCTGGGAAATTTGACGGATGCATCGGCTGTTTGGGCTGAGCTGAGGCGTCTGCATCTCCGTTGCATCAAATGAATATTACGTCTCGGCGACCAACGTGCAACTGCCCTGTTCGCATGTCAAACTATCCTATCTCCTTCTCAGTTAGCCATCTTGTGTGTCATCTCAGTTTGTTTTCTTGATCATCTTGAATCATGATCAGGTACTGTCGGGCCTGTCATCCTATGAGCCAAGATCGCGTGATCGTAGCCCTGATGGTATCCAGCTGAATTACGTTCGAGAATTGTGCCTGGTCTCTCTTTGCAACTGATCATCCTTTTTAAGCTACCATTACGAGTTTCTACCTTCCGTAACGTCTAGAAAAGTGCCTACGTCATTCCTTTGAGCAAAACGAATCCTCCTGCTTCCGTCTCTGATACCAGGCCGGTGGCTAATGAACCCATCTGTCTAAGGTCCTAGAGAGGCTAATTGTAGCCAATCAAATGATAACATATCTCTATAGAGGTAAATAACATCCTGGATCTTGGTCAGGCTGGGTATCGAAAGGGTTACAGCACCCAGACTGCGCTTCTCAAAGTGCTTGATGATGTAAGGAAAGCAGTTAATGACAGATGTTTAACTATCTTGCTGTTATTTGATTTCAGTAAGTCGTTCGATACCACTAACCATAAACTGTAACTGTACAAGCTGAAGCGCTACGGCTTTTCGAATGGCACTGTCAGCTGGTTTCATTCATATTTGAGTGGTAGATCCCAGGCTGTCCGGGATCTGGTTAATGATCATTCGGTCTTCCTTCCGAATTATTTAGGTATGCCTCAAGGCGCGGCCCTGAGACCACTTCTTTTCTTGATTTTCATTAATGATACCAGACTGGTGCTGAGAAACTGTAATCATGTGATTTTTGCTGACGATCTGCAGAATTACTTGCATGCAACACCCAGCGGAATAGGGGAGGCCATAGCTAGTATCAATGAGGATGCAGTGGCAGTGTCAGAGTGACCATCAACAATGGTCTCCGGCTGAATGTCTCCAAGGCCAAGGCAGTTATTCTTGGGACCGACATGTGTGTTCAGCATTTAAGCCAGCAGGACCTGCCACCCATCGTCAGTGATGGTAACGCTGTACACTATGTCAACTTGGTTCGCAGGCTTGGTGTATACATATCTGCAGATCTCACCTGAAATGCGCACGTTCCCCAAATATCCAGTGAGGTACGTGTATGCCGTGCTATACAAGCTGAAATATCGCCGTGATCTGTTTAATCCGTAGGTTAAAATGTTGCTTATTTCTGCTCTTATTCAGCCACATATAGACTACTGTTGCCTAGTATATCATGATGCTACAGGCTACTTGAATAATAAGCTTCAGAAGCTGGTGAATACCGGAGTGAGATTTATCTTTGACCTGAGGAGGGATGTACACATTGCTCCATAACGTCCTAGAAGCTGCACCAGTAAAATCAGCCTACTCGAAAAAGAGTGATGGGAGGTTTTCTTACTTTTTTATTACCCGTTTATTACCCCTTTGCCAAGCTTTTTACTCCGCACAGTTTCGAGTAATCGTCGTGCGGCTCAGCTTCAGTCGAAGCTGCACCAGCCACATCGTAACTTCGCTATATTTCCGCTACGGAGGTGTACTATACGTCAAAATTTTGTACTTTTTTATTACTTCCGATGGTTATCAACCAAAAATTTGCATTCGTGATTCTGAAGGGGCAAACAACACTTATTCCCCTATTTCAGGCACAGCGATCATCTAACAAGGTTGATAGGCCAAAATCATTAGCAATAGGGACTGGTTCCCACCTGAAGATATACGAGTATATCTCGAAACGATATGAAACATTCGAAGAACAGCAGATTATGATGATGAAAAAAGTCCAGCCACGAGAACGTGCGTATTCATCGAATTTCATCGACTTCTCGCTTAACATATATTTTTTATTCGGGTTTCGTACTTCGGGCGATGTACACAAATTGCAAGTCATCGAGCTGGAGTGATGAGAGAGAAGCTACGCGAGTATTTATTCATTCCGAATTTGATCCACTTTCCGCGGTGATAAAATTTTTTACCCACCGTTCTTGGATGTGCTGCTTTTTTCGAACAGGTACGTACCTGTACTGCCGAATGATGAAAAACACTTACGTAGGTATACTACGAAACGATGAAAAACATTTCGGGGGGGGGGGGGGGGGGGGGGGGGACAACATTGGGCCGCGGTAATAAGAAAAATAGCTGAAGAAACACCAACGTAGGTATACTTCGGAACGATAAAAAATGTTTGGGGGCGTTGGGAAGCCGTAATAAAAAGAGAGCCACGGAAACATTCGTTTTCATCGAATATCATCCACTTTTCGCTGAGACTATATCTTTCAAATCAACAAATGCTTTTAAAACTATTCTTCATCAGCACAAACGCAAATGGATATTGGTTTTAGACGACATATACATCCAATACATAGGAAAATTCATCATATTCAGGTGCGAGTGGAGTCATATTGTAAACTGTTTATTCTTCAAGAATATCAGTCAATTTTTCTTATTTTCATGAACAATAGTAAAACCGGAACCACGTTTGTTTTTTGTTCAATTTATACGAACTTGTTCTATCAGAGTCATCATATTTGCACCATACTCCATCTCTCCTCAAAGCAAATGTCATATGATGTCCGCTTAGCTTCTTCTTTCCTTGTTTTTTTATGACATTTATAATCTACGAAACCTATCAATTGCAGTTTATTCTCGTTGTCTCCGGGGATTATTACAATTCCGACGTCGGTCAAAATGTTGTCCACTTGTATAAGAACAATGTCACCTGAGTGTGAGAGGAATACGATAGACTTTTAAAATGGTTCAACACAATCATAGGCACGGTATCAAAAAGTGCTATCCTATCGGAAAATAGCTCAGTGGAATTTTGAATATTAACAATAAGTATATTTTTTCATTGTAAGTAATATCCTTATATCAATAATTATTTATGTTGTTTCGTATTGAATTGCATACCTATTCAACAGTTTAGTTGTGGATTCATCTAAAAACTTTCATTAAGGCGATGTGGTCGTGGCGTTAAAAATCCCTAGATTGCAGTTTTACTTCGCATTTTAATACGGAAAGACAAAATCAATTTTAATTTGCGCCAACCGATGAATTAAAACGTCAGGCTAGGTTGGGTTGGGTTGGGTTGGGTTGGGTTGGGTTGGGTTGGGTTGGGTTGGGTTAGGTTAGGTTAGGTTAGGTTAGGTGAGGTTGCACGTTTATCGGACCAGAGGTCAAACTTTGAGAATGTTCAAACTTTTGGGGGGTTTTTAATTGTTAGGTCAGGTTGGTTCGTAGGTGAGATTGGACAAACTTGAATTTCTGATAGTACTCTCCCACAATTCGTGGAGATGAAATACTTCGCCACTTTCTGCCAAAATACTGCGTCCAATCGAAAAAGTTTCATTCAAATTGGTTGTTTGGTGCAAGAGTGGTGACGAATCGCGTTTTCGAATGACAACAATGCTCTCGACAATGAGTAAGAATGGGCGCGAATGGTTCATTAATCTTTAGTACTTTAACGAATTTTGTTGTCAGCGTATACGTCAATCAATACTTTTGCAAAGCAATATCAGAAAAAAGTATGGTAATTGATACATGTTTTTCTTGGAGGTAATGTCGTACACTGCATAATATAAGTAATGCGAGCCGAAGTACAGTAGCCCCCCGCCAAGTGCGCGCCTAAGGGGCTGTACGGTTGGAAACGCGCACTTAGTGAGTTACCACCGCTCTACCGCGTCATTTATACATTTTCCTTAAATAAAACTACCGTAGATGCTGTTCAATTTCTTGAATCGGGACCTGAGGCAAACGTTTCCAAGGAATCGGTAAAATAGCCAGAGCCAACGATGTTGTTTGGTCGCGCAACTGAGCGGGCTCATTCAAACGCGCGCGGAGTGGGAGAGTGTTCAGAAACAGCGCCGTGAGTGGGGCCAGGAGACAGCACTTACGGAAAATCAGACAGACTTTATCCGAGGACTAGACATAGGTGACGAAGAGTAGATTATTCGATGGATGTAAGTCATGCTGAGGTTTGATTCCAAGATCGACAGGCTTCACATCTGCTTTGGGACTTGCCAACCCGAAATTGATGAGTAATCTTTTCATGCTATCAGTAGTTTTTGGTTAGAATCGAGACTCCACTGTTTCCCCTGTGCAAGGCAACAGATGTACTCCTGCGGAATACCCAATCCAGAATGAAAATTCAGATGACAATAAAATTATGGTTCGAACGTGTCATCTATAGACCGTCAGAATGATGCAACTCAAAACCGTAATAATCAAAGTCAGTATGTAAAAACAACTTTGATGTTGGAGTATAACGATAATTACGCGAAATGTAATCTAACGATGGACGTTAACACCTGAAATAAGTATCCTGATACGGATATAAAAACCGCAACACATTCATAATCCGTGATATGGATACGTACGTGGAGCGTTCCGCGCATTTCGACCAATGATTTTCCCTCGCCTTTTTTTGATTAGCTTCACGATGTTTCATATGATTCATCGATCTTGAAGAAGCACTTCTGAATTTATTTAGATTTTCTCCTCTGATCGTTAATTTTTCATGATTATCCAACATTTCTAAAAATTATACTTCTTTGAATATCTCGAAAAATTCCCATCAAGCTTATTTTTGATTCCGATCATTTTGCCACCCATCCAATGATGGGCCGTTTTTTTTCTTCTTCTTTTTTAGCGCTTCAAACATTTTGATAGAAGAAAACACCATGTTATTTCATCGTTCTGAAAATTTTCGAAAAAGATATGAAAAATGTTGTTTTCGATTCTAAATCTCTTGATGCAAGTACCATGGTGACACACGACCCCCTTCTAGGCTAATTGCGGTAACAACTCAGAAAATGGTAACCTGACTTTTCGGGTGGTTTTTACAAGGATATCTGTCAAACGAAAAACATTTAAGAACTCGTGAAATACGAAAAAAATAAATCCACGCGGTTTGATTAAATCATCAATGTTTTAGGTGTACAAAAGTCCAGAAGGGGCTCGTGCATCGTCATGGGTCTTGCATCAAAAGATTTGGAATCGAAGACAAAATTTTTTGATGATTTATTTAAAATTTTCCGAACGATAAAATAACATGATGTTCTAATTGATGAAAATGTCCGAAGTGCTACAAAAAATAGAAAAAGAACGTCGGCCCATCATGGGACGGATGTGGAAATAATCGGAATGAAAAATACAATTTTTTCGAATTTTTTTAGGACTTTCAAAATAGACCAATTCTTAGATGGGTTTGAATAATCATAGAAAATTAACAATGAAAGGAAAGAATGCGAAAAAATTCAAGAGTGCTTCTTTGAGAACGGAGAGTCGCATAAAAAATCGTGAGCGAATCGAAAATGGCGAGGGAACATCACTGGTCGAGTTGACACAGGAGGCCCCATATGTACTTTGTAACGTAAGTCTTCGTAACAGAAAGCCAATGATTGTCCCTCAAAGTCGGTGTACAGATAACGACCGCGTTTCAAACATCATAAAATTGGAACCCTCGCATTTAGATTGCTGTGCCGGCAGCTCGTCTGACTAACATTCAACTTGACAATAACTGCTGAAAAACACGTCAACATTACATTCTTGTCACCGCCCGCGCCGTTGCCTGTCGTACCACGTGGGTAAATGATGATTCGAAATAATGACGCATATCAATCGAACAATATCTTGAATGCCAAGAAGCCCTACACGTATATGAGAAAGGGTTAACGCAAAAACTGAAATAACTATCAGCAGTCACGACGCTTCCATCTCCAACTGGCCGAGCGCCGCCACCACCGGGATACACTGATTACTCGGACATTAGGACAGCATACCAAGTCCATCGTGACAAATGAAATTGGTATGGGGCAAGAGATTCGTGCGATTCCGAAGCTGCTAGTCTAGCCATTAAGGCGATGTGGTCGTGGCGTCAAAAATCCCTAGATTGCAGTTTTACTTCGCATTTTAATGTGGAAAGACAAAATCAATTCTAATTTGCGCCA
Source organism: Phymatocera aterrima (assembly GCA_963170745.1). Taxonomy (NCBI): domain Eukaryota; kingdom Metazoa; phylum Arthropoda; class Insecta; order Hymenoptera; family Tenthredinidae; genus Phymatocera; species Phymatocera aterrima. Next base: position 850,264 of record OY720660.1, read on the forward strand.
ACCGATGTATTAAAACGTCAGGTATTGACCTCTGGTCCGATAAACGTGCAACCTCTCCTAACCTAACCTAACCTAACCCAACCTAACCCAACCCAACCCAACCCAACCCAGCCCAACCCAACCTAACCTGACGTTTTAATTCATCGGTTGGCGCAAACTAAAATTGATTTTGTCTTTCCGTATTAAAATGCGAAGTAAAACTGCAATCTAGGACTTTTTAACGCCACGACCACATCGCCTTAATGAAAATTTTTAGAATTGATTTTGGTCTTTCCGTATAAAAATGCGAAGTAAAACTGCAATCTAGGGATTTTTAACGCCACGACCACATCGCCTTGATGAAAATTTTTAGATGAATCCACAACTAAACTGTTGGATAGGTATACAATTCGATACGAAACAACATAAATAATTATTGATATAAGGATATTACTTACAATGAAAAAATATACTTATCGTTAATATTCAAAATTCCACTGAGCTATTTTCCGATAGGATAGCATTTTTTGATACCGTGCCTATGATTGTGTTGAACCATTTTAAAAGTGTATCGTATTCCTCTCACACTCAGGTGACATAGTTCTTATACAAGTGGACAACATTTTGACCGACGTCGGAATTATAATAATCCCCGGAGACAACGAGAATAAACTGCAATTGATAGGTTTCGTAGATTATAAATGTCATAAAAAAACAAGGAAAGAAGAAGAGTCAAACGGACATTATAGGTATGACATTAGCTTTGAGGAGAGATGGAGTATGGTGCAAATATGATGACTCTGATAGAACAAGTTCGTATAAATTGAACAAAAAACCAACGTGGTTCCGGTTTTACTATTGTTCATGAAAATAAGAAAAATTGACTGATATTCTTAAGGAATAAACAGTTTACAATATGACTCTACTCGCACCTGAATATGATGAATTTTCCTATGTATTGGATGTATATGTCGTCTAAAACCAATATCCATTTGCGTTTGTGCTGATGAAGAATAGTTTTAAAAGCATTTGTTGATTTGAAAGATATAGTTTCAGCGAAAAGTGGATGATATTCGATGAAAACGAATGTTTCCGTGGCTCTTTTTTTATTACGGCTTCCCAACGCCCCCAAACATTTTTTATCGTTCCGAAGTATACCTACGTTGGTGTTTCTTCAGCTATTTTTCTTATTACCGCGGCCCAATGTTGTCCCCCCCCCCCCCCCCCCCCCCGAAATGTTTTTCATCGTTTCGTAGTATACCTACGTAAGTGTTTTTCATCATTCGGCAGTACAAGTACGTACCTGTTCGAAAAAAGCAGCGCATCCAAGAACGGTGGGTAAAAAATTTTATCACCGCGGAAAGTGGATCAAATTCGGAATGAATAAATACTCGCGTAGCTTCTCTCTCATCACTCCAGCTCGATGACTTGCAATTTGTGTACATCGCCCGAAGTACGAAACCCGAATAAAAAATATATGTTAAGCGAGAAGTCGATGAAATTCGATGAATACGCACGTTCTCGTGGCTGGACTTTTTTCATCATCATAATCTGCTGTTCTTCGAATGTTTCATATCGTTTCGAGATATACTCGTATATCTTCAGGTGGGAACCAGTCCCTATTGCTAATGATTTTGGCCTATCAACCTTGTTAGATGATCGCTGTGCCTGAAATAGGGGAATAAGTGTTGTTTGCCCCTTCAGAATCACGAATGCAAATTTTTGGTTGATAACCATCGAAAGTAATAAACAAGTACAAAATTTTGACGTATAGTACACCTCCGTAGCGGAAATATAGCGAAGTTACGATGTGGCTGGTGCAGCTTCGACTGAAGCTGAGCCGCACGACGATTACTCGAAACTGTGCGGAGTAAAAAGCTTGGCAAAGGGGTAATAAACGGGTAATAAAAAAGTAAGAAAACCTCCCATCACTCTTTTTCGAGTGGGCTGATTTTACTGGTGCAGCTTCTACGACGTTATGGAGCAATGTGTACATCCCTCCTCAGGTCAAAGATAAATCTCACTCCGGTATTCACCAGCTTCTGAAGCTTATTATTCAAGTAGCCTGTAGCATCATGATATACTAGGCAACAGTAGTCTATATGTGGCTGAATAAGAGCAGAAATAAGCAACATTTTAACCTACGGATTAAACAGATCACGGCGATATTTCAGCTTGTATAGCACGGCATACACGTACCTCACTGGATATTTGGTGAACGTGCGCATTTCAGGTGAGATCTGCAGATATGTATACACCAAGCCTGCGAACCAAGTTGACATAGTGTACAGCGTTACCATCACTGACGATGGGTGGCAGGTCCTGCTGGCTTAAATGCTGAACACACATGTCGGTCCCAAGAATAACTGCCTTGGCCTTGGAGACATTCAGCCGGAGACCATTGTTGATGGTCACTCTGACACTGCCACTGCATCCTCATTGATACTAGCTATGGCCTCCCCTATTCCGCTGGGTGTTGCATGCAAGTAATTCTGCAGATCGTCAGCAAAAATCACATGATTACAGTTTCTCAGCACCAGTCTGGTATCATTAATGAAAATCAAGAAAAGAAGTGGTCCCAGCACCAAGCCTTGAGGCATACCTAAATAATTCAGAAGGAAGGCCGAATGATCATCAACCAGATCCCGGACAGGCTGGGATCTACCACTCAATTTTGATTTTGCTGGTGCAGCTTCTAGGACGTATACTAACAGCCATTAGAGACTCATCTTTATTACAGGCTTTTAAAGTCAGGTTACTGGCTCACTTGTTGGCAACTGGAACACAGAGTGATGAGCGCGTGCGCAGGTCCAAACTGTAGGCTTGCTCGGGCGTTTTGGTCAGTGTATGTGCTATGTAATTTACTCTTTGCCGGAGCTGCATTAATGATATTTTTAATGTACTTTAATCAATTTTTGTCCTACTTTTTTCGTCTAGCGCGTGGGATATATAGCGCTGGCGTATCTAACAAATGGTGATTGAAATTAATCATCTTCGATGTAAGATGGAAAATTTGTGTTAAATGTCAGTCCAAATTTGTGTAAAATGTTATGAAAAGTATCAGTGATGGTATTCTCATTCTAATTTCTCAAATCTTGCAATTGAGATCCGTGCTGTGTAATACTAAAATAAACGTTTTTGGCCTCTGATTTTACTGTATAGCTGTTACTCTAATTGAAACTGTGCATATACAATCCAGTGGACTACCTAAACAGTCAGGTAGTCGCACATTTCAAGTCTTCATTTCCTACTACAATCAAACTTGAGGAGTCTATCCAAATTCAGCGATACTGAAAAGATGGTAGGAATTTAAATTCGTTTTGAGATCCATCATATCGCCGCCCAGAAGATATCTTTGTAATTTGTTTCTAATTTTCCGTTTGCGTCTCGTTAGATCTGAAATATCTTTCTATACATTAAATAATGTGAGATAAACTACGAGAGCCGGATAATTTTGGAATGTACTGAGTGCCACGTTATTTGGCGATTCAAATTATTTATGAAAATAATCAACAAATTTTGTGTAATGAATAGTATAGCTTGAAGAGAAAGAAGTGGTCAAACTATGAATCATGTCTACCAATTTAACTAGTCTAAGTAATTATTTCTATAAATGCCAGTCCATGTACATGGGGCATTCCATGAGTTTTCGAATGGTGCCAAACCCTCACTCTTCTTGATTTTCGAATAGAATTTTTCTCTTATACTTCTAGACTTCAGGAACAATGGTGATTTATTATAGATTTTTCCGAACCATGGTTTGGAAGTTAGGATTTTCCGAAAATCGTAGAGTACGACCATCGCAGCTTTTTCAAACAATTCTCATTCGGAACCAAGAGGTTGTACGAGAAAATTAATTCGACATAATCGCTTAGTATTTGAGCGTACTTTGGGAAGAAAATATATGTTGATTTTTTGTGTGGCGAAAATATGAAATATTTGCCCGAGAAAGTCAAAATTTCGAATTGCAAAAATACGCCGGTTCCGATTTTGTTCAAATTCATACACAAATTTCGGATTGAGAGGTATTCGCATTGAGAGGTATTTTAATATGGAAAATGATATTGGCACAAAAATCAGCGAGTCTCTGCCGTTAGCCATTCTGGATCCGAAATTTTCGGTACCCGTTCCCCTTAACCCATCATCGACAATATCATTGATGACAGTTATTTTGTTAATATTTTTTTTTTTTCAAGTTATATAATCCGCGTAACGTCGATGTATAATGGAAAGTCAATTTTTGACAGTTTTCGACAAAAAAATTCCTCAAAAATTCATCTCTTCCCACAATTTCGAAGATTAAGAGTTGCTGATTTTTGCACATGTTCAGAAGACGGCTTCGAACAATTGATCGGCTAAAAGGAAGGAATGATCGATTTATGCAGATGAGCTCAATCTTCCACAAGGACAACCTCACACCCCGGTATACGTTGACGAACATCTGCCGCCTTCGTTGTCAAAATTGTTGGAAAAAGTGCGTGCCTACGCCAAGGAGCGAGGGCACCGCTTTACTTGGGTGATGAAAGGGCTGGTCCACGTCAAGCGGGACCCGTCTTCTGATCCTGTTGTCATCAACTTTATTGATCATGTTGACTACGTAAGGATACCCTCGCAGTTTTCCGCGTTTTTCCTTTTACCTTTACTCTACTGTTATTCCCTACTGAAAATTTCCAGGTAGGAGTCCATGTGGAGTGATTTGGATCCATGTAGAATCCCATGGAATTACGTATAAATCCATCAAAATCCAGAATCATGGAAATTCTGTATGGGTTATTCTATGGTTTTCCCATATAAAATCTAATAGGATGCACGTGGATTTTCTGTGGTTCTATTGCCTGAAACGATGGTCTCAATTCGTCTGGATGAGCCCATGGGTAGATGGTAAATGGATATAATGGGGTTTTACATGGGAACGTCTCCGGGAATACGTAAATTCCCATGACAGTACCATGCGAGTTCCCATTCATAATCCATGGAAATTAGCATGTGTAGTCCATCAGTCGTTCCATGAAATCTTAGGATAAAAACCCAGAATCTACGTGTAATTCCACAGATCGTTATGGGAAGGCCATAGGAGAACATAGAATTCCATTGTAATATCACGGTGAAATACAGTAGCGATCCATGGAATTCTGCAAGCAAAATCCACGTGATTCTGCGTCGAGATTTCAGAGAAACATCATAGGATCCCATGTGTGATCACACAGATCGTTATGGGAAGGCCATAGGAGAACATAGAATTCCGTTGTAATATCACGGGGGTATCCTGCAATCGTCAACCAGACGTGTTCAGAAAACACGAAACACATTGTCATTAAAAGTTCGTATATGGTAACGATGATTTCCATGGGAATATTACACCGATGTCCAGGTATGATCTACAAAAAATAGTGCCCAAAATCTATCGAATGTTCGATTTAATTGAAAGAAAATGATAATATAATTTCATGCAAGTCCGTAGATCAACGGTCATCCGGGTGCATGAAGCGCAATACTTCATGCGAACAAATTCAGGCAACCTCTGTATGAGGTGACCCACTCAGAATACATTTAACAAAAATCGACGTTGGTCGATATGAAGACGCAGCGCTCGCCGGTCACAACTCGTATGAACGCGTTGAAATCATATTTGATTTTTGAGACAACGTGCTATTTTGGAACCAAAGTTCATACTTTGAGATTATTGGCTATCGGCCTGAATGGGTTTACATAATTTCAATTATTATGTAAATTTGAATAGGGTTCTGCCTGGATTGATTCGGATTCCTGTAACAATTATTATGGAAACCTACAAGATACCACATAGTATGACATGTAGATTTCATATAGGATTCATGGTTGAACACACCACGACAACCACTGGATATCCATATGGCAGCCCATAGATTCCCAGATTTAAATTCCGGTGGAAAACCATACATATTTACATGGATTTTCAGATAGATTTTTAGGTGGATTCCCAGGTGGATTTTCCTATGGTATCCAACCTGGAAATTTTCAGTAGGATTTTACTGTTATTTTGCTTCACTTTTATGGTTACCGTTGCTCATACTTTACTGTGATTGTGACATGTATTAATTCGTAGTTCACCCCCATCTATTCATGTGCCATCTACTATATATTTCTATTCGTTTTACTTAATGCATACTGGATGAATGTTGTGCATTCTCTGTAGCATTCACCTGTCCCTGTCTGCTTGCATAAAATTGCGGCGAACAGTCATTCAGCTGGTCGCCTAACATTGTAGTTCATCATGGTCTGAGTGTAACTTATGTTCATCCTCCAGGGGATTATTGTTCGCGTTATCAATATATAATTCAGGTTTAGTTTTCACATTCATCGCCATTTCACTGCCATCGTCGTCTGATCTCCTCCTTTACTGTTAGCGCTATCTTTCTTCATACCATTGTTCAGCTTCTTGTGCTGAGTTTCGAAATTTGTACCATTCTTGTGTTGTAAAGGCCTGCGCGCACTGAACAGCGGCGGACCACGGCGATGCCCGCCGATGCGCCGAACGGCGGCGGGTTCCGAAAAATCGTACGCGCACTAAGCCTCGCCGATACGGCTGAAATTGACTGACGATCTATGATAACAATCTTTCGAAAATTGGTTCTGTAACTATACATACATGATAAGAACCTATCGAAGGGTACCCTCGGTTAGGATAGGTAGAATGGATAAAAATCTAAAAATTCAAACTACCCCATACGGAGTTGTTTGCTGACTCGAAAAAAATAGTTCCATCATACAATCCGCCCCCACCACACCCCTCCACAGCGGCTGAAACCCGTTATTTTTTAAGATAATTTTTGTCTCCTAAATCAGTTAATGGAATCTTATAAATCCAAATGGGTCATGTGAGGGGAGCTAGAATGCATCAGAGAATAATTTGTTGGATTTTGCAAGGACCCATAGAGGCCTGAGGAACAGCCTTGAATCTCAATAGCCGTGATCTTTTTCAATGCTCAGGGGCTGCACTCCCAGTTTTTTCCCCATAACCTGAGTTTTGACGCCCTTCACTCACCTGAATGTTTTCATAAATTTTGAAGTGGTGCGTTACCCCGAAAATCACGATTTTCGACACCTTTGGCTATTTTTTTGTCATTTTTAGCCATTATCCGAATGCAAAAGTTACTCTCATCAATCTATGTAGCTTTATCAAAAACACTGAGATAACCAATTTACCATAATCACTACTCATAAGTGCGTTTTCAAGCAAGTATTATGGACCGAATCCAAATGAAATCCTGCCAAGTAAAGTGCCACCTTACGGATTGAAAACAGGCCTTAACGAGTGACTTTCTCATGTCTGTGCCGGAAAAAGATACTTTATATAACGGAAACATGTTTGTCACGTTTTTTCACGCTTGCTTTCGGTACGTAAAGTGACTGTTTTAGCGACAGTGAAAGGCAGTCGACAAATGCGCATGCGCGGAGTACTTGTTCGAACACTTTTAACTCAAAGAAGTTAAATAGTATATTATGCACCAAGGGCCTACAGCGAGCCAGGTTGGCATGCGTGTGGTTGGCGCCCGAGCGAAGCGAGTGGTTGGCGCCCGAGCGAAGCGAGGGCGCCACACATGTATGCCAACCTGACTCGCTGTAGCCCCGCGTGCAATATACGCTTTTATGTTATACCTAGCGGAAAGTTCGTTACACAAATTTTCCACGCATCGCATAAATTAGCACTTTATGCAACGAGTTACATACACTATTTATGTATAATTTATACTGAAAGAGCCCAAATCATGAATGAGAAAATTGAAATGAACCACGAAAGTAAATGTCGTGGTCCAAGGATGGTCGGGTTAGGTTATGTTCGTGAGGTGGGACGTGTAGTCGGACGTCGCAACGGACATTGGAGGGGTTTGGAGGGCCCCCCTAATGGGGTCCGGGGCGAAGCCCCGGTCAGGGTCCAGGGGCGAAGCCCCGGTAGGGGGTTCGGGGGGGCGAAGCCCCCCGAGGCATCATAAAACGAAATTAAAAATTCCTTCAGAAAAACTACGACTCAACTCGTGAAAGAAAATTCTGGAATACATTTTTTTTCGGTGAAAGAAATAAAGATAACACTCAAAAAATGAACAAAAAAACGACAGAACGAGTGAGATAGACTGTTGCAATGTGCAAGAAGGAATAAAACAGACAAAAAGTCAGTTAATATTCAAATTTATTACAAATATCTGAGACATATGCATAACATTCATTAAAATATTCAGAAAAACATAAAATTGTTTTTTAATATTTTTTTTTATGAATCCTTCGCTGTTGAATTCTGATTTGAATAATAATTATTATTATTTATGGTGATTTGATGAACTCATACAATGCTCGAGACTTATTTGGAAATAAATTGTTGACTATCAGTCTTTTTTCAGCTTCGAAATCTCGGCCTTCAATTATTTTCTCCATATCAAAATTTTCTTCGTCAGATGACTCAGTAGATTCCATGTTTTTAATCACAACAAACAAGAAAAACGAATGAACGAATGTCAAGGTTGTCGAGACGAACGTAGCTTTAATTTTGTAGGTTAAATTGGCGCATGCGCCCAGCATAGGGGGCTACAGTAAAGGCAGAGCAGAAATGGCTTACTGTACTCCCTGCTAGCAAGGACTACAGTGCGAACTTTACGCTAGGGTATGATATAAAGTAACATTCAACTTAATTATAATCTCGTACCATCAATGACAGCTGAGTGCATGCCTTATGGCCACAACACGCTCAATCAATCATCAAAAAAATAGTATTCACGTGGACATAACTAAACATCGTCTGAGCCCTCGTATATCCAGTTGCATACCTCTAGGTGGACTAGTTTCAGCGAAAACTCTCTGTATGTATAAAGATTCGGTAGCCCAAACGAAGGATTTTCATCAAGATCCGAATTAATTTTTCTTGTTAGTTTTTGAAATTTTCGAGTTTTTTCCCTTGACTTAAAAAAGTACGAGATTCTGGATCAGGAAAAACAAGAGTCGTTGAAAAAGATCGAAAATTACGGACTTGGCGGCTATTTTTCGAAAAAGAACAAATTCGCGAAAAACGTTGTCTGGCTTTAAATTCTGAAAAATCGATATCTGGCTCGAATGATTTTTTTTGGGTGGATAAAAAAATACGTGTTCGCTCATTTCGTATCGGCAATAACATATTTCAATGCCAAACTATTCTGAAACATCACGTCCGCCAGTTTGCATAATTTCATTTGGATTCAGGCTATAATATTTGCTTGAAAACGCACTTAATATGAGTAGTGATTATAGTAAATTGGTTATCTCAGTGTTTTTGATCAAGATACATAGATTGATGAGAGTAACTTTTTAATTCGGATAATGGCTAAAAATGACAAAAGAATAGCCAAAAGTGTCGAAAATCGTGATTTTCGAGGTGACGCACCACTTTAAAATTTATGAAAACATTCAGGTGAGTGAAGGGCGTCAAAACTCAGGTTATGGTGAAAAAAATGGGAGTGCAGCCCCTGAGCACTGAAAAATATCACCAGAAATGGTCTACCCTCGGTTTCCATTATCTAGTGTTTAAAAACAATTCTTGTTCATATTCACTCTATCAATTCGATTGAAAAACCAGACAGTAGGATACATAACCTATATTAAACGGGGGAAAACAAGAGTTAGATATTTCTGTCAGGTTAAACAGGAAGATGTGCTAATTCATAAATAATTGTTTTTTTTCTTCAAAATTGTAGCCCGAAGATGACCGGCGGGGCCGTGTCAAAACGTCGAAATTCATCTGGAGATTCATCTTGTTACATTAAAGTAATGTTCTCAACCAAACTGACCTTCAACCGACGAATGTGGCATCATTTATACAATCATGGTCACGAACTCAACGTAATTATAATTAAATGAATATCTACCAAATGAAAAATCACAATGCAATTAGGTAAATTACCTACTATTTTTATACTTAAAAGTAGAGAATGTAACGAGTGGTGTTCATAGAATAGCGACCAGCAAATGCACGCAATATTAAAATTTGATTACCATTCGTCGCCGATCACCGCCGTTCGTAGATGTTTAGTGCGCGTAAACAATTCTGCCGCCGATTGCCGCGGTTCGCCGCTGCAGTTCAGTGCGCGCAGGCCTTCAGTTTGCCTTTTGGCCTACTCGTAGGCCGTGTCATAATAAAGTGAAATATAATCTGATCGCTCTCTCTCTCTCTCTCTATTATTATGAGTTTTCTTTTCTTTTGTAGAATGCTGCTTTGTTGAGGCTATACTTTGTGATTTCTACTTCTTATAGTAGCTGTTCTGTAGCTTTTGTGACTGCTCAGTAAATATTCCTTTTCTTTTCTTGTTATTTACGTTCATACGAATTGCCCAATATTGCTATGGGCATATAAGCTCATCTATCCATCTATCTGTCTATCTCAGTCTCTCTCGCTCTGTTCAGGCTTATGTTCTTTCGGAAAGTAGCGACACACTCGTGTATTTTTGGGAGGAAAATGAATATTGGCGATGCGTGCATACGCGAAGTCTCCTGACGTCCTCGGTCGGTGAACTGCTGTTTTGCTTTCTTTTCAATGTTGAATGTCCAAGTAGTTTTTAAATATCTCCCAGCCGTATTTTCCGGCTATAGATATATAGTAACTGAAAAACATAAATAGATCCTTTGGAATATGGCAGGAAAATTTTATTTCACATCCGTGTAAAGAATTTAATTACCTTCTTTTTTTATTTCTACCATCACCTTGATGGAATGAACGGTCGTCGAAATATCAGCATAAAACTGAATTGGAACACCTTTTTCTCAAGATGGCGGCCCGCAACCGATTGAGTTCAGGATTTTTAGTATGTTTAAATGTAGGCTACAATTATGCACATGTACCTCTTTACCAAATTCCAGCTTTTTACCGATTAGTTCCACTATTTTTCCCAATTTGACTGGACTAACAGTATCTTGTGTGACAAGGGCGGAAAGTAGTTTCCGACGAGTGTGAAGTTCGACGCTGGACGACCCGACAACGACTGCTGCAATCACACGAGTTAGAATCTGCCTATCCACCCGAACCACAGACGATATTTTTTGTTACACCTGTGAGAAAGGATTCCGCTTTTCGTTCCTATAAAAGCTAGGGAAGATAGTTTACAAAGTAAAGAGATTGACGCATGCGCACATCATGAAGAGGTACTACATTTTCCCCAAGGAGAAATCAAAGCCGTAGGGCGGAAGACGTATTATTCGTGATGTGCACATGCGTCAACACCTTTCCGCGCATCAGCCAGGAATCAGCCACTTCGTTCTCGCTCTACAGCCACGAGAAGTCGAACTTTCCGTCCAGGTGTGACAAAAACGACTTTTTACATGAATAGCCCCTCGCCCTCGTCATTATACATGATTGTGACCTTCAATTCACTTGGTGCATGGCTATTTCTCACGGGGATATGAGTCCAAGGAAAGAAAGATTCAATGGATGCAAAAATACACGTGTATTATAGAGGAGAGAAAAAATAAAATTTGAAAAAAAATGCTTAGAACTATATTTGGAATTTAAATGAGATGCGATCCACCTGGAGTTCGCGGCGACATCCACGTTTCATGTTCCCGACCTATGCCACTGTTCCAGTGATTTCACTTAACTCTAGCTGAGCAAGAAATTGATTGCACTTCCGGTAAACGTGCTTCTAAATCTAATGCAAATTTGAGTTTGAAATTTCTAACAATTCCGCCTGCCATTGTATTCCAGTTTCTGATATTTGTACCTCAACTATCATGTTGGTGGAAAATGTTGTTGGAGAGGAAACTAGCGTCCGAAAAATTAGCAAATTGCATTTTGAATGCAACCTGCAACGAACCACTCTGTGCATTTCATAATCGGGTAAATATGCTAATTCGAATTCGTAAATAACTATTTTAAATTTAATTACACGGTAGGATATGTATTCCGACATCTACTATACTAAAAATTTGATATTTCAGAGTACAATAATCATTCGAATTTCTAAAAATGATCGTCGCCCCAGATTATACAGATTGTGAGACTGTTACGTCTTTTCGCGTCTACCTATTTACGAAAGATCATCGCGTGCCGCCTGGTAGGAAATAACAAACGAAAGAAAGCAATAAACGGGTGTGGTTGCATATCGATGCTATCTTTAGCCCAAGGGAAAAGGCAAAGCATCCCCCTAAAGTGGGAGCGCCCGGTTGGCTCACCTTCGCAATTACAATCAGAAGGTATTTGGAATTAGACAGTTTCGGTCGTGGAATCGGCAGTTCATTCTAAGACGAAAAGGAACACAAACTTACAATAAGTATATATGGTTATTTGTGTAACACAATCATTATTCTCGTTCATCAATACATAAGTTAGCAAGTTCAAAACTTACCGGTGAGTGCACAGAAACTTTGGCATATGATAATTATGTAAGCGAATTGATTTGTCGCGCTTTGAAAACAGTAACGTACTACAATATTTAAGTTCACAGAATTCCAACTTTCGTGTATGCAGTATACCTATACAATCATGGGGAACAAAGTGGCAACTTTTACCGAAGAACAGCTCGAAGATTATCAAGACTGCACGTTTTTTACCCGCAAAGAAATATTGAGGTATATATTCGTAGATCATAATTATTACAGTTTAATAATTAGTTAACTGATTTTCTGAATATGATGTCCCACATGACACAAAATACTTCAGAAATGTTATTATTATATTGTATGCCACGAGGTTACGATGAAAGTTAACACAGTCTATATTGTGCATCCACCAAATAATTATCGAATAATTAAATTTTATTGGATATCGAGATTCTACGAATCCAAATCTTTCCACCGCCACGGAGTACAGTCATGTAGTCTGTCGATCTTATTTACATAACCTACACGATCACTATTCGCGCGTTCAATAAATGACAGCTCATGTTTACGCACAAATACTGATCTCTATTATACTCTGGACAGAGTATATGCCAAATTGCGTCGAACAATTTGAACACTATTTGTTTTAAGGCTGGGTGACACAATAACGGCTGGCGGCAGACTCGAATGCGCAGTTGTTATTAATTACTTCACTACTTTCTTGCAAAGTGGTAGTGAAATGTTGTTACTGTGGAAAAGTAGCTTATTGAATTAATACCGCAAAAATATTTTATCCATAAGTATTCAATTAACTGAAAGACATTATTCGTATAAATATGTTATTTATGTCGTTTTAGATGAATTCAGGTTAGGTTAGGTTAGATTGTGCCGAATTATACAGCTCCAAATTTTTCCTGTTACGTATAGATTTACTAATATCGGCATGTAATCATAGAATATTTCTATTTTATGATATGACATAATTCATACAGTGAATGTGGAGGTTAGAGAGGCTCCTCCGCCGTAAGGAAAATATGAATTTGTTACTGCATTCAAATATTCTCTTCATAACGGATTGCAGCAATCCTGGTTGAAAAACATGGATTTGACCTCCAACTTTAATCCCACCAAAAACATGGAATTCTTTCATACAGCATTCATACGTGGGAAAAATTTCGTTTATGTCCACACAACTTTACGAATTACCATTCTTTTATAATACATAAACATATCTTTTCCGTTTATGGCCATTGATTTGATTGCATGTGTGAAATAGTTTCATTTCATTAATTATTCCTCTTATACGACTGAAGATAGTTAAAAATACACAAATAATGCTCTTATTATACGTATAGTTCACGTATTACCCCTATTTCCGACATACCGTCGGAAAGCCGTGCATACCCTATCCAGTGTATGATTATGTTTCCATCGTAGGGTCACAGTCGGGTTGGGGTTGAATTTGAGACAATGAGAATTAAGATTATAGAGGAAGACAATAATTTCCTGTCAAATCTCGTCATTCATTGGCTCAAATTCAACCCTGACCCGACTCTGAACCTACAATGGAAACGTAGTCTATAATAAAGATCAGTGGTACGCACACTGCTAATTTTCATAGGTTGACGCCCGTTATCAAAATAATTACTAGGAAGTAAATGAGAGCGTTTGCAGGTAGCCTAAGTAAAAAGCATATCGAGATAGCTTCGTTTCGAGCAAATAGGGAATAATAATGCCGTGCTGAATTGCAGCATCCGCCTTTTAAATACGATGTTACGCAAACTGTTTGGAATATTTGATGAAAATTGCGATGGTAATCGTTTGCGCGACCAGCACACGGCACAATTCATTAACCACTCCATAAAGTGGGGTATAAATACGAAGCTTTCCATCACAACCAAAAATCGACACGCTCAGGCACACAGCTATATGATTGGTCTTTTCCGTTCGCACCAGCCAATCATATTGCTGTATGCCTGAGTGTGTCGATTTTCGGCTGTAGGTGGGGAGCTCCTATAATTATCTTTCCAAATCGACAGGACTTGGCAGCTACATATGTTTTTGCGCATGCGCCGCCACGGATCCAGTTCCGGCTTCCACACGCCGGTTCCGGGCGTTCGAAATTCCAAAGATATTTAGTAACAATTATTAAACGCCGCACTTCGCGTAAAACCAAATATACAAAGGAAACAAGAAATGGTCAATAACAACGCAGGTGAAAGAATATCAGAACGAAAATTCGTTCGCACGGTAGCGCGTGCCCGAGAAAAACGACAATGGGTGCCGAATTTCCAGTATCCGCTCATCGAATGAATATCATTGTGCCAATCGCTTGCCCGTCTCTCAAATACGGAGAATGCCACGATATTGTGTGCGCGGTCGCACGTGTTCGGAACAATCAACCGGGGGTGCAGAATTTTCAGCACACGCCCATCCGATCTCATGAAACCTCCATGATTCTATGAATGAAATGAATAAAAAGTTGAACCATTAAATACCATTTTCTACACCTTAATTGTCAATTGGAAATAGTTCCTCCAGAGTTTTCCCCGAATAATTATCACCATGACCTAGATGATGACGTACGTTCTCGCTCTTAACAGTTTATCTCTCATTTCACTACCGGATGGAAGAAATGAATATTGTAGGTTCAAAATAATCAGGAACCAATTATTTCGTGCTTGACTTCAGAGTTTGAATCCTCTTGGCCATACCATGATGTTTCTTCTGATAATAGTATCCATAGTAGGCGTCGCTTCAAATGAATATTGAGCTGCTGTGAGGTCAGGCTCAATGTATCACATAATGTTCAAGTTGTTGTGTAATATCAAGTAATGTTGTTTCCTTTTCATTTAGTTTGCACATTGATTTTTTTGACACGCACGCGCGACGTCGCTAATGAACCATCGCGATATTCTCCGTATTTGTGGGATGCGCGATCCATAGAGACAATGGTATCCATTGCATTCGCAGAATCGTTGAGGTTTCATCAGATTTGATGGGCGAGTGCTAGGACACCACCGCGCTCACGAATTTCTGTTGTGATATTCTCTCACGAGTGTTGTTATTCAACTATTTCTTTGTTGTATATCTGGTTGTACGCAAAGCGGTATTTATTACGGTATTTATTACTAAATATCTTTCGAATTTTGGAAGCCCGGAGCCGACGTGTCAAAACTGGAACTGAACCGCTAGTGGCGCATGCGCAATAACTAGAGTCCCTTCATGACTGCAGGTTTATATATGTTTCGGCCGTAACATTTATTTAGCCATGACTTGACAGACAGATGTGAATAGTACCACTATAGTCCGCTTATGCAGCATTAACCTTAGCATCAGCTTTATCTTTAACCTTAGAAAATTACGAACTTTTTTGTCCAGACTTAACTGAGAATGGACGATTTTAGAGCCGTTTATGCACCGGCTCTAACTCTAATTCATTATGTCAGTCACAACGCAATTCAACTTTCGACCGCAGAAAGTTCGCAATTCTCAACTTGAGACCGTATTTCAAGGCGAAGTGAACACGGTGCATGCGTGATCCGTGAAGCACTTTGCGGCCAACATTGCGGCAATGACCCAATTGATTTGTTTACTTCCAGATTATCTGGAGAGAAGTAAACAGTTTTTCTAAAAGATGTATCGAATTCATGAAATTGGCTGTGATTTATAATTTTGTCGTTTTTTTTGTCTTTTCAAAAATGATGCTATTGAGAAGGATAGTTTTATGAGATCTAAAAAAAAGGTCAAAAATCAAATTCAATAGACTTCTCAATAGATATTGATTCATTAAATTCTTATTATGCATAAAATAATATATACATATCATATATTTATGAATATATTATGAAATATATTATTGAATAAGAATTGATGGAAAAAAGTTGATGCAGAGTCGAATATACTATATATTCAAGGTGGCTCGAGCACGAAGGGGTGATTTAGAAAGAAATTTGACAGTTGATTCATTGTAATTGTTTGATCCAAAATCACACCGGGTTTTTGAATTCTATTCTAACCGCTCTTTCCTCTTCTATATATCCCGCATTTCTGTTGGGTTGAGTTTACTGTGAATGCGTTGGGCGCGCGCAATACACCATGACGCTACAAGTTTGAGGCAAAATTAGGGTTAATTTTTGACAAAATTTGCATCAACGACTGGTGGTAGCGTTAAAGCTAAACTAAGGCCGCAGCATTGCAGCCACTCACCTTGCTTTGGTGGAATTGGATGTATGTACTGTAACGCGAATGCCTTTCGGAGGGAGAAAAGTCAAACTTCTCGTGTACCCTATGGTCTCTAGGCAATTAATCACAAAATGGCCGAATAATAATCATTTTGTTGAGCACCCGATATACTTGCATCAGGTAATAATAAAATAATCAAACAAATGTATTAGAGAATAACGAAGGTTAAGCTCGGTTTGCTCAGAATGTCATAAACACAAGGAAGGTAGAGGGGTTGGGTATCTTAGGATGCTGTTCGACTAATCTAGCTAATCACAATAATCAAAAGAAAGGAATAAATTCAGCAATATCAGAAGTCTATTTGATAGATTAAAACATCAATAAAATATTATCTTCAAATTTCGATACGACCTTATAATTCTCAAATTAATTGACAACGGAATCAGAATAAGAATCGATACAATTCAAATAATTCGATAATATAGCATAAGCATAGGTACAACGAGACGGGGTAAGCCAGATTTTACAAAGAACAATGTTCAAGCTCGTAACGTGTACGAGAGGATATAATGTCGGTAAATAATATTGAATCTTACGACAGATAATTCAGAAGCTTGAAAAAGTGAAACAACTTGGCGACAGCCGGTCACGGATTAACTTAATTCAATCAAAAATCAACAATATAATCAATACAATAATAATAACTCAATATAACACGAAATACGAGAGCTAAACTCTGCAAAGAATCAAGCGTGATGAGACATCATAGCCCAACTTTCACGCGTGACAATAACCACTACAATAATTCTTCGTATGTGTAAACAACCATACTCGGGGGTGCGGGTGAAATTCAGCAGACATCCACCCCGACTAGCTGGCGCCGGGCCCACTTGACGAAAGGGACTCTTAGAAGGCGTCTCATCCCCACCCGACGGGGTTTGCGTATGGGACCCTCAGGCGAAGGACCAAGGGTGGAGCACTATTCACCGAGACCGCGACTACGCAACCTGCTCTTATAATTACTTTGATCTTCACCAACCAACACACTTTGTAACAATATACCTACGATTTGAAAGTATATTCTTCGTCGAGTTTCTTACAGTTTCAGAAGTGGGATCTGAATTCGGTTATTTAATTATATACTACCGTGGTGATATATTGATAAATTAGTAATCAACCCTTGTTAGTGAGTGCCAGTGTAGTGTTTGTGACTACCGAGTGAGTGTGTAGTGTCATCGAAGATCTCGTTCGAGATCTCGTTCTCGGCGATCATAATACTCGCATTATACGCCAGAACGACGGACGGGAGATGTATCCTATAGAGGAAAAGAATCCAGGGGCAGACGTGATTGTCCAACGTCATCTGAGCGTCGTCACCGCCGTGACTCGCTCATTGATCTGGATATACCCAGTTACATTACAAGCTTTCCATAAGCTGATCGAGACGGTAAATATTGCCGTCGATAAGCCGTTAGATGGTCCATCGAAAAGTACGGAAGGGAGAAATTCCATTCCATCGTTCAATCCTAGTGAGAAGAATCAAACGATTGAGGTTTAGATCCACAAGGTAGAAGAATTCCAGAAGATACACCGCTGGGATGATACTACGGTTGCCAGTTTTGCTTTAGAGAAATCAAAAGATCTAGCAAAAACATGGTATGATGGGCTACCTGCATCTATTGCATTCACGTGGGCTGAATGGAAGGAAAAACTCGTAACAGCGTTTACGGATCATACTGAGTTACCCGAGCGCCTTGCGGTTATGCTAGCGCGTAATAAGAATAAGGACAAGACAATGATGCAATATTATTTTGCTAAATTTTGCGATTGACTATCAAACGTAATGATTTTCAATCACCTGAAGAGCTGCGTGTCTTTCTGAGCAAGGCTGATGAAGGTATTAGTGGGCGCAGTGAGAAGAATGGTGGTAGAAAAGGGACAAGAAACCAGCACCGGGGCGGTAATCAGACGAGAAGCAGGACCACGGAGAAAAGCGTAAGCCCCAAGAGTCGGCAGGGGATCCTGCGAGTAAATCAACAGCTGTGAAGTGTTACCGGTGCAACGAAATGGGGCACATAGCAAGGAAATGTCCTCAAATCAAACAAGGGGGCGGCGAGAGGAAGGTGCCGAGCATCGGCACAGAACCAAAGGTTGGGGCCTCGCGGTTCCGAGTAGCGATCGTTGAAGGGACACCTCTTCGAGCGTACGTTGACTCTGGAAGTGAATGCGTCACGCTGAAGAAGGAGAACGCAGATATGATCCAGCTGGACCTACAGCCGACGGACGCCGTTCTTAAGGGGTACGGCGGAGGCACAGTCCGTCCTTGTGGGGTTGCAAAGGCGAACCTGAAGATTGACCTGGCAGAAGGGTCGGTCAACCTATATGTGATCCCGAATGAACTGCAGGATGTACCGCTGATCATTGGTCAAGCTTTCCTTGACCTGCCTGGGACTACGACGGTGCAGCGTGATGGGCACCTGCGGCTGTTCGACAAGTCGGTAGCAACCTTGCCGGAAATGGAGAAGCTACCGCCTCAGAAGATAGCATTATGGGCGTCAGAAATGACCGTTATTCCCCCTCAGCACGCTGCCGACATCAAAGTATCGGTGAGAAATAATTTTACATGTGACTTATACGTGGAGCTTAGCGTACGAGGCGAGGCAGGCAGAGAACACTGTATCCCGCTGTGTGTTCTGAATACGGCATCGGGGATATTGCTAGTGGTTAATTTGTCAGATAAACCATTGACGATTGTTAAAGATAAAATTGTTGCTAGAGCAGCAGCATCCAGCGAGGAATAGTTTAGAGAGAATGAATTTCGATCGATTTTATAGCCATTAAGAAGATAGTAAGGGACAGGCTTCCAGAGAACGAAGTCATGGTTGGTCACACGGTAACTGAGGCTGAGAAGGAATGGTTAATAAAACTGCTAAATAATTACAGAGATTTTTTCGCGTTTAGCGTAGCGGTATTAGGCCAAACGTGAGCGGCAGAGATTTGCATTGACTTGACAAGCGATTCGGTAGTTACATACAGACCTTATCGGTAATCCTTTTCCGAGCACGATAAGGTCTGAGAAATCATACAAGATCTGAAAGAACATAACATCATTCGTGACTCAAATTCTCCATTTGCTAGTCCGATCCTGCTGGTTCATGAAAAGAACGGCGAAACCAGAATGTGCGTAGATTATCGGGCTCTAAACGCGATCACCAAGAAGGAGAGACACCCGTTACCATTGATAGAAGACCAATTAAATAGTCTTCAGGGGACTACTTGTTTTACTAGCCTAGACTTAGCGTCAGGGTATTATCAGATACCCGTTGCGCAGGATTCCATCGAGAAAAGATCCTTTGTAACACACGATGGTCAATACAAATTCCTACGGATACCTTTTGGTCTTGCGAATGCACCATCCGTGTTTCAGCGAATGATTAATAAAATAATAAATCCACTCAGGGATGAAATTTGCGTATTGGTATACAGGGACGATATCCTCATCCCATCGAAGAATGTAGAGACAGGGTTACATGCTCTAGAACGCGTTTTGAAAGAGCTGAGAAATGCCGGTCTAACGCTAAAACTCGAGAACTGTGCATTTTTACAGGTTAGGGCCGATTATCTAGGTTACGAATTGACACCACAGGGAATCCGACCGGGAAGTCATAAAATCGAGGCGGTTTCAAATTTTCAGGTACCCCGTGACGTGCATGGCGTTAGGCAGTTCGTAGATTCAACTAGTTATTTTCGTAAATTTATTCAAAAACTTCGCGGTCATCGCCAGACCCCTCACACAATTGACAAAGAAAACCCAAATCTGGCATTGGGGCGAAGATCAACAACGTGCGTTCGACGAGCTTAAACAAAAGTTAATTTCTAGACCAGTTTTAGCCTTGTACAAACAAGGCGCCGAAACAGAACTGCACACAGATGCAAGCAAAATAGGTTTAAGCTATTACAGTCGCAAGACGATGGCACGTTGAAACCGATCGCTTATTTTAGCCGTCAAACTAGCAAAGAAGAGCAGAGATATCATTCCTATGAGCTTGAAACTCTCGCGGTTATAAGTAGTTTACAAAGATACAGAGTCTATTTGCTGGGGATTCGATTCAAGATTATAAGCGATTGTAGTGGGTTACGTGCAACGTTTGTCAAGCGAGATCTACTACCACTTGTGGTGCGGTGGTGGATCCAGTTACAGGAATACGATTGCGCTGTAGAGTATAGAGCCGGGATAAAAATACCGCATGTTGACGCCCTGAGCCGCAATCCAAATGAAACTGATGACTTTAAGGAAATAAACGATGTAGGGCTGTTACGAATAGAAATCGCTGATTGGTTATTAACCGCGCAGTTGCAGGACCCGCGGCTGAGTTATGTATACAGGCAGACTATTGGTTTCCGTCAATGAGACGGTATGTTAGACGACACGTTGCTGCGTACTTAGACTGCCTTTACAATAAGGAGTCATCGGGCAAGAGGCCAGGTCATTTGCACCCCATCGAGAAGGTCCCCGAACCAATGCATACTGTACCTACACATTGACTATTTGGGCCCATTTGTGACCAGTGAAATAAAAACACTCAGGTACTTGTAGTAGTGAGGCATTCACGAAGTTTGTTTTTGCTAAAGCGGTAAAGAGCACACAAGTGTTGCCGGTAATGCGACTCCTTGACTCGGTAAGCGAGATATTTGGTTTTCCGAAGCGAATAATTAGCGATCGAGGTAGTGCGTTTACGAGTAAAAAGTTCAAAGAGTATTGTAGTGTTAGAGGCATGCAACACGTGGTAACCGCCGTGGCAACGCCAAGAGCCAACGGTTAGGTCGAGCGGTATAATCGGACTATACTCGGCATGTTATCGTCTAGCATTGACGAGGAACGACAATGGGACCGAAAATCGAAAGATATTGTTTGGGGACTTACCAACACGATAAATAAAGCAACGGGAAAACGGCACCCTGAGTTGTTGTTAGGATTCAGGCCCCGGAACGCCGGCGAAGCGCGAGTTTTAAATAGTTTAGGAGAAACCACCTACAACCCCGACAGAGAGGAAGCTCGTGTGCCGGCTGATGCCGCGATCAGGCGTTATAATCAAAATGAGCAAGAAATTAGATTCAATCAACGGCGAGCTCCTCCTCGGCGGTTTGAAGCTGGAGATATCGTTGTAACTAGACTTTAATAAGCAATAACGATGGTATGAGTAAAAAGCTGTTGCCTAAGTACACTGGGCCGTATCAAGTCACCAAGGTTTTGGACCGCGATCGGTACGTGATCACGGATGTCAAGGGGGCTCAGAGAACACAGAAGCCTTACTCCGGGGTGGTCTCCGGCGAAAAACTGAAGCGCTGGTGCACGGAGGTCAGCGAATCTGACTCCGAACTCAGCACAGCTGACGAAGCTGATGCACCGAGTCCACCGGGTACGCATAAGCGTAGGTGGTGAGCTATGAGGTCACGAGTAGGTCGAAGTATCGGAGCAATGCTGGCCGTACTAGCGATGGACCTAACGAAGTATGGTTCTGTTCAACAGTCATGTGATCGTGGAAACACGATCGGGCGGTCATTGGATTATGACCGGGCGATGACTGGCGCGTAAGCGTGTTACGTAGTAACCATGAGGAGGAACCGCGAAGATCGTGGATTCGATCAAGCGCTGGTCGGCGGTGGTTCCCATGGGTTGTGAAGTAAACAGACCATACCTAGGGCATAACAGTATTTGTTGATACAGTGTATTGAAAGACTACCCGGCTACGTCGTTGACAAATAGTTCTGTTGTGCATGTGAAAATAGTATCAAGTCGTTTGGTGAGCACCAAGCGACTGTGGGCCCAGCTTACGATAAACCGAGCATGAAAGCATGAATTGCAGTGACGAGGCATGTCTAAGTATATGTAAAAAAAAAAAAAAAAAAGACCGAAAATAGTCTTAAACAATAGAACTAATAACCACAGAATGATTAACCAGAAAGCACGATGGCCTGTAAAAGATAATATTCGCACATATTTCGATGTTGTTATCTAATTACAGAAGAGCGCAGAATAACCAGGAGTATGGCCACCCAGGGCGCGTCCACCTCTAGCGCCGATATACCTTCGCGAGGTCGCGAAATACATCAGGACGGTCGACTGTGAACAACCATACTCGGGGAGTGGGTGAAATTCAGCAGACATCCACCCCGACTAGCTGGCGCCGCGCCGGGCCCACTTGACGAAAGGGGTATGTGGACTCTTAGAAGGCGCCTCACCCCCACCCGACGGGGTTTGCGTATGGGCCCCTCAGGCGAAGGACCAAGGGTGGAGCACTATTCACCGAGACCGCGACTACGCAACCTGCTTTTATTATTACTCTGATCTTTACCAACGCTGCTCCATGCCGCTTTCTTGGAGTACCTTAAGAGTTACACGTCGGTGGCCCTGTCGATTTTGATAAAATGAACGTCACTTTATCCTTGTGCGTCGCTGGATTCTTCTCGAACTTTCCACGGCGGTCGTGCTCATCCATACCTAGAGGTTTCACATGAATATTGAAAACAAAGGAAATATTGTAAGCATAAATTAACCTGCCTAGATCTGTCATTGCTCTTCCGGAGTATCCCGCTGATCAACATACACGCTCGTGATGTTCTGCGTACCCTATGACGCGAGGTTCAAACGCAACATCACAGTACATACGAGTGCTGTGAGTTTTCATTCAAATTACTATGCTACCACAAAATTTATTGAGATTTGTGACAATCGAATAGCGATCTCTCATAATTGATAAGAATTCCAATTTATTTGTGATATGTATCAGACTTCCCCATAGTTCAAAGATTAAAGGTGCGGGCTAATTAAAACTCAGGCTAAATTTGAAGTATGCATACATATCATATATCTAATGATAAGTATAGTGCAGAATATTGATTTGAAATACAATATGTTGAAGTATTATATAATATTTTTGTATACAATTGTTTCGTGTTTGATGGTATTTGTATCGTCTAACAAAAGCCCGTGTACTTTAAACTTGGCGCGCACAGCTCGCTCAAACATGCCGTCGTATTTGTGCGGACTCTGACTAAAGCATTCATGTGAACTCTCAAATTGGGATCGGAGTATGTTAAAAAAATTAGCACAACTATATGTGGAAACGGAAGCTTACGAACTCAGTGATCTCACCCTAAGTCAAGACTCACTCACAGTAAACAGTTCACCAATCTTGAAATAACCCATAGAGAACATGGAGTCAGGAAAGGTGACAGCATTGGTGACAGCTGAAGAAAACTGTGTGTAAAAAGTTCAATATTTAGCAAATCCGCACAACCGCATTTCACCCGCAGTCAAACGGCTCAATCAAGCGATGGCACCACGTACTGCCAGGATATTTGGAACAGTTCACGGACAAAAATAATAATTGAGATTAGTGGCTGGAGTAAGCTATCTTCTCCTATAACACGAGCACTCATGAAAGAATGAAATATAGCCACATGAACCAGTGTTTCGAAGACTGGCGGCGGCTACCATCTGATCACCAAATTGTGGAGACGCAACCAGACAAGATGTACGAGGATTACTTTATTGAACTCATAGCAAAAATTCACGGGGCACAAATAATTGCCAAGGAAAATTTAAATCAGGACAGAATCGACCACACCAATTAATTAAAAATAGTTAAATAATATTTCAGATGCAGAACAGGCGAACCATCCCGGAAAGTAATCTTCTATCCGAATCAACATCGGTATGGAATTGCCTTCGCATCCGGATTACTATAATAATAGAATAGTCTAAAAACATTCATGTAAGCTCCCAAATTGGGAAAGGAGTGTGTTGAAAAGATTGGCACGAGTCGACCTGGAAACAAAAATTTATGACTATCATTCGGATGCAACAATTACACAATACATCCCAGAACAGATGAGATACAAAATCCAAAATAGCGCCCGTAACGATATATTTCTAATAATTGACCTCATCTCTGATATTACGTATCCGTGTGGAATGCACTCTCATGAGCACGGTAGACGATTCTACGCAAACGGAATAAGCAAAAAAGCGTCCAAAAAATGCACAACGAAGGAGCAATGGCCGTAGAAAACAACAAATATCTAACTAACATGCCGCAAAACTCAACGACTCACCTCGATGTCACGTTAGCTGAAAGCATAGCGCCAGGCGGGACCTGCGAAGTGGAATTTTTTGATGATCGGTACGGCCAACCCTACTGAAAATTTCCAGGTGGAAATCTATGGATAAACCTATATGGTCTCCCTACAGGGATTTGGAACTGGGAATCTATGGGATTCCATGGATTTCAACATGGTTTCCTATAAAATCCAGGCAGACTCCTATGTGTAATTGAATATATTTTGAATATCCACTTGTATATTTCAATACACAAATACACATATAGGAGTAGTCCTAGATAATTGTAGAAAACCATGTTGAACTCCATGGAATCACATAGATGCCCAGTTCCAAGCTCCTATAGGGAGACCATATAGGTTTATCCATAGATTTCTACCTGGAAATTTTCAGTAGGGAATGGACCAGGTTCATTGTGCAAGCGACAATAAAAATCACACAAGGAGAGCACCACGATTCCGGGTGATGCTTGTGGTCCACACTGCTAGGGGTGTTCATTTTGGCCGAAATATGAGGCTCACTATGCTTCATTCAATTGAATAGGTCCTCAGAGTCTTGGCGCGGCTCAAATGAAAAAATTTCCTAAAAGTCAGCGCCCTTCTTAATTCTCCAAAATGATTCATCGAAACTTCATTATACACCATATCTTGACACAAAATACGGCGTCTCATACAATGAAAACAAGTATTCGCACCCTAAAAACTATATTTTTTGCAAGTCTGATCGTCGAATCTCGTAATTCAAGGCGAAAAATGAATAAATTTAGCGTTCTTTCCCATGTAAGGCTGAAAGATTCATTGAACAAGTTCTACATTATGCCTAACTGTTGTGATATATGTATATAATAGACGGTAAGTCTTTTTAAATACTATTTGAGACTATGTATAACGAATACTTGTGAATCGTCGGAAGGCGCAGCTCATTCGGGTGAAAAATCAATCATTGATCGATTATAATAAATAAACTAACTTATAAAAATAATCAATCATGGAATCACCGATTTCAGGGTTATCATAATATCACAAAGAGTCATGTCCCAGAGATTAGTGGATGGCAGCTGTGGGACTTAATAGTCGTGGTTTTTCCAGCTCCTTTCGTCGCCTGTTCCGATAGCCATAGGCACATAAGATACGTGCGGAAAGTAAAATCACCTCCGAAAAAGTAGAAAAAGAAGTTAGACACTGGTAATTTATTCATGGACATTACTCTGCAAGTCGAGAAGAGGGCAAGGGCGAAGAGGCGCAGCTAGACATAACTCAGATCAACGAATCAGAAGGATGTGATATTCAAAGCGCAACCATAAGTAACGCCGGTTCATCAACTGATCTTTTGACCGAAAGAGTCACGGGCACGAGGACCGTAAGAGAAAGACAACTTCTGTTGAAGGAGATCGAGCTGCTAAAACGGGAAACACAGTTACTCAGTGCACAGAGGTCAGACAATGGTCCATCTCGAGTATAATTCAGAGATGTGGAGGGATGATACCCAAGCTTACCGGAGAAGACAAGACGTGTACTGTGACGAGGAGGTGTGGGCAGATTGACAAAGATAGTGTTTTGTCTGCATGGACACCACTACAGACTTTAGTGTTTGCGAAAAAGACTCTAGACGGTACAGTGGAATTCTAGTGATTTCTATACTAACTGGATAAACGTTCATATGGGCCCGAGTATCATGAAAATAGGGCGAATTGAAGCGTGAGCCAGCGCCGTTATATATTATACCACGTACTAAACCTGATGTTATTGCGCATACGCGTCGAAAAGGCGGGTGGCGGGCTTGGTAAAGTACACTGATCTCTATACCATAGAGATCAATGCCTATACCTGACTCGACATGCGCACTACGGTAGATTTACACCGCATAAAAATCGAAGGCGCTGAGGTGCTTTCATATGAATCCAATGCCGCACTCAAGAAACGGCGATCCAGTTGGTACAGAGATCAGTGCAGAATCTTTGTTGATGGCGAGCGGTAGCTACAGGATGTGGGTCGATTTAAAGACAGCTTTGATGGCCGAATCTGGTTCCAGAGTTAGTGCAAGAGACGTACACCAAATTTTGTCAGCACGCAGAAAAAAGCCGGACGAGACGGTGCAACAATACGTGATTGGGCTGAGACCTCAGCCAAATCTGGCAAATCAGCGACACGGACAAAGACGAACAATACTCGCACAAATTGTAACAATTGTCACTATTTCCATAAGGCGTATAGGAAGTAGATGTATCCAACGTCTACCCCATTCCTTGGCCTTCTCGGCACTCAATTTCGCGAGCAATTTGAATAAATGACTCTCGTTTTTCACAAAGAGTCTGCATCGGTGAATTTCCTTCGTCCAACGGTGAATTTACATAAATTCGTGATCATATGTAGGAATGAAAGGTTATAATAAATTGGTTTCGATGTGATCTTCATTCAGTTTTTTTATTGGCCTTCTAATATGATTTGTGAGATGTGAGGCTTCCTGACATGATTTGAGTTTTGGTGAGATTGCTCTTGACCAAAGTGCCTCAAAGTCGTACTACTTTAACCGATGTGATAAACTTTCGTTTTCATAAATATTCCGATAGATAAACGTATCGGCAAACATAGGCGAAAAAAAATAATTTCACTTCAGGTAGATATTTGAGATTATGATACACTTACTTGAAGAAACTCATGGGTGATTTATTCTCACGGTTCTTCAATCTGTAGGTCTTGCTGTCACATTCTCAAACTATGCAATATGATGGCATTTTGGGATTAAAAAAAAAACCAAAAAATTATAAATATAATTTCTGCTGAATGTGTCAGGACCGCAATTATTTTCTGAATACAACGCGAATTATATTTATATATTGAGTAGTCCCTGACTTGACCGTTGACTGCCTGTAGTGCTACATACTGACAACATGCGTGAAGTTGGCTTCGGCAGTATAGTCAAACGGTTTTTTTTTTTTTGATTACACATGCGAACTGCACTGGGACTGCGCTAGGGCTGTAAATTTTGCTCTAAGCTATCACGTGATTGGCTGAGCATACTCGACATTAGGCACTTCCGGTTAACCGAGTATGTAATTTACAGCCCTAATGCAGCCCCAGTACAGTTCGCATGTGTAATCGAACAAACCTATCGGCTCATGCAGCCTACACAATCTCATGAGAGACTGGCTCCATGAACTACTTAGACCTTTGAGATCTTGTTATAAAGCCTAAACCATCTCATGAAAGTCTGGCTATTGAACGATTCCTTTTGATATAGATGAAAAAGGGAGTTTTACCTACGAAAAAGAATGAAAGAGCAGGAAAGGCCGTTAGAGCAAGAATAGCTAGAGCTGAATTGATTGACGGACTCAGAATAAATAAATCTTCGCATAAAATCAGATCGCAGATGGACGGCCAGCATATAGAACAAGTAGTTCTGGAATTACGCCGTCCCGCGAATTGCCAGTGAAGAGGCGATAATAATAGAAAGAATTGAAATATTTTAAAGTAGTGAAGGTCTTCCTCCTGCGTTGACCCAATACCTCGTTAAATACCAGGGACATATAACGAGGGCCGATCATACGGTTACTACTTCCACTTCAGAAGTCGACCACGCATAAAAGCCGCTCCACTTTCAATCAACTACCCTCGACGCCCACGGAATCCTGCAACGGTGAGTACCAGGGTTTGGCAGCATCCAATTACATTTGCAATTAATTACATTCAAATGACAAATTACAAATGTAATTCGTAATTGAACGGTAAATCAATTACAAATTACATTTTAAAATTGTAACTGAATAGAGGTAAGGTAAGAGGTACATCAATTTATAATCGAATCTAATCGCCATTCTCAAAATCACCTATGCATTATCGGAATTATGCATAGACGCGCTATAGAAATTTTAATTGATTGGAAAAAAGTTTCAATTACATTTTGGAAATTGTAATTGATTCGAGAAAAGGTGTCCGTTACATTTTCAATTTGTAATTGATTTGAACAAACATTTCAATTATATTTGTAATTTGTAATTGATTCAAAAAAAAGTGTCAATTACTTTTCCGATTTGTAATTGGTTTGAAAAAAGGCTGTCAATTACATTTGTAATTTGTGATTGATTTGATTTTCAATTACAAATTACAAATTACATTTGTAATTTGTGATTGTTTTGATTTTCAATTACAAATTACAAATTACATTTGTAATGTGTAATTTGTAATTTGTAATTTTTTAAATTACATTTGTAATTTGTAATTTATGCGTGGTCGATCGATGGCTGAAGTAGGAGTGGCAACGGTACGGTCGGCCCTGGTTATCTGCCCCTGGTATTCAACGAGGTATTTGGTCAACGCTAGAGAAAGACCATAAGTACATTCAGGTGTTTCAGTTCTTTCTATTATTATTGTCTCTACACTGGCACTTCGCGGGAAGGAGTATGCTACCAAAACTACCTGTGTTTTATATGCTGGCGGCCTATCTGCAATCTGATTTTATCCGAAGATTTATTTAACCAAGAGTTCGTCTCTCAATTTGGCTTTAGCAAACCTTGCTCCAACGGCTTTTCCTGTACTTCTATTCTCTTTCTTACAATTAGTCAGAACTCCCTTGTTCATCTATATTGAAAGGAATTGTTAAATAGCCAGACTTTCAAAAGATGGTGTAGGCTGTATAGGAGCTGTTTGAGGATGAATGTGAACTTTTATCGAGGCAGACCTTCGTGAGATGGTAAGAGCTCAAATAGTAGATTCACATGGGTACGAAATTGTGAAGTGGTTACATCAAACGTTGAAGAAACTGAATTTTATCTGATTAATATTTTTTTGATTATAGAATTATAGATTGTAATTATAATTAGTTATGCTTCGAAAGATGAATTCAAGCTAGGCATCAAACCACTGAATTTTTTTTAAGGCGTAAAAAGTAAGTAAACCCCGATTCGAATTGAAGTTAAGTGTAATGAGATCGCGAAAGCGCCGTCACTATTTGACTCGTCTTGATTTTTGAATTTAATTTCGTGAAAGCACCGTCGCTGTTTAACACAAATTGAAGTGCGTTTAAAGATATGAAATTCTCTAAACGGGAAACAGTTATTTTCTTATATTCGTAAAATTACCCTGATTGTTTAGTATGTTTTACTAAAGATCGAACTCTTGGCAGTAAATGATGGAACGTAAACGCGGGTTTAAAGTGTTTTAAACTTAACCAGATTGCCAGCGGTGACTTCAAATTTCCTTTAAAAGTAGTTATACTCTATCTCCAAAACTAGAGCTGATACGGAAAAACTGGTAACATTTTTGGACACGGTGTCCTTAGTGAAGAGTAACTATTTCGATTGCTAAAAGTGCCCATTAATGTACTCCGCACATGCGCATTTGCTTTCAACTCGTACGTAACTGTATGCAAACAAGTTGACTGCTCGACTCTTTAGTCTAACATCTCTATTCTGCGCATGCGCACTTGCGTACATTTTATCTATTTCGATTTTTTACCTCCTTTCACGAAAAGACTTGTAAACATGCTTTTGTCGTATAAAATGTTGTGTGTACCGAGGAGGCAGTCCTTTATGGCTCGCGTATTTGTAATATTCGTCTCCAACTCGCGCATATGCACCCGGTTGCGACTCATATTGCAAATTACGCTTGGCCTCAAAAGACTGACTTTGCCTTCTAGGTACACAATATACTATTTTTTCACAACTTTGCTTTTTCCCACAAAATGAGGAAAAAGTACTTCTTCCCGTAAATAAGGAAGAATAGTAGCACTTTTTTCCCGCCGATACAGTTGTTACAGGACGGAGGGGTGGTTGGTCCTCCTTATCGTTCACGTATTTGTAATTGAGGTTCGCCCTCGTTTTACGCTGAGGAGCAACGAAGGTGATTCAAGAAGGGTGAAGGATAAAGATATAGAGTGATCGTTGATTACAGAGATTATACTATTTATTAGGAACAAGATCATATTTATAGAGTTGAGTGTGAGAGGATTTGTATCGGAGAGGATGATGAGAGTTAAGAGGATATTACACACCTGCGCGTATAACAATGGTGCCAACTTACAGTTCAAAATTATATTTTCACCAACATTTACAATAAAAAAAATGATGAAAAAAAAAATTCATAAAAAAAAAATTTGAGTACGTGGTACTTGGCGGGCTGATATTTGAATTATTACGAGAATATTTACACGCACTTTCGATGCATACTTTCGAAATTTTGTTTACAAAAGCCCGCCAAGTACCACTACCTCCAAATTCTTTTTTATACATTTTTTTCTTGCAATTTTTTTTCCATTATTTTGTCATAATTTTGTTCATTGTAAATTTTTAATATCATAATACAGAGACTTGGCAATTGCATTTGATTTCAATGCTTGTATATGTTGACATTCTTCGAGTACGACTTTTGTTGGCAAGTATTTTTGTAACTGATCTACACATTGCGAAAGGTTTTTACACCGGAGGTGGTGCTTATTGTGGGCGATATCAGTACGTTTTGAAGAATTTTTATCCTCAAGCTACTGTGCGATCTCCCGCTTACTGCGCTCATCGTCAGTAAGAAGCTTCAGCCTGCTTCCTTATTATGGTTCATCAATTTGTGGACATATGTCATATATACTTTTATTACATTTATCTAATACTTATTCTAATAATCAGTGCCGTGCCGTGCTATGATACAGAGAGGCGGCCGCATCAGGCGGCACCGTACTAGGGGCGGCATGGGGCGGCATAAGCAGCAAAACCAAAATACGATTTTTTTTTGCATGATAAAATGCAATTCGACCTATTTAATGAGTAAAAATCTTCATGCAACGCTTTTCCATAATGGTCTATGTTATTCGGATAATCTGATGTTGATATATACATATGTATATTGATACATTGCTGGCGAGCGCTCGCCAAAAGATTTTTGATGTGACAGCGCGAACCTATTATTTTTCTCTGTAATGTATGTGGCGACAATCATCAAAAAAGACAATTGCACGTGTAACGTATTCATGGCTCTGTTTTGCGCTCACAATTATTGACAATATTTCCTTCCGCGTGCTAGATTAAATAAAGTCTTAATGAACTTTATAAGACATCTATGCGTATTCTTATTTCACACCTCAAAAACCAATAAATCTGACAGGCTGCCTATGGCTGAGATGGTGGGTCTGAGTGGTATTTCTTTTTTGTGTATTTTCAGAAGGCCATACCCTTTCTAGCTAACCTAGGGTTAGGTTGTGTTAGCTCATTGTTGTGGAACTGTTTTGGTAGGAAACCATTGGTATTCCACCTGACTAATATTCTATATGAAGTTTTTCTTAACATGGTCAACGGATTCATGTTTACTAATCTATACGTAGAGGTATCCGCAAATAAAGTCCTCATTCTGTGTGTGTTAACTATCTATGTTCATAGGTACTGTAACATGGCCTTTATCGGACGTGGTGAAGAAAATGTTGTTATTGTCTTTGAGAAACCGCCGAGTCCTATATAGTTTTTGCGAAGCAACACGGTCCTTAATACTGATGTGTCTGGTCTTGTGAATGCAATGGTCAATATTACTCACCAATTTACTTCTGATTTCTTTTTTATGTACGTCAGGGACCGACGGAACGTTAATCGCCAGTTCAACATTTTTAATGATGTCGATGATATTGTTTTGGTCCAAATTCGTTCGTGGAGAAAATTTAGGCCCCAATGAAACCACATCAATGACCTCATCAGGGATAACCATTCCCATTAAATTACCAAACCATCTCTCACATGACTCGGGTAACGCTTTTGTGTCTTCTCGTTTAAGTGAGTGATTCACCAATGGTCTGTGTTGTATAGCATTGAAATGTGTTAAAAATGGTTTGTGTTCAATAAATAGCCTCTGATCAGGGCAGAACATCACTGCCGAAACGTCAGGCAACGTACACCAAATTGACTCGACTCGATTGATTGAGAGCTTTCCTCCAATATCCCAAGTTCGAGTGTTAACTTCATTATGTACAGTAGTTAATTTACTTAATTGCATTGTGATTTTTCATTCGGTAGATGTTCATTTAATTATAATTATAATCACTCGTATAAACTATTTAATTACAACATAAAATTGTAATAAAATCACATCGAATTATTACAAACAGGATTACAAATTTCAAACCCAATTTACCCTCGAACCAGTACATTTTTTACGTTTTGGCACAGCCATTACGGCCGCATTGTCACAAGGCGATCATTTCAAATACATTGAGCATGGGCCCGAATCATTCTTGATTTGATAAATTATCACTTCGAAGCATGATCAGAAGAGGGCCCACCCAATTAGCACACACTTCAAACTTTATTTCAAATATAGGTCATTCATCAATTTATGTTCAACAACTATACACCGATTATGAAAATCTACCACTAAATTTTTGTGGCCACTCATTTTCGTGAAAAAAATGTAATAACATTTGCAGGTTTTCAAGGAAACAAAACGCAGTTTTTTTACTGATATTTTCCCTGTCCTATAGTTTGTAATATTCAATAATAAAAGTGAATCAGTGACCAACAGTTGATTTTGATGTCCTCGTCAGAGCTATCCATTACAAATGAAATATTTGAATGAATTTGATGGGTTCTTAATTATCATGTAGGGGAGACCGGGGTTGAAGTAGATAACAGGATTAAGTTGTAACAGTGCTGTTCAGTGCGTGCAGGCCTTCGAACTTGGTTCGCAAACCTAGAAGAGACGGAGCTATTTTGGGTCATGTTATCTCATGTTATCTTGTAAACACGGTGAAAACATTTACAATGTACAAAACAGCCGCCAAGTGCCACGGTATTTCACCTGGCAAAAAATATGAGAAAATAGATCAATAGGGAATAATAAGACTCAGGAATTATTGAATTATTCAACAAACGAAAAATGAAAACCTACTCCTAGTCGTCGTCGTGAAATTAAGATAATGCCAAGTACGTACCATGGACTTGATCGAAAGTTTCCAACATCGGATAACAATATCACATAAAGTAACAGTAACGGATCATTCATAGAACTATCGTGATTGTTGGGGACAACTGCGGTCTTCAAAATGACAGAACTTACTCTATTTGATGGACCGTACTTGGCGGGCACAATTCTGTTCCTTTTCCTTCGCGAACACTAATCTCTTATACGTCATCCGATTTCAGTCTAATTTGAATTCTACAGAAGCTCTATCTCAACACTTCATAGATTGAATATCAGTGGACCGAATCGGATTTCTATGACTCGAACCAACTAATCTCAGATGTTTCGGACTGTTGTCCCGGATGTAGCTAAGACAAGCTCTATTAATGAGCTTACATACAGGGTGCATTCGGTCGAGCGGACGCACCACAAAGGGAGGCAACCAGAGCTCCGTTTCTTTTCAGCTCCCGAATTCGGGATAGAATTCAGATCCGTTAGACAATGACAGACGCACAACTGTCGAATAATGAGTTTGAATACAGCAGTTGGAGTAAAATTGAAGAATCAGAACGAAATGAGGGATAATTTGTCGGAGATCTATGAAAAGTCTCATAACAAACGATAAATCGATGGACAGTATCATTGCTGTTGAGCTTCAAATTTACAAGGCGCAAGGTTTCCGTCACAAACATATCGTAGATGTATGATTCCATTGCATTAAAAAAGATGGTTGGGAAATATTCCAGCGCACCTTCGGAACTTTATCTGCGATTCCCATGTAAGTTGGCTGCGTTGCTCATGCTATCGGAGTAGCGGTATGACTCTAGTCTCGATTTCACTGGTGGGTCACGAAAAAATACTCCTCCGTAGCTTTGAAAATTTAAATTTAAAAATACGAGCATTTGCAGTATTAATGCGATTGAGTAGGGTGGCGAAAAAGAAATGTGCCCGCCAAGTAGGTTCCATCAAATAGAGTAAGTTCTGTCATTTTAAAGACGGCAGTTGACGACGACTAGGAGTAGGTTTTTGTTTTCGTTTGTTGAATGATTCAATAATTCCAGAGCCTTATTATTCCCTATTGGTCTATTTTGTCATATTCTTTGCCAGGCGAAATACCGTGGCACTTGGTGGCTGTTTTTGTACATTGTAAATATTTTTACCGTGTATTTCATTATTTTTTGTACGTGTGAGCAATTTGTCAGTATTATGATATAGGTTCGAACTATCTATATGCCGCCACTCAATGAACCATCTCGTCGCTCTCTTCAGTGTTATTTGCTGAAATTATGTACGCAGGTGCAGTTGATAACATTGTTCGTGTAGTTCATTATAGAACTAACGAAAATAATAAATTGGCGGATACGACCCCATACGAGGTCGAGAAATTTGGTAAACTTTTTCTTTACATAACAAAATTCGCAACGTTTTCGAACATCGAGAAATCTTAGCATTTTAGCAGTTTTCAGAAGATTTAGTCTGTACAGCCTCGTATGTGGGTGAAACTAAACGTGAGCTCAAGACTAGACTCAAAGAGCATAAGGATAGTATTAAAAAAAGACACAGAACATCTCTCGGTAGTTTCCCTACATCAAATACAGTCGAACCATGCAATTGATTGGGACAATGCTTCAATGTTGGATAATGAATCTGTCTGGTCAAAGAGGATCACGTCCGAACTGCTACATATCAACTTACAACCTAATAGTCTGAACAAAAAAGAGGATACTCAAAAATTACATTTACCCTATGCCAACATGCTGCATCGCCTTAGATCAAAAAGTTGCTAGCTTTAAGGTTATGGGCATGCGAAAGTTTAGTTGTTTATATACAACTCGTTTGACGTCATTCGGTAGCTGAAAGGTATAGACTGTGACGTATGTCAACACTTGGTTTCGTCGCAGCTGAACGCTTATATATTATGAGTGTCCGCAATCAGCTCATTAAGTAACTAGAAGCACGGGTTAAAGGTGCCGTTTTCCTAATTGGATTATAATGCACGACCATAAACACCTGAGGTTTCGCATACCACGTGGATTCAACCTATTTTATTTAAGGCAAATGGCTTTCTTTTGTTCTCTACCTGTTCTGGAGTTCAAATTAGCTTGCTTTAATCTTATAGTTAATGACGATATTTTGGGAAGAGGAGAGGGGTTATCCCCCTCTCCGCCACCTGTGAGTTTTTTTGTTTTCTTGTTGTTTGTTGTTTCCTCTTGTTTGACTTTTTACAACCTTTTCATTAATTTGTGGTTCACATTGGTGACTATTCATTTTTCTGTATTGTATGACTTAATTTTAATTAAAATTACTTTGTTTTCAATAAATAGCCTCTGATGAGGGCAGAATATCACTGCCGAAACGTCAAGCAACATATACGTAACTGACTCGACTTGATTGATTGAGACCTTTCCATCAGACAAGTTTTTTATTTTTCTGTTTACTTTCTGTATTCTGTATATATACCTCATGTGACGTCACCAGCTATCCAGAGCCTACTTATGTGTGCGATAAGCGCGTGAGCTACCAGCGACATTGTCGAGTGTATGTATGTGTTGCGCTTTGCGGTTTTATTCGTGAATAACTTCTCATCGCGATGTTGAATCTCGCCCAAAATCAATAGGGATCTAGATCCCAATGCCAATGATATTAGTGGCAAAGACCAACTTCTTTTATCGTGCGGTTCGACAGATATCGTAGTCGTTAGGAAATGTCTGCAGGAACGAAGAAGAACGAGAAGGAGATTAGGTTGTTTCATCAACTTCGACCTTTAATAGCTCGAAAACTACCCTACCGATTTTCATGACATTTTTATGGGAAACTTAGTTTGACCTGCAATTTACGATACTGGAAACCAGAATTAAAAATGTTCAACCGTTCACGAGATAATGCACATCGTTTCCAGGTATAAAAGTTCTTAGGCGTAAATATATAATAATACCATAGGTATACCGAGAGTTAATGTGGAAACGGGCCAGTCCGCTACAGGTGTTTGCCCAACACCACCACAGCTCGAGCACGTATGCCTCCATGGGCTGCCAAATGAACTACCACTTTATGGCACGAGAAAAGCGCAGTAGTTGAGTTGGCAGCCACTGGAGGCACACATACTCGAGTTGTGGATGTATGTACCTGCGGCGGACTGGCCCGTTTCCACGATAACCCCTGGTATATGAGGCTTGCGCTCGCCGACTTACGGTTAAACTTGGTGGCGATTCGCTGCCGCGAATCTTGATCCGGAAATACAATATACACATATTTGAAAAAAAAATCTCTTATACTGACCCGTCAATAGTCTATAAGTAGGGTGAGGTATAAAACATGATTTGCAAACCTGTGGAATGTAATTTTTCGTTTTTCTTGTGCAAGAGAGTCTTTTTTACAATATGGATTATCCGTTCTGTTTTTGCAAGAAGGCACAAAACACAACGGCATTTTCAAAAACAAATTGATCAAGTCAAATTCAGCTATTTTCATGGACTTGCCGCTGGCAATCTATCCTACCTTAATACAGACTATATTCAATGGACTCTTAAAAACATGCGCAACGGCACAGCGAATCAGAACCTGGGCCTCAAATGATGGCGGATTACCTCCGCACCCTTCCCGCAGCGGGCCCACCACCCCCACATCGTTATGCTTCTTCCCTATAATTACAGCGTCCATGCCTGGGAGAGATTACACACAGAACGAAATCTGAAAAGTCACTAGAATTCGTCCGCATCCCGTTCCGTCTTTCCCTGCCCACGTGGGTATCCTCCCTAAATCTTGAGCCTGGATAAAACACTGATCACTATAATACACAACGGGGAATACGCGGCTTTGCTATAGCCCCACATAGAAATCGAGGAGCAAATTGCTGGCAAAGACGCAGCAAACATGCAGCACATCCTCATGGCATATTGCTTCAAATTTGTGGCCACAATAATTTAGCAATAACGTGAGCGCAGAAGCTGACAAACGTCGAGCATATTGAGAGCATAATTGAGGACAACTTTCCTCAATAATTAGAAACAATATGTCAGCATGATTAAGACAAACTGTACTTCATTTGAAACAATATTCTGGCAAGATTCTAGCAATATTCATGCAATAATGCCAGCAAAGAGGTAGCTTTTGGGTAGTCGCTCTGGCTAAACTGATTTGTGACTAATTCTAAGTGTTTTGGGAATGTGAATTAAAAAAACATTACATTTTCTGAATCAGAACGTGTTAATAACTTTCTGAAAATGTGATGTGTTCAATCCACATTTCCCAAACACTTCGCCACCGATCGTTCTTCACCAGAGCAATGAGTCTCGTAACAGAGAAGAACGTCCATTATATTTTATTATTTATGTATTCATTCATGTGTATATGTATATATGTAAAATGTGGTACGTGTATTCTATACCAGAACGTATATATGTGGGGAGGTCCACGCCAACCGGGACAGCCTCTGACCCTGATACCTCTCGATTTTTTTTTTCATATTTTTTTCTTGTATTCGGTAGACTGAAAGAAGTGTTCGTGATTTTTTTCAAATTTTCATCTCAATTGATTTTCAAAAATATGTACATCGAAAATCTGCAATTGGCATAATAATATGAAAAAAATCACGAGCACTTCTTTCAGTCTACCGAATATCAGAAAGAAATATGAAAGAAATCAAGAGGGGTCAGGGTCAGAGGCTGTCCCGCTTCGCGTGAAACTCATATATTTGAAACTGAACATAAAAACTGATCAATCAAATTCGAAGGGTATTGCATAAATCTATAGCCATCAGAGCTATTGTTAACCTCGCTTGTTAGCGATTGCTATCCACAATTTTGAGCAATTTTGGGCATCAATGTATCAATGTGGCAGAAAGTGCCGAACCAATACACTTTGTGAAAAACTCAGTGAAGTTTTGATAGGATAAATATTTTTGATGGTAACTGAATTAGGTTACCCGATAGCTGTAGATCCAACATGCAATACCCTCTTGAACAAAGAATATTTAGGTACACGATTTGAATTGTGCCCTCTCTCTTGGTCTATTAGCTGCTCGATTTGTGTTTTATTGTCGTTGTTTAGCAATACGGATCACTTCCCGGAACGTCTCTGTGAATTCTAATTTTGTGGTGCTACGGAGTTTCCGTTATTTGGAACGGCCTGGCCTCTGGAAAAAAGTTTCAATGTGATAATTAATTCGTTACTTACAAACAAACTGAAATATTACCGGCGTGTGAAATTAAAAGTACAATTGTGACAAACTATAAAGCAAGGATATATATTACAGTTATGATAAAGAGGTACGGAAAATGACCATACGCGAAAATTGCAAAGATATTCGAACATTGGATTTATATATAAATAAAATTATGTAGTCATGTCGGTTTATTATTTTGTAGGTTATGGGTTCGCTGGATATTTGATTATTTTTTAACCTTATACAGAAGTCCCGCTTCCGCAAATCTTGAACTTAATTTCGACCGTCGATGTATATGAAATATAAAATAATATAGTACATTGCCTTTACGAATACTCCAGATAGTTTTCTTAGATTTCTTCTTATCCGATGCACCTGCATTCACACGTTCAACACACATTCACCAGTATCAATTTTCCACTAACCGCATGGGTTAGCAGCACGCGCATGTGCAGTACATGCTACGCACATTTCAAATACGAGTTGTAACAGATTCACGTAGATGGCGCTACTGTTGATCCGTTTCAATTGCATTGAAACACTACCAATTTGCTGTATTATTGCTATACTATTGCCGCGCTCTTGCCGAGTGATTGTCACGCTATTGCCGCGCTATTGCCGCGTGTATGATGTCCGACTAAAATCGAGGGCACCACGAATACATCAATATAAGTGCTACAAATTTAAAGCAAAATGCTTCAACCTGAATGTTGTATAATTGTTCCAGTTTTGAAACGTTCGAAATGCCAAATTAAATATTGATGGTATAATCTGGCATCTTGAACGCATCAATCTGTATGCTGCGAATTTACCAGAAAAATGCTACAATTTGAGTGCTGTGTTCTGATTGCAATGCGTGCACGTGCAACTTTTTCTATGTCGGAGAGAATTTTTGAAACCGCTTAAAAGTCAGCTGTCTTCAATTTGTTTGTTTCGTTTTGCCACCTACTTGCGGGAAATCCGACCAATATTATTGTGGTTATCGCGTTATTGCATGGAATACTTAGCTGGTGGACTGATGAATGATACCCCAGTATAGGTTTCTAGCTCTGGGCCAGCCCTGGCCAGCCCTGGGCCAGCCATAGCTAGCACTGGCCCAGCCCTGGCCAGCGCCGGCCCGTGAGTTGAAACCTACCTGGGTAGTAGGGCGTATTAGACATTGAAAATAGCTGGAAGAAGACAAGTTGGAATTAACACGAGCACCAATATTTATATTTCAAGTTTTATGAGAATGGAAGGATAAAATTTTTGTATTTCAGGAATAGATAAAATCAAACCGTAAAATATGAATAGCAAGCTTTAAGGCGGCGCGGCGATGCGAATCATGACGATTTGTTGCGAGGCTGTACGAGGCGCTCGGAAGTTTTTGGATTGTGCGGACCAGAAAGCAATTTTTTTTCTCTCGCGAATAAATCTCACGCGTTGATTCGAGATGAAATCATCGAAAATTTGTGCACGGATGCCTCCCGATCGAGACGCTGCTGCTAGACGTACAACGAAATTAATGTGTAAAACCCAACTTGCACAGCACAAATTAAAATTAAAAAAAAATTAAAAATAGCGGTAAAAAAATGTTGCTAGGGCTCCTTCTGAACGTCTGTTAATTCAGAGTGACATTTATAATCTTCACGTTTTGAGGCGTATAGGTATAGAGAACCAATGGAGATATTAATCGAATTTACGTTTTTTGGTGCTTTGGGTCTTAATTATTGATGCAGTACTTCCAAATTTACAGATGATCAGATTTTGCATTTAATTGAGTTCGATTGAAAATTTGTAGGAAATGCTTTTTTATACATTGCCGATTATATACTGTCGTCATTATTGAAGGTGCGGCAGACGATAATTTTAATTTTCGGACAAGAAGTTCATCTTCATTATTGTAGGAAAAAAATTATATAGCTTACGGTATTCGGCCACCTTTACCAGTACCTGAGATTGCAAAGTTGGTCAATATTACTAATTGACCCCTTTTTTGCTGAAAATAAAAAATTTTCGAATTGTACTTACCAAACTTCAACGTATAAGTGTGAATTTTTTAAATTTGTTATCAGCTTTGGTTACGGAACTGTGGCAATTTGATAAAGACTTCTGAAAAAAACCGAAAAAATGACATTTTTTATCGTATCCGTTGCAATATTTCAGCACGAAGATCTTTGGGATGAATATAAAGCTATATGATAGCTAGACGTGGGAGATTCCGTGCTTCATGAAACTGTATCTGATAATGCTATACGATTTTCTCCCGCAAAGATAGATATCAAACCTACAAAAAAGGTGAACCCACCTTTTCATCCGATACTAGATCTATAAAAATAAAGCTGGACGGCAATTTATAAAAAACTCAAAAACATTGCTGGACTTATTCAACCCAAGATGACCGTACAGGTAGACAAAACTTCCATTAAAAAAACAATTAAACAATACGGGTCTTCTTAAATTAGATGACGATTGATACATAACCATTTCAAGTCACTGGATTTTGTGGTCCTGAATTGTTGGGCGATGATGCGATAGAACTGGCTGGATATCGATGATTTGATTGACGTTAATAGTTCAAAAATAGCTCACGGAGGCATTTGAATTGGGTTCGGAATTATTCTGTGATGATGAACAATACTGATTCACACGTATTGAAAAATTATTTTTCAATCATTTGTAGAAACATGACGGTAGACGGTAGTAATCGTCAATGTATAAAAAGAGCATTTGCTACAAATTTTCAATCGAACTCAATTGAATACAAAATCCAATCATCTGTAAATTTGGAAGTACTGCATCAATAATTAAGACCCGGATGACCAAAAAACGTAAATTCAATCGTAATCTCCATTGATTTTCTTATATATACGCCTCAAAACGTGAAGATTATAAATCTCACTCTGAATTAACTGAGGTTCAGAATGAGCCCTAGCAAAATATTTTACCGCTCTTCTTAATTTTTTTCAATTTCAATTTGTGCTCTACAAGTTGGGTCCTATATACATTAATTTCGATGTACGTCTAGCTGCAGCATCTCGATCGCGTGACATCCGTGCACAAATCTTGGATGATTTTATTTCATATCAACACGTGAAATTCATTTGAGAAAAACAAAACAAAGAAAATGCTTCAGTGTCCGCACAATCCAAAAATTTCCGAGCGCTTCGTACCGCTTCACAACGATTCGCCACGATTCGCATCGCCGCGCCGCGGCATGTGAAACATTTCGGAAATAGTTATGAAATATTTCGTGCCACGTAAGCAGATAACAACGTGCGTGTAAATGTTGCAGCAAAATAACTCCAATTCCTGCAAAGTATTACCAGTAAAGTCAGAGAAAGATGTGTCCTCATTTGTTAGGAAAACAAGAGTAAAATATTTGGATCAAAAATTTTCAGTAAACCAACGGCAAACCGCAAGGAAGAATAATTTTTCTTTCACAATGCGTTCTGAACATCCAGATACTGACAATAACATGTATATCAGTGATATCCAGGTGTGTCATGCCTGAGTATCTACTAGATTTTCAAAGTGGTACATTCATTGAAGACATGAATGAATTCTAAACAGTTAAACGTACTATAATTGTAACTTTAATTACAATTTCCCATTTTTTTCATTCCATGTTAAAAAGCCAGCTTCATGAATCAATTGAATCATAATTCACAGTCGACTCGAGAACAAAATATCTATGCTATTCAGATCAACCCCAGAATCAAGCCATTCCGATGAGCCGAGTATCAACTGTTTCGTGCCGATTATTATCTAGAGCCTGCATATTTCATATCATGGGAAGTTTTGCGCCGTCGTTGCCCCCAGCGGCAAACGTGCACACTGCTCAAATGGTATTGTGGTACAATAAGTAGA
The DNA here is from genome assembly GCA_963170745.1 of Phymatocera aterrima. Lineage (NCBI taxonomy): Eukaryota > Metazoa > Arthropoda > Insecta > Hymenoptera > Tenthredinidae > Phymatocera > Phymatocera aterrima. The sequence goes on from OY720660.1 coordinate 892,742, forward strand.
GACAGAGATTGCATTGATTGTCAACAGTTTACTATCAAGTGGATTTGTTTCTTGTTACCGGCATATTCGCAGCTGAGGTCGCTTCCATCGGGTTTGAAATTTTCCGCAGCTTAATGACAGCAATTATTGCTGCACTTGAGCGGCAAATTCACGGAAGGTCAGAAAAATGCAAAAAATTCAAAAATTTCGTACGAACCACTCTGTGCAAAAATATATTGATTTTGAACTGCAATTGTTTGAAAAATGCATTATCTCATAACTTCAGATTATTGGAAATTCGTTACTTCTAAACCTAACGTGAACAAATTTTGAACTGATGCTTGAGTATTCCTTTTGGTCAAGGTTACATAGAAAAAAATATTCAATTTGGAATCAGGAGGGGTGAGGGTCAGTTATAATTGATCTGATTTCCATTGAATACCCCATATACTTGATTCAATTATTACTTCCGTAGTCCCATTTACATAAAAGATGAGAAAAGATTTTTGAACCTCGATATTTCTGCATGTGTCACAATTCATAAGATAAAACCTAACGATGTTCAGAATTCACAAAAGATTCCGAGAAATGGGCGACCCTGGAGCAGTTCCGCGGGTCATGTCAGCGCAAGAAGCCTGCAACTTACGATTGCCTCTGTCATGTGTTGCACGCCTGCCCGAGCTAAAGGTGATCTCGACGTATTGAGGATTGTTCTTTGATACTTGAACTGCCTGATTATTCAAAAACATGACTTGTGCCTGTTTATTGATGGAGAAAATTATTTTCTAAATAGGAAAATCCATTCATGGAACGAATCTCCGAAGTTTTCACCAAATGTCGTGATCCTGGTTACAGTGCCGATGAAGGTATATGCTTCGAAGAGTTCTTAGAGATGATGTCTGTATTTTCGGAACACGCATCAAGGGATTTGAAGGTTTTTTACGCCTTTAAAATCTATGGTACGGCGGAGATATGATTATAAGAATATTTTGGATGCTCAAGTAATAAATGAATCGCTTCGAGCGGTAAAATGAACAATTAAAAGGTGGTAAAACTTTGCGCACCAAAGTCTCGCGATTGAATGAATGAGATGGAATGATTCTTACCCCAAAATGTTCGCTGGTGAATTGTCTATTGGGCGGAGTCACATAATGGCAATTCGTTAACAATACGTATTTTTTGAAAATATTTAACTTTTCGATATGAATCACACATCGTTCAAACTCTTGAATTTAGTCTGAAAATAATCGATATCGATTGATGACAGCTCAGACACTGTAATTCATGTCGAAAATTGGAAAATTTTCCGACAATACGTACGTCATTAGCGAACATTTCGATGCGAAATACATTCCATTGGATTCATTCAATCGCGGGGATCTGGTGCGCCAAGTTTTATCACTTATTAATCGTTGATTTTCACGACTGATGTGTCTTGAATAATAATCTCTGGATCATTATAATTCGTTTAAATTATGTACCAAGAACCCTCAATTTATAATCTTATCACATACAATTTTATTAACTTTTCTTTTCAGATTTCGACGAAGATGGTAAGCTGGGACTCTCAGACTTGGAGCGAACGTGTCGACAGTTAGCCAAAGGAGGTCTTAGCGCCGAAGAAGTGGCTACGGTTTGTCGTAAAGTATTAGAGGAGAGTGACATCGATGGTGACGGTGCCCTGTCTTATCTAGAATTCGAACACGTTATCACTAGGGCCCCAGACTTTTTGGCAACCTTTCATATTCGGATTTAATTATGGAATATTACGAAACAATAATTTATCTCCTGCACTTGCATTCCGTAGCTGTAATATGTAGCTCATAAGATGTTATTACAGAACTATGATCCGTTCAAAAATTTCTCTTCATTGATGCGTTATTATACCTGTGAAAAATTGCAGTTTATATATGGAAACGAGAAATAACGAGGTCAATAAACGTTCAAAAAATCCGTAGTTCCTGTTTTATTTTCAATGAAATTCAATGAAATAATTGGGAATGGAATTTCACTTAAATTTTAGGTGGACAAGTGACTTTCGAATTCCAATGACTTCAAACATTCGTTGATTGGAAAAATAAAATCGGCACTCTTCAGAGCTACCAAAAATATCGCAAGAATGATACCTTCAACTCAGGTGAATGCTGTCTCGTCTAATTGTGACGATACACAGGTGCATTCGTGTACCTGTACACATTAATTATAACCGCCTGCCCTTACTGTTAGAGAGGAACATGAATGGAGCCCGTCACAGGATACGTGGGACAATAGTTCCGTAGAAGTAAGCAATAGAATGAGTCCGTAGAAGTATTTGAATTGAATTAATTTTTGTTCGAATGTATATACGTACATATATCCTTCTAATCCGAATGAAACAGGAGATATTAATTTTGGAAGGTGACCGAGCGCTCATTTTGAAACAGAATTGATTGTTTCATGATTTTTGAAATCAACATATTTCGGATAAATGCAAAAATACGTATCGACTATTTTCATGTATATTCCACATAGAAAAACTTTCAATCGATTTGAAAAATATGAGGTAAAAAAACTGCAAACTTTTGCTGATTTGATGTGGACTAGCCAAATTATAAGTCAATTGAAGTTAAGGTGCTATTAAAGACATATTTAGACCCATTGTTACTCATTCTTAAAAACATTGTTATCACTTCGGAAATGAAATTCGTTGCTAAACCTACACCAAACAACCGATCGGAATGAAACTTTGGCGAGTGGATGCAGTATTTCGGCAAGAAGTGGCTGAGTATTTTATTTCTACGAAATATTGAATCTTCTATCGAGAATTACAATTTTTCCAATCTAACCCATAAACGAACCTGACCTAACTTTCAGAGAATCCCGAAAAACTTTGAATTCTCTTGGAATTTCAGCAAAATGAAATATGTAGCCACTTTCTGCAAAAATTTTGCATCTAATCTTTGAAGTTTCGTTTTTATCGGTTGTGTGGTGTAGGAGTGGCGACGAATCGCGTTTCCGTAGTGACAATAATGCTTCTAAGAATGAGTAACAATCGGTCTTTATGTCTGGTGAATATGTCTTTAATAGCACCTTAATGGTAATCTTTAGAAGTCTCTATTCATTGGCAGACATTGGATGTCGTTTCCATACAGCACGAGAACGTTCCACAATGATGCTACAACATGACTCTGCAATTATGGCAATATTGCAGTAACATTGTAAAAACGTTGCAGCAATGTTGCAGAATCCTTCCAGCAACTTTGCTATGCCCGATTTTTCTCCATATCTTTCACAATATTATAGCAATATTGTCATTATTATAATAATGAAACGTATTGAAAAATAAAGTTTATGACGGTCTATGAAAATTTGTTTTCGTGTGAGATCATTTTCCATAGCTTTTTCATAGAAAGATATAGTTTTTCGTGTTCGAAACTCATCATACGCGGCGATATGCCACAATATATATTACCTACAAAATATTGAGAGAGAATAAATGAAATATTGATTCAATTTTTGCATTGAACTATATCCATGTGGAGGAGGATCGTTCACGAAAGTCTGACTGAACAGTAGAAACGACAAAGAAACTTCTATTTCCAAATTCGATTTTTGGTGGTCACCCATCCGACTACCGACCGCGCTTATTGTTCCTCAAATGCCTTGATCAACTGCAGTCCAACGATCTCTCGTACAGAAAATAGCTAGTTCTCAAATTTATAATACTCACTTATAGTTTTTCATAGGAAACACGTATCTTGACTATGAGTGGCTAAAAGCAGGATAAAAGACAAGTTCAAAAACGTGAATAACAAACAAAATTTGGGGAAATTTTTCAATTTTGTTAATTTCGTTGCGACTGTTTTACAAAATTTTCAATCTTTAATTTTTATCAAAATGTTTGGTCATGTTATCTTTCAACTCTTGGTTTGAAAATGATTCAGTGGAATTTGGTTATTTGAAAAAAATATAATTTCAACGGAAAAATAAAAAAAAAAATTTAACAAAGTATATTGGTTTTTTATCGTTTTCAAATTTATCTTTTATTCTATTTTCAGTAACTCATAGCCAAAATGCGTGTTCCCATCTAAAGTCAGAAGTTTCTTGCGATATCTCGGAAGTGGGCCAAACCGGATGTGAACTTTTATCAGAATTATTTTTCCCTCGGAAACCCTTCAAATTTTGGAGGAAACTTTTTTTGAATGGCTTAAAATTTCCGAGATATTCGCCCCGGGCGATTGAAAAAGACCACCCTGTATATGGCACGTAATATCGCGGATGCAATGTTGCCTCGAGATTGTATGAATGTTTTAATTGTAATTATGTAGCGGTACATTTCAGCAACGTTGCACGTGCAATGTAATGAGATATTGCAATATTGTTGCAACGCTGCTGCGATATGACGTGCTGTATGGTTTGCAAGTCACTGGAAGTCGAGAGTCGCTTATACCACAAGAATCAGAGTAACCAGCTCCTCCCACAGTACATCGAAATCGATAATTTTTTCTCGAGATATTCTTCTTATTGACTATACCTATACTTGTGGACTGCTAGCTCCTAGAGTAGCACCGTGGGAGCCCGTGGCCGAGAATGTGGCGCTTCGTGGAGCCAACGAACGGCAGCGCAACCTGGCGTTGAACATAAAGTTCGAGAAAGTGACGATTAGCGTTGTTTATCACGCCCAATGATGAGCAAAAATTCTTGAAATCATCTATCCTGTAGAGATGATCAATATCAGTTCTACAGTTTTTTTCCTCCATTGTAACAAGATTTGGCCGCACAAGGCCAAACAAAACCAAACAGAAGATCTGATTTATCATAATTTATTGTCAGTTATCCACGATAGTTTAATCATACATAGCAGGATTCTATTTTCAATAGTATACATCACAATATTCGCTTTCTATTCTTCAAAAGTTGTAAGATTATTCAACTATAGCAGAAAACGGTTTCAAAATAAAATTGAATTGAATTGAATTGAAATAAAATTAAGATGTTTCCATGAAGTATCTGAAGTAACTTGGTCATTTTGGCACTCGCATTTGCACGGGTATTTCACGGGAACTCAGAAATTACAAAGACTTCGAAGGACTTCAAAAGACTTCAAATGACTTCAAAAGACTTTACGGGACTTCGTGGGACTTCGGAGATTTGAGGTGTCAAAAACTCCAAAAAATTTCTCACGACTTCACCAGACTTCATGCGAGTTCACGGGACTGCATGGAACTTGAGCGGACTACCAAGATTAGAGATTTCAAGAGACTTTTCAAGACTTCATGGGGCGTCGTGGAATTTCTTGGGACTTGATGGGACTTCTAATGGGATTTTACGGACTTCACGGGGACTCTAAAGATTTTGTACGAATTTATACACTGGGGTACACCGGACTTCAGGAGTGATTGAGCCTCGGTTTTGACGTAAGTCTCACACATACATGAAAGCTATAACTGAGAATCAATCATTCACCCAAGTAATGAGTGATATATTCGACTGATGATCGAAATGCATGCGGGACATTCCGTGCCAACTAGAATTAGGATAGAATTAGGGATTAGGATATGATCGATTTTCATGAAATTTTTACCATAAATTCCGTATCAAATTACAAACATTTTGAGACATTGCGGAAAGTGGAGAGACTTCTAATACAGATGCTACAATCGATTGAATGTAAGTGCAAATGCAATGAAAAATTCACCAAAATATGTTTTTTACCAATTCAAATTATTTCGGAGTTTTTTCATCAGGGTGATGTTTTCGTCCGACTTGCAGATGTCGAGATATAAACTTATTGTTAGTACGAAAATGAGTCAACTTCTGAATCGGTGGTCGAAAAAATCTCAAATAATTCAGGAGTTCACTGTTAGACTCCGCAGAGATTATCCCGATTTTAGAGCAAAGCCGAAGATGCTGAGGGTTGACCGCGGGTTGAGTTCGCATGGAATGCCCCATATGTTGAGGTTTTACATTTTTGTGTTTAGAAAAAAAAACGGAACAGTTCTGCCACCTCATTCTATCCGAACGATAGATTCGCGTCGAAGCCGAGATGATGGTACATAAAGTGATTATTTATCCATTTCGTGCATTCTTCTAAATTTTTTCAGGCAGCGAAGGGGAAGAACACGGATATGATTTTCCAAGGGAAGCGCAGACAAGCGCAGCTATACCATTAAATTTTCAGATGATTTCTGCATTTTCGCACAAGATTATCAATCCTGACGCGCCTTGGCATGAATTCTAGAAAATGAAGATCTGCTGGAATTTGATTCACGAAAATGGTTTATATTAGGGAAACCCCGAGAAAGATATTGAGCGCGAGCTCAGCTATTCAGTGATACACGTTACATACGTTTCTATAAACGTTATATGTATAGTATAAGTACAGCGCGAGTTCTGCACGCCACAGCAAATGACGCATGGAAATAAACTTGGATCTAACGGCTCCTTGACCTGAAGAAGGCGTAAACTGGTTTCCTGGACTTTCAGAAGGCCCAAACTCGTGTAGTATGGTAAGACTTGGATTGTGGCACGATAAATTGTACGCGGGATGTGAGAGCCTCACTTATCTTACATTAGATGAATTTCTAGGTCATATCAACAGTCCATTGAGAAAATTTGTTATTCAGATAACAGATTATACATAGCGGTATTGAAAAAAAGACTCCACACAAACTTATCAACACACACAAATTTTTGAGTTCTGATGACGATGACAATGTAGAAAATCTCGATTCTTGAAGAAAAAAAGGACACGCATAGTAATCGAATATACATATTTGCGTGAGAAATGAAACGAAAAGACTTTCCTCTCCGAGAAATCTGAGGAGGGGCTAATGGCTGTGGGAGACGTATTGTATAGAGTTGCGTAGGTGCGCGAAGCATAGAATACGTTCAGCTGTTATATGGGTGATTTTCCTGAAATAGTCATTGTTCATTTTGAATCTATTTTGTGGTTTTCTCAAATCTGTAATTTTTTTTCATAAAACTCTGAATGTGGAGGAATGCATTTTTCTACTCTCTGATCCAATAAACTGAATCACTCATTTTTATCTAATATTATGCATGAAAATATAGGATATGTCATCCTCCGGCAGATTTTGAGTCTCAAATGTTCAGAGGAATGATGCCACGCGGTAGCGAGTTGGTGCCCAATAGATCCACTTGAAAGCATACACAAAGATTGATTTTCATATAGAATATACACTTGGCACTTGTCAGTGAATTCGATCTAGATGGTACTGCTGAGCAAAGGATAACGTAATGGTTTCAGGCTTCAGCTTTCAGAATGACATTCAGGGATCGAACAAGGAGGAAAAAAAATGGTAAAAATGTCTCTTTAAAAAAAAATATGTTTCCAATGATCATCTCAAAATATTATGGACTAATATGTTCTGAGAACAAATTCAGAAAATAATAACGATTATTGAGAATATACTTAACTACAGGCAAAAAAAGTATTTCGGGAGAACCACCGTTGAAAATTAGTTTTTGGACAAAAGTATTATTCATTGAGCTTATACACCAAAACTCGACTTTCTCATGAGTATACGTATGTATATACGTCAGTATATTTACATGAGGATAATATGCTACGTTATACGCATCTAGTAATGCTTCTACGGATAGTGACAGGGAGGCAGCGACAGCCTTACCCGTCGACGACTCGAGGAGCGCCGAAGCTTCGGAGCTCGTGCCCAGAATTTTGAAGAACTGTACATAGATACAGTGGATTTTTATATGTATGGATGTACGTGTAGATTTCATTATAAATACGCCATCCCGCCTCTTATTGTTAGTCTCATGAGCAAGCTAAACACATTGTGGCAGCCTTCGAGAGTCGAAATCGCAAAACGTGTTGTACGCCTACTTATATAATGTAATATACTTATGTGCTTATTCGAGCTCAAACTTGATATTTACTACGATGTAGGTATCTTTCATAGTAAGCAGGACTTTGCTCCGCCTCACGTAGCTATATTCAACTGTTAATAATACCTTCTAGCCTATCCTATCCACATACAATTTACGTGAAGGATATAAACTCTTCGACGACGCACACACGTACGCTATAGACACAATATTTCACATTAAGGAGATATATGGTCATGGATACCTACAGAATTTTCTCAAAATATGTGACATGCGGCTAAGATTCGGTCTAAGCCGAACATTTGCGTAATCTTTCACTGGTTGCTCCGGTATGAACGCAGTTTTTGTTACTCTTATTATATTTTCCGCTTCATTGTATTCCTCTTTCATTTCGATATTTTCTGTGATCGCACTACAAACGTTTATTTTCCTATGTATTGGTCATTCCGTTAGAGATACCCAATTACTACCACAATTCATTCAGCGTAGTACCTATACCACGTTCCGATAACAAAAAAGTTTTACTGTATATCACGTTTCTATCGGTGAAAGCATCTACGTACTATACGTTACGTTACGTTATATTAACGAAGCCTCCTTGTAATCAAGCGTGATATAACAGTTATGCGTGTACAGTGTGAGTTGCAGTCGGCCGCTGCCATCGGTAAAAGACAAATTGGAAGTAAAAGTAGTAAAAACAAAGAATTACGTAGTTTAACGTGAACTATCGCGTGAAGATTATTGTGCGTATCAATTTGATATCACTATTTTTATTCACATAGAGCGTGAAATTGTCTTTCTCCAATTTCGTGTATTTACAGCCGAATTTTGTATTCATTTAGTTGGAAAGTACTGAATTCCGAAATTTTAGAGACATTTTGTTTCGACATTTTCCTCTCGTAGTATATACATACTGTGGGCTGTGAGACAAATCTGTCTGTTTTCTTTTCAACGTCAGTTCTTATCGAAGATGTCAGCTATTGGATCTCATAAACTGAAGCGAATCGGTAGACTTGTTTTTTTATGAAATTGTTGAATGATCAGTACGAAAAATGAATAGCTATTAGCTAATTATAGGTAAGTATGATCTGAAATCTTAGGAAGAAATCAAACTGACCGATTATCCGAAAATTTAATAAAACAGCACAGAATATTATCAAACGTGTTCGGAAGGTTGATAAAAATGACTCGCCATTTCTGTTATTCGGCACCGCATGATGCCAGTGAGGATAAACTTTGAAGTTGACTTGATATTTCACACTTGTTTTAGAATAAAAATGGCGAAATCTATTCAGTCTGTAGAATTCCTCCAGTTCAGCATCAGTATAGAACAATGAATTGAGTAAGCTCAGGATTCGTTATAGATTTAACTATTGATACGTGCGACAAAGTCATGCAATTTCAGACACTTTTCCGTCACCAACTCGTAATAATTGTAAAATCAAATTGGGTTTTCTCCCCGTTCTATATTATCCCGTCGAACTTTCGACGATGAATCGTCGTGGCAGTTCAGCGGAGAATGACTCCAACTCGTCGAGAATGAAATGAAGAGTGCTTTTTGGAATCCCCCTATAAAGTCACTTAGATCAAACTTTGTTCACTCTAACAGCTAGCTTGAAATTTCTTCTTCGCGTATGTCCCACAACATTTCCAACTTATAGCCATATACTATGTTAAGAGTGGCGAAATATATTTCACATCGATACACCGATCAAGTTCATTTATACATAATTATGCCCAGTATTGATCCTAATTATACACCGAAATCTACGTAGATCCCCACGCGTGATACCGCAACACAATGAGCAGAATTGAGGTTTGTAAAATTGCATACCCATATCAAAATTCAATGAGTTGATAATAAAAGAAAAAAACGATTTGCGTTATCTTTCAAAGAGAATAGAATGTCTATTTAAAGATAACCGACATAGGACGTCTCGGATACGACATCGAGAGAAAGAAAGAGAGAGGGTGGAAGAGAGAGGGAGAGGGAGAGGAGGGAGTGAGAGGATGGGGGGGGGGGGCGGAAAGCAGGGATTGGGCAAGAAAAGGATCAAGTCAAAGCGAAGCTGGTTCAGATTCAGACTTTCGGTCGAAAGACAGCTCCACAGTTGCCGCAAGCAGAGAACGACGGGGCGAGGCGCGAAGCGTACATGTGTATGTATAGCCAGTCGCTCCGTAACTAACCAAGTATCGGATCCAAGGCCATCCGGTCACTCGACTCCCCGGTCGTCGTCGTAGTCGTCGTCCGCGTCCTCCCCTTATACTTCCCCCGCTCAACTCCACGACGCGACGGGTTCCCGCGGGTCGCCTGGCCCGCCTCTTCGTGGTTCCCAGTCTGCCTGCAGCATTCTTTTTCTGACGGTGTTGGCGTCCGCGGCAAGATGAGACGCCGCGCATTGCAGATATACTTACATCCCATCTACTCGTATAGTATGGGTACAGTGCTCGGAGAATCCTCTCTCTTACATAAAGCCACATGTCGTCTTATACCATAGACTACATTATTTTATAACTGTACGGGTATAGGCATACCAAAATTGAACATTATTTCTGTATTAGACTGAACTTCAGTTATTGTACATCCATGAAATTCAAGATTATGGGCGCAAAAATCAAAATGATTAGAACATATATCGCAAGGCGCGTCCTTCTCTGAAACAACCGCGCGTCCGTGAACCACGATATTAACGTTTGTTGCTCAAGCTTGAGGTCATTCGAAGTCTTTGTGTGATCATCAGCTCAATGCATGCTTCCAAACCAAAGAAATATTGCGATGTGCGAAACGATACGACTGCAAAGCTACTCTATACAGAAAGGTAATTCTATCTGGAGTAGTTGAATGGTCTCGATTGGTTATCTGGTTTATCTGTATAGACGCACGTAACGGGCAGTATTATTCTTTCCTGCTGCCTCTAGATGGCGGGATTCCTACTACTGTACGATATACTCGTGTGTTAAAACGCCGAAGCCCGCGCTGGGTGGGACCCCATCATCTGACAAGCCAAGATTTTGTTTAAAAGAAGGTTAAAAAATGAGTTTCAAAATTTGACATCAGAAGACAAAATTTGTATCAATCAGGTTATAGCTTCATACATTAATTCATGCATATCCGCAAACAATTTCTCAATTTGGACAAAATCCAAATAATTTCGAGGACACTGAAATTTCAAGGATTTACGAATTCATTTTGCCAATTCTGTCTTTATAATCACTTCACACATCTAAAATCTGATTGTTACTGATTTTCACGAAGACAGCTCCGTAATTTCTGAGGATTAAGGATTCTGATACTTTTCAGAAGCTCTTCACAAAGCTTGTGCAGCTGACAATAATTGTGAATCGAAATGACTTTTCTGTACATTTCGTATAAGCGAAAATCAAACCACATTAATTTCAAATTCAATAAATCACTTGAAAAATTATATCTAATTAATGAGCATTCAAAATCAAAGAAATGAAGGGGATGAATAAACAGTTGAAAAGAACTTCGGTCCGAAATTTCATTCCACCCTGTTCAGTTACGTCACTGTAAAAAATTGTTCATACAACAAGAGGTAGTAGAGATTCAGCGGCGAGTCAGTTGGAGTAGAATCCGAATCGCAAGAAGTGAGAAGTGAGAACCGAGAACCGTGCAGGAGGTTCAAGAACGAGATGGAGATGAAGATGAAGAAGGAGATGAAGATGACGATGATGACTGCAGCGGGTGGCACGCTGGTTTCAGCGGGGGCGGTGGGGTTACACACCGAAAGATTCCGCCGCGGGAATTTGAACCCAAGTTTAACGGATTGGCGTGGGCGACCAGTACGTTACACATACATATCTGATCGTATACCATACATGCGCGTATTCCTATATACAGGGTGATTCTGACCAACCATCTGACTCTTTTATACGTGTGGAGTTCTGAGAAAAACTAGAATTGATTAGAATTCAGAATTTCGAGGTTATCATAGTTTCCGACTCAAGGAAGATTTGAACAAGCCTATCAGAGAGCTTCCACGGCATGCTACCAGGGCCGTCTACGTGACTCCAGCCGGTGGCTCCGTACCCAGTGGCTCCAACGTTTCGACTCGACTGTTTGATTCACTGTTATTTATGTTTCTTTGTTTTTTTGTCTTCCTTTCTCCATTTATTTCGGTGCTCCATATCATCGATTTATCTCTCTTTCTTTAATGTTCTTTCCTTTCTTGATTCCTTTATATTTGTTTTGTTGCACTGATTTACTTATTATTTTCTTCATATTCATTTTCAATTGTTCGTGTTTTTTATTCATTCATTCTGTTATTTTTTTCCATTTGGCACTGGTCAACAAAGCTGAACTTAGGTAGACGACCCTGACAGCATGCCGTGAGAGCTCTGTGATAGGCTGGCCAAAATATTCTGTAATTCAGAAAATATAAAAGCCTCGAAGTTCGTGATAAAGAACTTCAATTCTATAGTGTTTCAGAAGGAATCTATAGGCCGAAGAGGGGCGGTTGATCCGAATCACCCTATATATGAAAGAATTAACGCCGCGCGGAACTCACCTGCAACGTTTGAAAACTTTGCGAGAACCAATCTTTTCGATATGGCTTCCTTCAGGCCATTTGTATCCATTTCATGACCCAAAAAATTGCAACCCAAATATTGCCTCATGAGTATGATGAACACGGACAATGTTTCTATTTGATATAAACGGAATTTGAAAGAATGGGTTTATGCTTCTTCGCATGTGCATCAGATATAGAATACATATCCGCTCACTACGGGGATTTTCAGGAATAATACAATATAATTATATACTGCATTCAGAACAAGAGGCCGTATATGTGAAGTACATCCTCGAATAAGGACCCTAATAGTGTGGGCTACGAATTTATCTCCGAGTTTGAGATGTCCGCGATAGTAAAGGAACATTCGAGATCACCCCAATGCCGACCATTATAGGCCCAACGGCCGTTGGGCCAGTCTCTGCGTTGACGCGAGAGGAGGGCGGCTGGTCAAGCCACATTCCGCCAACCAACCGACTCTCCATAGCCTCTCATGTACACGAGTATACACAGACAAGTGTGTATAAAAACGTATGTACGTATATATGCCGTATGTACGAGAACCTGTGGGCTGTATGAAGTCGTGTTTCTCTCTTTTTCTTTCGTTTACTCTCATCCTACATACATGTGTGTAATATTCATTTATGTAGCGTAAGAATATCCGTACGAGTATGTCTCTCGGTATATTATAGATACCCAATATGTATGTATATGGATAAGAGTATGTACGGACATTTTTACGCACATACGCTGATTATGAAGCGGTCTGAAATTGAATTCGGGAATCATGCATGCGTTCGGCAAAATGTCCGCAGACCCTCGGACAAAAGAACGATAAAAATTCTCTCCGAGTACAAGACCACCACGTGGCTGAAGTAGCGTGGCCAAGTGGGAGTCTCAGCTACGTTTAATAGTATTGTCCGGTTCGGTCAGCTCCAAGTTTAGGGATCTACGTTGTACAAATGCTAGAATACAAGACAATATATGATGTGCGCATGGAACTACACCGGGGAGATTGAAGCAATTCAAGCATTCTTTGCACAATCCACCATAATAATTGCACGAATTTATCAAGATTTGACAATGTTCAGAGATGAATATGACGAGAGAAAGTAGATTTTTTAAAGATATTCGCTGCTTGGGATAATTTATATCACGTGAATGATTGCGCAAGCAGGACAATGAGATTGAGAAGAATAACGTCATCTGACGTTACCCGACCAATCGTTATTTTCCACGAATCTGATTGAGCGGGTAAAGAAACGTATCCGTTCCAATCACTTTGGACCTCTTCCGTCTGCCATAGGTTACAGTCAATTCCAATTCACGAATTGAATGGAATAGATACAATATCGTACGGAGAAATCGTCACGACAAACACAATAACGGGACGGTTCAACGAATACGAACAAGCTAATAGAATATTTAAGAGAATTCCAGTCTGCAGTGATTCTCGAAATTACAATTCTACGAGACAACAATCCCCTAATTTGAAAATGGATCTGTTTCCATTCTCTGTTCAATATTTTGCCGTGTATTGCTTGGAAGAGTTATAATAAAAGCCAGTAAGCTAATGTCAATTGATAAATCTAGTTTTTCAAGTTATCAGACTGAAGTCTCCAAACAATTATTTGAGAATGATATCGAAAGCAAAATCAGTTCATGTGCTAATCAGCATCTCTCTACACTTATTCAAAAAACCACAAATTTTGTCTTTCCCGGATGAGATAGACGTCATAGAAAAGGAATAAAAGATCGAAACCCCACAGGTAGATAATAAGTGTTCCAAATTGTATATCCGTTTAGTCTTTAGTCAATCGTGATGTTCAATTGCGACAGTTTTTGTCGGTCCGCAAGCAGCTTGAAAATGAACCAAGCGTCTCTATGACGTAAATCGTCTTCTGAACGTGGAAGACTATCGCATTCGGATATCCCGGAGACGTATAATAGGCAACTTTTAGTTCCGTTTCGTTCAGGCTACGATTTATGGACAAATTTAGGCTACGATAAGCTGTAATTTTTATCAAATTTTATTAACGATAGAAAACTTGTAGACACAACCTGAAAATCCAACACTAAGTGATCAAGGTATCCCAGACGTCGGGCACGTAGATATAATTCTACAAGTTCGAAGTTGCAGTATGTATGTGTAAAGGAATAAGTATAATTATGCAGCAGAGAGATTGATTGTCGACAGAACAGCGAAGCTTCGGCGCTAGCGGGCTCCGCAATTAAAATGGCCGGCCTATAATATGACGACTACCGGCGAAATTACTAGACCTCGGCACTAGTGGGCTGTTCAGTGCTTATTCCTTTTCCAATCACGGACACACTGTATCATACATGTATCAATACGTCCGCCATATTGGTTGAACTACTCCCTCGCACCATCTAGAACAATTTGGGGTAGCTGGTTGAACCACCCTCCACGTCACCTACGATAGTTTGTGGTAACCAGCCCCATCGGATGATGTTAAAATTCCAAATAGAACAATTGAAATGTAATTTCTTATACCAATAGTAGCTATATGTAAGAACAATGATGCAAAACTAAAATGGTGGCTAAAATGTTAAAGGTACGCTTCACAAACTCGCTGCAGGTGGGTTGAAATCTGTGTACGTATGTGATACTGTACGATCATTATTACCGGTGTGTCTGTATGCGTCAGGCACATATACATACGAGCATAAGCGTGTATATGTATGAGATGATAAAGTCCATCTTCAAGATGGCGATGAGCCGAGGGGCTCTGGTCCGGCCAGGCTCGGTGATCTGCATAACCGGTACTTGCGCGCAGTGTGCGCGGGCTTATGGTCTTTCACTCTTTTCAGAGTTTCGTTGGTATGTATACTGTAGGTATACGACCGTGCCTTCATGCGACGCCATATTGTTACCAGTTCTATATTATTATATTACATGTAGTACATCGAGCTGTAACGAGCTACAGTTGGTTGGAATAAAGCCCGGCACGAGCTTGAGAATAATTCAGGACATGCTCCGACGTCGGGTCCTGATCTCTGCCTCATTTTGATGCCTGTGCGGATGTACAGGCCTGTACACTAATCGCTTTACTCTGAAGTTAGCTGAATCCCTGCTACGACAGATTTCAAACAGCTAACTTCAGAGCGAAGACATATAAAGACCAATACGAGTTGTTTCGAGGCATAGATTTCACAGACTTTTTAGGTAATGCAGCGATAATTACTATACACGAGAGTGTTACCTGGCTTTGGAAATAAACTCTCCGGGCCCAGAACTGCTATATGAAATCACGTAGGCGCGTTCTACACGGCTATATGACGTCACGCGTGGTCTGTCTGGAGTCATTATTCCCTGGCCGAGCCGAAAGTAGCGACAGATTTAAACGAGCTATGATACTCATGTTCATAAAATCAGCCTTTTTCCTACCGACCAACATTCAAAGTATCATACTCAGCGAATGTGGACAATGCACTTGTAAGTTTCACACAAATAGTTTCGAGATTCTTTCCATTCCGCTATCCTTAATCCAGAGATGGTTTGGATTCATTTTTAGGTTGTTAGAATCGATTTTTCGGGCTTCTTAATTGCTGAGAATTAATCTAGATTGTTGGAACGCGATGGAAGATTTGGCGCTATGTTTCTTTAATGTCCGATATTAAGTTAGTGCCCATTTTTTCTTGGGTTCGAGCGAAGCTCGAATCCCCGCTACTCTGTGTTACGAAGTTATCTAGTCGCCTGCGGAGATTTCAATGCTGAGTTTCCTGCATCCGCAATGTTGCTTCTTCATGCCGATGATTTTCTCTACTGGTATGGGAACGATGTATATATATATATATATATATATATATACAATATATATATATATATATATATATATATACATACTTGTATTATATGTAATATACCTGTATTATTCATAGCAAAATCTCATACAGCATAAATCTGGGATAATTTATCGCAAAGAGCATTTTTACCTACGTTGAGATATATCTTTCCATATACCTTCAACGTACATCGTTATAGGTTTCAAGTGTACACACTTTGTGCAAGGCACAGCCGCTCTCTCGACAGAGGCTGACCTTGTTACGTTTATTCTTTTAATTTATCAAACGGTTAGATATATATCAAGTCCAATTTTTCTGTGTTGGCAATACCAAACCGGGTATTCGCCCATGGTTAGCATAGCCCAATGAACGAGAAAAAAGTTGGATCTAGAGAAGGGGTATAGATACGTAGTTGAATTGGAAAACTGTAGCATATTTTTTCCAAATTTCTCGGCATTTAATTTTCATTTCTTTGAAGTGAATCTTCATTCCCCACGAACGGATTTCCCTAATCCGTTGATCGGAGTTACGCTATTTTCATTTGAAAAAATATAGAGGGTTCTGCAGATTCAACATTTGATTCGTTGTCTAGGAGTGAATTTTGTATTGCCATCGCGCTCATAAAAATGGCATGTACAAATAATAGAAGTAATGATGGAAAACTTTGAAGCCTGTATTATAAAATAAAAGAATTCTTTCTACACAGTGCAGGTATACAGTTTGACTGGCGAAATTATACAGAAATCCATGTACGCATATGGTATACCGCGGCATGTATATTTTACAACGTATAGATTTCGCCACAGCTTGAGGATCTTTGTCACACATTGCCCTCGGTAGGTACACACACCGCATTACATAACGACCAGCTAACGATTAACACGGTTCTGAGCTCACCCAAAAATAAAACAACGCCTGGCGGCATCAACTCAAGAAATCTTGCTACGTGGAATATTACACAGCCTTGCGTATAGGTGTATGTACATTTATCGAGCCACCACACAGGCATAAATGTGAACAGGTCGTGAGGTACCCACATTCATGTGGCTACGAGAAGACGCTGTCAGATGGTGAGACAACGGCCTAATATTCAATAATAATGATATAATCATGATAATGATGAAGATAAGGATGATAATGATGATAATATAACAAATAACGAGAAACCTCGAAATAATGATTCAAATAATCCTGATATTTGATAAATTTTATTGAACGTGGTTAGTGGAAACATAAAAATGGCAATTTCGTAGTTCACCATCGGATTCATTTCGAACGAATTAAATCAGTAATTGATTCCTTGCATTATGTGACACTCCGGCTAGTTCGTCGTTCGTTTCTTTGTAATCCAATAACACGTTTGTAGAGTACGTGAGATTCTACTTTTGTTTTTTCTTCTTTCCTCTTCATTTCATCGATCAACATTTATATTTAACTTATGTTACCTGCTCATGAAGATCATCAGATTGATTCACATTTGCATCTTCGACCGGAATCTTGAATGCATAACCGTATATAAGAGTTTAATAGTTTTTAATTATAAAAGCTTCTGTCAAGATCATATGGATACACGACGACCCTCTGAAATTTGACGGTTGATCATTGCAGAATATTTTATTCGGGGAATCAATTTTTCGGCGTAAATCAACGAATCGTCCTTCTCTATATAATGCGGACGTTCGACGTGGTTAAGGAAACTTGATTCTTCGAATTTGAGTATTTTCAGTCAATTCTTGCAATCATTACTAACAACGAGTATGAGGTCATCAAGTTGAGATACAGATTCGGATTGAAGCTATCATGTTCCAAAAATGTACCCCCGAATTCCTCTGAATATCTTTTTTGATTTTCTCACTGTGGCATTGGAATTCAAAACTTTTCGAGAAGAATTCACATTAATAAGGAATTTTGCTTCATTGATGTTTTGGATTCATTCGTGAAATCATGCGGCATCTAAATTCGTGAATCTTTACTGTAAAGTTTATGAAGAAATTCCTAACGAAACCATCATATTGTTCGATAAATTTGAGAATTGAGAACTTTCGAGAAATGTATAGTAGTGCTATGTATATACAAGAAAAGTGACCGTGCTATAGCGAATAATCCTCCCAGGTCCCTTACCTATTATGGTCCCACCTTGCAGCTGCAGGCCAGGATTTTCAATATCCAACCAACTCCCATGCTCCTTGGGGGTTCATTAACTGTAAGGAACGCAGGGCTAACGACACGTCGGAGATGCGGGAGGCTCGTGGTTTAAGAAGTGTGAGTACCAAAACGGTTTCCGAGATTCTACCTGACTATCGACCTGTCCAAAGTTCGGCGTGAACATTTAAACCGATCAAGGTGGTAACCCCGTCGAAGTACAGCCAATGATTTTTTCTCAATCGAGTATCCTGAAAAATTGAAAAAATGTGAAAGTAACCACTCATCGCCAGTGTTAACTATCTGTGAGGAACCCCTCAATCGAACTTGTCGAACATTTTGGCAGGTCATATTATGAGTTCAGATAATTCGTGATCTTCATTATTAGCCATAATATAGACACACGAAAAATGCTACTTCTATACTGAGCAATTAGTCAAAGAAGATCGTAAGTGTTTTCACCAAGAACACACAAAACAATCTGTTCCACAATTTGTGGATTCAATCGAAGGCAAATACTGTGAAAGAGAAGCCAAATTTGATATCTTAACAACTTTAGAATCGATGAATTATTATTGGATCTTCTCAAAACACAGTTTGATGTGCGAGAGACATATGTTTCTAAAGAGCACTTAGCAGAGAGGTGTAAGTATTGGGGTGCCTGTCCACGTGAGAGTAAATTCTGAGAGTTGCTCCGGAGAGTACTCTCATGACCGTTTCCACGTGAGAGTATTTTTCCGTGAGTTTCACTCTCGTGAGCAGTTCAGACAGCAGCCGGATTGTGAGAGTTGCTGTCGCAAATTACTCTCTGGACCATGTCCACTGGATAGCGTCTGCAATTCGCGATCTACGCGTCACGTCACTTTCCGAGATGGCTTCTCCTAAACAACGAGTCACAGCAGCGATAACAATTGCGTTCGAAATTTAAAAAATGAATACAAAAAATAAAAGGAGTTGCTGGATTAAACCGTGGATATCACAGAGATTGCAACTCGGTGTCACTAATAATCTCGTGCGCGAATTGAAAATAGAGGACGCGTGGCAATATCGAAATTTCATCTGAATGAGAGAAAAAAAATAAAAATTGCAAATTCTCTGTTGCGGTATTCTTCAGATTTCATGTTCCACAGCATTGCTTTTTTTCATATACTTCGATAAATGCATATGTATCTCCTTGGGTCCAAGTGCGTCGTGCCATGGTCATAGTTCGGAGAGCACTGTCACAATTCGAACCAGGTTCAAACTTTTCGAGTAACTATGCGATAGCGTGTGCAAACTTGTGTACCTGAGAGCAAGCTCTCACTAGTTGACTATCGGCGAGCTCGCCGTTACTGCTTGCGAGTAACTCTCAGGAGCGTGTCCACTGGCGAGTACTGCTCTCGAGAGCATCTTTCGAGAGTTTTACTCTCATGTAGACAGGCACCATAGAGCGAAGAAAAAAAAACAAATATTGTTTTCAGCTGCAGGTTTTAGAGTTGAGAAACTTGAAAAAAAATTGTTTTCTTGTTATTTCGTAATTCAAAGAACGTGTTTTCCGAATCAAAATCCCGATGCTTTCTACGAAGTCGTTTACGGACGCTTCTATCGAAAGAAAGGTGGTTAGCATATTTCTTTATTGTATAATTCGGAAAATCAATAAACTCGTAATGTTCTTCGTATCCGTGTTGGATCAAAACATTCCACCGCATACATTGACTCATGTTCAAGGATGTATAATCTACTGTCCCTCTTATACATACGTATACGAAGGTTAAAACCGGCGGGAAATTCGGGCGAGGCTGAGCGGGCGACGTCGGGTGCGGCCGATGCGGAGCCAGAAAGGGCGAGGCACCTATATAAACTTAGTTTCGGGAGGGTTCGGAGGCCTCTGCGTTTTTTTTTTTCTTTCGACCTGGTCGGGCAGGTGCGAACAGATATCTATACTCCATGTATACTCACTGCTAACCATTTCGTTGAAATTCTACTCTCGTTACCTTACCCGACGCCTCCACTCATGTACATATCTCCATATTCAACACGTACAAATAAACCTATGAGATATACAAGTAATAATTGATGAGAAAAAGGGGAAAAAATTAATTTTTGTATTATGAAAACACTCAAAATTGGATGAGAAAAGTAGCGATTACATATTTTTGGATTCGTTGAAGCTGTGTAGTGGGTTATACAGGGCGACGCGGAATCGACGCCGCGATCTTCAACCGCGTTTTCTTCGTTGAAAACAGGGTCGAAAATTCTTCATAATTGTTTTCAAAAATCGCCTTTTTATTATGGTCCATTGGAGATCAGCCAATGACTCGCGTTCTACAAACGGAAGTAGTGTCAGTATGTAACGCGCTCGGTTGTGTGCCCTTCGTTTGTTTGCTTGTATTCCACACATCAACAGGCCCCCATTCTTAGAACCTGTCAATCGACCATACCAAAGAATCTATGCATTTTAGGAGGAAATTGATGAGGAAAGTTTGACCCCGTTCTTAACGAAGAATGCCCCGCTGAAAATCCCAGCGTCAATTTCTGGTCACCCTGTATACCATATGAGTGTAAATATACTGCGGCATAGAGAGAAGTGGGAAGATTCAATTCGAAACGATCCTTTGCCGAGATCCCGAGCGCTGTTCGTACCCTCGCATCCTCTTCTGCTGCTGCAGCAGCAGCAGCAGCAGCACCCGGGAAATTACTATAACCTGTCCGGCGGTTGCTCATGGTGAGTGGGTAAGCCAGGGAGAAAGAGAAGAACCAACGATGAAAAATAAGAAGAAGAAGAAGAAGAAGAAGAAGAAGAACTATACTCCATCACGATTGTGCTGCGGCACCCCTTTCTCTTCATTTAATGACAATGTGTTTAGGAACTTGAACGAAATCCCCCCCCCCCCCCCATTGACATCGTCTGTTCGGCAATTTTAAGTTGACTATCTTATCCATTTTTCATTACAGAGACGATTAGATAAATAGGACGAGATTTCACGGAATTATCTTATATATTTTCAGTTGGAGTTGATTCAAAAATGTGCAGATGCAGAGTTGTGGCATCAACGAAAGTATATAAGAAAGTACATTTGCTGTATGCCGCTGATTATACCTGAATGAACAAATTAGTAAGAAAGCTGACATAAGCTCTCGAGGAGAGTGCAGCGATTGAAACAAAAAATGATGTTTAGTCAGTTAGTTTCTTCTTTATTGCGATCGTATAGAATGAAACGGAGTTATAAAACCTACAGCCTAACGAATTGCAAGACCAATCGATTATCCTCTCGAAAGTGTTTTTCTGTCTTGATCTCGGCTACAGTACCTGCGAAAGCTTCGGTTAAAATAGAACGCCAAGGGAAAGGGCCCATCGAACGCGAGGGATCCCATGGCTGCTGCAGCTGCTGCTGCACTATGTATGCGTATATATACGAGTATACATGCATACATGATTGTAAATTTTCATGTGTTAGTTATTAATGTATCAAGTAGCTGAATGTCGTGTAGCAGCCACACGCCACATAACATAGATGTACGTGTATAAACGTACCTCGAAGAATGAAGAGCGACGCGTTAAAGCAAGGACGCCCCACATCCGCCGGAAGTCCAAGGGCGTCAGCCCGGAACTCTTAGGTCCGCATTATATCCTACAGCGTATCTTCTGAACCACGTGAAGATCTTTCGCGGCGGCGGCTCGTAATCGAAAAAAAAAGGATAATGGAAGGATGAAGATGAAAAATTCGGTTGGAAACACATAATATTCTCGAAAACCCACATATATTTCACTAATGTAAATAATTGTTGTCTTTACTACCTGCGTACGCAACACGCTTGACATTTCACATTATATCTGCGGACTAGCTACATTATTCTCCAGTCTTTCTCGGTCTTTCTCTCTCAGGAGCCTGTCTCAGAAGGCACTTCATATTCTTACAGTCATCCGGTTGACATCGCATCTCGATCAACTGAAATAAATGAACCGGATTTATTGTTCAGAATTTCATTCGGTCGTCACAAGACAGTCGTCGTTAGGAAGCGGCCACTGTGCCGAATGTATGAAAAATTGGGAATATACACGAAAGATGAAACGAGATTGTACCTATATATATCTATTATACTATAATGTATAATAGTCGCGTCGCAATGAATTTTGACGTTCCTCCGCCACGGAGACAGTCTTTTATCCGAGGTCAGAAGAAGGTCAGTTGGATCAAATTTTCGAATGATTGATTTCCGTGGTATCACGAAGTTTGTATCGAATTGTACATACATAGATAGTTCGTTGAGCTTGAGCCAAGAGTCAATTTGACCAGCTATAATTATGTAACAGAATTGATGATGACACATTCAGCTGTATACGTATATGGTAAAGTTCAATATTCTTGCAGGATCCTGTAGACATGGCAGGACACGGCCTAATTTGGATTTGAAGATTAATGAGAAGTTGATGCGGTTTTAGTTCATTTTATTATTAACCAGAAGCCATAATATGATTTATGCATTACGCATACATGGTAGATATACAGCATTTTGATCCGATACACAGTCTCTGTTGACGAAGTACGCATCGGAAGTGCAGAATCTTATAATTCATTGAACTCATGTCATGCGTCGTTTGGATTTTGTTTAATTTTTTTTTGTTTCCTAAATTTGAATTTGAATTCTTAACTCGTCCCATGTGTACGCAAATGAGTTGAAATTTATTATACTACTTTTGAAAAGACGGCTCCTAAATTTTGTAAAAACTCTTCCCGCAATACGCATAAAGATTGTTATTTGAGAAGGTAAGCGTAGTCCTGATGAAGCATATGGGGTGACGCCTCCATTAACGCATATCTATAGTCGTTTACTAGTGCTGTTTTTAGGTATAAGCCAACTAGTAGCTTCATTCTATATTGCAAATATTTTCTAACTAAAACTGAGCGCTACTCAAATTCGGTAACTCGAGTTCTTTAACATCTTTTGTCATGAAATTTCGGAAAAAAGATCGTGTATGAATATGTACGTTATACCGCCACGCAAGGTATTCACACATCTGCGGCAAAGACATGGGTGTACTACGTATAATACTTCCACTCGCACAGTATATATATACGAGTATGTTTGTATGGAAACGAGATGTAGGTATATACCTATATTATATGATACGCAAGGCAGTGGCGTAACGCGTAAGTATCCGTAAAGTGAGGATACGAGTGCAAAGCAACTGAACATCAAATACTCAGAATCTAAAAGATAATCCTTTTGCATATCCTGCTGCTGTCTTGTTGTGAAAATCATCTGCACATGAATTATACGCGTCAACTTCGGTGGTGGTAAAGCAATTAATGAATTCGTGGCATTTCAGGTGGGTTGCTACGCAATGGTTTTAGAACACATGCAGGACCTGCCTGCATGTGTTCTAAAACCTATCTATCGTATTGGAATAACCGAGATTAATCACTTCAATACAAATAGTTGTATAAGTATACAAGTTTCGGCACTTCATCGGACGAGTCGGACCCATCTTACGCTTCTCTTTACGTAAATATTTGCAATTTAGAATACTACTTCTCAATTTCACGTAAAGTCAATGATGATCATCTACACCTACGTATCGTTCAGTTACTTCAGCGGGGCTAGAACGCAAGCCTCTGAGTAACTCCACATACGTGAGATGCGCATACGTGACTACGTTATACCTGGCTTGCAGTAGGGTTGGTCCGTGAGAGGAGAAGAAGAGGCTGACAACAACCGAGGGGACTGAACGCCGTATAGCATCGGTGAAGTAGGGAGAATGAAAGATTTGCTCTCAAGGCATGGGAATGGTTACGGCCTATAGGGCGACCACAGCGGTTGGAATGTGTTCTCTCCTTTTCACCCTGCGCCCTTGATCCCAACGTGGGTCTTGCTCTCTCGCCCACTGATCTCGTGGCTGGTTTTCGATTTTCTCCCCCCCCACCCCCACCCTCCCTCCCCCACCACCCCGCCAATATTTTTACACTACTGAGGAGGGCCCGCGTTTTTTTACCTGCGCCCAGAACTCTGCCGCTCGGTCAGTCTCCTCACATACTACCACGCATCTCCTCAATCTCACCCTCCCATGCGCCTCTGGATCCCGGCTTACGTTAAACTTAAACTCAACCGCCGATTCTACCAGTTAGTAGAGGTATCAGCTAAGGGGGCCCCAGGTAAACGGCTACAGGTCTTTCCTGTAGCTATACACACTTATACATGTGCCCATGCATACTATACCACGAAACACAGAGTGACGTAGTGTGCGAGAATATGTGTAGAGTAGTGTGGGCTGCAGGTAAGTGAGTAACGTGACTGGTTTCTCTCTCACAACCATCTATAGGTAGGTAGATATAATAATAGTATGGGGACCAGCGTAGGTATTCATGGATATATATGTAACATTGGGTCGGGTAGGGGAAGTAAGGAGAAGGCCGAGGATATATACAGGGGGAGAAAGAAAAGACGGTAAGTACGTTCGAATCGGTGACGTCACGTGGCAAGGATTTGAACGGCCCAATCCTGCGGTAGAAATGACCAGGGGGTCCTACGGAGGGGAAACTGGAAAGGTGCGTGTGGCTCGAGAAGTACGGCGCGGGGCCAGTGCCTCAGTGAGTGCGGGAGTGAACTCGTCGCGGACTGTTCCAGGTGTGCTTATTATCTAACTCTTACCTACTCCCTGGCCCCCGTTTTTGACTTCTTCAACTGTTCATCCGTCCGTTCCGAATCCGTTGGTTTTCCATATTTTATACAATGCATGCATATGTACGCAAATATTCCCCTCCCCCCCCCCCCTCTCCCCCCTCCCCGCCCCCGGTTACCTCTTTTTTCCTCTAACTTACCGTAATCCTCGTCGCTCTGCTCCTCTTCCATCCTCGTGGCTCAATCATAGAACTCGATCCTCTTTATATCGGAATGATTAAGCTTTAACTGCGTTTGAATCCTCGATGAGTTAGGCTTCCACGCTCCGTCTGTCATATACCACTCACAAGTTTATATACAGATCTCTGAATCGCTGATGCAGCCTCAGCCGCTGCCGCTGCTGCATAAAACATACCTCAAATATGAGTATGTATGTATGTGACTGCAGATGATTGTGCACTGCAGACTGCTGCAGAACCAACGAGGTATAAGAGCAGGTCTAGCGGCAACAACGATCTTCCGCAACAAACAAGTACGTATGCAAACTACGAATGCACATACACAGAATCGTCGTAATCAGAGCAAATTACACTTAAAATTAAAAATGTATCAATATAGCAGAGCAGTGGACGCGTAGACAATTAGTTCATTGGCACGCGGAAGACGTGTGTGTAGAACTACATTAGTATAGCCGCTTGTTTCCCACACTTACAATTACCTACTTGTTCGTCACATATCGTATCGTATGAGAAAGTATTGTGTAGCTGCTACATTGGCACTCGGCACTCGGCAGCGAAATTCCTTTTAATGACTGAAAAAGGAGAATAAGAGAAGTCTGCTTATATTTTGCAATATTGCAGATTGTGGACGATGATAAATATATTAGTCTTCATTGTACATTATGACGATATATTATAGAATTCGGCTGCAGTGAACAAACTGGTATCGAATAATGTTGTAATCAACTTCACTATTACCAGTTTTATTTTAGAAACAAAAATTGAGGCTATCAAATTGTTGGGCGAGAAGTTAGTTGTTCGGTCGTTATTTTGAGTCAGTGTGTTATATAGGAATTTGAGATACATGTGTAAACACGTATAGGTGACATATATAAGAGGAATAGCACAGCCTTTTGCTGTATGGAAACCGTTAATTTCTGGTACTTATTCGCTAATTGTAAATTTCTATATAACTTACAGATCTATGCTATTTCGCAGAAATACTTATCTATGTATTATCGAGTATTTTGTCATTCACTATTTATTTAGGCATACATCATCACGTTCTAGTGATTTAGAAATATAAGTATGCTCCCCGGATCGTATAAGATACGGATAGAATCATTCGCCGGTTTATAACTTAAACCTGTTTTTCTGGAATCTTAAATATCGAACGTTATATTTGAACACGGGATATTACATAATTGGGTCTATCGAATACGTCGACATCATCAGTGAATTCTAAGCGATAAAAAGAAAGATAATTGACGAAATGGAATAATTTTCTTTCATGTAAGATTATCAATTTATAGGGTGGAATCTTATTCCGCTAGTGAAGTTTGGAAAAATCTGCATAAATTTACGTCTACAAATCATATTTGATTCGAACAATCACATTGAATCGAACATGTAATGACGAGAGAGATTATTTTACACGACGAACGTTTCTTTCGTTTGCTGGTTCTGACACAATGAGTGGAGAAACTTCTGTCAAACACTAAATCAAGGTAATTGTTATCAACGAGGCGCAGAAACGGAGTTTAGTTTGAAACGGGGGAAAAAAGATTAGGGCACGTCTACAATGAGTCTTGTCGTCTTTGTCCTGTTGTAATGGCATGTAGTTGTTTTGTTGCGCGCATGCGCGATCAGCAGTCGCGAAATCGGTTTTAATCAGTTTTAATCGCGCATGCGCCCAACGAAACAACGACATGCGGTTACAACATGACAAACACGACAAGACTAATTGTAGACGTGCCCTAAAAAAAAATCTGACGAAACGGATCTCGCCGCAGCCGATAATGCAGAGTTGGCAGTCGTATTTGCGTTTTATATCGAATTACCGAAGGCCCCTTTCAAACTAGTTTGACTTTTAATATTTATCACCATCAATTGTGAAGCGTAATTTGCACAGCTGAAATGAAGCTGCATCATGCAATAACCACGGAGATTCATAAGTATAGAACCAATTCAGAGTCAGCAAAAACTTAATTTTAGAAAATAAATCTAATTTATCGTTAGCGTTAGAATCGTTAGAATTTTCCCAGCAAAACTGTGTAGGCGAAGTGTTTTCAAAAATTTAGGGTGAAATGAACACTATCTTTTGAATATTTTGAATTGAATTTACATGGGTATGTTATAAAAACGCCTTGAAATTCTGCTTCTCTCCTGAAGACCAACGTGCGTTTTCCTCGATTTTCTTCAAATGTTCAACGAAGTTGTGTGGGAATGCGGGGGAAAATTGTTATGACTACGACGAGAATAAGAAACGGTGCGCGAAACCACATGGCGAAAATAATACGGCAATAAAAGGGGTATAATGAAAAGAAGTTAAGTTAAGCTACTCCAAAATAAATCAAATCCGGGTACCCATACACGCGATCACAAGTATGTTGCCTACATACTGTTTAAGATCGTAACTTTCTCCAAATGGAAATGGACGCCGTTGCGCAAGAACTCCACGTCTGCATCGGGGTGACTTAAGTCTGAGGACTGGCCCCTTTGGGCAATTATGGATGTACACTCTCACGATGGAACCATCTACCAGAGTTTTACCATTTGGGGCCAATAATGCGATCAAGTCCGAACACTCATTTACAACGACTCATTTTCAAAACTAGACATTCATCTATCGTGCTAATTTGCAGTCTTATGATCAATTTATCTCTCGTCTTTCTTCGTCTTAATTGTTGGTTATTGAAATTTCCATTAATTTCGAATCACTGTCAATAAATATTTCAAATGAATCGAACCCCGGGCTGAGTTCTTTTAAAATTTTTTAGGCACAAAAAAAGGAAACAAAATCCGTTTCACACAATTCAAACGATAACCATAGATGGACCAAGAAAAAACTATCTTGATTCATAATTCGAATAATTAGAGATTATGATGCAGAATGTAACGATCATGCCTTTGATGCGATCAGCATAGCTAGGTAATCCTAATGCCAGCAGCCAAATCCTAAGGCCTTTCAACTCCTGGCTACTATTATTATCGTTTTTATTATGCTGCATATAAATCAAGCGGTTTGAGCTACTTTCACTCCGAAATGTCAATGGCTGGTTCGCTACTTTTAAGGCACTCAAGTTTCGCACGACCTTTCAAGTCTATAGATGCCTATAACACGATCCGATTATTTTTTTCTTCATGTTTCAGACTTTGCAGAAACCGATTCCGTTTTTCAGCAATACATCAATAGACACAGTATGAGAAAAAATCGGGAATCGATCATTTCTGATCGGAGTCAGAAGAAATTCTTCTCAATAAGTTGAAATCGCCTTCAGACAGAAATCCAAACAATCCAACGATTTTATGTATGGCCTACAACAGTTTATGGAGATGGACAGAATCGATTATAAGAAGAATGCATAGCCAAATAATAGTCTTGTTGTATTGTAAATCAAATGTCGAATGATTCTTGGGTTGATGAACCTGTGCATTTACACAGTTACTTAAAAAATACATTTTCCTGTTATGTGAATTATTAAACATGTGAAAGAATGTTTTTGCTGCAACAATTATATTGAAATGTAAAAGATAAGAGGTGGGACTGTACAGGTATAGCGTATGCGTCAGACGTCATTGGTATTTTCAAAACAAAGACGGATTGTAACGTGCTGACACTCGATTTGCCATCGCATATTTGCGGAAGACAAACCTCATCACGTGCTTCCCGAACGTGTAAAGAAGATTCTGGGGGCATTTGGCTCGGACATTCTCTTTGGTTATCTAGCTGTATGAGTTTTATTCGACTTCATAAAGCTAGGTTACCGGAGTTGAGATCCTCGCCATATCATCATGCAGTGCGATATACCATCTGTTCATGTATTATTTTCGATAACGTGAACTTTTCTCAATTCAGTAATCACTGGTATTTTTGTTTGTAATAACCACTGTACAAAAAAGACTAGAATATTTTGGACTGTACAATGTACTAAACACAAAAAATCGTTAAAGACTGAAGCACATAAAATTCCATAAGGATTAAGCAGAGGATGCAGAAACCATAGAGCATGTTCACATTCATTCTTTGCTTATGACTCAAGAGGCATTTGGAGTCACCGCTGGCAATCTAATCTAGCTAACATAGGAATTATTTTTCATCAAATCTAATTCAAAATTAATGTTTCGAAAAAGTTAAATACTTAGCCACTTTCTGCTATTGTACTTAATGACGTCTCAAAGTTCCATCGGAATCGATCGAGTCATTTACGAGAATGTACGATTCTCGAATCCAATTCGGATTCGCTATTTTAAATATACAGAAACTGTTTCGAAAACGAGAAACTTAAATATTCGCAAATGACACGATCAATTTTGATGAAACTTTGAGAATTCACTAAGTACGATGGCAGAAAGTGGCTAGGTATTTTACTTTCTCAATAAATATCGGTCAGATTAGATGAAAAATGAATATTCCCTATGTTAGCTAGGTTAGATTGCCTGCGGTGGCGTCTCGAAATCACCCTTGAAAAGTCTTACGTGCTTCAGCTTTTACTTGATTCACTGAATATTCAATAAATATTCCCTATGTTAGCTAGGTTAGATTGCCAGTGGCGTCTCGAAATCGCCCTTGAAAAGTCTGACGTGCTTCAACTATTACTTGATTCACGTGTTGAAGTATTGGATTATATTGTTCTTTTTCGAGTGTAGAAAATATGAAATAAAAAATCAAATCACGTATTGAGGTATGTGAATTATATTGTTTTGTTTCGAGTATAGGAAATATGAAATAAAAGACCATTGTACAATATTCAAAACCAATTATTATCCTTTACTAAACGTACATGCATAATTATACCTATATACCTATATCTACCCGAATCCAAATTTCCGTGTCCTCTACCCCGCTAAAGACTTTTCCTTCAGTCTAATAGTAAACAATTAGGGATACACAAAACGTGATTGAAACATAAGACTATGAGAATTGGATGAGTTTGGATATGTTTCAATCAAACTCTGTATAATTATATATAATATAGGGTATTCCATGGGAAACCGGACGGGTTTTGGTCGATGGTCAGCGAATTTGGCGACCTTCTGGAATTCAGTCCCTTTTCATCCCGGAAGAAGCCCCTAACAGTTATGGGCCAAAATATTAATTGGTTCATGAGATATCGTCGGTGTAGAAACATGAAAAAATTCACAAATCTCATATTCAACTCCAAACATCTCAGCTTTGCATGAACCGAATAATGATTTTATGTAATGCATTTCACATGAGAGAACGTGCTCTTTCGAAATATTTGCTGCTCACTATTTCGAAAATTTCGAAGCATGTAAAATCAACGAAATGTGTGCTTTTGTTCATTGACTACCAGAAGGATCTAATCGGTTTGCTTCTAATTGTCACACCTTCTGGTAGTAAATAGACAAAATCACACATTTCGTTGATTTTACATAATTGGATATTGTCGGAATAGTCTGAGCAGCAAATATTTCGAAAGAGGTCGTTTTCCCGCGTGAAATGCACTTTATTGCGGAGTTGAATATATAAGGTTTGTGAATTTTTAAACCGGCGATATCTCTTGATCTAATTATTATTTTGGCCTATAACAGCCAGGCGCTTTTTAAATTCAGCAGTAACTATTTCAGAGACAGTTTATGTACATTCATCCGCACTTCCTCGTAATTAGTACACTCAATTAGTATATGTTTCAAATCATTTTTGCAGGAGCAGCCGAAACAGTAATCATCATCATAAAATTTGTGCGACTCTTTATTTATTACAATTCTTGACAATATATTCGACGTTAGCCGTATTTGTGCTATAGTTCTTTTTGCACTCAATGAGTGGAAAAAATACTTTTGTCGGTGTGCTTATGATTTATTTCTATCAGAATAAATATGAAGTTTTCACCAGCGTACAGAAAAAATGGAATATAGTGTATCGTTTAGGCATAAATAAAACGTTTTTGATATATACTCGTAAATTCTGTGCAGCCTTCGGCATTACCACGTCAGTCACTAATCGATCACGTTTGACTCACTCAAGCTGTGACTAAAAATGAGGATAAAAAAAAACACTGGGAACAACTTATTAGTCTAAAGCTCATTATGTGAATATGATTATATTATTAGTGGTAGTGACTTCATCGGTCTAGCCGAACCAAAGTTGCAAATTAATGCACTTTTCTTCAACTAAGGAGAGATTCTTCTTTTATTTAAGCGTGCCAACAGTAAGAAAACTGAAAAAACTGACGAAGACAGTTTTTGGAAAATTTGTCGAGTAAAAATTCTCTCGGCCCGGGTATAATAACTATATTATAATGTGCGGTGATGTAATTATTGGAAAAGAAATTAAAATAAAGCAGTAGTCATCGATTCACAAATCGATAAACTCATAGCCTATTCATTTTGTTTTCCTGTGTACAAAATGTTATCACACTCTTCATGGCATTTTAATTCAAAATTGTACTACGTAATAGGTTCAGTACTATATTCTCCGAAATGTACTTTTGCACTTATATATATGGGGCATTCCACGTCAACTCGGCCAACGATTTCCTCTCACCATTCTTGATTCGCTTCCCGATTCTCATCGTATCTCAGTTTTTTTTCCTTTAACCGTTAACTTTTTATGATTATTCAAACCCATCTAAAAATTGGTTTAATTTAAAAATCTCAAAAAAATCTCAAACATCTTATTTTTCAGCCCGATCATTTTCACACCCATCCCATGACGGGCTGATTTTTTCTGCTTTCTTTAGCTTTTCAAATATTTTGAACGAATAGAACACCGCATAATTCAACGTTCCAAAAATTCTCAAAAAATTACCATGAATTGAGTATTCGATTCCGAAACTTTTGGTGCAAGACCCATGATGACGCATGCCCTCCTTCTAGGCTAAGTGGGGTAACAGCTCAGAGATGGTAATCTGTCTTTTCGGGTGGTTTTTACAAGAATATTTGTTAAACGAGAAACATTCAAGAACTCATTGAAAATCGAACAAAAAGATCCACACGGTTTGATTGAATCCTACATGTTTCAAATGTACGAAAGCCTAGAAGGAGACATGCATCATCATGGGTCTTGCATCAAAGGTTTCAGAATCAAACACAAAGTTCTTGGTAGTTTTCTAAGAATTTTCGAAACGTTAAAACATGTGGTGTTTTATTTGTTCAAAGTGGTTGAAAAGCTAAAAAAATAGAAAAAAAATCGGGCCGTCATAAGATAGGTGTGAAAATGATCGGGATAAAAAATAAGATTTTTGAGAATTTATTTGAGATTTTCAAAAAAGATCAATTTTCAGATGGGTATAAATAATCATAAACACTCAACGGTTATAGGAAAACATTTGAAAAAATTCAGGTGTGCTTCTTTGAGATCGGAGAATCGTATAAAAATCGTGAAGCGAATCAAACATGGCAAGAGAAAATCATTGGTCGAGTTGACATGGAATGCCCTATAAATTTCTGTAATACAGCATAGTATAGTATAGTACAGATAGTATGGAGCGCATATAGGTACGTGCCATTATATATAGTAACTGTAGCGTTGCAATACCTCGATCAATGATTTTTCGTTGGTAGCTTTATAACGTAAGAAAGATCGCTGCAGGTAGCTAGCCAATGCTGCAGCTACTAACATTTATCGTTTTGTACAATAAAAAGAATCATGATGAATTCTAAACGATATTATTTTCGAATTGGAACGTTTTCGCAATAAACAGCCTACAAAACATTCCAATTTCATATGAGACACCGCGGCAAAACTGGTACCGAAGCTAAAAATGAGAATTTTTTCTAAATTTATTTCATATAGCATTCCGGCGGTTTTTGAACCAAGAGCATACAGGTCACCAACAACATATAAGTAACCAAAAAGCGAATAAACTGTTTTCATCTCTATTTATAAAAATCCAATTTTATGGTTTTTTCTAATGAATATTTTTGACTGATTTTCCTTAATCGAATCGCTTGAAGAACTTGGAAAAACTTCGAAGAGACAAGAATTTTGACCTCCCTACCGGTTTTGCTCCGCGGTATGCTCAAATCGATCAAGTCCACTTAATTAGAGGCTCTGTTTTAACGACCCTTGATTGATAAAGTGCAGGCACCTATATAAAGTCCATTGGTAACATAGCGAACTCAACGTGAAATAAACGTATTCGTAATTCTGTTACGAAATTTTTGGATTGGACGAAGATTTGTTCTAATATCTAATCGGAATGTTGCAAATCGGTTGCGTCATCTGAGCGGGCTCACTGATGAGTTACCTGCTCAAGGTGCTATCAAAGATGTATAAAGCCCCCTACCTATTGTTATCTATTGTTCAATGCATTGTTACCCATGATTGAACACAGTGAGTCTCCAAATAGCACCTTAAACAAATCGCATCTAATCGGCTACTTTTTACCCAACTATCACGAGAAGTCTTTGGTCACTAGAACAATACGGTAAAAAAATTTCGCATACGTTTCCTGACCAGGAATCCGCTAGTACCAATAGGGTGCGATCTATTAGATGCACCCTGTATATATGGATGTCGAGGATTGAAGACCAGCATAAACATTCGAACAATATGATATCATTTGACATGAAAGGCGTTCATTCTTTATGCTTATCTTTGTTATCGAAAAAAAAGTATTTCATCGTGCAAACAGATTCTGAACAGGAAAAAGGCTGGTACTTCAGCTGATCTCAATGGACCAGCACAAAACTTCGCGCTTCTTTGAGCACAATTATTATTATTGGTTTCTTTTTCTTCAATTCCCCGCTTTTGTCACTACTCCTAAGTTGACTGAGTCCGGAATTCAATAAGTCTTGAGTTGGTTCAAATTGCATCGATCAAATGGAGAAAAAAGACCAAAAAAATAGTGATGTTTGTCATACAAACGCAATAATTTTCAGACAGATAATTATTACACATCTAGATCTGTACTATCGAAGCATGTGAGTTTATTCCATTTCCTTTGGATATCTTTAGAAATTCGTGTGTTTTTTTAATACCAGTAAGCAGGATGCACTTGCCATCGCGACTGAAAATTTTCAGGGTATAATCCATGAAATAATCCAGCTGGGAATCTATTTGGAAAAGCCATGTCAATCTGTATGGTTCACCATCAGAATTTCGAACTGGGAATCTCTGGAATTCCATATGGATATTCACATAGTTGTTGCGGTGTGCTCAACCATGGATTCTTATATATATGAAATCTACATGTCATATTGCATGGCATCTTGTAGGTTTCCATAATAATTGTTACAGGAATCCACATCAATGCCAAGCAAAACCCTAGTAAAAATGACATAATAATTGAAATAATGAAAACTTTCTAAACCGATAGACATGATTCATCAGCTCTAATTAATGTACAAGTGAATTCAAAGTACAAACTTTGGTTCCTGAATGGCACGGTGCCTCAAAACTCAAAATCGATTTCAACGTGTTCATACCATTTGTGCTAGCAAGTGCTGCGTGTTTGTATCCACCAGCGTCGATTTTTGTTAATTGCATTCTGAGCGGGTTATCTCATACAAAGGTTGGATGAATTTGTTTGCCAACGTTCTGCGCTTTATGCACTCGTGGTGGTGACCGAGAAAACTCCTGAGCACAGGTTTTCCATACACCATAACCAATCATGACCGTAATATTCCCATGGGATTAACCGTTCTTCAATATGCCTGAAGTTCCGGAACAATCAAGTGAACGAAACTAATTTGGTTATCTGAATAATTATCTATTTTTCTCATTATTTTGATCTAAATGTACATCTAAATTTTTAATTATCATTAGTGACTAGCTTGAAGGTAGATGAAATATACATTTTTAACTTATCTAGTCAATTTTCAGAATAAATAGATAATTTTCGTTTATTTGGACGTTCAGAACTTCAGGCACATGTCTTTGACGGACTTGCCTGAAATTATATTATCGTTTTCTCTGGATTAAATACAATATTCGGTGGATCTTGGGTACTATTTTCCATGTTCGATCATGCCTGGATATTGTTGTAATATTCCCATGGGATTCATCGGTCCTCTACGAACTTTCCATGACACGTGTGCGATTACACATAAATTCGTATGTTCGTTTTTTCTAAATTTAATGAGGAATGAGGTGGATTTTGTGTATGGTTTTCCATCGGCGATAACTGGATATCCCCGCACAATAATACAACGCAATTCTATGTCCTCCTATGGACTTTCCACAACGATCTGTGTCATTACACGTGGAAACCATATCTTCATTTTCTTTGAATTCGATCTGGAATTCGCTGGATCTTGTGTAGGATTTTCTATGGATCATGACCGGAGATCACCATCATTGTATTTCCATGACGATCCGTGTATTTCGAAAGATATTTGTATGGAAAATGGCATCAAATCATGCAAACATCTATGGGCAGCATCCACATGGATTTTCCATGGTTTTAGAGTTTAGTAGATTCATATATAATTCCATAAACTTCCCCATGGCTTCCCATCTGGAAATTGTCCGCATATAGATCTAGGTGTATTATTTATTTCGGCCATCCATTATGATACTCGTCTCATTACAGCACAGAAAATTGCAGCGATATTTCAACACTGTTGCAACAGATATCGCAGCAAAGTCTCTTCAAGTTTTGTGCTATCTGGGATGTTATAGTGTACCATATTTTCTCAGCATGCAGAAAGCGAAAGATATGTAACAGAACGAGTTTCAAAGCGATTTTAGGTCGTTACAAGAAAAGCTGAGACTTGAAAATCAAACGACAAAAAAAGTAGTGACAATGAATTCTTGAACAATTCTTAGATCACTGTATGCGAATACGGTGGAATTTATGTATGTATATACATACCTATATCTTATAATGTTTGACCAGTCGACAACGCATACTTCTTTACGAGTAATAATTATGATCGACAGATTGATCGGAGCTCAATTCCTCAACCTTGGTAAGGTGTTTGGTTCTCTCCATCTGAAATAATTAATCTGCAAACCTGAGTCAAGGTATTATTATTGAATGATGCGGACCTTCCCGCACCGAAGGTTTAGGCCGCAGTTTGGATCCATTGAAGAGCGCAGAGAGTCTTCAGAGTCTCAGGCAAAGACAGTTGTGTCGATGTTGGTACGCTCCTGTTGCACTCACAGCGCCTAAGTGCGACGGTGCGTACAGCCCCGCACACAACTATCTCTTTCTAATCGCTCTTAGGACGACCTATGCAATGCCAGCACTCGGTCCAGTATATATATATATATATATTATATATTATTATGAGTATGGAGTTCAGTGTTGGATCTCCATAGAACAGATCAATTAAAACCCTGTAACTTAGAAATAAACAAACCATCTAATTATAATCATAGTAAGGCAACAATCACAATAGATACTGTACCTGAAAATTCGAATGAAAAAGTACTATGTGGATCTCCGAATCCCGAGTTCCCGATTTTGAAACTGTAAACATTCGAACTCAAGATTTCATATTTCACCGTTCGATGGCGCCACGTCTCGAGGACCGAGATGATAACAGCAAACGCTGAACCTGCACACGGACCGAACCGTCGATATGTTTTCATTCCTTATCAATATTTTCCCCAATAGATTACCCGAAAAGCGAAATAGTGTAATGAACGGAAAAATGAAAACAAGGATTAATCGTTTAATGAATTAGAGAACTTTTTCCCAGCCCAATTTCTAGCTCATAATTTGATACTCTGTATATATCTATGCGGTCCATACCAGTCCATACCAAAAACTGGTAGTCATCCGACACACGACCAATTTAAAAACACTCGAAATGCAGAATATATATAATCGGAATCATGATTCATCTGATTTCTCATCCATGCAATGATTTCCTCTCTGGAATTGGACAGTGAATCGTATGATTCGTCGATAATTTATTCATTGAATCTGTGCATAAATAGCTTTTCTATTTTCAAGAGCTACAATAATTGTTTGTTTCCAAAGTATTGGGCAGCGTCAATTCGCACGAATGCATACGAACGAACGATGTATATGCATGGGGGCAGGTTGCGCGGGACGCGCATGTGTGCATACCGCAAATCGATCTTTATTTTCAGGCATCAATTAGATACAGTAATATTTGAAACGAATTGAAAACCGAACTAGTATGTTTAATGGGTAAAAGTTAGCGCTAAATATTACACAAATGACGTATAAATCAACATTTCTATAAGACTATAGAAAATTCTACTGGCTTCCGAGTTCGGGAACGTTCTCTGCGAACAAATACCGGAACTACAATATTATCATGCGACAAACTGTACGGAGATATTTACGGACAAAAAAATAAATTGATCGAACAATATAATACCCGGTTCTATTATCTTTTTAAAACATTTCGATCTCACTCAACGATTTTTGTGAACGTTTTTTTCTTTCTAATAACAAACTACAATCGTATTTACTTTGACCGGACGTGATGCACTCGGGGTTTCAGGAAAGAGCTAGAACCTTCCAGAATATTTCTATCGCCGCGGTCATATATAACCAAAGCACGCGGCGTGCGCGAGTCATTGCTGAATTCACCGCCAGTGTTCGAGGTCGTGTTATTGACCAGCGTTATAAAAAAGAGCATTTATCCATCAACCGCTGATTTTTCAATACTTGAGAACAAGGAATCGTAAGTATCCTCTGAATTTTAATATCCAAAATCATTTTTCTTATTTGCAGAACCTTTTACCCTTGATAAATATCTGAATTTCAGTTTATTTTATTTATTTCAATGAACTTTAAGTTTACTCGGTTTCTCCGTACCGCAAACGTGATCGACGTTTGAATTATTCGCTTTTTGTGTCGGGTTTTTTGTATAATTTGTGCAAGTGGTCTTTTGTTCCCATTATTTTCGAAAAATAGCCATTTAAAACATCTTAGAAACGATTTTTGCCAAAAAGCTTTGGATATTCTCACGAATAGAAATAAAACATGAGTTATAAAATCATCATTTATGCTAACGAAGTTATAACTTATTTTCAGATGCCTGAGCAAATGGAAACCGCAGGTGCTGAAGTAGAGACGTTTGCCTTTCAGGCGGAGATTGCGCAGTTGATGTCATTGATCATCAACACATTTTACTCAAACAAAGAAATCTTCTTGAGAGAATTGATTTCAAACTCCAGTGATGCTTTGGACAAAATTCGTTACGAGTCGTTGACCGATCCGTCTCGTTTGGAGTCTGGAAAAGATCTTCACATCAAAATTATCCCCAACAAGAACGATGGTACTCTTACCTTGATCGACACAGGTATCGGTATGACCAAAGCCGACCTTGTCAACAATCTTGGTACCATCGCCAAATCTGGAACAAAAGCGTTCATGGAAGCACTCCAAGCCGGAGCAGACATCTCTATGATTGGTCAATTTGGTGTTGGTTTCTATTCGGCTTATCTTGTAGCAGACAAAGTCACCGTAGTCTCGAAACACAACGATGACGAACAGTACCTTTGGGAATCAAGCGCCGGAGGATCTTTCACTGTAAGATCAGACCCTGGCGAGCCTTTGGGACGTGGAACGAAAATCGTTCTTCACATTAAAGAAGATCAAACTGAATTTTTGGAGGAAAGTAAGATCAAGGAAATCGTCAAGAAACATTCCCAATTCATAGGTTATCCCATCAAACTTTTGGTGGAGAAAGAGAGAGAGAAGGAACTCAGCGACGACGAGGCTGAAGCTGAATCTGAAGAGAAGAAAGAGGAAGAAGACGGAAAGCCAAAGATCGAAGATGTTGGTGAAGACGGAGATGAAGATAAGAAGGAAAAACCAGCGAAGAAGACCAAAACTATTGTTGAGAAATACACTGAGGATGAAGAGCTGAACAAAACCAAACCAATCTGGACTCGTAATGCGGATGATATCAGTCAGGAGGAATACGGAGAGTTTTATAAATCCCTGACAAACGATTGGGAAGACCATCTTGCTGTAAAGCACTTCTCTGTTGAAGGTCAGCTCGAGTTTAGAGCCCTCCTCTTTGTCCCCAGACGCATGCCTTTCGATCTTTTCGAAAACAAGAAGAGAAAGAATAACATCAAGCTCTACGTCAGGCGTGTGTTCATCATGGATAACTGCGAAGAGCTTATCCCAGAGTACTTAAACTTCATGAAGGGAGTAGTAGACAGTGAAGATCTGCCGCTTAACATCTCTCGTGAAATGCTTCAGCAGAATAAAATCCTTAAAGTCATCAGAAAGAACTTGGTAAAGAAATGCTTAGAACTTTTCGAAGAGCTCACAGAGGACAAAGAATCCTTTAAGAAATTCTACGAGCAATTCAGCAAGAACATCAAGCTGGGAATTCACGAGGATAGCACCAACCGAACCAAACTAGCTGACCTCCTTCGTTACCATACGTCAGCTTCAGGCGATGAAGTTTGTTCTCTCAAGGAATATGTTGCACGCATGAAGCCCAACCAGAAACATATTTACTATATCACTGGTGAAAGCAAAGAGCAGGTTGCCAATAGTTCATTCGTCGAACGTGTGAAGAAACGTGGATTCGAAGTTATCTACATGACAGAACCAATCGACGAGTACGTGGTACAACAGATGAAAGAATTTGATGGCAAACAGCTCGTCTCTGTTACGAAAGAAGGCTTGGAACTCCCCGAGGATGAGGAAGAGAAGAAGAAGCGTGAGGACGACAAAGCCAAATTTGAAAACCTTTGTAAGATCATGAAGAATATCTTAGATACTAAAGTTGAGAAGGTCGTGGTGTCTAACAGACTCGTAGATTCTCCCTGCTGTATCGTTACCTCGCAATATGGGTGGACTGCTAATATGGAAAGGATAATGAAGGCTCAAGCTCTTCGTGATACATCGACCATGGGCTACATGGCTGCTAAAAAGCACCTCGAGATCAACCCAGATCATTCGGTGATTGAAACGCTCCGCCAGAAGGCGGAGGCCGATAAGAACGACAAAGCAGTCAAAGATCTGGTTGTTCTTCTCTTCGAAACTTCTCTACTTTCCTCTGGCTTCAGCTTAGACGAGCCTCAAGTTCATGCGGCGAGAATTTATCGTATGATCAAATTGGGTCTTGGAATTGATGAAGAGGAACCTACGGTAGAGGAGGAAACTGTCGCCGCTGAAGTAACGCCGGTTGAAGGCGATAACGAGGACGCGTCACGTATGGAGGAAGTTGATTAATTTTGAAAAGAATTTCATTGCCCGATTTCCTTTCTCTTATAACTCATTTCCACGAATTTGAGTTGTTGTTTTGTCTGATAGGGAGGAAATTGTTTTTTTTGATAATTATCGCGTTTTATGCGATATACATAGACATTCATTTTACTTGATATTATAGTGTATCATAGTATATTCCCCATCATCTCTCGCCCCGTGCTATCTTATTTATCATTCCTAATATTAATTCGTTAGCATACCAAATATTATTTTCAATACATGTTTCTTTTCATAGAGTTACAATATTAATAAAATAAATTTAATTATAACATTATTCATTCATATTTTCATTTTATTGTGTTCCTTATCTTTTACCTCCTTCCCCATTTATATTTTAAAGCATATCAAACGTACGATTATTATTTAGTCGATTTTTCATGTGTTTGAAAACTTGATATCGTCTCCAAATTCAATTTTTAGTTTAAAATCGTTATAGTGGTAACTTAGAAGATGGAAAGTCTCGTATTTTTCGAATCTGACAATCAGGATAAATGTTACCAATTGAAAAATTTAACCGATTTTTCATTCCTTCGCTATATTTTGTTATTATTTAAATTCAAGGTTTTTCGAAATCAATTTTCACTTGGATTTTTTCAAAATTCAGAGGAAAATAATGATATATTTAATAAAAAAGTATATTTTATTAAAATTTCTGTCTTGTTCACTTGCAAATCAACCCCCGGGGTTCTTCTGTTACATGAATCAGAATTCAAGCCCGCTGGTACACGTGTTCCCATGGATGTAGGGGGTTGAAACTTTGGACACATTATTTTTGAAGGATTTGGAATAGATTTGGGGCAAGACCCAATAAAAATTTTGTTTGACTCCAAAGGAGGACCACCCTAGTGCCACGTGTTTACGAGATATTTAATTATTTTGAAAAAAAAATAGTACGCCATCGAATTCGTTTGATGCAATGCGATTGGCTGTTTACATTCCCCGCGGTTTCTCTCATAATCAGACAAAAATGTTGTGATTTCTGTCACATATTATAGGTATAATTATAGATTGATAATCAAAATCAAATAAAATCTACGTCCAGTTTCTAACAAAATTATTTCTCAGATTTTTAAAATTATTTTGTAACGAAGTTGAGGATATGTGGCGCAATTCTTGATCATATGGAAAATATTTCCAGCGCAAACCGGAGAAGCTTCCCAAACGCCCGTTTCCTCAAATATGGTTCAAAGTCACTA
The DNA here is from genome assembly GCA_963170745.1 of Phymatocera aterrima. Lineage (NCBI taxonomy): Eukaryota > Metazoa > Arthropoda > Insecta > Hymenoptera > Tenthredinidae > Phymatocera > Phymatocera aterrima. The sequence continues at coordinate 934,192 of OY720660.1, forward strand.
AAGGTCGTCGGTGATTGGCTAATTCCGAGTTTAAACTGAGATCACATCTTAAACCATGTCAGAGCAAACGGGCGTGAATGCCGTTTCATGTGCAGAAATGTTTCGCATGCCGCCAAGAATCGGACTCCTGCAATGAATGGATTAGAAATATCAATTTTTCGATAGTAAAATTAAAAATTAAACAAAAAGAAAAAAGTTCGCAACGGATCAAAGAATGAATTTACACGAATGCGAAGAGGTGTGAAAGCTTTCGAAATACGGAAAAGATATTTGATCTAGAAGAAAAAGATCTCGGCGGGTGCGCCATCTGTGTGAAAGATCAGTCCAGGTAAGAATCTCTCCTGTAGAACGGAGTTAAAAATCAGTATCCAATAAACAATTAAGTCTGCAAAATATCACTATGATGGCAAGCAAAGGCTGGAGAGTACGTGGGCACCTAATCTATTTCTTACTATACTAATATAAAATAAAATTCTTCTGAGTAATGAAATCCCTTTCAATCTGCTTCTGGCGATTATGAACAACTTCATGAATTTAGGTTAAGAGAGAGAGAGAGAGAGATAAAACGACTGATTAACCCTATTTACAGGTAGTGCAAGCGCACATCCCAATGATAAAATTCCGTAAAGGTGGCATCGAAAGAGGTAACTAATGCTATTTAAATGCTTTGGAATTCCCACAACCATAACCTATCGTCCTGAAACCAATCCCTAATCCGAATTCAATTCATTTTTTCGTCCTCTGTTCTGTTTGTTAGCTGTAGGAGGCGCTGTGGCTAGTCAATCAGCTGGCTCAGTAACGTCACCACCAAAATCTTCTAGGGTCGCTTCGGGTCCAGGGGTCGTCGCTAGACCAACAATTGAAGACTTTCAATTACCGCCCAGATACCAAAGGCGTCCTTTAGATATCAAAGAAATCGACTATATCAACGTAAGTTGACAAACAATTTTTGTATTTAACAAATTTTGTTTCTGGGTAATATTTTTTGTGATTCCTATTTTCCATTTACCTGTAACTTACATAATAACAACCTTTTTGTCTTATTCATTGTTACAGAGAGGTGGACCGGAATGAATATCACAAATATAAGAAAAAACAGAGCACAGTTGCTTGGTCATAGCTTATACCTGTAAAGAAACAGCTTTTCCTTTCCCCTCACTCCTGTTTCCTTCGCGTAATCATTTAATTACTAAGTAAATTATAAATTATTCTCTTTATTTTTAAGTCTGCGGCCGTAATTTGTAAAGAGATTATTAAAACTCATCACCGCATACATCCAGAAGTTTTGTTTCTTCTTCTTGCCTGTAATTTACGGGGGTCTGTACTCTGTAATACGGTTTCGAATTATTTATTTGTCATGAACACTGAACTCTATGATAATAAAGTTCAGTGGTCAGGAACTAATGTATTGCGTATACCCACTGCGGGGTAAAATGCCTTATGAAATCTGTTTAAAATGGTAAATGGTAAGTGGAAAATGCTTCGAGAAATGTGCAGGAAAATACCATTTTCTATCGTAAACATCTATTTAAAATAGAATCATTAGATAAAATGCTATTTTCAATTTATTTAAAATGGTGAATCGGAAAGGCTTTGAAAATGAATTTAAAATGGAAAATGCCAAGAGATCAAATCTTAGACCACGTCGGAGGAAACGGGCGTTATCCAATCACTGGTGACCTTTAGCGACTTGAACCGAGATCAAATCTTGAACCATATCCGAGGAAGCGAGCAATGGAAAAACATTTGAACTTACTATACAAAGCCTATAAAGTTAATAGACCTACTCGTAACTTGTCTCTAATATCCGACATTGCTAGTATTCTATTTTTACCGTGTCGTTGCCTATAGGCTACCTCTAACATAATACGACAATAATATCCCTCGTAAAAAGAGAAACCGGCCAAAGTTGATCCTCGAGGAAAATCTCATATCCTACCTATCGAAGATATGAGGCCGAGTGTTTCATGTATGGTTCCAATTTTTCATATCTTTCCTGTTGTCCTTTCTCTTTGTCACTGCTCGGTTTATATTCCAATTGGTTTCAGCGTTCAAAATTACCAATAAAAACAACAAATTTACACCCATGACTGGTGAAATGATGTTTGGGGGATTCATCGACTAGATACGATCCTGGCGCTGCCAAAAATAGCAGACGAGAGTGTGCTCGGCGCTCTGTCGTCTGCTACCCCTTGAGTTCTGCCAGTCTTGACCATTAGGTTGTCTATTCTAGGTGGAACTGGGTGGCACCATGTCCTCGCATTCGTCAGCGCGTTGAATTGACAAATGAACAAGTAAAGTGGGTTTGTGAGTTCGATCGTCCTCCATGAACAAGTTGAATCGAATGTGTATTATTTTGTACCAAAATGAATGAATAATCGTATAGAAAGTATACCTAATAATTTAGTGAATACGAAAATACTTCGGACGAACAATACCGATCGAAACGAGAAAAAAGTGAATGAGTAAAAATGGCTGACACTGCAGAATTTGGCCCCAGAAAAACGATATTTATTCTAGCTATCGTTGCTGGATGTTTTGCTGTTCTGTGGCCCAAGATATTCTACCCTATGCTCACGGCTTCTGTCATATCACATCCCGCACCCTCCGACGCCTCCAGTAAGTCACATTTCTGTGTATTTAATCCTTTGTTTCTTATAATTAATTTTGAAATTTTACACCGATATTTTCTGTCCAACTTTTTCTTTCAAAATAACTCAATGGACATAAGTATTTCGACATTTTTTCTCAGATCGTTATGTTATTCATGTTCGGAAATTTATAATCTTTCGAATTACTGGGCATGTTAACTTACGTTTTCTATTTCTGAGATCTGTTTAATTTTGTTAATGAACGAAAATGCGTATCTCGTATGAAATTGTCAGATCTCACACTCGAAATCCTACTTTGCATACATCAAACGGTATTTATACATTAATAAACATTTGCGCGTGATAAAAAACCCAGATATCTATTTTTAACTGAAGTCATAGTTTTAAAAATAGAGAAGATGCTCTTATAGACTAGACGAGCGAAGGAGCACTGACAAGATCGGAATGAGAAAAAAGATAACAAGAAACACAAAAACAAGAATTTTATAATTTTTCTGTTTCCTCTCTTTCTTCCATCATCATTGTAAATTTTAACAGCGTGCTGCGATGTGATATTCGAAAGTGACGTTAACGCTGTGGATATAATGCAAGAGATGTGTGAAAACATTATAAGGCATCATCAGGTTGATCCTAGAGTTCGAGATGCATTGAGAACGCGTAAACTTACTCTACAAAGTGCAAGTTTGTGCGGAGAAGAAGTACTCGCAAGATGCGGTATAAACTTGTCTTCTTTCTTGGCAGAGAGAGAAAGACTTGGGAAAAGTTATAAGCAGGTTTTGGAAGAGATTAGATCTTTCAACGGCTCACTTTGCCTGAAAATGAATTTTGGAGTTTCTCTTTCACAACTCGGGACACCGCACCTCATACGATATCACATCCTCATGCCACATAGTAAGACACGAGATATGAACACTCTGAGCAAATACAAAATCATTATTTCCGAACTAATTTATCGATAATCTAATCGGCATTGAATGTTTTTTTAATGGTAATTTTTATACTAACTCGACTAAAATGACATTTTGTTCTGTGTTGGAATGAGGCTGAAGTTTATGACATAAAATAATATTGGACAATCTCAGCTGATATAATTTATTGTGATCTTGCTGCATAATATTATAAACCTTAGCTTCATTGTGGTTGAAACTTTTGTACAGTACCCCAAAATTGGATGGTTTTTCACAATCTTGTAGAAAATTCGGCAGTCTGATATTAATTGCAATTGGAAAATAATTCAGTGATATCGTCTTCACTTTTCTATGATTGATGAAAAAGAGTATTGCAATCAGAGACAATTTCTGTCCTTGAGACTTGCAGCGGATCCTGCAGGGGATTCTTGTGTTTGACGGGTGGAGGCGTGCAAAATAGTAGATCAGAGAATTGTGTCTGTGTCCGCACCTAAAGCTACAGTCAAAATAATTTGATGGATTTACCTTCGATTCGTTATTCAGATATCATATGATCAATTCTCAGAGTCAAACTTGAATTTGTTAATTTAGGTTCAAAATTGAGGGTACTTTATTGGTGATAAATTTTTGGAAGCTCGAAATTTCTCAAAAATGGCATTACGGACCTTTTTCTCACAATTGACATCAAGTAGTATTTGACAATGTAAACAAGATCGTCTACTTGTTTCTTTAGAAAGAATTTACTCAACGGTAGATCACAAACTTTCGAAAATTCGAAATTTTGTCCAAACAATTCTATTAATTTTATTGAAAACTTATATCTCAATACAGCTTCACACGATATACCTATGTTGTTTGACAGCAGTTTATTCTTTTGCCTTGTTCGAAAATGCAATACCAACTCAATCGGTTCCTTTTTCGATTTCGAATTATAGTACTGTAGTTCATTGGCTGTATATTCATCCAATTCAAAAAAGAACTTCGTTTTACTCTAATTCAGAGTTGATGTTCTTTCGATTGATGTTCCTTTTATAGTAAATTCAACACTTCAACACAAGGACTACCTACCCCTTGTTTGCGTGATCGATAAAATTGTATCAGGCTAGGATTGTAGGATCTTCAGAATTCCCCACGTATTCTATTTGGTATTTGTGATGTAAAAATTGTTTTTATATATATTGTCTGTATGAAACAGAGAAATCAATTTTTTCGGCCCAGAATTTAACCATACACACCTTCTAGATGGCATATCCATCTAGCTTCCTATCGAACATATAAGTCACGAATTCTCTCAATTCAAGTTCATACTCAATCAATTGTAACGTTATGTTCTCTATTTTCTGAAGTTCATTCCACCCTAATTCATTGTTTTGTGCTCCCAGATGTCCTAAGAACTGAGTCATTTGTTCCCAATTAAAGTTCACCTTCAGTCGGGCTCTGTCTACTGTTATGAACTTGCACATACATTTGTGAAACAATTCTACTTGCGAAAAACTATAGACTCGTCATAGTTGGACCCATTTCTACGAAATTCAATCCATCGTCACTTCTGATCAGAATTAGGCATTGGCCAACTTCAAAATACTTAAGGCATCAATATCCCAATTGGGACCAGGTCATCGCGTATCTGTGGAATGCTGTACATTATACCTATATTGGCAAAGCGCCAAAAGGGACTATCCATAACGTCTGGGTTACGGCATTTGGTTCCCTGTCATACTTCGTAATACATTTAGTGTCATGTCTCTAGATGTACCTACCAGGCATAGTCCATCAACAAAGCACTGGGGTGTTTAGAATTCCTAGATGATGTACTACAACTCGAGAAAAAAACTTGAGATATTTTTTTTTTTTAATTCACAAGTTCGAGCGTTAACTTCAATATACGTAGACGAAATTGATACCGTTGCATGCTTCTATTATCACAAACTCGATACCTTTTTATAACAATGAAATGTTCATGTCAACATATCATCACCTTCTTTAAAGCAATACAAATCGGATTGTAAGTAAAATAATCAAATCATGTGGATGTCAGGGTTGAGCTTTTCGTGCTCCTGCTTTCAAAGAACTTTGTTAAACTCCAAAGCCCTGCTGCACTGTGTAAAACAGAAATATCCCCATTCGAATAACGGACATCTTCGCTTTTAGGCACTTTAAGACAAGAACGTAGAACGCCACCTCACGCCGGCGGGCTTCATCCTGCGATGAGAGAACGGGGAAGAGCTATTCCTTCTTCCCATATTGTGCCAAAGGTGAAAGACAGACCTGATCATGCCACTGTTCCTAAAATGAGACCGCCAATGGGTGGCGCTGGACATGTTGTACCGCCTCCGAAGGGAAACGGCACGATGGGGATTATAATGCCTCTTTACACACTAGGGATTGTTCTCTTCTTTCTTTATACCATCGTCAAGGTGAATATTGTATCTACAAATACGAAAACCAAGGAATTCATTCACCCAGAGAATCTTTGGTATAGGTTAATTTATCATGCAACATGGAATTCTCAACAGGTACTGAGGAAAAACGCAGATGGTGATGTAACGAACGAGTATCCACGGACGGCTGCTGAGAGTGAATTTAGAAAGATGGTTTTCAGTCCGGAAACATTAACGAGCGCGGTAACAGGAACTCTCTATCATCAGAAAAAAGAAAGATCTTTATCACCTCCCAGACCTGCACCAACTTTGGAAGAATTGAAGGATCGTGAGTACCGGATTTTTTCGTAAATTTAAATAATGAACAAATCCTTCTCCTGTAGATCACAACTGTATTAGTTCCCGGGTTTAGTTTCCTTTCGTGAACTAACCCACGTCCAATCTATATGTTCTAAAGATCTGAATTTTAATGAGGAAGCTTTTGTGAAGGAAAATAGTGGATAAGACGAGCAGAATACTTTATTCTTATCAAGATTTTCACAGAGGTTCTAGCCGGATAAGTATGTCAAAAATGCCCCCGAAGAAAATGGACCAGCACCTTTACCCAAGTTTTTAACGTGGAAAAAAAGAAATTTCCCCGAAATTTCAATTCCGCATCTTCATTATCTTCCCGCTTACCTCCAATAATGCATTTTCGTGTTTTGATGGTTTTTCTTAGGTAACGTTTCGTGAAAAATTACGAATAAATTTAAGGACAAGGACAGTTACAAATACACGTGAAATAATTTTTCCAGAAATTTAGGTCGGAAACTTTAATGTTCAAACAACTAAGAAAAGTTTCATCGCAATGTTCATGGGCGGAGAGCTGCAACATTGAAAACTTACACAAAGGAGCGGCTTTTATTTCCACATTAGCTCAATTAGATTCAGATTTTTTGGCGTGTTGCGCCACACTGGGAAAAATTAAGAACAATTCTGATCCCAGGTGGCCAGCGTTAATACACGTTTACTTCGTACTCCTAATTTGTGGGAATATTTTATGTGTTTCGTAAACAAATTATTTAGCCAAAACTCGGTGCAAAAGTTTTCTGGTTGCTAAGCCTAGCACCTTTTTACTTTTTACTTCAGTCTCTTCGGCCTGCTTGCGAGCGTTATTGCAGTATCTAGGTGTTCTGGCGTGCCTATTTAGTCTTCGAATCTGGCGATGTCATTTTGTGCTCACTGTGATGGTGACTTTACTGACCCTAAAATTCGAATTGCGTCTTGTGTTCGCTACAATGTACTCTTTCAAACAAGTTTGGGGTGCTTTGGCACAACTGGGACTGAGCTTTGGGTCCTTGGATTAAAGAATAGAAGATCTCTGATATATAGATGCCCTGATTGTTCAAAGAGTGGTAGTGCTAATCCGGATATCAAAGAGATTGTTTTGGGTTTGTAGTACAGTGTTGACAAACTTTCTGTTTGATGATGTGTGTGCTCAGATTGTAACGCTTAGATCTGATGTTGACTCCTTGAAGGCGACAGCTAGGCGTATTGGTGCGATCAGCCGGCATTTAAACATCCTCGACTCTAAAGTCAATGATTCAAAATCCAAGGCAGATTTGCTGGTGGGAAATGAACGTGGATATTGCTACTCTGCAAAGTAATACACAAGATATCTAAATTTACTTGGCTGAATTTGAAGGAGTTTGCGTGCCTGTTCAGTAGTTCGGTCATCTGAGCTGTGATAAGGTTGAGGAGCTATATTGTGAGCAATTTGAACAGCAGAAGAGGTCCAAAAACATTTTTATTTACAATCTACGGACATCGACGACTGAGAGTGATGTTTTGCTTGGTGCAATCTCCTTTCCAGTTTTTGTAACCCTGTACCTCCCAAGTTCGAAAGCAAGCGTGTCGGTAGACCCCAGAAGGATACTGCGGTTAAACGTCTCCTGGTTTCCATGAGGTCGACTGATGATATCACCACTGTTTTGAAACCTCAAAAACTCTACAAAGGACAAGCCAATTTTGAGGGTGACTATACCCGATTACAGAGACAGTGCCTTGGGCGTCTATCGTTTAACGGGCGGTGACGTGGTTCAAGATTTGATTTTGGCTTAAACTCGGAATTAGCCAATCACTGGCGACTGTTAGCGACTTAAACCAAGATCAAATCTTGACCCATGTTGGAGAACACGGGTGTGAATGATGAGGTGGTCAAGCTGAAGAATGAGGGAGCCCGCAAGCAATGATAAGCCTGCGCCTCAGAACGTTTCAAAAAATTCAACAAGTCAGACCAATGAGGGATAAAGAATATGCTTTCCTCCTATTAAATGGAGAGATAACCTCTGTTTGTTTCTAATAGCAACAAAAATTGAAAGAACAGACAGAATGTCCTTGTAAAAAAAAATTAAAATTTGTACTTTATTCGCCTTGAAGCAGTAACAATCATCATTCGTTCTTAATACTAATAGAATGAGAAAGAAAGCAAACGGAATGTCTCTAGTAAATGGGGATTATTTATAAACAAACAGAATTTTCCTTTGTTCCTCCCTTCTTCTTCTTCTCTTCTTTTTTTTTCTTTTTTTTCTATCTATGGTTATTTTGGGCTTTTTCCGAAATCATATTCGCAAACAAAGTATTATCTTTGATTATATTTCGATCATAAAAGATTGGGAAGGTTTGTGAATCACGCGTCCATCCTGCCGTTTTCAATATAGATTCAACGTGCACTCCACTCCTTTTTGGGGTCGACGTTGCTGAGTGTCGAGTACTGTGTGAAATCAATTTTTTGGTCATCATACCGCTTGGTTAATATGCTCTTAACTCTACGGCTCAAGGTCTGGGTAGTAACCGCTTTGTACGGCCTTCTAAATGAAATGAATAACTGTTCGCTGGTTCCTCGAATCATCAGGGTTCTCTGTAACAGACTCTAGGCCAACATCAAGCAAATATCTATTTTCTTCAAACCGTGGGATAGCCAAAAGTGATTGTTTTCTGTTTAGACCTCAAGTTTGAATTCTTTCTGTAATTTTTATTGTAAGCACATGGTGTTCCAAATCGAAGCCTTCCGATTGAAGGCTATTCAGTGAATCACGTGACCCACACTTGGGTAAGACACACGTGCCAGTGTGCAAACGGCCAGTGTAGCGTAGGCGCTGCTCCCATGTTGCCACAGTGATATATTTTTTATCACACATGACATATCCATCGAAAATCATCAGACCTGCCGATTCGAACTCATCTTTTTGATATGAAGGATTTAACCGAGTCATAAATAAAGATAGCGATGACAAGTTAGGATGGGTAAGACGAATTTCGATGCACCGTAAAAAGTTTCTAGAGGTACATTGAATATTTTCTTGGTGTATCTATGATTTTCAATGCACATTTGTCTGCCAAATCAGGTGGACAGACGAACGAAAAAATGATTGATTATGGGAAAAAACAGTTTTTAATGTTTTTTAGTGTGGCGCACCACTCTGAAAAATCTAGAAAAATTAAAGTAACATAGGAATAAAAGACGCTCCTTCAAGTAAATTTCCAAGGTTACGGCTCTTCACTGTCGCACAAAAATCGGAATATAAAGCTTCTTTCAGTTGGTTACGCATTGAAGTTTCCGACCTAAATTTCTGATGCGCAGTTGAGACTTTGGGGAAATTTATTTCTCTCCACACCAAGAACTTGGGTAAAGCTGCTGGTCCATTTTCTTTGGATGCATTTTTACTATGCTTATCCAGCTCAGGTCCTTTTTATAAATGAATCATTCAATCATGGGCAGTCCTGGGTTTAGGTTTTCGATTGATATTCGTAATCTGTTGGGTGAATAGCCTTCTAGAATGAAGTATGAAAACCTGATCAATGTAATGTGTAAGTAAACATACTGGCCGTTTGAATCAATTTACTAATGTTACGCATGCTGGGACACTAGAAGCAGCAGGAGACATAGAGATAGATCAGCTGCGTCAACGTTTGGTCGAGACAGAAGCAGCAATGGAGCGAATAGTTGCTCAGATGGGCAATTTATCACGTTCTGTGACGCATAGTCCGAGCCCACATCGAGAGGCAAAGGTTTCAAAAATGAGTAGTTTTTCGAACCAAAGATTTTCAAGTTTTTCAGTTTTAAATAGATCCTAGCAAAATGCACGCTGTCTGTGATCTGAATGTGTCTTGAGCTTATTCCTTCCCTAAGGTGCAATATCTCAATTTTACGAGCAAACTCCTGTCTCAGCTATTTGCTCGCCATTTTCTTAGAAATTATAATAGATACCCAATGACAAACAGATTTGACAGACACGTTTTTTCATCAAATTTTTGGACAAAATCATCCAGCCTTGAAATAAGTATTCATAAGCTCAGTAAATCTCAACGAATTTTTGTTGGTTTTTTATGAAGATTCTTAGTATATATTTTTATTATGTTTTAAGTAGTAGATGCGGCTCCAAAATCCAATGGTCTGGCAGGGGCCGGTTCCATTTTTAAGGTATATTTCCTGGCGTCCAAATACGTTTCTAACAACTGTAACAAGTTTGCATTCACCTTGAATTGTGTTGATCTACGTTTTTGGTTGTTTGGTTTTTCAATAACAACTGTACATACCAGTTCAGATGAAACTGTGAATTAGAGAACAATATATTATAACTCTTTAGTAGTTTTTAGTTATAATTAGATGAGATTTTTTTCTTGTATTCAAATCATAGTAACGCATTGCGTACTATTTGATTCTTTCTGCTCTTCCTTTTTGAATAACACTCTCTGAAGAATTCGGAGACGATGTTGGTCCCAGGATTTTAAGCAATCTCTCCAAACAGAACTTACAAAAAACGGGGATCAGGTTTCTGGAGTTTAAAGAATTGTATCACCTAAAATTTTTGTGAAAACTGCTTCCTCAAAAATGGTGAAAACGTGATTTTTGTTCCACCGATTCTACATTCATAATTAACGCGAAACTTTCACCAGGAAACGTGTCTTCAAATCATGTAATCCAATTTTACGGTATTGTGCTCCCTCTAAAATTGAAAAAACTATGAATCCTGAATGTGACTTTTTCGAAAACTAGACCTAATGGAATTGGTCGGACTTCAAATTCGTAATCGGTGCTGAAATACTTTTTGGAAAGGTTCTTTTTTACGTTATTCATCCAAATCTGTCGAAAAATCAGTCAGATGGTGTAATTATTAAGTACTTATTGTCATGTGTGACGATATATTTTCACTAAAAAAGAGATATATCTTATCTGCTTCATTCTATGTTTATTACACAGATTCATATGAATCACAACTCATCATGTGCTTCAAAATTTTAATAGAGTGCAGAACGAATAAATTTAGCCAAGCCTCTAACATTATTATAAGAGTAAGTTCTGTGAACGTTAAATTGCTGCACAATGACCGTTCTGCAATGAACTTCTCCCCCGCCCTTTCGTTTGAGTAAAAGATTAACTTGATCTGGACATAACTTAACGATTAAAGACTTGAAATTCATCGTTTGTTCTTGAATTTACAGGACCTGACAACGAACATACAAAATGGTATAGAAGAAGATAAAGAAATAGGGGATTTGGACGAATCCTCACCAACGGTGAAAGTCATGGGTATGGAAATGACAACTAGTTGCGAAGGGGGACAAAAATGGAGCCGACCAAGTACTCCGGTAGTTTCATCAGCTCAGAGGTAATTTTTTTCTACGATGATTTATCTGTAGAGTTATCTTGAAATATAAATTGAATCACCTAACATTATGGTTTCTTTTCTTCGGATGTTCTTGTCAACATTTTCTAATTTTTCTTAAAGACACGTTGAAGGAGAAAAGATGCCACCGAAACCAATATATCTTGAAGGATCATTGCCGTCGCAATGCGAGCTGCTAGTGACAGACTCTGAAACACAGGCGGAACAATTTGACACAGATGCTGAAGCACCGGTAGTACTGTCGGGCAAAATGATACTTTCTCTCATCAGTCTCGACCAAATACCATCTGTAAGAAAATATTAGAATTACCAACACAACTCGAATGATTCTTCGGAGCCCTATATCATTTGGTGATTCTTTATATCATTTTAATTTATGGATCTCTTATCCCTGCATTCATTCATCGGCTGAGCGGTTGAAGGTGGAGTCACTCCTAGATATCGACAATTAAAATACTGTATTTCCAATCCCAGAAACGGTCGAATTTATTGTTTGTAGTGATGTGTGGGTACTGCGATTGTCTGGTTCGGGGAAAATCTAGTAACTTGGGGTGGGGTTCCCAAAAAATAAGACCTTCCGCTTGATTTGTCTAAGAAAATATCGTTTCGAGCCACTGTGAGATGCACAGCAATTTCGAACTAAAACCCTAGTTGCCAGAAAGTTGGGGAAACGCACAGCACCAACTACCTGTCATCCAGATATTTACTATTCTAGTTCTTTAGAAGTTTGATATTACTTCCGTCGCTTGCAGTAAATTAAAACATTAAGGGTTCAAAAGTAGAAATTTCTTTTTGCAGTACTGTAGTTGACCGCTCGGCCCGTTTTCTGAGATATTATCCTACCATTTGTGTCTGCGAGGGGTGACTAGCATTTAACTGTTGAAATTTGTGTGCATGTACATGTACATTTGTGGGGAGCAAAAGAGAATCATTGTTGTCTAAATGAAATTGCAGTGCCTTCCAGAAGTTAGCTTTTCGAATCTGAAAGAAGTTGGTAAATGTTAAACGTTGAAGTCTCAAATAAACTGCCTTTGATACATGTTCGGGTACATTGGATCAGGACAACATTTCTTTGTTTTCACTCCCACCCAAAAAACCTTTAGAATGAGGCCGAAAATCAATCCTCAGAGAGGAAGAACGCTGAGAATTCATATTTAGAGGTCGCTTAACGGGCTTAAGTTTTTCAGTTTAATTAACATTGGAAAATGATTATCGTTTCCTCGTCTTTGTATAACTCGACCAGTGTGTTTGCTGCAGACGTCCGGGCGATGATTTTGTAGAGAATTTAATTCTTCACTAAAAATGTCCAGCGAACATAGTGTGTAAAAAAAAAAAAACGATGCTAGACTTCAGATGCTATTGGCGTTGAAAAATGAAAATTAATTAACTTTGAACGTCCTTAACTTCTGATCTCTTGAATCCATAGACTTGGCTGTGGAGAGATTTCTTATAGAAAAATCAATCCCCTGCAAAATTATGTTTAACCGGCTTCCGTCGTAAAAATACTGGTCGAGTATACAAAGCTTAAAAAAAAAGAGACCATCATCTTTCCATGCTGATTAAATGGAAAAGATATGGAGTTACCTCTAAATACTAAATAAAAAAACTAAATACTGCCCTTGATATTATATAAATATTGTTACACCCCAATACATATACAGTAGGAGGTTTCCGATTTCACATCGTTTTATCCAGTTTCATCCTAATCTGTGGTAGACTAACCTTGGTAAACAGGTTCTGTTTTTCCATCCAGTAGATTTAATATCTAGCTTTGCATTTTTCAATTCGTTTGTGGTAATCAGAGCCATTTTTTGAGTTGTTTCTGCCATACAGGGCTGACTAAGCAAATGGCTGGATAAGCATATCAAAAATGCCCTGTCAGGGTTTGAAATAAGTAACTTGACCACAGTTGCAGCTCTTTAAGTCACTCCTACTCGTTGGAAACTGAAAAATTGTATGCTTCGTTATTTTTTATTTTCTCTGGGTCAGTACATCCGATTGACGTGCGACAAAATCGAGGGTGAAGGTCTCGTCAGGATATACGAATTTCGTAGGTTTCTGCCATTCTGGGGTAAGAGCCGACTTTTGAGAGCAGTTTCATAATTGGAAATTGCATTGTCGATTCCTTATCGATTTTGCACCAACATAGAAGAATTTAAAATCGATAGGTTTTTCAATACTCTTTCAAAATATTATGCGTGAAACAAATTTCAAATGGTGCCCCGTTGTCAGAAATCGAAAAAACACCTGTTTTCATTTTTTACAATTCAAATAACGTGCCAAATTAGAGGTAATCTCTTTGAATTCCTATATCCTGCCATTGTACAATACTCATATTTTTTTTAACTTGTCGTCTTTGCAATGTCCCAAAAAAATCGAAAAAACAACAGCTTAATTGATTCTATGGAATTCAAGCTTCACGTCTAACTGAAAGTTACTTTTTTGTATTAAAACGAATTTCTCCGTTTGAAGCAATGCAGCAGCTAGAAAATATTTTTCATCTCTATCTAACCAATTAAAATGTGGCAAATCGTGGTGATATTTGCGATGCATAAAAACCATGCTCTACACTATACAAAGTTTCTTGAGCATGGTAGACTAAAATTGGAATCCCTTTCTAAAACAAATGAATGTTTTTGCCGTTTTTTGATATTCAACACTAAGAAAATTTTTTTAGAGTACCATCATTCAGTATCAAACAAAACCCTCAGAATTCTGTAATGGATTAGGAAGGTTGATGAGATAATGGAAACAATATTTTGAAATTAACAAAAAACAATATTTGAAAATATTGTTTCGATTGATTCATCAACTTTCCTCATCCATTACAGAATTCTGAGGGTTTTGTTTGATACTGAATAATGGTACTCCACAAAAATTTCCCTAGTGTAAAATATCGAAAAACGGCAAAAACATTCAATCGTTTTAGTAAGGGATTCCAATTAGAGTCTGACCAAATTTTCATTGGCTAGATAGAGATGAAGAATATTTTCTTCTTACTGCACAGAAACCTTTTTTTGATGAAATGCCTCTTAATAAAAAAGTTACTTCCACTTAGACGCAAAACTCGAATTTCATAGAATCAACAGCTGTTCGATTTTTTTCGGGAAATTCTAAATGCGACGGGTTCAGAAAATCTGAATTGTGTACACTGGCAGGGCATAGGATTTTGAAGAGATTATCCCTCATTTGGGGCGTACTTCAAATTGTGAAAGATTAAAACAGGTGTTTTTTTATTTTTGACAACGGCGCATCATTTCAAAAATTTGTTGTGCATAACATTTCGAAAGAGAATAGAAAAACCTATTTATTTCAGATTCATCTATTTTGGTGCAAAATTGATGAAGAATCGAAAATGCCATTTTAAACTTTGAAAGCGCTTTCAACACTCGGCTTTTACTCCAGAATGGCTGAAGCCTATGAAATTCGACGTATTCTGACGAGATCTTCACCTTCGATTTTGTTGCATGTGTTGATCGGATGTAGTAGCAGTATACGGCTCCTCATGCGATGATGGCAGTAGGTCAATTTGTCAGAACTACCATGCACATGATATGTTTTCACTTATTATCAATGACTTCGAGATAGCGCTTCTCTGAATCTCCACAGTGCTCGTTTATCTGCGTTCGTTCACATGAAAAACAATGGCAAAACTATATCTTAACAATCCATCTCTCTGTCAGTGTGAATCGGTGAATATTTTCGTTGTGCTTGATTTAGATTTTTCCGCGGCGAAAATGCCATTCAGATTCGCTGATTTGGTGGTATGGTCTCCCTCTCCACAGTTTTTATACCTCAGGTCTTCCTCTCCGTGGTGATTGTACTCTGGGTCTCCCTCTTTATAGTTGTAGTACTGCAGATCTTTCTCCATAGTTTTCACACTACAGGTATTTCCCTCTGGGGTTTTGAACTAAAGTACTAAAACTATGAAGAGGAGAACCTGGAGTACGAAAATTATCAAATTTAGGACCTTTATCGAAATAGCAGTGTGTAGCGGTATAAGTAATCAAAGTTTTTCTAGTAATTTTATTAGAGAGATGGCAGCATTTCGAAAACTACTGATGAATCGTTTGTTATTAGCATAAAACAAAAAACAATTGAATAAGGAGCCGTATACTGCAGTTTTACCGAAGTTACTTATTTTCAATGACAACTAAAATGACCTAGAACCGATGCGAAACCCTGACAAAGCATTTTTCATATGCTTATCCAGCTATCCCCTTCGTAGTTGTAACACAGTTGAATATTTTCAGGAATCTGAAATCAACGAAAATGTTCAACTAAACGGAGCCAATGACGCAGCATGTGATATTGAGAAAGAAAATGGTCAAGAAGATGACATCGGAGTGAATAATGTTGAAGAAGCTGGTAAGGCAGAGGAGGGAAAGGAAGTAGGAATAGAAAAATATGGAGTAGAAGCAGATGAAGAAGAAGTAGATGAGGCAGAAGTTGAAATTGTAGAAGTAGTAGAAGAAGATAGCGAAATGGCGGAAGATGAAGTAGAAGAAAAATATGAAGAATATGAAGGAGAAGAAGCAGAAGAAGATGCAGAAGAAGAAGCAGAAGAAGATGAAGAAGAAAGAAAAGAAGAAGAAGAAGGAGAAGAAGAAGAAGAAGAAGAAGAAGAAGAAGAAGAAGAAGGAGAAGAAGAGGAAGAAGAAGAAGAGGAAGAAGAAGAAGAAGAAGAAGAAACAGAAGAAGAAGACGAAGATGGTGAAGAAGAAGAAGAAGAAGAAGGAGAAGGAGAAGATGATGTAGAGCATAAAAAAGATGGCACGAAAAAGTTGTTAATAAAGTAAGTTACAAAAGTTCATTAATAGTCATTTGCTGCAGAGCAAATTGATACCAAAGCTGAATACGATTATAAACCTTTATGATACGATGCTAATGAAATGCGCATAATAAGATGGATTTTTATAAAATACAGTAGCTAGAAAAATGAATAGTTGAAACAAATGAATAAAGGATGTCAAACTTCTCCACATGTCTAAACACGAGTGCAGAATACTCAAAAAATAATCAATTCCAATAATACAGAGTTACAATTAAAATTTAAGTGAAATAAGGATGTACGTACAATCTTTGCCAAAATTAATATTACACCGAAATTATCAAATACATAGGCTCATTGAAGTCATAATGGGTGTAATCGTATATTTTCATGTGTAAGGATGTTACCCATTATTGGTATAAATATTCCAGAGCTCGAAATAGCTTCTTTATTGAATCGAATCATATTTTGGATAGTTGACTAAACACTTTCGTAGGTGAATCCAGCCTGATTTTGAACATCAAAAACAAGAATATACGAATTTTCAAAACTGTATTGTCGTCGTAAGATATGAAGTTGCACTTGAAAGCGAAATAATAGAATGAATAAGTGTGAAGTATGTCGAATTTATGGATGTGAAGTAATTTTAAATACTGAAATAATGCGACCGATTAATAGCATCAGATGCGGCAACAGCGCGCCAAATTGCGAGTTGCATTGTGTTGGCTACACTGCTTACTGCCACCATGCTACGGATTGATACACAAAATATCGTCGATACGGTTGAAGGTTCTGTGATTTGTTTACAAAAATGCCAAAGTACAATAAATATCGTTGAAACGGAAAATTAGTATCAGAGGCCATAGAGTAGCTCATACTTGCTCAAAGGAAGATCCGAAAAAGTAAAAAATCACGTAAATCAGAAGAGTCAGTTGAAACAGCCGAGTTTCCAAGCGAGGGATCTGAGCGTCGTATTGTCGAATTAGCAGAACTTGGTAAACAGTTGTGGTGTATGTCATGCAAGCAAGCTCTTTCATTGGACTTACGTAATTTTTGTTACGCAAAATTTTTTAATTTAATCTTAGTCAATAATCTGCAAATTCCTTCTCTATATTAAAAGTGTGACAATCCTTCTGTCAGTGAAATTATCACATTTTTTTGAATCAAGTGTGGTATACACGTGATGCGTTTGAAATGACTCGTGTGATGGGACGTTGCCACGATTCAATGGATTATCATATGAATCACGTGAGCTTGTCGAATTATTCTGTGATTTTCGTCTATTATCTCGGGAACGGGTCAGTGGACCACCGTGGATTCTTGCGAGGGCTTGAATATTGATATTATTGAATAGTATACGAAGTTTTGATCATCTGCACCATTTTGTTTATATTCGTTCATTTTAATCTCTGCAGCGCTGTGGGCAACTCCCACATTAAATAATGTTGCCTGAAATTATAATAGCTCTTAAACAACTCAGTAAATCGACTGGAAACTTCGGAAAAAATGTTGTTAAGTAATATCTACATTATATGATCGAATTTCAATAGTTTCCGACATATTTGACATAGCATCCACACATATCTTTAAGCGCTACTCAATACACATTCAGGTAAGTTTATAAACTTTGGAATACCAGTCCCATAATCATACGAGGAATGAAGATATGTACTAAGTAGGCACATCTTTGGTAATTCATGATCAAAGGATTCTATTAACGCGGTGATTGGCTACATTCCGAAAGGATATAAGCCTTAGGAACAGAGAGATACTACTGAAGCATCGGCAGGCAGAATAAATGCCTGTGAAAATGAGACTCAACGGTGAAAATTATCAAAATAAATAACTGAAATCACAATCAAACATTGAAATAGAAAGCCACGCTAGTTGGCAATGTTGATCAATGCATTTCTGAAACTATTAATATTATCCCGAACTAATCAACGGCTAAAATTATCATCCATATTTTTGATATACCCTATAAACTGAAGAGAAAGAACTCTGAATGCTGTTGAAAATGGTACCAATCTTCACGCATCCATATATTTACTTACTCTTGAAGCAAAATAATACGTAGTGAGTTACAATTTCTGGTCGTAAATCGAGTTCTGACCGCAGAGGTATATTTAGTGAGCTATATTCAACCAGGACGAATATAGAAGCTGATCCAATCTAACCAATGAAATATGAGCCACTATTTCAAAACAAATAAATCAATTTAGGTTCATGGATTCCTTCAAGGCACTTCGACATATACTTAGCTTAAACGACTTTTAGGTACTACTGTATTGAATTTCTTTGAATTTCGATCTTTTACATTCGATTATGATACAAGAATTTGTAGCAAAAGTATCTAGAATACATTTTACTTTGCCTAGACCATTCAAATCGGTATTATAGTATATTCAGATTATCTAAATAGAAGACATACCGAAATTTGTCTCATCATAGTTGAATAAAAAATAAAATAAAATAAGCTTCACGATATTTGTTGAAATGAGGTCGGCTGTTTGTGAATTGTATAAACTTGAGAGCAATTTTCATCACGCTAGTTTATTGTCTCTCATTTTGCTTCTCATGTTCCGTCTAGATAACTGATCTGAAAGAAGAGAAAGAAAAAATATTGTAATTAAAAAACACTCGAATGAAAATAAAAATTTCTAAGAGAGAAGAATGGAAGTATTATTTGGAACTAGAAGTTCGAATCCATCGATAGGCCGGTCGAATTAGACGATTTTTTGGTGTTAAATCGAAGCATATATTTCCCGAGGTTGAAAAAATCAATGGTAGTCTGGGAGGGAGGGTTGTCCTGAGTGTGAATCACGGTGTATTATTACACCGTGGTGTGAATCCATGTTTTCGAGAAAAAATTTGTTGCCGTTATGAAAAAAAAATCGAAAACCCGTCAAAAATGAGCAAATATACGTGCACTGCTTGCTTCCGCGGCGGACGGTACGAGAACCGCTGAAGATAGTGCAAAATTGTATAGGACCAATCTTGTAGAACACAAAATTTCTCATGAAAAAGTCCACGAGGGATTGCCAATAGCGTCGGCGTAAGAGGTATCCTAGCTTATGATCCGAAAAGTCGTGTATTTCGTGTTTTCAGCCTCTTCGAAAACGCGTTCCCTGGCTATAATCCGAAAAAATTCACGGCTCATATAGACACTTCACGTATATCTTCGACCTGTCATAACTTTGAAACTATTCATCTTAGGAAATTCAAATTGCACTCATTTTGAAGGTCCATTCATTCACTGAAAGCTGGATTCCCTGACACGGCATGGTGAGCATGCAACCGCGTTTGTTCGTAATATTTAAATGAAGAAATCCTCCGTACCATCAACGTCGATTTACAGGGAAAACTAACAGTTTCTTAATTATAACAAAAATATGTTGTTAAACATATTTACACTTACATTTACATATTAAACACTGACGAAAGAAACAAATAATTTTTTTGTAATTTTTTGAACAAGCAGTAATTGTTATTAATGTCGAATAATAAATTGTTACGAAGAATTTTATGAAAATTTGTTCTATCGTATAAGATCCATATTTTTACAAATTCAGGACAAAAATGTTCGATTATTGAAAAAATTCATTTTTGTTTAAAATCGAATTGTTTAATTAACAATTGTTGAGAACGCAGTTGGAGGAAAAATGGCAAAATATTTTCGAATGGTTTTGTTTGGACTACACCATGTTATTATCTTTCGATCTTATTACAATTTTTTATTTGTTTTTTTTTTAGTTGACATATCGTAAAAAAATTCAGATTCCAATTTCATTTCTTTCATATTCTTTGATCATGTCCGTATACATATCCGTAAATTTTGGGGAAATGAAAAATTCAGTTAACAAGCATTTCACGCCATCAATTGTTATTTTCAGCTGATTGAATCGTTCAAACGCTTGTCACAGCGAAGCGGTAGGTTATATGGCGAAAAGCAAGCGAAAAGTTTCAAGAAACAAATATCCGTAATGTGATATCACCGGTGAGTGTAGAAGCGTATAGCGGTGCGGACGGTGTGGTGGGTATGCTTAATTACTTTTCCTCATATGCAAGAGCTTCGCTGCCCCCCTAGCAGATGGCGCTGACAAATATTGTTCCATTTTACCACTGACAGTATACTCTGGATCGCGGATAGCCCATGTCAGCATAGGAATCCGGCGTTCCGCTTCATAGACATTTCCGCTTAGGCGAACAAACTTGTTGAGTGTACTCTACATTCAACGGTCGAAGCATCGTGAAGCCGAACACGTGGTTCGACATCGCCTCTCTTCCCGGTTTTCTATTATGTTATCTGACTACAGCAGAATGGAAAATCAATTGAGGAGCTTGGCTGCGCAATTATTCGAGATCAACGCTGTAAAGTTTGGTGATTTTGTTACGAAGGCTGGCATCAAAACACCCGTGTATTTCGATTTGAGGGTACTCGTATCTCATCCGCAGTTGATGGCAAGTGTATAATTTATTGCTGTTATAGTTAATACAGATTGATTTCATTCGATCCAGCTATCCGGATAGTTAGCATGACTCATACGTCACAATTTATGTGAAATTTGCGGATGAATTGGTTTCATTTATTCGTCCGGTAGTCAGGCGCACAGCCACAGTGTGAAAGCGTTTTCTCATCGTGGCAAACGAATCTCTGAAGCCTGGATATGAAGGGGAAGAGCAGCTTTGGTTTCTCAAATTCATAAAGCTCTCTCTACGACTATGATCCATATTCTGTATGATCATTTTCTGTCCAACCAGTTCAAAAACGCATCATTTATTAGCTACGATTCCGAACATGCTTGTGAAATATTTTGTTAACCGACTGTTGCAGAAATCTGTGTCCAGTTTACTGTGGGAGTTATCAAAGAGTAGCGCTATTCCCTCGCAGATATGTGGTGTACCGTACACAGCACTGCCCATCGCATCTCTGATTTCTGTCGAGGCAGACATACCCATGCTCATGAGGCGGAAAGAAGGGAAAGCCTACGGCACAAAGAAATTAATCGAAGGGCAATTCAAGAAAGGTGAGACCTGTATCATCATTGAAGACGTAGTAACGACTGGCAGCAGCATTCTAGAAACTTGCAAAGATCTAGTCAATGAAGGGCTGAAGGTTGAGGAGGCTATCGTTATCTTAGATCGTGAGCAAGGGGGCTATGAAAATTTGGAAGCCAATGCCATTCGGATGAAAAGCTTGTATACTCTAACTACTTTAATGCAATACCTGCTGGATGCCGGCAAAGTAACTGCAGATGTAGTCACAGAGGTGAAAAATTACTTGGAGCAAAGTCGAGCTCATTCAAATAGTCCAGGTAATTAGAAGTCATTACAAACTGGAGTCGCACGATGTCTAATGATGTTTCAAGAGCTCATGTAAAAGTGATGTTCTAACTTGTAGCTAATACTGCAATTGGCATTTCGATACTTTACAGTATTCCCAAATTTTACGTGTTAATCACCTGGAAAACGATATTTTTATTTTTTATAGAAAAGTCTCTGCGCCGATTACAACTTGATTTTGCAACACGAGCAAAACTATCCACAAATCCAGCTGCAGCAAAATTGTTTAAAATAATGTCTACGAAAGAAACCACTTTGTGTTTGGCAGCAGATCTTACAAATGCAGATGCCATTTTAGAATTGGCAGCATTGGCTGGGCCACACATAGCTGTATTGAAAACACATATTGACGTAGTCGAAAATTTCACTGATATCTTTATTGAGGAACTGAGAAACTTAGCAAAAGAACACAACTTTTTAATAATGGAAGATCGGAAGTTTGGAGATATCGGGCATTCTGTATCCTTGCAGTACAGAAAGGGGATCTATAAAATAGCAGAATGGGCAGACTTTGTTACAGCCCATACAATTTCTGGTTCGGGTGTTATTTCTGGTCTCCAAGACGGGTTGAAAGGGATATCCAACGATCGGGGAATATTCCTAGTTACGGAAATGTCTAGTGACGCAACATTTACCACCGCAGACTTCGTGAGGAGCTCTGTTGAGTTATCAAAATCTTCGGAGTTGGTAGCTGGCTTAGTGTGTCAGTCCAATGTATTTGATGATCCAGGCTTGATACAGCTTACGCCAGGGGTCAGATTGAACGAGTCTTCCGACAGTTTGGGACAGCGGTACAAAACACCGCAACAAGTGGTTGATGCTGGGGCGGATCTAGCAGTCGTTGGCAGGGGTGTTACTCAGGCAAGCGATAAGTTGGCAGCCGTCATTCAGTACAAAGAAAAACTATGGGGAGCTTACATCAGACGAATAAGTAGTTAAAATGAGAGCATGCATTCCATTCAGATACTCATGTTTCACTATGGAAGTATTTGAGTTTCAATCTGCAATTGAAAATGGCCAGTGCGGTGAATAGTATTGATTCTTTCATGAGAAATGGAATTCACATTTATATTCACTGTTTTTGCACAAGCTCATGGTGGGTATCGTACCCAAACCACAGACACAAAGAGATGTCCGAAAATGAATATGATGGAAGTTAGTCACTCAGCGATTGAAAAGTACCGAAAAATGTTAATTCCATGCCTTACATATGATACCAACGAACATTAGATGTTCAAAAAAGTAATTATATGGTGGGCTAAAAAATATGGAAGCTCAGAATATTGTCAATCGCTCGGCCACTAAAGTGCCTGATGTTTAGAGTATTGTATGATGTATATACATTTGTTATGATATGATATAGTATACATATATTTTGCATTTTAATTCTACTACTCTATTGATTAGATGAAGTACAAATAAAGATTTTTCGACATCATGTGTCGAAAGTTACATTTTACGCACGCTTTTGCATATAGGTATAGAATCGCATTTTACTGACCCACAAACGCGTGCGTGAAATCGCTTTTTACGCATAAAATGTCGAAAAATATTGTTCGATACACGTGCATAAGAATTTTCTCCCTTGTGCGCTTTAATCACACTCTGTGTTAAATTACT
Organism: Phymatocera aterrima; assembly: GCA_963170745.1. Taxonomy (NCBI): domain Eukaryota; kingdom Metazoa; phylum Arthropoda; class Insecta; order Hymenoptera; family Tenthredinidae; genus Phymatocera; species Phymatocera aterrima. The sequence goes on from OY720660.1 coordinate 957,496, forward strand.
ATTATACTCGAGCGTTCTCAAAAAGATTAATTCCTTGTCCTCCTCCTCCATTGCGATCACTCAACCCGAAAAAGATATTGACCTGCAGTAAGTTTCTATAGTTTATGTGGCATTTTTCGGTCCCAGGTGTCTGATTTAGTTATAATTTGACAAGACCTCTTGCGTACTGATGTATTGACACGCATCTGATGTAGCAAAGAGAATAATGTCCACAAGTCTCGGTAAAGTGGTTCATGACGCACAACTTGTCGCTGTAGGAAATACGACCGTTGAGTGTAGTAGGGTATAGAGGTGCGGATACATACTTGTAGTTTGAAAATTTTCGCCGTATGTCCTACCACGCTTCGCTGTAATGATTCAATTGGCTGAAAATAACAATTGGTGGCTCAAGATGCTTGTTAAGAAATTTTTTTATTTTCTAAAATTCACGGACATGTACGCAAAAATAATCAAGGAATCTGAAAAAAATTTAATTGGAATCCGATTTTTTTTTTACGGTGTTATGTACTCCAATTCTTGCACTACCTATCTTCGACACCTACCCTATCTTCCAGACACCGTCCTATCTCTTAGACACAACATCCCGTCATGAAGACCCATGAGAACTCCCATCCTTGTCTCTATACTCATCCCATTCAAAACTGCTGACTCCATGCAAAACTGCGCTCGTCTCCGGGGCACGCAATTCAGTCACTCTTTCTTCGGCTCTCAATAAGGATACTTCTCTCGCGTATTAACCATAAAATAACTTGCGGCTATAATAAAAAGATCGTACCATACCCCAGTCTTTCTCATTAATAAACCACACACACGGTACTGAATTACCCGGTTGTCTTTCTCACGTAAAACGGGGTTCCGGACTCATCCGAAATCATCACAACGGCATATCGACTAAAAAAAAACAACTAAAAATCTGGTATAAAGTTTTGAACAAATACCATCGTATAGCACGGAAAAACCATTCGAAAATATAGTCTCATTTTCCCTCCAACTGGGTTTTTAACAACTGATCAGTAAACAATTCAATTTCAAACAGGAAGGAGAATTTTCTAATGTTCGAAAATTTTCGTCCTGGATTTGTAAAGATATACAGAATTTTATGCAATAAACAAAATTTTCGAACAATTGCTTAGAATAATCGGTTATTTAATATTGATAACAACAGCTCGTTAAATAAATTTCAAACAATTATTTTTGTCTTCTTTTGGTGATACCGTTCGACAACATATTGTTTTCATGATTAACAAACTATTAGTTTTTCCTCAAATTGACGTTAATGGTACGGAGGTTTGTTTATTTCATTAATTATACGAGCAAATCGGTTGCACTCACGATGCCGTATCAAGGGATCCCGTTTTTAGAGAATGATCGGACCTTCAGAATGAGAGCGATTTGAAGTTTTTGAGATGAATAGTTTGAAAGTTATGGCAGCTCAAGTTCGGAAAAGGGTGTTCAAAAATGATATTTTTCTCGAAGTCGACAAAATTTCAATTTTCAATGAATATTATTCTTCTCTTAGCTGGGTCTGCTACGCTGACCCAGCACGTGGTGCGCTATGGTCGCTCACTACGCACAGCAATTACATTAAGGTGCTATTAAGGGGCATTTGGAGACCGATGAAATCTCCATTGTTACATATTGTTCAATGCATTGTCACCAATTATTGAACACAATGTGTCTCCAATGGCCCCTTAAAGGACAGACGTTGGTGTCAAGCGTTGCACGTGTGCATGTTACGTGCACTCTCATGTGTGTTCAAACTATTCATCTTAAAAAATTCGAATGGCTCTCATTTTGAAGGTCCGTTCATTCTCTAAAAACGGGGTCCCTTAATACGGCATCGTCAGTGCAACCGTTTGTTCGTAATAATTAAATAAACAAATCTCCGTACCATCAACGTCGATTTGGGGAAAAACTAATAATTTTTTGATTATAAAAACAATGCGTTGTCAAACGGTATCACCAAAAGAAGACAAAAATAATTGTTTGAAATTTATTCAACGAGCCGCTGTTATTAATATTAGATAACAGATTGTTATAAGTTATATGAAAATTTTGTTTATCGCATAAAACTCTCTATATTTTTACCTAACGGCGTGCGCAAAGTTCATTTTTGCACACCGCGGTTTTGCGTGTGCAAACTGCCCTCTTCCCGCACGCAATTTAGCGTGCGGGAATGAATTATTTTTGCGTGCGGGAATGAATTATTTTTGCGTGCGGGAATGGTTTGTTTACGTTTTTGCGTGCGGGAATGAAAGCAAGAGCACTGGCAACTGAGCGATAGCACACCGCACACCGATCGTATACTTTGTAGCTATTTGTTTACATCGTTGTTCGTAACTTCATGCGTTCTGAAGATCTGTTTGAACCTGTTCAAACAGCAGTATTCAATAGAGAGAATTGCAGAAGGCAGTCAGTCGCTAATTGTTTGGTCTCGCGTGTGCCAGTAAAAAAAATTACGAAAATGAGTGCAAGTGATAGTGATGGTGCTGTAGGAGATGATGTGCCTGAAGAAATGATACAAGCTGCAAAGGAAATTTCATTGGATTTACTGCCTACTTTTTTTATATATACCTATAGATGAAATAACCACTCAAGAGAATTAACCGTTTTGTTTTAACAATTGCAATGTCACTATTATCTATCTTCTATAAATGAGTATGTAAAATAAGTTGCTTTCAACAATAAGTAATTATTAAATTTATGTTCGTTGGTTTTTTTCATCGAAATCTTGCTTTTTTTCATTTTTGATCACTGCTGATGCCATTTGAGGGGGCTTCGCCCCAAACCCCCCTTCGCCCCCAGATCCCCCATCGGTGATATACGTACAATTGCTCTTGCTCTCATCTAGTATTCTTTTACAGGAGTGATTTATGTATTAATTTGTTAATAGTACTCGAACTCTGCACAACTTGTTTTTGTTAATAGTGCTCGAACTTTGCACAACTTGTTAGGTAAAATAGTGTACCACACTATTACAAATCCAGGACGAAAATTTTCGAACATAAGAAAATTCTTCTTCCTGTTTAAAATTGAATTGTTTATGTGACCAATTGTCAAAAACCCAGTTGGAGGGAAAATGAGAATACATTTTCGAATGGTTTTTTCGGGCTACACGATTGTATTTTTTCAAAATGTTATACCAGTGTTTGCTCTGTTTTTATTTAGTCGACATATGCCGTGAAAAAAAATTCACATTCCAATTAAATTTTTTTCAGATTCCCTAATTATATCCACATACATGTCCGTAAATTTTAGGAAATAAATAAAATTCGTTAACAAACATCTTAAGCCATTAATTGTTATTTTCAGCCGGTTGAATCGTTACAGCGAAGCGCGGTATGACCGGCGAACATTTTCAGACTACAAATATGTGTATGGTGACATATACGATGAAAATGGTTGCTCGCACTTTCTCAATATCTCGATCGCTTGACGAGAGATGATTGTGATCCAAGCGTCGACGCATAGCCCTACGCCAATTACGAGACTGCTCTTGACTGCACTATTCCTGGATTTCCTGGCCTCCCGGCCCACGCAGGCCCACATTCCCGGCCGACTGTGCTACGGTGGTAACTTAGTCACTGGCCATGTTTACACCGAGCCGATTTGATGCGAACCAGGTACCGAAACAACCAATTATGTGCGGGGTTCCGATGGAAATTTCCTAGATTATCTCCATTGATTGGTCTCTTCGGTACTTGGTTCACATCAAATCGGCTCGGTGTAAACATGGCCAGTGGCCATGTTCACACTGAATCGATTTGATGCGAACCCCGATGGGGATCAAATGCCTGAACAACCAATCAGCGGAAATTATCTAGGAAAGTTTCGTCGGCTCTATGTCAGGTATACCTATACATACAGACCTGCCGAGCGGGGCTCCGAAGGAAATTTCCTAGATAATATCCACTGATTGGTTGTTGCGGCATTTGGTTTGCCTCAAATCCATTCGCTGTAAACATGGCCATTGGTTGTTTCGGTACTGGGTTCACGTCAAATAGATGTGTGTAATAAATGGCCTATCATACGCATGCTGTATGCACAAAAAGCTGACACATGAATACACGGGGCACGCTATGTCCTAGCGGATATCGGAGATCCATTAACAGAATTAACGAAGGATAGCAAAGTTGAGGTATTTCATGTTTTCTTTCCGAAGCGGCGTAAAACACTGGCGTAGAATAACTCGCACGTGAATAATTATGCATCAGCTAAACTGAGGTAATTGTCAAATATGTCCGTCAATACTTTTTTTACGATGCAAAGTCCTTATTCCTCATTATGTTTCCATCTATTCCCGATGCTCATCATACAATAATACGCTTCGAAAATAGTAACACCAAAATCATGAACTCTGCACTTTCCTCCGTTATTGCATTTTATATTCAAACTTTTACATGTTTATTGTTCAAAATTTGGAATGACAATGCTGTCTCCCAAAGTTGCAAACATTTTTTTTCGTTTGCAGAATAATGAAGTGTATATTACTTGTCTGATCATTTGTTGAACCTCAACGATAGCGGCATCGCTGGCTCTTGCTATAGGGAACTATCTTACGCTTCGCAGTTGTACTAGATGGAGCTTATCAGATATTTTTCCTTTTGTTTATCGTGAAACATATTATAATATAACTATTACTGTATGACACTTTCATCTCTTCACGACCGAATAAAAAGCCTCTTGTTAGTCGTGCCACATCCTTCCTCGATCAATACCACTGATGATGTGATGTTGAATTATCTTGACAGTCTTAGCTCTAAAATCTGTACAGAGAAAAAACTTATTTGGCTTGTTATCAAAACTTAATCAATAAACATTTAACCTGATGGAATAGGCCATGTTTATTCTCCAGGCCAGTTTGTTTTGCCACTTGTGGGGTGCTCTGGGCTACTGTGACAAATTCCGATTGGTAAATGCCAGTCTAAGCTTCAGTCTCATTGGTTGAAGGCGATTTAGAGCACTCCTAATTTGGCAAACCAAACAGATGTTTTAACTGAAAATGAATCCACTTCGAGGTTGAAGATGCACACAGTCATAGGTTTGTATCAAAACCATCTTTTGTACTTGAGCCACGGTGCCAAATTCATTGTTTCATCTTTATCTTATTTGGAAAGATGCACAAGAATATTGCGATAACTATATGGTAATACCACAGTTACATGTTTTTTTATAATGTATTCTTGGTGAGAAGTATGAGCAGTCATCTCAAGCCGCGTATTGACCCAATCAAAGTCATTGGACATTATGTGAAGTTATATGCATATTTATTCTGAGTCCTCGGAAGTCCCGTAATGTCAACTCTCATGGAGTCCCTACATTTTACTCAAATTCATGTAAAGTTTGCTCAAAGCTTCATTCATTCGTAGTAGTTTGAATACTTGAGGTTGTTAGTTCAATGAATTCATTCGAACTTACCTAGAGTCATATAAAGTCACTCAAGATTATTGATTGCCGGTCAGGTGCAGTCATTCAGGCATTTGAAGTAATTCAATGACTCGAAGTCTTGTACAGTCGTATGAAATTGGGTTTCAACGAATCATATAACATGAAATCTCTCCAATCAGTCATATGAAGTCATTTAGTCATGCAAAGACATTTAGAATCATGGAAAATTATTTGAGTTTAACTGTAGTATGCAAGTGAACTAAATTATTTAGTAACTGGAAGTTTGAATCGAGTGAATTGAAGTTCTTTTAGTCACTGTAAGTCATATCTAATCGATTGTTTCCAAGTATAAAGGTATGTAAAGTATATGAAGTCATTTATTTGGTTAAATTCACTCGAAGGCCCGTAAAACTATGTGAGGATGTGCGAAGTTGATCCAAAATCACATGATTAATGTGAAATCATTGGGATCATTTAGAAGTAGCCTAACGTTATTCAGATGTTTGAAGTTACTCACAATTCTAATCACTCAATGTCATTGAGTCACTGAAGTCATGTGGCTTCGTATGACTACACAGCTATCAAAACTGTCATACTTACATGCATATATGCCTCCGTAAAGTCATAGGTAGTTACTTTTGAAATATCTGAAAGTCTTATAGACTTGGAGTTGGACTTGCAGTCCGTCGGTGATTAAGTGACTGAAACCCTTGATTCAATTTCCTAGTCATCTCCATTTTAGCTTTTCCTCATCATCTGAAACAGTATTAAAAATTTGTTCATTTAGTGTGCTTTTCTTTATCTGTTTTTTCCTAGAATTCATTGAGTGGTTACCATTCTGGTACAAATCTACGCAGTGGACTATGACCACTCCGATGTGCGAGGATGGCGGATTGCTCAGAGAATGGGCTCCACTGACCAAATTACTCCAACAAATTCCACTTAAATCACAAAACGGTCTTTTTACGCAGGATGTTAACTTCACATGCATTGATGCAGTTGCAGAATTTATTGCCGTTGGTACTAACCATGGCTTGGTTTATTGGTATGGCAGAGAAAAAGGAGATCTTCAAAGGCTACGTTGTGAAGTATGCACAAGAAAATTTGAATATCTATCAAAACTGTACAAGAATTTTTCGTAAATTTGTGTCATCCATTTTTCATACAGCTCTTAGTTTTTAACCTGTAATTTAATGCATTGCAGAATACAAATGCAACAATCACCTGCGTGAGGGTTATATCAACCGTTGATTACATGGTTGCAGCCGGAAACGATCAAGGCATAGTCACGGTTTTCCAAATTCCAAAAAATCCCCCAGATTCTTTACCTGACAGTCTTAAACCGAAGCAAAAGAAACAAGTGAGTACAATCTTCAATAGTTACCAATCTTGAAGTGCTATTTGTAAGAATCTGCCTGGATGTATTGCTCTACAGTAATTCGCTTATTTATCTGAATTCTAGTTTGCTAATGTTCACGATTTCCATTCTGTATTCTTCATCAGGTCGAGCGATACAATATCGGAGGGCTTCATAAAAAGGCTGTAACTACAGTCGAATGGTCCAAAAACGGAATGAAATTGTTCAGCGGAGACCAAGACGGACTTGTAGTATTAACAGAAATTGATTTCTACATGGTAAGCATTTTGCACTTCATGAAATCTCTACGAGTTTCCAAACTTCACTAATTGGAAAATGTGAAAAACGTCTCCGTCTGAATATTTCCAAATGAACCGAGTATTCCTCCACATTTTCAGCATAAACCATGAATCACTGTCATTGAATTAACAATACCAAATCAACAACATATATTTTCGCGAATTCCTCTTGCATCTACACTGTTTTCTCTAGCGGATATCAATTTTAGAAAGACAATGAGTAAAATTTTAATCTCTGTTTGAAATGGGTGTCGTCTTTTCTTTGTTCCTTTACAGCATTTATCAAAATCTTCCGAATTACTGAACGAAAAGTACCCAGTAGTTCAACTAAGTTATCAGCAAGGTTTACTCCTGGTTTCAACAGTATTCCGAACCATTTTAGTCAACAGAAATCAAAATGATAAAGTATCGCAGGTCGGGCAGAAGGAACGAAAAACGTTTGTACAACTATCTAAATTATTGATTTTCCCAGATATTACTTACTTTACAACGCCAGTTACTAACAGAATATTGGTGCTATAACGCATTTCACATTGTAGATTAGGTAAATTAGGAGCAACATTTGGCCCTCGTCCAAATCCTGTTCAGGAACCTATCATCTATTGCAGTAGGCCTGGCGTCAGGCTTTGGCAGGCCGACAAAGTGGGAACAGTGCTGAAGACACTAATATTCAAGGTATAAAAGCAATAATTGTATGCAGTATTTCCAGGTTTTGATACTACTTATCTTTGATCATGAAGCATATCATATTAGCTTCTCCTCATTTTCCGTAAATTTACGTCCTCTAACGCTAATAGGTCTTCGATTTTTATTATTTTTGAAGGATGCTCTTCAGACCGGCTACACAGAAGTAGAGTTATTGAACCCAGTGTCTGAAAATGGTAAAAAATGTCGCGGAGAGCCAACGCTTGGTATAATATTACCATTCGCAGATGACCTCTTAGTAACTTACAGCGAAGATGTTGTTTATGTGATTAATCCAGCCAACGTTGGAATAACTTCTGCAGTTACGGATCTCAGGCGAGTAACGAGCGTTGCTTGTAACAAAGACGAAATGTTCATTTTGGAAGGAGACAGAAACATCATTCGTGTCGGCTATCATCCGGAATCAGAAATGCTTCTTTCTGGTGAGGATTTTTTGCATTTCTATCTATATTACCAATCATATCATATGTTATAATTATAAACCCGATGAAACTGTGCTTTAATAGTTTATAATTATCGTTTTCGTTCAGTTTTGATACTGTGAAGGAATACAAACGGGGTTTAGCTACAGAGAAACTTTTCATGTAAAAGATTCTGTTTTTTTTTTCTCATCTCACTATTATTCATACCTGAACATTGAAAATTGCTGCTAGTATGTATAAGGATGCTTCCACGGAAACCTGACACACTTTTGTATGTCACCCTCAGTGATTCAACCGCAACTTGGTCTGCTTGTAGTCTATACCGGAAGAAGTAAGCCCTATTTGTTTAATTAAATATCCAAGAATTACCGCTGAAATATCAAGGATCGAATAGGGTGTTTTGAAAAATTTGAAAACTTCATGGCAGGATTGTGAAAAAACTAATGATCAGAAAAAATCAAAATAAATAGGGGTTACTCCCTACAGTATAGACTACTAACTGACCAAGTTGCAGTTGAGTCGCTGAGTGTACGATACTCAAGTGTGTTCGGTTTCGATGGAATAGCCCATACATAATAAGAATAGTTAGTGCTGTTAGAAACTATTGTTCAGTGTAAGTATACACATTGAATTTCATGTTATTTCCTCTATCTCTGAGTCCAATAGGCAAATATCAGCCATAATTCAGAATTCGAAAAGTAGGACTCGAAATAATCAAGAGATCAGAATTTTTCCTCGCGCCTTATTAGCGTATGAACAAACAGATGTGATCTGTTTCAGAATATTACAAATCAGATATACCGAACCCCGATCCAACTGATATTTTCCTCGACGTTATGACGTCCGCCGACATCGAGACGTTGTTAAAACTATCAAAATCAACGAGAAAACACATTTGGACAGATGTTGTATGGCTCTGTAGCCAAAGAGGTCTCGATTTTGGTGATAACGCAACGGAAAAGGCTCGTTTAAAATGGCACTATCTTTGCCGAGCCCTGAAGAGTTACGAAAATCAAAAACCGCGGGGAAAACAAACGTTCAAAACTATTAACTCCAAGCATTTGAGCAAGCTTTCAAAATTCATGAAACTTGAACGCCATTATTTAAATGTGTTAGATCAGCAGGATACAGCTGATGATGATGAGAATAAAGTTGGTATTGAAGAGACCCAAGATCCTCTATTTTTCTATTCAGAATCGCAAAGCATTCCAGAACCAGAACCCGTTTCTATTGCTAAACATATTCTACTCTCCGAACAAAATCAGATTGAAATCGACGACGGCAGATGGGAAAGGCGAGATGGGAAACTCAGGGAACTTGAAACGCTTTTTGAACAACAAACTCTGAATTGGAATCTCGTCACTGGTCTTTTAATATCGAATTAGTGTATATCCATCAATTAACAGAATTTTTATTTTCGTGATTTTGTCTTTATGCAACAGAATTTTGTGTATCTAACAATAGATTTTCATTAAAGATTTTTCTATCAAATTCTTATTTCCACTTGCCTTTATCTTTATGCCTTCAACGAGCTTTTATTCAACACAAACAAGTAGCGTGGATCATTTTTCCTAAGAAATTGGGAAATTCCTTTTTGTCACCACAAGTCAAAATGTTGAATTTATCTCCAATCTCTGAGGTTATTCAAAGAAACTGAATTTCAGAAGTGTGCAATTTTAGTATCATGAATTTCATGAATAACAATGCAAAGTGGTCACAATGTGTGAATCAGAGAATCATAATTGGATATTATGAGCAATTTTATAGTTCCAGGAACGGAAACAATGACAGATCCGTTACCTTCGCTGGCGGAAATCAGCAAGCCTATTGCCGCTGGGATTCTAGAACTGACGTGTAAACTTAAAGAGAGTTCTATCGTACCAGCAATTCCTCTTCTCAAAATAAATCCGAGTAATTTGATGCAGTCTATCAGGTGCGTTGATTTACAAATTTTTTTTGTGATGTTAGAGGCGCTTTTCGTGTAGTGGACATGAAAGAAGCGTATAATATTTTTATTATTTTACAGTATTATGCCTATAGTTACGATCGGAATGGATACAACAACGATAATAAAAGGTGAAGAAGCAATAGAAGTTCCGGATGTTAAGCCTTTAGATGTTGAAACGCATTTGAAAATCAATGAGACAGATGGAGATAAAAAAGGCATGGATTCGGATCTTGGGAAAGAAAGTTTTTTGAAGAAAACGCAAGACGAGAAATGGAGAATCTTCCAAAAAATAGGAGAACAGGATTTTGAAGACATCGTTTTCACTCCTGTGAAAAAAAACAAAACGAAACCCTCGAGAAACAGTTTGAATGGCAATGAAAATGGTGTAACTGATACAGTGGACTCTCAGGTCTCCGAGCCAAATGACGTCTACAAAGAGATGTTTAACAATAATCAAACAGAAACTTCAAAAGAATCTCCTTTTCTTCTCAGCCCTGACGTCAGTCTCTTGCTAGAAGCACGAGCTGAAAGTATACTGCGAGCTACAGGAATTATGTCAGCAGAAAAGCCAAAGCCTTCGGAGGATGGCTTTTGCACAGAAAACCAGATTCAACAGCCCCCATTAGCTGTTTCGCATGACTACGAGGGGACAAAGTTATCGAAGATTTTATTTAGCACAGAGAAGTTGAATGGTATAACAGCTGACGCAGATTCTATAGTTTATTCAAACACATCATCAAATGGCTCGATAACGACAAACAACGAAAATGTAGAAACTGAATCTACTGAAGATGAAGATGAAAGTTATAGAATGGAATTGAAGAAGTTACAAGAGCTCAAAAAGTGTGACGAGCAATTATTACCAGGTGAATTTGACCAACCAGAACCTTTCTCAAAGTTTGATAATCAGAACTTCAAAACGCATGAGCGAGACGAAGTTGACGGGAGCTGTGGGTCTGGATCTTCTTCACGGAAGACAAGGAATTATGATCTGGAAACTCAATTCAACGGTAGGTGGATAAAAGTTTATAATTAATCTCGCCTATTATATTTTTGCCAATAATTTTTTTCCCATGTTTCAAGCTCTATCGAAGGAATTTGTCACGCTGTTGAATACAGATGATGAGGATTGGGTCTTAGTCTAGTTTTACTGATACTGCAAAGTAAATAGATACGAGTAAGGTAACTGAGACAATGGCTAAAGTGAGTTGAATTGTTATTGTAATCGATTCCATATTGATTGCAGTTTTTTCTAATTACCGAATGGATATTCCTGTAAATAGTTACATTGCAGAAGTTATATTTTTCAAGTTTTTTCTTTCAATTCAAAAAGATCGTAGGCAAAAATTCTTATTGTATTGAACGAACTGAAACTGCATTCATTTGTTGCCCTATAGTAATTAAGATAGGGGAACATAGGGTAAAACCGGCCGCCCCTAACGCAACACTAGTCAACAGGCAAAAATAAATAAATTTTTGTGCATGGGTTTAGTTCATCATTATTTCATTTGGCATGCTTCAAAACAATGGAAAAATGTATACACACCCGTCAAAGTTTGCTTTTGTCGTCTTGGGAGAAATAACGAGTCTAAAGTTTATTAATAATCAATACAAAATTAATAATAATTGTTTTGCGCCTAGTTGAAGTCCACCGAACAGTCAAGGCTCGCCCATGCCGCATTCTAAATACGCTCTGTGATGGGGCATGCTTATCGACAATTTTTCAAAAACGGGGGCACAAAGGACTTTTTTGGAAAAGGTTGTACAATCAGTTTTTGATGCGGTGACCGCCAGTCCCAATGTGGTGCGATCTTTTAGATTCATCATGTATATACGCAAATTACATACATTTCATTTACTTCAGCCTCTTGTGCCGATAAATAGCCAAATTTTTATCACCGTTGTCCTTTTTTCTTCTATCTTACCACTTGTCTCGTTTTACCCATAGTGAATAAATGAGGAAACACTTCTTCAAAACTCTGCGTCCTGATCAAACTGGTGCAGGAAAAAAGCGCAAGGCCCGGGTGCCAGATCACGTGTTTATTTCAGGACGTCTACTACAGGCGTTAGTTCGCACTACGAGCGGCGTAGACCCAAGGTGGCGCTAGTAAGCGGCCGCTTTTCGGGGTAAAAATCCGCTGTTTAGTGCTTCGGCTCTAGCAAGTTTTCTCGTAGGCCTTATGTACGATTCCTTTAGTTTTGTCTCAAATTGAGGGTGAAGAATGAATCTGTACCTTGTATTTTTCCAAATTACGAAAAAAAATTAGTCTGGATTTCATCGCTATGGTCTACTTTCAAAGCCGGTTTTTACGATGTATGTACAACAAAAAATTTTTAAATTCACAAAAATACAAAGCACAGTGTTGTTTTAATGGGAATGGGTATGTTAGGGTTTCGGTTCTTACTACACGATTATTGTTGTGATTATTAACAGTTTATTATTAAACATGGTACAAGTATTTAGACGCGTTATGTTTTCCTTTCGGTCAGATAACAAGCGCACAGCCTTCGGTCTGTACGAATGCGCCGCGCATGCGTAGTTGCCAATTATTCAAATATTCAACACACAGATTACTCCTTCATCTTTAAATTGATCCTAACAGCACATCGAAATCCTTATAAATGACGGAAAAAACTTAAGCACCCCGTGAACGTCTGCAAGCGCTAGCCGCTACGGGTATAGGCAACGTCCTTAACGTGCTGCTGCCTGTTGCTGAGATAGCTTTCGATAAGTTCAAGCGCAATACCCTTAATACCTATGCGCGCCAGCTTGCCCAATAAGTTTGCATGACGATTATAATTTTATAGCTTTTTTTTAGGCTTCCTTTTTAAACTTATTGTTTTTTTCGTTAACTAATTTAATAATTGAAGTTGATCACAAGAATATACAAAAATATTTGTTTTCGTTTTTTATCAGCTGAATAACTAAAATCATCGATTTTTTTTAACATTTGAAGTAGTATTCTTCTGACTGCAAAAGCAAACTTTTCGACGAATAGTAATTTTTCTCTGTTTAATATCACTTAACCTATAATAATCACGTACCCACATTCCAGGCACAAAATCCGTGTAGACCGGTGTGATGGCTATCTAGCATTTCCGTGTCAATGCGAGTAAGACAAAAAAACTATGCAATGGCGCTCTGCTCAAAAGAATGAAATAATCGGAGAGAGTTGGGCAACACTGGCCATGCATGGCAAAAAATGAACTAATGTAGTTATTAATATGTAAATAGAATCTGGAATTTTACACCATTCACCCTTACATTCATTAGTTTGAATACGCCTTTTCTCCTGGATTTTCTCGTGGTTTTTCAATTTCTACTTTTAGCTTAAGGCGATCCCGTACTCAGTTGTCATTACCTCAAAACTAATTGCGGAAGCGCGCAACCAACCCAATTCTCCCTTATAGATTAGATCATGAACGGAACAATGGGAACTGATAAGCCCATGAAAATCAACAAAATTGCTGAAAAATGACTTTTTTGTATCATATAAGTGGGCGTGTCACATATTTCGATTTATATCAGAGCCTAGATATCGAAAACCGGAAAAGGGGAAAAAGAGCGCCATCCCGTATTTAATTCCGAACACATATCACCAAGAATATCCTTGGTTCATGCTAAAACAATGCCGAAAAGCGGAACTTACGAAGTACATAATAATTGGCGATTGACAATCGCCCGGCAGCCATTCTTATCAGAGTCATTCGGGATTCTCCGCTGAGCTTGGCAGTGGATACCGTTACTAATGAATTTCTGACGCATCGGTAAAGCCGGCGACACAAACTTTTCGTGTTGGCTCACTTACGGAGATCTTGACCAGTGTATATCCACTCACACGCAGCGCCGACCAATCACAGGAATATGTGAGCGAGCGTGGCGCCTGTAGGTCAGGCGAACACTGTGCACCGAAAAGTTTGGGTCGCCGGCATTGCCGACTCGTCAAAAATTCGCTGGTAACAGTATCCATTGAGCCGGCAAAGCTCGGCGGAGGACCCCGAATGACTGATAAGCAGGGCTACCGCACGATCGTCAATCACCAATTATTATGTATTTCGTAGGTTCCGTTTTTCGGCTTTGTTTTAGCATAAACCGAGGATGTTTTTGGCGGTATGTGTTCAGAATTAAATGTGGAATGGCGTCCTTTTCCCCTTTTGCTTGTTTTCGATGCCTCGGCTCAAATATAAATCGAGATGTCTGACATGCACACTTTTTGCGATACAAAAAAGTCTTTGTTTAGCGATTTTTATGATATTTATGGGCCTATCAGTCACCATTGTTCCGTTCATGATCTCATCCATTCCGGAATATTGGTTCGGTTGCGCCCCTTCACAATTAGTTTTGGGGTGATGAAAACGAGATCGCCTCAAATATTCATAGCTCTCCGAAAGTTATGTCGGTTCTCTTGAGATTTTCTAATCTCTTTTTCTTGCATTGAATTTGTGGTTGTAACATTCTTTTTAGGTGGCCGGCTATGCACCACCCTTTAATTTTTTTCCCCGTTTTCCACAACGCCACGTTTCAGCCGTTTTATCTCACTCGCCTTGATGCGAAAAGGCTACAGGCTGTGTCCTAACTTGTTAAGTTCCTACCCTAAATCATACCCCAGATCCTAGCCTTATTCCCGCTTATGTCTACGCCAATAGTTGAACACTCGCGTGACTTCTGGCGGAGATGCAATTAACTAGGCGGCCGCGCAGATGCGCGCCGCGCTCCGACACTACATTTGTTTTACATATGGGGCATTCCATGACAACTCAATCATGATCAAGATCTCGGCGATCATGTCTCAGATCTGCTCCGTAATGGATTGTATAGGTACAAGTTCTTGCCGAAGAATACACACCGAATTTTTTTCAGATTTTTTTAACCCGTCGTATCGGAGATATGAATTTTTGTATTTTTCTGAATTGATATATTTGTATATCATAATATATATTTGTATTAATATATTCATAATGAGTTGGTATATTTTTTATATTTACGTACAATATAATGTGTAACGTGGCGCGTTGCCGCACGTTGTGTGACCGCCGACTCTCGCAGACGGAAACGACGTGTCCGCGGATTGATTGCCTAATTTTTTCCCCTTGACGACAGGTCTATATTAATTTTAAATAAAAAGAAAGCTCAATTTCCCAGGGAATATTTCTAGTCATTAAGTATTTTTATTAATTATGGTGGTCCCTTTTTATTGTTTCAATGCCCCAAATATTGTACCGGAGGCCGGAGACGGAAATACACCACCGTCACCCTGACCGCTCGAGTAGGGGACGCGGAGAAGCTCAACCGGAGCAGGAGAATATATGCTCACGACCCAACGATGATGGGAGGAAAGAATTTACCCCACGCGACACGTGAAACGGGAGCGACTACTACAGTCGACGCCGGTGGGATAGTGATAAAAACGTGGAGAACAATAGGGGTCTAGAGAAAGACGATAATTCGACATGTGTGGTTGGGATAATACTAGTCCCTGAAATAATTAACAGCCACTTGATTGGTAAATCGCGATAAACTGTAATTGTGCTACAGAAAAGGTGGAGCCCATCATGAATTACGAACCCTATAATGGTGAAATAATATGTTAAATTCAGTGCTCCCCAAATTACCGATAATCCCTACTCCCCCTCCCCATTCGAAAATTACCGCTTCCCAGGACCTTTCGATATTCTATGATCGTCGCAATGTTATAATACTGCATTCGCCACCTGTATCGATTGTACCGAATCTTCTAGCTATTGCAAATGCTAAAACAAGGAACAAAGATTGATGGATCGAAGACGCCGTCAGAATTTGGGTCCTTCCGTCGACGGACTGAACGAATCTTCCACTTCTTGTCTCGTTAGCACGTACTGATCTATTGTACCCCTTTTTTGATTGTACCTTTTTTTATGTGTGCCCCTTTGTTACGTTAAAGAATTATTCTTGATTGTAATTGTGTCCCGTTCTGTGAATTTACGGATTATTGAGTAAGGTAAGCGTTCGCAACTTATAATCTGATTTCCAATAACGTTTATTAAAGATTTTCCATTGTTCTAATGTGATTACAAAGTATTGCGTCATAACGGTCAAAGAGACGCTACCTCGTTTTAACGGGGTTTTGTGTTTATAAAGGACCACATATTATAGTTCTATAATTGATTATTAAGTGTAGAAACAAGTTTTATCAAGTTTTTGGCCGAATTAATTGATAATTCACGGTTTTATAAGGTAAAGTGATTCCCCTACCGCCCCCCCCTCTCGGTCGCTGGTCGATTTGAGCCCTGGGAATTTTCCCTCTACCCTTGTTCTGTACCGCGTCATTGCTTTTTTTGTGTGATATTATTGAAACAGTCCCAATAAACAGTTAGAAATGCTAATCACCAAATATCTTAGGAATATTCGGCGATTTCGGAATTCGATTAAAATAAGATGTTATAGTTTTAAGACCTGAAAAATAATCCCTCGAGGGAAGTTGAGCTATTCATTATATCGTTTATATTATCTGTAATATTATTTTCTGATAATATTTTATTATCGTTTGTTATTTGTCAGTGAATATTACATTGTCTCATATTTTGCGACGTGAATTTGACCGATCCTCTTTTCTAATGTAGAGCAATGTAATTCCCACCTTTTCCCCTCTTTTGTGTAGGATCGTAGTATGCGCGTGGCGTTTGCGCCTCCATTTGAATTTCGTTAGCTCACGTGACTGGCAGCATCTGCGCGGAGATGTAAATCCGAATATTGTTCTATGCCTATAACGCCCCCCCGCCCTCCCGCGTTCGCTTCATACTCTATCTTGCAGTGCTGCTTAACCCCTATTTCTCATTTTATTTATACTGTATTTTAATTGTCCTCGAATTATTTTTGTTTGATGATTGAAAATATGATTTGAATATTTTACCGTATGTTTCACATATTTTGAATTATTGTAATGGATTGATTCCTTTTCCTGAATTGACATTTTCTGTTATTGACGTTCATTATTTAACAAATTACAATAAACCCTATATATATATTTTAACACAATAATTCCCTTTCTCGTTTCTCAACCCCGCCACTCTACCTGAGCTATCCCATGTGTCCCAATAAGATTTTTATATTTAGATATTTGTCTCAGTCCTTTCATTGGACCCAATAATTTATATTTGAAATTGTATCGGTACTATCAGAGTACCTGGCGCCCAAAAACATTCCTCATCATTACCGTTTATTTCAAGCCTTCCCGACTGCCAAACCGTGTTTGCTGACTGGGTTGAGTGGAAACCATCTAGATCACAATTGATATATTTGTGATATATTTATCGGCCGTTAATTCTCAGGACTTTTTTCGACCCATATTATAAGGAGCTTTTTTGTTCATCCATGTGTCTAAAATGCATTTCAATTTGTTCTATATGTTTTTAGAATATCTTTGAAATATAAATTCTGCTGTGATAAAATCCCCATGTTCTAATAGCGCTTACAAGCTTTTTTATATTTCATCAGATTTTTCAACATTTGCTCAGATTTTAGATAATGGCCATTTTTATAAATTCAAAAATTCCTATCTCTGATACGACGAGTTAAAAAAATGAACAATAAATTATGGAGCGGATAGGAAACATGACCGCCAGATGTTGATAGAGTTGTCATGGAATGCCCCATATGTTTTTGATTGTTTCAATCCTGGCTTTTGTTATTGTATCCTTGACGCCACATCGGATGTTTGACGCCGTTGATATCGCTTCGGTATCGATCTTTCTTCTAATCATTGTTGGAGCAAATTTTCAATCAATGCACGTAGTTGCTCTTCGGCAACACACTGTGTACGAAGAGTGTAACCTACCGAGCGATATTTGTTTCATTATAAAATTGATTTGATGAGCGGTCGTGGCAATAACAAGATGTCATGCTAGCCGTTTACTGAAGCTAGCTAGCACATTGTATGTTGTTTTAGTCTACCTTACCGACGTTTGAAGCACACTGAAGCCCACTCTGTTGGCACAGATTTTTGCCCAAGGCGAGCTGTCTTTCACATTCTTCCAAGAATGGTCAACACCTCGATATTTTTTCGTCAATGTGCCAGCATTCAAACTATCAAGAACAAATGTCGCGCTAAGGCGCGGCCCGCATGCGCGCAGCCACCTAAGTAAGCGCATCTCTGCCAGAAGTCGCGTGAGCGCTCAACCATTGGCATGAGCATGAGTAGGGGTAGGGCTAAGATTTAGGGTAAGATTCATGGTACGAACCTACATATACCTATAACATGGTGGTTACAAGTTGGGACACAGCCATAGTAACTAGTAAGTCATTTTTTGGGGCGACAGGTTTTGTTTCACCTTCTC
Source organism: Phymatocera aterrima (assembly GCA_963170745.1). Classification (NCBI taxonomy): domain Eukaryota; kingdom Metazoa; phylum Arthropoda; class Insecta; order Hymenoptera; family Tenthredinidae; genus Phymatocera; species Phymatocera aterrima. Next base: position 975,928 of record OY720660.1, read on the forward strand.
TTGTGTACTATACTACGTTATTTTATTTGCCTCGAAAAGACGTGGCACTTTTGTAAATTGATTATTTTCGGGATTACTTGAATCGCCTTGAATAGATTGACGGGAATAATTGAGCTGGTGTAACAAAACTGAATGCTGCATTAATTGATTAATCGTAACGCCGCTAGTTTCTACGAGAAAAAAAAAAAAAAAAAAAATCAGTAGAAATCAAGGAATATAATAGTATTTCACAATCAGTACTTATTTTAAAGTATGTAATTATATTTACGGTTAAACGGAAATGAAAGCGGAAGCGAATTGAACAATGTGTAACAATGCGTACGTCTTGCTTCCGGTTTCACTTCCACGAATGGGGGTATTGCACGTTTTAGACAACATATTTATCACAATTGTTAATGATTGTTAACCACCTCCAGACCGTGATTTGTAGTTTTTCCGAGTCTACGGAGTAGTATGAGGAGGTCTCATTCCGTAAATAAAGATGACCCCACTTTTCATACAGCTAGGGCGAATTAGCCGAATGCGATGGAAGAATCTCAGGACATGCTACAAAATTGATTTCTGGTGTATACACGGAGCAGTCGTGAATTCGTGGGTGATTGTAATGGGCACGTTTTGAGATTCGCTTCAAGCGCTTTTAACAGTCTTTTGTCCGTGTCACACTACTCGATTATCCGCAAGCTCTGCCTTCCTCCCTCTAAATTTTATGCGCTCGAAGCTGATACTGGAACGCGCCCAATATGTGCACTGTTAATTGGTTAGTTTTGGATATTGCTAGATTATGTTTAGAACGATAAAACTAATAAAACCAACCGACGAAATAAAAACATAAAACAGTGTATGAGATATGTTCTCGATGGATGCGAGGGAACTGTAAAAATCGGTATGTCCTGTCGATAATACATTATGAATGGAGATGAGAAGGGAGATTGCTCGAGGGATTGTTGAAGATACGTCAAAATCGGTCAAAATTTCACTTATCACCATCCTACCGGGTGAAAACCAATTACTCACTCTTGAACAGGCCCGTTCACGAGTGCGAAAGAGATAGCTATAACTAGTACCCTCTTTCTCACGTCATTGCTCCCGCTCGCACTCATGGAAGGACCCGTTCCAGAGTAATGTCATTGGTTTCCACGGGGTTAGATCGTGACAGTGAAATTCTGACCGATTTGCGACGTACTTATCAATTACCATACGTGAGCAATTTCCCTACTCATCTCTGGTATCAGTATGAATCACTTGGTATGAATTGCACCGAGTGTAATATTTTTTAGATTGTGTTCAAGCGCGGGAATTGAAACGAACTTCGCTATTGCAGCATTTTACCATAATGGTGCCCCAGTCGCAATCAGCCAAACCAGAGAGGAGTAGCGAGATTGCCAACGGCCGCCTCTGGGCAAACCGATTTTCGTGCCAGAGCGCGGTAGCACCGCTACAGGGCGGGCCGGGGGGGGGGGGGGGGGGGGGCTTTCTAATGTAAAGGCCGAGAGACACAAAACCGTTGAGTGTAGAAAGCGTTGAGTGTAGAAAGGTATAGAGGTGCGGACAGCGTGGTGGGGGTATGCTCATTTACTTTTCCTTATATACTTGAGCTTTACTGACCCAACACGAGGTGGCGCAGACGTAAATTGTCCGATTTTCACTCACACACGTAAGAGTGCCTCGTAGGTGATGCGCGCACACAATCACGGCTCACAGACGTGTCGGGTTTGCTGACCCAACACGTGGTGCGCTACAGTCGATCACTACTCACAGCAATTACGTGTAAATGATTTAGGACACACACAATCGCCTCACACGCGCGCAGTTTAAATCTCTGCTTTTTCGTACGATATGTTTAAAATTTTTACGCCTCCTCAAATGACACGTGGAACGTAATGTATACATACATAATAAAGAATGATTATTATAGAATGATAAATATTGATAGTATATAGGTATATACATTAATCAGGAATTTATATTTTCTATATATATTTTCTGAGAAAGTGCGAGCAACCATTTCCATCGTACATATCACCTCACGTCACATATTTGTAGTTTGAAAATTTTCGCCGTATGTCATACCGCGCTTCGCTGTAACGAACGATTCAATCGGCTGAAAATAACAATTAATGGCTTAAGATATTAATTGTTAACGAATTTTGTTTATTTCCTAAAATTTACGGACATGTATGCGGATATAATCAAGTAATCTGAAAAAAATGTAATTGGAATCTGAATTTTTTTTACGGCATGTCGACTGAAAAGAAAAGAAATTAAAAACTGGTATAACATTTTGAAAAAATACCATCGTGTAGCCCGAAAAAACCATTCGAAAATGTATTCTCATTCTCCCTCCAACTGGGTTTTTGACAATTGGTCAGTAAACAATGCAATTTCAAACAGGAAGGAGAATTTTCTAATGTTCGAAAATTTTCGTCCAGGATTTGTGAAAGTATAGAGAATTTTATGCGATAAACAAAATTTTCAAACAATATCTTATTTAATATTAATAACAACGGCTCCTTAAATAAATTTCAAACAATTATTTTTGTCTTTTCTTGGTGATACCGTTTGACAACACATTGTTTTTATAATCAACGAATTATTAGTTTTTCCCTAAATTGACGTTGATGGTACGGAGGTTTGTTTATTTAAATATTACGAGCAAACGGTTGCACTCACGATGCCGTATCAAGGGATCTCGTTTTCAGAGAACGAACGGACCTTAAAAATGAGAGCGATCCGAATTTTTTGAGATGAATAGTTTGAAAGTTATGGCAGCTCAAGGTCGGAAAAGGGTGTTCAAAAATGATATTTTTCTCTAAGCCGACAAAATTTCAATTTTCAATGAATATTCTTCTCTTAGCTGGGTCTGCTTCGCTGACCCAGCACGTGGAGCGCTACAGTCACTCACATCCACACACCACACATGAGAGCGCACGCAACACACACATGCAAACGCTTCACACCAACGTCGGTCCTTTAATTCGAAACGAATGCGAGAGCGAGCTTCTTGAAACGAGTTCCCGAGAGGTACCTACATACGTATCGCAGTAGACCGGCGGCGATAGAAATCGCACAAAATCTAAGGCACATCGCGTGACTGACAAACGATAGAACAAAGGCGAAAGCCACATGTTTACGTCCTTTTCCAATTTCCAAAGGCAAAAGGGCATATTTTGTTTTTTCCTTATTTCACTAAAAATCTCTGAAACGAAAAAATACATCAACATTGAAAAGCGAAAAACCTAAAAACAAAACGGCGTAAACGCCGGAGATAAGGCTCAGCTACAATATGGCACTTTGTCGTATACGTTGCCGTAACTTTGCCGTAACTTTACATATAGACGCAACACACGTAAATAAATGTAAAACATGTGTCCTGTCTGTGTGCAAAGTTATGTTACGTACACGACAAAGTGCCCCAATGCTGATCATCCTTTGCGCTTCTAGCTGGAGGAAAAGTTGAAAAAATCAGACAACTTAGTGTGAAAAGGGCGTATCCGCCGAAATTTTTTTTATTGCAACATCGATAAATCTTTGCGTTTTATAAGTTATCCGAGCATTTGCGATTAAACAAAAATTTTTGCGGATACGCCCTTTTGGCATTAAGTTATCTGATTCTTTCCATTTTTTTTCACCAGCTAGAAGCGTCTCCTCGTTCTGTAGATTTCAAGCCCTCGCGCTCCCTCGTCTCTTTGTTAGTTTACTTGCAATAGTCAAAAAACAAGAAACATTTTTGTTTTTACGTTTTCAAATAATTTTCAAATGAGCCTTACGCATGACAATGAAATTGTATTCGCGCAATTAGTGACAACAGCATCAGCATACAATACCAAGACTACAGTTTATAAATATTTTATTATTTCATCAAATTCCCGGCGGAATTGTAGTTTTTTTTTCTAAAAATAAATGCTTACGCAAATGTGCCAGAGACGGGAAAAAACATAGTAACGTTATTCATTGGTAAATCAATCATCTGGGAAATAGGTCTTCCGGCATTTTTTTGTAACTCGTATAGCTTCCGCATCATACATGAGATGAAAAGAAATTGCGAAAAATGATTTCTTCAAACTCGGTTATCGCTGGAAACATGCAAAATTGAATGGTATACTATTATTTCAGCGCCAATGTGAAGAACGAAAAAATCAAATATAAGAAATAATGCCAGGAGATGTATACGGCAACGTATACGACAAAGTGCCATATTGTAGCTGAGCCTTATCTCCGGCGTTTACGCCGTTTTGTTTTTAGGTTTTTCGCTTTTCAATGTTGATGTATTTTTTCGTTTCAGAGATTTTTAGTGAAATAAGGAAAAAACAAAATATGCCCTTTTGCCTTTGGAAATTGGAAAAGGACGTAAACATGTGGCTTTCGCCTTTGTTCTATCGTTTGTCAGTCACGCGATGTGCCTTAGATTTTGTGCGATTTCTATCGCCGCCGGTCTACTGCGATACGTATGTAGGTACCTCTCGGGAACTCGTTTCAAGAAGCTCGCTCTCGCATTCGTTTCGAATTAAAGGACCGACGTTGGTGTGAAGCGTTTGCATGTGTGTGTTGCGTGCGCTCTCATGTGTGGTGTGTGGATGTGAGTGACTGTAGCGCTCCACGTGCTGGGTCAGCGAAGCAGACCCAGCTAAGAGAAGAATATTCATTGAAAATTGAAATTTTGTCGGCTTAGAGAAAAATATCATTTTTGAACACCCTTTTCCGACCTTGAGCTGCCATAACTTTCAAACTATTCATCTCAAAAAATTCGGATCGCTCTCATTTTTAAGGTCCGTTCGTTCTCTGAAAACGAGATCCCTTGATACGGCATCGTGAGTGCAACCGTTTGCTCGTAATATTTAAATAAACAAACCTCCGTACCATCAACGTCAATTTAGGGAAAAACTAATAATTCGTTGATTATAAAAACAATGTGTTGTCAAACGGTATCACCAAGAAAAGACAAAAATAATTGTTTGAAATTTATTTAAGGAGCCGTTGTTATTAATATTAAATAAGATATTGTTTGAAAATTTTGTTTATCGCATAAAATTCTCTATACTTTCACAAATCCTGGACGAAAATTTTCGAACATTAGAAAATTCTCCTTCCTGTTTGAAATTGCATTGTTTACTGACCAATTGTCAAAAACCCAGTTGGAGGGAGAATGAGAATACATTTTCGAATGGTTTTTTCGGGCTACACGATGGTATTTTTTCAAAATGTTATACCAGTTTTTAATTTCTTTTCTTTTCAGTCGACATGCCGTAAAAAAAATTCAGATTCCAATTACATTTTTTTCAGATTACTTGATTATATCCGCATACATGTCCGTAAATTTTAGGAAATAAACAAAATTCGTTAACAATTAATATCTTAAGCCATTAATTGTTATTTTCAGCCGATTGAATCGTTCGTTACAGCGAAGCGCGGTATGACATACGGCGAAAATTTTCAAACTACAAATATGTGACGTGAGGTGATATGTACGATGGAAATGGTTGCTCGCACTTTCTCAGAAAATATATATAGAAAATATAAATTCCTGATTAATGTATATACCTATATACTATCAATATTTATCATTCTATAATAATCATTCTTTATTATGTATGTATACATTACGTTCCACGTGTCATTTGAGGAGGCGTAAAAATTTTAAACATATCGTACGAAAAAGCAGAGATTTAAACTGCGCGCGTGTGAGGCGATTGTGTGTGTCCTAAATCATTTACACGTAATTGCTGTGAGTAGTGATCGACTGTAGCGCACCACGTGTTGGGTCAGCAAACCCGACACGTCTGTGAGCCGTGATTGTGTGCGCGCATCACCTACGAGGCACTCTTACGTGTGTGAGTGAAAATCGGACAATTTACGTCTGCGCCACCTCGTGTTGGGTCAGTAAAGCTCAAGTATATAAGGAAAAGTAAATGAGCATACCCCCACCACGCTGTCCGCACCTCTATACCTTTCTACACTCAACGGTAATATCACCGTTTCTACACTCAACGATATCACTATTCGATACTTCTATTTTTATTATACCACTTCTTCAATTTTTCAATACCGCATTGGAAATTTCATCAACGGTATCTGCCAAATAACTTCCAATACATTTGTATAAAATCTAATACAGATTTTTTCAACAGTGTATTGAGTATCAACTGAACATTGTTCATAATGAATCAGATATGAAAAATTATTTCTTTGTGTTGAATTGCTTCATAAATACAGTATATTCAGCACACTGGTGCTTGATGGATTTTCAAATACATTTGTATTGTGAATTTCCTAGGCGGAATTTTGTTACTACTTCTATAGTTCATTAAAATTACCCGAGAAATGTACATAGAGTAATATTTACCAGTGCACAGTGAATTTGAAATGTAAGTCTTTCGAAATGACTCCATACATGTATAGCGCATTTACAATTCTGTACATGCATAAAACTTCCAATACAATTTGAGTAAATTCACAACCGATTTTTTTGAACAGTGTACAATATATGAATAACAATGGTCCACCATTAAAATTCGATGGAAGCGTTTAATTTCGGGATCTAGGATCTAGTACGTTCATTGCCATAGTTGACAACAGATCTAGACCCAGATTCAAGTGTAGAACGCAGTTTTTTCCGTTTCATTAGCTTCTTTATTATTTTTTGTGATTACTCCTCAGTGTTAATGTAACCCGTTATTGTCACAATAGATATTTACTTTTGAATTTAATTCTAATCTATTCGTTCATTGGTCAGGCTCATAAATGAGAGAAAAAAAGAACGGAAAATGATATCAGTGAATAATAAATTGTGAACTCCGCAGAATTCAATGCAATGCAAAAATACTTTTATGAATAATTACAGAAATTGTCCTTTTCCGATAAAAATCGGTTAATATTTCGATTGATGGAAAGAATGAGAATCTTGGAACTTATTCTTTTAGCTTTTGAATGCAGTGTTGCACATGCCTGTGTGTTCCAAAGGTTAGGGCATACAGTGGAATCTCGATTATCCGAACCCGTCGGGACCGAGCCTAGTTCGGACAATCAAGAAACGCATTTTGTTCTGAAGGGATAATATAATACATACACGACAAAAATTGAAGTGTATTGACGCCTCATAAACATCGGAATGCACACATTTATCATATTAGGGGAGACCGGGGCGCAACGGCCCCTCTAACGTTCAAACTCAATTTTGGAGGTTTCGATAATTGTAAAAAAATTGAAAAAATGAAAAACCGTTCATTTAAACATTTTTCCAATAAAATCTCATATGAAAGTTTACACAGTATAATATGTAATCTTTAATAGTAAACAATGAAAAAAAATGTGTGTGAGCCCGTTTTGCCCCGTACACAGGGTGGAAGGAGCTACTCTTTTTTGTTTATTTTTGGATAACAAACATGACAAATAAGTACGGATTCATCGTCATCGCTATCTATGCCAGCACAAGAGTTGTGCGCCCACTTTTTACATTTGCGGTACGAAATCCAGCCCTCAGTCGAAATATATTTAAGTGGAATGTAAGCACCCCGCGTCTATGCAGCGCACTCTGAGCTATGCAGTGGCCATTCTGCCCCAAATGCATAGTTATTATATAAGAGAATATTCCGTAACCAAGCTGAACCATATTTATTACCAATTGCATTATACAGATAGATAGCTAAAAACATGCTGAATTCAGTGGACTGACCTTCCGACCGTGATATTTGACCTTCCTCAGCTGAGAACTTTTGGGATATGACAACAGCACACAAAATTTAAGCACTATTCAGCGACGACGACGCAAATGACGTGCCACAATAACTGCCAGCTAACTAAACAATGCTAAACATTGTATTGATGATATCTTAATTGACAGTTCAAGCCTACTTCGGTGCCTCTAGTTGAAAAAAAGAACGAAATCGTTTTGCCCCAGTGGTCCATTCCGCCCCGGTCTCCCCTATATCATACTACATGTAATAATAGCTGCGTTCGTTATGTGCATCTCTGAGCAATCAGAGCTCTTATATATTTCTGCGACTTATGTTAAAAAAAAAAAAAATGTAGAAGAGCTCCAATTGCTCGGAGATGTATACAAACCGAGCAAGTATAGGGCTGCGCTAATCTCACCGTGGTCTAGTGATTATCGAATATTAAAACCCGTCTCAGAATTTTTCAAACACGTAACGTAATAATACATTTCTTGTAACTGATTATTACAATATTTGCATATTACCGCATTCGTTGTTCACAGAGCATTGAAAATACAATACGAATTTGGATTTTAGTTGTCACCGAATAGGAAATACGAAGCACGTGAAATTGAACATTACGATACGCATAATTTTTATTCAAAACATTGTATTTTGAAAATACGAGCTAAAAATGCAAGGAGACATCCTCGATCGTATATGAATCGCAATACGCAGACATTGGGTTCCTATGGACAGATAGTAAATATCGGAATGAATGTTTATAGAATTTTGTTGAACCTGTCATGGACTAATCCAAAACATCGCTGAAAAATATGAGATTCTCAATGTAACTGATCTCAGATGAATTTATCATTATTAAAAACGCAATACATATTTAGTCAAATACCACTACACATAATATGTTTATTCACATTTTTTTTAATGCAATGCGAGATATTCAGTATATTGGCATAGCAAAGGTATTATATATACCTATTTACGACGACTAAAAAAAAGTCGAAGTTTGTTCAACCTATTTGGTGAAATAAGCGAAAGCCCGAGTTTGTCAAACTTCCATTATTTGTTTATCCGAACTCAAAAATAAAGTTATTAGAATTTAAAGCAGCGATATTCTTCGGACAGAAATAGATATTTCAAAGTAGCAAAAAGTCACATAGTTTTCTAAGTGGTGACTTGGCGTTGCAGTTAGGGCGTGTAATGTAAACTGTAATGCGAGTACCTTGTGTTCAAAATCCCTGTCAAGGTCATCGGAATGGAATATATTTCTGGCGAGAACAGAAAAATACGGATCGAAGTTTGCCAACCATATTCTAAACTTCAATTACAGCGGAACGGATCGCATAATTTTTCCCAAGATCACAGGTTTTCAAGATACTTACCACTGTTTTCGATCCATGTTTCTCGACGAGGATCTTTCGCGGTAGGGAATCTAAAGTGATGGTGGTTTGTGCTTTTACCATTTTGACACCCCCTATATCCGCAGCGATCGCATGCTCTTTCGTACGGTCTGTAATTATCCATGTTGTAAACGTCTGCGACTTGCAAAACCGTCAAATTAATCGTAGCAACGTTTCTTTCATCACAAGCAGAAGTGAAGCTCTATTACCGCTCTATTGCAATAGAACCACGAAACAATTCCACTACCTCTAGATAACAATTTTACAACACACTTCCGCACGACGGCGGAAATCAACTCGTAATTTTATACAAAACAACTTGGATCTACGGATCAGAAAACTTTTGCTCGTTTTCCTGAATACACAATTATCACCGGTCTCGATACTTGCTACTTATATCGCGTTCTACACGTTCGCCAAGAAGTTTGAAACAAGACTGACTCGATGACTGGATTGGTGCGTCAGATGTTAACAATGTTGCACGTTGAACCGTTGTATCAGCGTCTTCGAGCCAGAAAAGTTATTGGGGGTTGGCACGTGGATCTAAAGCAAAAGAGATCTGAAAGCCAATAAAGAGGTAAGACGAAAAAAAAATTATTGAGGACCTGTGTCGACTTTTCAGATATGTATATTCGAAAAGTCTGTACAACATTCTATTACATGAAGTTTTTGATTATCCATGCTTGATGGTTTTTAAATCAGTAACTCGAAAACGGAGCTACATATAGCAAATGCTATGTCATACTGTCGACGAGCGGAGAATTGTCGACAACGCAAAATCAGAATGTTTCAACAGATCATCAATTCTCATAGATAAAAATTAGATCCAAACGTGAGCCAGCAAACGGTTATCTTCGTCAGCCGTATGAACGGGTTGATCGTACGGCTTCATTACAAGTAGTTTGAAAACTATACACTAATTTAGCAGGTAATATCTGAACCAATCCGTATAATCCTTTGCATACCAGAGATCTCTGCCTCCTACTTGTAAGAAAATCGCAGTAATAGGAAACATAACCAGTACATGCTACGCACATTTCAAATACGAGTTGTAACAGAAATCACGTAGTTGGCGTTACTGTTGATCCGTTTCAATTGCATTGAAGCGCACCAATTTACTATATTATTTGCTGTATTATTGCTATACTATTGCCGCGTGTATGATGTCCGACTGAAATAGAGGGCACCACGAACACACCAATATAAGTGCTACAAATTTAAAGCACAATGTTTCAACCTGAATGTTGTATAATTGTTCCGGTTTTGAAACGTTTAAAATGCCAAATTAAATTAATGGTATAATCTGGCATCTTGAACGCATCAATCTGTATGCTGCGAATTCGCCAGAAAAATGTTACAATTCGAGTGCTGCGTTCTGATTGCAATGCGTGCACGTGCAACTTTTTCAATGTGGGTGGTTTTATCGTTATCGTATCAGTCACCAAAATTCTATCCTGCTGCGGGTCTATACGAATGCAATGCGTAACTGGAAATCTGAATTCAGGGTAATGTATCTACTCTTATGTGGACGCTATTATTCTCTATAATGTTTCTGGTTGCTCGATTTTGGTAACCCAAGTCTATCAGCTCACATGCGGATCATATACTGCTTCGAAATAGACGTGTTTCGTACGGATATATAAGTATATATAATATAAGATTCATGCGGATTCGCTGACCTCAAAATACTGATACTCTGTCCGGACATATCCGGTTCCGAATATTTTAAATTTACGAGTCATTTTGGTGTTCGTGGTCTTCCCACTTGGGTACAAGTCTCCCGCGATTAAGAATGCTCCACGACAGAATGAGAAGTGCGTCATTCGAAGCCCAAGCGGAACAACAAATTTCTTTCTCAGAATTGATAAAATTCGAAACCTACCGCATGCTGCATGCGCCTTACGAAAACTATCCCGCGGAGACCCTGTTGCGTGTTTGCTATTAAGAACGTTGCCTAGTGAGCTTGCGCGGGAAGCCAGAGCTTGAAATTGCATGCAGTTTACGTATAGGTATATATTTGATTGCTCTGAACTTGTACCCGATATCTAACGTGCGTGCTTTTACTAATTATTTGATCATTGAAATGATTTCTTATCAATCTTTTAAAATGATCATTTGGCATCTGCTTTTTAATGTGTGCTTCGTTAATCAATTCTTACACTAATTCTGTAGAATCTTCCGTCTAGTACGATGACTTTTACCTTACATTGATCTAAGAGTGACTCTTTGGTAATAATTTTTGAGAATTTGTTGAATTTGGTATTAATGTTTGAGACTGTGTTTATCAAGATTAACACGCGATGCACCAATGCATCGGAAACATAACGTGCTAACGTTGTCTTACAAAGTTGCAATAATCCGCGGCCAGTCAGCTATTTATTCGACTTTTCACGAACCCTTCCTTCGAGATCGTGTAATTCCGGGACAAATAAAGGTATATTTTGGACTGTAGAAGGCGGAAAGCAATGGTAATTCTGATGGTCTTTAATACTGAACTAATTATTGATCTACGCATTCAGATATTATTCACGATTCGAAATAGAACTTGCAATCAGCGCTATCATACCTGAGCCCTGACCCCACCTGTTTAAGTGCATCTGCACTGCGAACAAAAATTTGTTGAATTTAACCAATCCGGTTCTGTTTAATCCATAAAAAAGGGGTCGTACACGTATTTCAATAATCAGACGGGCCTCTATTTTCCGAATAAGGTGTAATAAATGTTTTTTTGGAATCTCACAATTGTGATCGATTCTACTTAGATCGATTGAAACGTTTTCGATGCAATTGAATTACTTGTTATTTCATAGAAGTAATAATGGATAACGAATTTCATCGAGTGAATTATAATTTCATCGGATTTCAGTTGGAAATCGAATATTATAATGAATAAATAAAATTTGTATTTTTTAGTTCCAGCTGATCCTAAATATTGCATAGCCACGGGGTGGTTAATTTCATATCATTTTTCTCATTCGATATTCATCAACATAACGAATTTTTCAAATTGATTCAGTTCATGTAATCATTATTTCTTTTCAATCATACGTCTTACAATAGAAAAAAAATAATACGCGAGACCTTAGATTCATTCATATCACTATTTTCGATTATATTCTGTGGTATAGGTTTCGCTGGTTCTCAGATATATGTGATTAATAACTTCCAAACGTATACTGCTGCATGTCTTAGCTTCTGTTACGTGCTAATTTGTTACTTATTTTCTTATGCTATATTACAAATTTTGCCCGGCATGGTTGGGGGTTAGGACGGGATATGGTAAGTCTTTTTATTGCAGCGACCTCCACGTGTGAGACCTGGTTGGTTGATGACATCACAATCAGTGTGTCGTGAATCAGCCGATGCCTGTATCGCGTAAGTTCCGCAAAAATGATCACCCACCAATATGATCAGTGGTACAATAAACATACTAACACGTTATGCAATCAGCTAACGCAATAACGCCCTACTTCAATCTGTCTGGAAAATTACCCATTTTCAGAATGCTGTCATTCAGTGGAATGTCATGACAAAACATATGAACAAACTATTTCATCGAATTCGTTTATCATCATTTTTTGCGGCATGTTTTGTGATTGGACGTGACTTTGTAAAATGCACAAAAAGAGCCAAACTTATTTTGGAGCTCTGTGTTGTCTTAGAAAATGAAATTTTTGGTTGAAAAAGGATTTTTTCAAATGAACTAGAATCTTGAAAGTGCTTCTGTTGATGACGTTATGAAAAATACAATTTCTCCATAAAATTTCGAATGGACAGTCAATTTTTTGGCACATAATGTGATTATATTATGTGAGTAATTAATTAATGATTTGCCAAAACAAATAAGAATACATATACGTGCCAACCTCCGCTCAATACATGCATTTCAATCTCGTAAATCCACGTAAAACTCTGGGGCCTGTGGCTACATTGTCCGCATGCCTGACTTCAGAACACGAAACTTCAAACGGCCTGCTGGCGGCCTAGTCGCTACAGAGTAGGGGGCCTTGGCGTGCGAGGAGCATTGACTCAAGTCCCGCCCACTTTTCTCCTCCGCCGCCTGACTCCAGTCGCGCGGGAAGCCAGAGTTCCCGCGCGAGCTCACTAGGTAACGCTCTTAATAACTCACCCATATCATAGGCGCCCGAATACGTACCGCAGAATATTACCATATAGAATTTAGGATTGGACCGTATTCAGAAAATACTCTACGTGGTTATACTTTACGGACGAGACCGGATAAATGGTGTATCCATATATTGGAAACTGCGGAACAGTCGCGCATAACTCCGTATAAGAGTGCTCGGCGGCGAGGGAAGATTTCCCGTTTACATTACAGCTCAAACCGGGCAGAATCAGGATGAAATTGGAGGCATGAAGCATACCGGATAGACCCGGATCAACCTTTACACAAAACCCGCCCATTCGCCGCAGAAAATATGATAACGACCAAACGCTATCCGGAACCTATCGGTCATTGTGAGCATGATACACTTTAACCTTCACCTTCTCATTACTTTAGGTACCTAATTTTCAATAAGCTCTGTAAGTCAGATTTCTAGTCAGAGTTATAATCCTTCTTATGTGAATGGTCTGGGTCTCAGAGCAATATTTTATTGTGTCGGAGGACTCACAAGGAATGTTTCCAGTCTCATCCATAGATTAAAAGTTGGTGAAATTAATTTGAAGCAGAATAGGGACCATAACTTTTATTCAAGATCCATTATATGCTCGGATCGACTTTTCCGTCATTACACTAGTGCATACTCACAAATAATATATATTAGGCCTTTTATGCCAGTGAAATATATATCTTCCAGCATATCATGCTAACTCACATTCTGATCATATGATACCGTATTCAAGTAGAGGAGATTTATTGTCAAGTCTAGAACATTGTTGCAGGCTGTGGTTGCAGCGAAGTAAATACCTGGGTCCTGAGAGGAATGAAGTGACTCGTAGGCAGTAATAAATGGATCAAATGAAATGCGTCTATTCAAAATATGTGTTCAGTTTTAGGTCTCGAACAAGACTGTTTCTACAATAATGATGGTTATATGAGTGACATATGAACCAGCTATGAAGAGTATGAATAATTAGTGGGTTAGTTTTTGCGCAACGGTTGAAGAAGATGCAAATCTGCATCCCTAGATTGGTGTATGAAAATTAGAAATTGATAAATGGGAAATTAACTCAATATAGAGTACATATTTATTAATAATTATGTATATATATGTATTATCACATGATGACTTATAGAACACTGACAAAATTTCAATTTGTACAATGTCTCTTATACTATATGATGAATCTGATAAAAGTATTTCTGTACAAATAATCATGACATACAAAGAGAGATGAACAATTTTGCAATTTTTCATCAAAATTAACTATAGGGGTCCGCATAGGCAGACTGGATATTGATCGATCATCTTTTCAGGCCAGTGTAGAATGAATAACTACTATCACTATTGCGAATGAACGAACAATGGCTGTTTTTTTTCATAATTTCTATAACAATAATTCGAACAGCTTTACCCACAGGAATCTTATAGCACATTGAACTGTTCCAACAATTGAATCATACATGGTAATCGATGTCATTGTCGACAGTGATAGGAGTGCGCCTATCATTCATCGAAGAATCAACGAGATATTCATCATAGCCGTCAATTTTCGTCCGTCTATCATGAAGTTTCATCATTGTTCATACATAAGGGGTATTCTACGTCAAGTGACCACTTCATGGTCAACGGCCACTACATTTGACAACCATCCAGTTGCAGTCATTTGTTATGCTGTGAAGAGCCTCTCACAGTCACTGATGGATGATAGGAATTCGTTCAAGATATGACGATGCTAATGCCATGGAAATGCAACCGTGAAAAACGTAAAATTTCAAAGCCAAGAGGCCACATAGCTTATATTTTTTTTTTTACATTCATCCAGAAATACAACAATACGTCCAGAACACTATCAAGATCTGAAAATTGGCCAAAACATCTTATGTTGAAGCGGATATGACTGTTATAATTCCGAAAACGAAAATGATAATATGAATGCTTGAAAAAAATGTTATTCATAATTAAAGTTTAATCTAGTACATAATTTGTTAATTTACTGCAATTGGTTGCATCAATATAGAACAGATCTCGACAAATTTTGAAAATGATCTATAAAAAAATCACGAAATCTAATACGAATGAAATCGTTCTCACGCGCAAGCTAAAAATTTCTCTCCACTTACGTTTCACATTGAAGTACCCATGAAACATGAATTACACTGGTGAAACGAATTCTTTCGTCTATCTAGAGCCAAGATAAATGAGATTGGAGGTGTCATTTCAGTCTGTAATTTTCGTGGACTCTTTACATCATAATGAAGAACTGAAATCTGGATGTGCGTCGTATTTGGTGACCCTCTGCACAAAAAAAAAAGTGATCCACTTGCCGTAGAATAGCCAATAAATTTCTCTCTATTCAGTTATCAGGACACTTATTTCAATTTTTTACTCCAGTGTTTGATAGGCTCTGATTTATTCATCATCCTGAGCTTCGTAACATCACTATGCCTCAAATCGAAAATAATGAAAATGATGTGAGCTGTACAAAATTTTCTCCTCAATTTTCTCTGGACACAATATTGGGGAAACCAATGACACAAGAACAGAAAAAGAACACTGTGACCAGTTTAAACTGTGAATTTTTGTTAATCCTGTTGAAACACACTCAAGTAAAGTTAGAATTAAAACAATGAAGCTTTATTTCGATTGCAGGATCAAACTGAGACAATTATAGCTTCGAAAACGACAAATGAAACGGAAACGGGAAGATGGTGATACTACTATCAGATCAGAAAGTCGGAACACCTTTTTTTTAAGCTCGATATCTTCACGGAAATAAATTATATGGTATTATCAAGTACAGTTTCTCGAAGCGCAGAATCTCCCACGTCTAGCTATCATAGCTTTATTTATCCCAAAAACCTTGCTCAAATATTGCAATGGATATGGTAAGAAACGTAATTTTTTCCAGTTTCCGTCCGGAGGTCTAGTTCAAATAGTCACAGAAGGAAGAAAATTCTTCTTACTGGCAATTTACTGTAGATTTACTCTTAAGTTGCTTTTGAGTCACATCAGTTCTTTCTTGCAGTTTGCTGTTGGTTGACTGAAAATTTTGGTTCAATACATTTTGCTCTTGTTTAATTGGCAAATGAGGATATATCTAGCTCTGACTTTGCTTGAAATACTTTGGCACGAATTACTGTCATTTTGCTGTAAAATTTACACGCTTATCTGGGAATACGTCGAATGTCAGGGGAAAAAAATTAAATCCGTGTCTTTCTCGTAAAATGTCGAGTAATTCTGCTTTTTCGGTAAACTCGGTCGGTACCCTCACATCCCAGATCCAGAACTACGATTATAGATTATAGGATGAAATAATATATATACCGCACGGTATTTATTGCAACGGTGCTTCACTTTCTACAGTGTAACTTTTAACTCGACTGAATTTGAAAGGAGGGTACAGACCCCCTAATATATTAAGTCGAGTACTAGTCTCCTGTCCATTCCAGTATTTAGTGAATATGTTATAAGTCTTCCACACCAGCTGAGAATTAGCCCGTTTGTAAAGATTTTGGATTTCGAATTCCTAGAAAAAAAAAAAACGAGTTGTGCTCTTTATGTGTGTGTGGGGTATCCCAAAAATTTTCGAACGCTTGCAGACCTTCAAACTCTTCGATGTTAACATTAATTTTTTCTATGTTACCTTACCCCAAAAAAGAACTCATGAATTATTTCGCAATTTTTCAACAGGTTTCATAGTAACAAATTTCCACACATCCAGAGACTTGAGCAGCAATCGTCTTTCAAAGAATTGTCGCTCAATATTGGTACATGTCCTGTCAAAAATTTGTTCATACAAAATATTACTTTTCAATTAACCTATGCATGAATTTGGAATACCTCTCTTCAATTCGTGGAAATGAAAATCTAGGTTTTGAAAAAAGGCCAGAACCAATGTAAATGAAATACTTACACAAAATTCAGATAAAAATACGAAATTATTAAAACCTCAAGAAAACCGGGCTGTGCGCTGGTTTTCAAGTTATACTTATGTTACATCTTCCTACCACTGTACTCTGATTATTTTTTATCTACTCCTTCCCCACACATGCGACACATACACCTGGAAGCTAGGTGTCTACTCTGCCTAAATCACCTCTTTTCCATAAACATCCAGCCTAACTTCTATCAACTCACGACGATCAGCTATTCTTAGATCCTCACAACTATTCCAAACTCTCTATGATCTTGTGTTACGATAAATCACAAGTTAAACTATTATTGCTCATTTACCTATATATCCTACATCAATTACCAAGTCACTATCCCAGCATCAGATGGGGGTTCGAACCTTTTCATTATTTATTCATGTACGACCAATTTCCAACTTAAATACAGACAACTGGTGGAAATGGATATAACAGTTGATTCATTCTCACCAAAATTCATAATTATTATTGTATAATTAAAAAAAATTGTTTAACCAAAGCTTGTGTACAGGATCCTACAGCAAAATATGAAATTGTAAAAGTTCTAACCGATATCGAACGACAAATGATTGGAAGGCATTCAATGTTTGAATCTCTGAATTTTTGGGAATTCGTTATTTCCAAATCGATGGCAAAAAATCTCAAAATATTTCATAAACATTCTATTGGGACAGGGTTACGTGCGAGAAATTCATTCTAAAATTGAAATGGGCGAGCGTTCGAAAACTGTTGGAATACCTCATATATACAGTGCATATTGTCTTGAAAATGTAAACCTAATCATCATTACTCAACAAACGTATGGTTAATCACTCAACGAGAAAAATAGTATCAAAGTTTTTCACTCACCATGTGAAAAGTTTTTTCCCCACTATCGTGAATCGGGTCTCTCTTTTTTCGTCGATACACGACATGGTTTGCTTTATTTTCCTGGCCTTTTAACACTAATGTTACACAGTTTTCATGGAGTCTGTAATGACCAATCAGGATTGAGAAATTTCTTGGATTACGTTGCTTCAAAGAATTGACACAACTTTGAGCTTCGTCCGTCGAGGTTAGCATTAGAACACGTCCTTCAGGGAAAAATCTGTGATAACAAAAAATTACATAAATAAAACAAAACGCATTGAGTTTTGAGTATATATTACAGATAAAAATCGAATAAGTTCTCAATGAAACGACGAAATCAGTTTGTAAGATATACAGTCATTCTACCTTAGGTATCTGAAGTATTCGACGAGATGCCACGGCCTGTAGAATTGATCTTGAAAACTATTCTCCCCGTGTCTTATGTAAGATGTTTTACTTATGTAACAACCGTTGTAACGGAGTCGAGGTCTTTCCAGATACATTTGTCTCCACGATAGATACTGGGGCTCAAATGTTCCACAATTCACACCCCAGACTCTAGTAGATGATAGACGAGAAAGTGAAAAGGAAACAATGGATAAAATGTTTGCATATTTCATCCAATATTGCGTAGCTCTTGATAGTTCGCGGATGAAATTGTTCCTTACCGGACACATGCTAGTCTCCAAATCTCAGCATCCCTAGCAGACACGAAAAAACCGCGGCATACTTTTGAAAACATTTCTAAAGACCTTAAATCAAGGTCGGATGAAACCACCCATCTTAGAATGTACAATATTATCTCCATTGGTAAGGCTGACATATGAGTCGTCTGGAAGGTTCAAATTGTAAGGAAATTCGAATAAAAGAATCTTCTCAAACCCTTCTGAAATTTTTGGATTTGAAGGACTTACGCTTTGTTCGAACTGCGGAGAACATACACGCCGATTTTTACAGATAATTCTTGTAATTTTAGAGAACAGATCATCATCACCTTCGTCATCATCTCCGTTGTCCACCTCTTGGTCTAATTCTTCCGTTTCTACTTCTATTCTGTCATCCGGATCGAGTCTTTCTCGTAGATTTGGTTTGGACGATTCATACAATCGGAACTCAATGTCAGGCACAAGTTGTACAGCACGTTTATAGAACTGTATTGCTTCATATAGTTTACCGGTTTGCTCATGCTCGATGCCTTTAAGGAATAACGTTTTTGCCTACAAAAAGACAAAAATTTGAATACAGTAATTCCAATTCTAAATTCTCGGAGAAAAATTAGCCGCATTACCCATTACAATAATGGTATCTCCATTGGGCGGTTGGAAAATGCCAATTTTGAGATACTTGACAGCGTTTCATCGTTTTTCTTACAATTTGTTACTTGAAAACTGGATACCGCATACTGAACTCTATGTGAGGGACCATGATTCAATACAGGGAAGGTAGCAGTCAAGCTGCTCTAAAAAATGTGAAAAGTGAGTTTTTGACTCCAAAAAGTGATCAAAAGTGACTAAGAAGTCACTAACAGTGATTGCCAGGAAAATTAATTATTGCTCAGTAGTAACTGCAGCAACAAAAGTTATATTCCTAATACCGGGTTACGATTGCAATCAAAGTAAAACAAAAATTAATTTCTAATTATTTGTTTATTGATTGAATTATTTTTCAAAATATAATTTTTGACTATTATATGGTGAACAGAATCTTCGTCAACCGGAGATCTCACTAATTATGAAATAATAAGTGACACATGGTTATAACGGGAATGAAACGAAACGAATTGTACTTCTCATTCTATTATTAGGATACCGGAAGATGTTGTTTTTTGTGCTAACTGATACTCGAGATACCGATCAGATTTTTTCTGAATCACAATTACGAGGCGCAAAAGGCAATGATGACTAGAAAAGTAACTTAAGTGACCATCTCCTGGAAAAAGTTGGACAAGGGACTTCGTTAAAAAAAAAAGGTGACTAATAGTGAGAAAAGTGACTTGCTACCAGCCCTGTCGATACATGCTGCAGATCAAAATATCGAGCGGGATCAGGGTATATGGTGAAATAAACATGTTCTGTTTGTATTCTGAATTTATTTTCGGATACCTGGGAAAACATGACTGAATATAGTGTTTCGGTTTATCCTGCACTCCTCAGTTTCTCAGTATTAAAAAATCTAAGAATATATTGCTGTTTTCACTTAGCAAATGTGAATAAACTACCCCTGAATGATCTTTTGTTTGAAGATCGACCAGTATGCCAGATATGCCAGTAAATTTGATGTCTGAAATTCTCATTTGATATAAATCTTGAAAAAAATCATTAAAAGACAGTTCAGCGAAACATGAAATTGTAAAAAATCGGTCATCAAGAAACTATTGTCAAACAAAGTTCTACGGGGTGAATGGGTAAACCATATTATTCATCATGTAAAACATTTTTCAGATATGAATTTTTGACAAAATTGTCACTAGAAATTTGCAATGCATCCAAAAATTTCACGCTGTCAACGTTTATCCAGTAGGAAGAAAAAAAAACCAAGGAACTGGACAAGCAGACAAATATTTGAAAATTTTCACATCTAAACATCCGAGTTTGTACAAATTTCATATTGCTGCTGCAGCGGTAGACGCTTGGTACTCGACCTCATCTCTCAAGCCTCAGTTTTGGCAGAAGTTTTTCTAGACAAAAAAAAAAAAAAAAAAAGTGCCAAGTAATGTAACAGACATGTTGAAAACTCAGATACATAACTTGAGATGGAAAAATGTATGAAAATCGTGTAATCGGGAGAGTTTTATTGTCTACGCAATTTCTAGAAGTAAACACTACTACACAGGTCTCTTGGACTGTCCAAAATGATTATTCAGAGAGAATGGAAAATGAAAAGAGAATGAAAATTAATGAATAAATAATAAAACAATAACAGCATATGAAATTTGGCTGTTCCTTCAACCGCCCTAATGCCACAAACTCAGTGTCTCGTTATTTGAAGAAATTCATACTTTGTTTTCAACAGAAGTTGAATCTGCGCCATCGGTCGAAACATTATTAGAAGACTGTGGAGCACGTTGTTTATTAGGTTCTTTTTTGGGCAAAGTTTCGAGCTCTCGTTGCCATTTTTCCCTGAAAGATGCCAATGTGCTTTTAACATTTTCTCCCTTCGTGTGAGAAGACTCCTCCGGATCCTCGCTGCCCTCTTTGCCACCTTCTGTGGACGATTGCCCAGCTTGACTCTAACAATATTATACCATCATCGAAACACAATTTAACAAAATAATGCTATATTTCGTTTCAAAGGATAGAAGGAAACTATAAAGTATGAATGAAATGTGTTGGAAGTAATTACATCATCCTTATCGACAGTTGAAGAATCGACAATACGAAAGTATTTCTATAATTTAAATGATTTCAAGTAAAAATAGCATTCATTGATTGTGTTCTTCGTTCGCTGCATGCACATATAACTGGCAAGAATGTCAATGTCAAACTGAAGTGATCATAGAATTCCATGGAGAAGTATACGAACTAAATTTCCGAATTCAAATCACTAGTTAGTTGTTTATACTCTAGATCTGATGATAAGCCGGTTTCAACACATCCAGCGGCTTTTGCGATTTACCAGCAGCAAACGGCGTGATTCGTGCAATAATATTCTCGCTCGTCTTTGCACCAACCCACTGACTCAATTTGCTACTGGTAGAGCGTAAAAGCGCTAGACGTGTTGAATCCAGTTATTGTGATTAGTGATTTGTCTTGAATTGAATTTAAGAATTTATAATTGCTGAATTACTGTATGTTACTGATAGGGTGCATGTATATTTGAATCGGCACAAGGTCAACACAGCGTAGTGCGCATACATGAGTTGAAAATGAGTGCATTTTGAGGTTATTAATAGAATAAATTATGTTCAGAATTATTTACTCTGATTGTTATGCAATGATTCAAAACAAAAATCCCTCACCATTATGATTCGATATGAAATCTACTCTTGTCGTTCTCAGTGTATATATTCACGGTCAGAATGTCGACGGATAGAAAGAGAGTATGGGCTTGCTCGGACGAGCGTTGCCATGTTTTTCAATATTAACGATCTGGAGTTCGCGTGGGGGGAATTCAACATTTATCGTAGCGTTATTTTCACGTCTGATCGCGATTCAAATTTTCCTTTAAGATTAATGAATTACCAAATGATTCGTTTTATCGTGCAATAACCGTTGGCTATATAAATAAAGCCGGGATTACGATCAACTTATCTTAACAGCTTGAACTACTTGAAGGAACTGAACCAAACAGAACGTGACGTAATACGAAAACAACGAGTAGCCGTATCGTTTGTAGAAGGGTATAGAGGTGTGGACAACGTGGTGGGGGCGTTGAGTGTGAAGCGTTGGTACTTGGTAGAAGAGTATCTACACCATAGAGATATAAGATATCTATGATCTACAGTCAACGGTGGGGGTATGCTCATTTACTTTTCCTCATCGACATAGTATGGACTACGCTTAAGCATGGGAGAATGTGACCGGCCGGAAGAAAGAGAGAGCGACTGGTGGCGGCCAAGTTCTGTCTCTTTCTCATTGGGTGCGTAATATAGCGATTGGCTGCCACCTCGCACTCTCTTTTTCTAATTCTACCGGACACTTTTCATAGGGCTTCAATGCAGCTCCATAAACTTAGCCCCTCATCTGCTCGGATCAGTTTAATTCTGTTTTTAATCGTTTGTTCGTGTTTGTTAATCCATTCCTAACGTTTGTTGGTGATCCGTTGATTAATTAGAATTAAATCAAAACTGCTAGGGGATTTAAGTCAAGTTAGCCCCTAATCGCCGCTAATTATTATCAAATTTGATTTTATAGACGTCCAATCGTTTATTTGTCGTTTGTTGGTGTTCAATAGTTCATTTCCGAGTCTCGCTAATCAACCATCTTCCCGGACAAATCAAAAGAAAAGTGTGGTCCTGGGAACTTTTCCAGCTCTAGGGAATTTCCGCTAGACCGGTTCACTTTAACCGGAAGTCACCACTTCATTCGTTATTTTGACATGAAATCACATTTTCCCGACGTAGAATCGTTCGACGGACATTTTCAGATGTCGGACGGTGTTTGACAGCGTATTCCCGACGGAGCTAGCTAGCGCACGCCCTATGCGGATCACTTATCTATGCGCATGCGTGACTCACAGATCCATACACGGCATGCGCAAATCCATCTATTTATATTTGTATAGTGCATGCGGGGATAGAGCTGCGCTACGATATCCCTAGATATTAATTTATTTCATAACTTGGTAACTATCAACTTATAATACGGAAAACTGATGAATTTGTTACTCACGAACGATTTTCGCTCAATTACACATCCTATTCGTTGAAATAAAGCATTGGAAATAATATTGTCGGCTAGTCATATGCCGATTTTCGTTTCTCTCAATTACAAATGAACTCATTACTTACAAACGTTTATAATCGACTCACAATTATATACAATAGAATTACAAACGATTCCATATAGTAAGCATATAAATCCCAAGTTTTGTCAGCCAAGTACTTGTTGGTACTGCATGCTTGTTTATCTGATTATTGAAGTTATTAAAATATGGAAAACACGATGTAGTTACAATGCGAGAAGGAAGAAACTTGTAAATGAAAAAAGAGCCTCAGTCGAAAAACATAGAAATGCTAATCGGGCTATTCGTTGTGCCTGCGACGTCGTCGACGCCGAATGTTTCAGCGTTCGTGCTGGATTCAACCAGAATTATTATTATGACGAAGCCATGGAAGATTTTGAGAAATTATTCTGTCAATAAATGGATCAGCGAAATCGATTGTTGGTTGACAGCACTCGCTATCTTAAAGTGGGTTTCTCAAAATCTGTAAAATCGCTGCAATGTCCGTCAGACTCGGCTACACGCTCACTTTATTATACCGACTCGCTTGAAGATAGGGTTTCAAAGCGCGTGTAAAGAGGCATAAGGTATGTATTAGGGTTTTAAACGAACTTCGGACCACCCCAAATGGATAATGCCATTTTTTATTTTAAACATCTATTTGAAATTGAATCGTTAGGTGAAAAGTTATTTTTTATTGATTTAAAATGGTGAATCAGAAAGGCTTTGCAAATGAATTTAAAATGAAAGATGGAAACTAGTTTCCAAAAAAGTGTTCTAAATGGAAGATGGAAAATGCACTTTCCATTTAAAATATATTTTAAAACGGAACCATTTCGAATGTTACCAGCTTTGAGTGTAGAAGGGTACACTCAGGTGTAATATCCGTGCCTCTAGCGGATTCACGACAAACCAGGGGTGGCTTCAGTGCGTCCACCGCTTCGGTCGGCATGCTCCGAGGGTAAGGTCAACCGTGATAGATACATACATACAGACATTAGCCGTCGAAAAACATAGGGCATTATAAATATATCGGTCATCGGTGTAGTATCGTACTAACCAGTGAGAGAATTTGTTTACGTCAAAAATTACATTTCTCATTTGATGGGTTTAAATGACCTTATAAAAAAAAGACAACAACAACGAGGAAATCGTTTATAGTAATATAAATCAATTATTTTTATAGAGAAAAAATGCCGAGTAAGAAAAAAAAATACAACGCTCGTTTTCCAGCAGTAAGTATAATTATATTTGAAATCATATACCAAACAAATCGAACCAACAACACATCATCAGCATCACCATATCACATATTTCATCACGCAAATCTACCATTTCCACTTGTTCTTCAATTACATCATTCAAATTCACACCCCTATTATTAATACTCAATCGTTCAATATTTTCGTTAGATATATTTCTGCTCCGAATACACGGTCACAAACACGTTCAATAATATGAGTTGTCTCTTCCTTTCTTCGCCAACACATAACATAACATAACCTAGCAAGAAATATTTCCAATAGCGTATGCATGCAATATTTTAGGGACGTATCAAGAAAATCATGCAAACTGATGAAGATGTTGGAAAAGTTGCTCAAGCTGTACCAGTAATAATCTATATCCTTTTTCTGAATCGAGATATCAACTGGGCTGTACCTCACGCTAGTAATGTTTCAATTATTGTTATTTTATATTTTTTCAATATACCATGAGGTAGCGAGCAAACGTGATGAGCGTCTTTTGTCCAGGGCTCCCGTTTTCAAGACAATTCAAGAACCCGTTCATCAGAAACATAACTGTCAGAGTAGCTGTCATGTGGCCGGTATGAATTCACATGATTTGGAATTATTTTTCAGTAAATTATGCTCATTTCACTATGTGTGATCCATTTCAAACTAACAGCTTGGCAGTTAGAGTGTATGGTTATGGTATACTATGTTATGTTATGTTGGAACACCAACACCACCAATATGACAGCTTCTCTGACAGTTATGTCACAAATGAAAGGATTCTCAAATTTCCTTGAAAACAGGAGCCGTGAACAAGGGTTATCGTGTTTCCCCGCCGCCGTATGGTATGTAGTATTTTTTTACTTCTTCCGGTGTATTCCGTACTATGATCTATAGTGCTCTGTTTGCTTGCGCATGTATTTTCACGTGTAAAAATACCTGTACAAGTGAACATCTTAAGTTCTAGCTCATAATTCTAGAGGCATCTCCCATTGCCGATAGCCAAGTAATTCAATGGATGCATCGAACATGGACGAGAATCAATTCAGACCCTTTGCGCAGAGGCGATTTCGATGAATAGTATTACCTGAAGTCTAACACTAACATCAACTATATCAATATTCTAACTGTCTATTATGTAGACCACATGAACGTCAAAAATAATTCAGCATAGCTGATAACTCAGTATGTACCGGGAAAATGACTAAGAGTCAGTCACACAAATTTGTTATACAGTTTGGATTTTTAAGGCTTGTGAATAAAGGTTTTCACCTCTGATCTGCATTCCGATGCATTTTCTCAAATGGGAAAACATGCACCTATTCAAACTTCCTGGAAATCGGTTGCTATGAGCTGAAGTCTTCCAGATCACGGTTAGACCATCGATGATGTATTTTGATCAAGAAAAAATGCAAATTTTGAATAGTGGGTCACTTCAAAATCACTGGTTATCCTATTATTTCTATTTCCGGAATAATACCCGGAGAAGTCGAGGAAATTCAGATTCCCAAAATCATACTGACCCTATTATAGAATATAGATACTCAACAAATCTAGAATTTTTGTCATCAATATACGCCGTGGACACGTAATGCTTCCTCAGATTTATTTACACCTATTTCTTTGCATTCCTGAAGGATTCTGGACGAATTAGGTAGTCCATAAATTTAGTATATCTGAAAAATTGAATCCATCAATTCTATTTAAATCCAGTTGTAACAGAACCACATACCCGTGGACTGAGTTTGATGAAACTAGTCTGACCCTGGGAAATGAAGGAAAAACCATTCGCCGAGCATAGACAAAATTGGGGGCATTGTGTGGAATGCACGTGATCGAATTATAAACTTGGACAAAATTGTAGTAAGATAAAGAATTACACTTAACAAAGTGATAATTCAGATGAAATTATAAATATGCAATGAAACCATAACTTTTATTATGCCTCCATCAATTCTATCCGTAATCCACTTGTGCATCATTATCAGCGACACCATTTTGTCCGTAGTCTGCGGGTTTTGAAAACACCCTAATGATATTCATGTAATTCATACTTCTAGTCTTATCAGCTACCAGTTCATAAAGTACTCTGGAATATCAAAAATGTAAAAATGGGAACACGAATAGCTGACAATTGATCAAAAAAGCAGGGCTTCCAGCGTACCATTAATGACACTGTTCGACCACTATTTTTGGCATCTGTTACTATTTGCCTCTATTGTTAATGAATTGCCTTTATTTCCGTTTTCTTTTCGAATATTCCTTATGTTAGCTAGATTAGATTGCTACTGACGACTCCAATTGACCTTTGAATGAAGTGTTACATAATATATGTCCACAAGGCTTATCTAATAGTGGAAAATGATTTTCTTTGCTTTGTCTCGATATAAGGGTGTCATTGATTGAAATATGAATGCTATGGTATATATAAGTGTAAGATGTTCAAATATATTTTTGCCTAGGCTTGAGCAATGGTTATCTTGTAAAAATGAAATAATATTCATTATATTTTGGCTCATTTGGTATAACTATACATTGATAAGTATCAATTGTTCGTCGTGCTTTGATACCATTTTGTAAGGCTGAGTACGAATTTTCATCTCTACTATTTTTGAGCAATGTGATAACCGCGTACGTACTACATAAGTTCTTGATTAATGTTTAAGATAGAATAAAATGCACAGACCTAAAAATGGTTCCACCTCTGTTGTGCTTCCCCTCCTCCATTTCTTCATAGTAATTGCAAAATTATAATTAATATACCACATGTTTGTCGTAACAATGTGTATTGATCTGCAAATAGTGTACCCTCATTTATCTTATGACTACACGATTTTTGCCACTCATTCCTGTAATTTATGCCATTGATGCAACTTGTTTTCGGAAACTCAGTCACTGGGAGTCCTAAAAAAGTTTCATGTACTTTTCTATGATTATTTTCATTCTTAGAACTTCTCAATTTGACCATGAAACTAGACTATACAATTCCCAGATAAACTCTGAAAAGCAGTTCCGTTAATCGTTCAGCTAGTCTCACGATGAATGTTTGCTTCGCCCATTCTGAATTCTGTGCAATGGAAACCCGATCCATCCGAATCAAATTACCGCATATTTACTGTCCTGTTAGTTCTTGAAATAATCTGCAATTTTCTGCATAGGTGCTTCTGCATTTCTCATTTGATATGCCAGTCGATTCAGGACCTTCATTTCTCACAATTTATGCGAGCAATAAGACCCTTTGAGAGAGTTCAGGTACATATGAAAGGTTCAAGGCCAGAGTAGCCTATCCCACATTGTCGATACGGTTCATTTTGACGATCGTCAGCCATATAAAAAGAACTCTCTAAACAATGTTCATGTTCAATGTTTCAATGTTCTCATTATGAGATCTGAAATTTTATAGTTATTGCCTTAACTACTAGTTTACCTAGAACCTTGGAGCTTTTCGTGGAATCGTTGTTAACAAAAACAATGCAAATTACGAGTGCCAAAAACGCAAAAACTCTTAGTCCGTCTCACATGTGAGTGTATTCTTCATATGACATTATTTTTAATTCTCTGCAGCGCATTTAACAACATCATGTTGTTATTTTAATTTTCAGGAAACAATGTATTCTTTCCGAAAGTCGATTCGATTTTCTGAAAGACTTAGTCAAAGGACTACCCGATGTCAGCTGCCCTGACGATGATGTACCAACTCCGCCACCGACGCCTGCCCCTCAAGTCGTACAAGGGCAAATGCCATCAGTCATCTATCCACCTTCGACACGATCGAATACAACAGGGTGTGAATTATTAAGATTAGTTGTTTCATCTTGAGTTTACATATGTTCGCAAACTCAGATTAAGGCCGTAATAAATTTTGGGTTACAGAATTGGAAGAGACGTAGTATCTGTACCAGCAACCGCAGTAGTGATTCATCAAAATTCCAGGGAAAGTCGAGGCATCGGTTGCTCAAAACCTTCGGCTATCTCCAGTGAACTGCCAAAGCAGACTGCACCAGTATCTAGTTGCCACGTGGCTTTATCTACCCCATTTAATGTTAGCCAACCAAATTTTTACACAGAGGTAAACCCAATAAATTTGTCTACTAATTCGAATAATAAACCAGTAAATGCGACGATCAAGCCGACGTCTCATTATACCAGTACTGCGAATATCGACGAGGATTATGACACGTAGTCTACTTTATATTGTATATTGTCACGGCAAAGAAAATCAAGGGTGTACCATTTCCTACTATCACAGATCATTTCCAGTATTTCATTTTTTCATTTTAAAATAATAATTGCCCATTCATGACCCTGAATTGGAGTTCAGCTGATGGTTGAAAATATAAAAGAACGATTCCAGAAAATAAAAACGAAATTCAGGGTTTTACCGTCATTCAATTTGTTTCTAAATCATGGGGCTCTTTATTCAGGTCACAAGGAGCCCAAAAGCATGCTTGTTTGTTCACTTTTTTACCCCTTGTCGAAAAAATCGAATTGTGACTGAAATAGAAGATACCATAAGTGGGAACGAAATTGGACTAGGTGAGCCCCTGAATCTGGTTAATACTTTATGAAATTTCTAAATGGCACACCCTGACTTTGTTACATATTACTACAATAACTTGTTCAATAATGCGAGTAAATGTGTACGAGTAAGTGATAAATATTTATAATTTGTACGCTCAGTTATGTTGTGTAATAGGCTATTACTTTTTATACTTTTTTTGAGACTCGTGAAACCGTAAATAGATATATTTAGGTATATAAAATTAATGATACGCTATTTTTTTTTTTTTTGCTCGAAGAATCGAAAGTGTGTTCGTAAGAATGTCATTTGTAAATATCAATATATTTCTTGTTTATAATACAATATTATTGATGAATTTCACAAACACTGTAATTTATATGTATACCGTATCTAGCCATAGCCTGAGACCAATGCATCCAGTAGTAGCCTCGTTAAATAAAGTTAATATTTATCCTTTTTTATCTACCTATACATTCGAATAATTTGAGTACCAGCTCCGATTGTCGCATTTATGCAACCCTAAACAAAAGAACAAAAGAATAGAATGGTTTAAGCAAATTTCTCATTAAAACTTATAATCTTTGTTCCATGTATGTATGTATGTACCTTACTTACTATTTTGATTGTTATTATTATGGTTATTATTATTATTTACACTTCATTTGTGCTATTGATTGTCGATATACAGGGTGGCCTGTTCATCATAACCCCCCTTGATAGCTTGGATAGTTTTGAAATTACAAAAAATGACTGGGGAATAAATTGTCACACTCAGAGGGAGATAACAAGTTATAGCAGTGACGGTCATACTTTTTGAGTTATCGTGAGTAATGAGAGCTTTTCAAATGGGGATACATATTTTCATGTCCACCACGAAGAAGCTGACGTCGAAACACGCCCAGCCCTGTCTTGCAATGTATCCTTGAAATGACCTTGTGCTCAAATCCACGTTCAGCTAATGAGGTAGAAGATCAATGAGGAGGAATTATGGTGACAAAGTCGGTCTCTTTTTGACGCATTTCGGTTTGAGATGTGCTCAAAATGTTGACAGTCACCTTCGACGTGAAATTACCATACTACTTCATCTATTGTGCGATGGTTCGTTTGTATTTCTTACAGATATTTGTCCGCATAAACCCGGATTTAAGTTAAGTAGAGTTAAGGTCATTTTCTGTTATAGTCAAGCGCGCCAAAATTCTGTTTCAGCACAATGGCTGTATGCAGGCAAATATCCGTAGCGTATGATCGAGCCATTGCACTTTTAACAAAGTAGTGAGGTAATTGTATATTAGAGCTGGTGATCAACATTTCGGGCACGTCTCAAAGAGAAGTGAGTCTAATAGAGATCGATTTTGTCACCATAATTCTTCAATGACTATCTTTAACCTTATAACTTGAATGTGGATTTTTGAGCTCAAGGTCGTTGAAGGACATGTTACTATCATACATGGCCAGACGTGTCTCGTCATCAACTTCCTCGTTGGGGACATGAAAATATGTATTCCAATTTAAAAAACTTTCATGACTATACGGATATCTCGAAATGTATGACCGTTGGACGATCTTCTCTGCTATAGTTTGTTGTTCCCCTCCGAGTGTGACAATTTCCTCTCTGGTCATTTTATTGTAATCTTCAAAATCACTCAAGTTATCGAGAGTGGTAACGATAAATGGACCACCATGTATAGTAAGCAATCCCAAACTGCACAAGTGTGAGACTTAATTCCAGCCTGTGTATTTATATTTATGTAGAATGTAAATAAATTATTTGGGCTTTAAATTGTCTTCTCAGTAGCAGTTTAATCGTCGTTATAATAGAAACTGTAATAAGAC
Organism: Phymatocera aterrima; assembly: GCA_963170745.1. Lineage (NCBI taxonomy): Eukaryota > Metazoa > Arthropoda > Insecta > Hymenoptera > Tenthredinidae > Phymatocera > Phymatocera aterrima. Next base: position 1,006,872 of record OY720660.1, read on the forward strand.
TAAATCCAAATGAAATCATGCAGGCTCGCGGACGTGATGTTCCAGAATTTTTTGGCAGTGAAATATGTTATTTTCCCTACAAAATGAGCGGACTCGTATTTTTTTGTTCACCCCAAAACAATTATCCAAACCGATATCGATTTTTCAAAATTTATAGACAGGTAACGTTTTTCGTGAACAACAAATCTTATTTCTTCTGACCCAGAATCTCGTTCTCTTGCACGTAAAGAGAGAAAAATTCAAAAATTTCGAAAATTCACAAAAATATCGTCGTTTTTCGAAAAATACAAAAAATCACTTTTCTCGAAAAGGCCATTTTTTTCCTTCATAATGTAAGATCATTTGCGGGGTGATATTGACTGCTCACCCTATCAGGGGCAACTGCAGGGCTTCGTTGTGCGTTCTCGAGTAATTGACTATATCCTTTATTTAATTGCTGCACAGCCGTATTTCTACTGTTTTTATGCTGTATGCTCTCAACCTTCCAGTTTTTGGTGCTAATCCTTCGTTTGGGCTACCAAACGTCCTGTTCCACCCAATTTTCTTTTCCTGGAAAAGAGAGGGAAAAAGTAAAAAAAAAAAAATAGAAGAAGGAGGGACACGTGTGTGTAAAGTTGGCGCCTCATATTTGAAAATTCGATTTTTTTCTAGTGTTCAGCAATCCTATCTTATATTTCTGAATTTTCTGATAGGTGAAAAGAATATGGTTCCGGTTATTCATTAGAAAAAAAAAGTGCTATTTTTTTGAATAATAAACAATAGGAAATATTGAATAATTTTTGAATAATAAACAATAATAAATATTCTTGAAACCCATCAGGAACTCCAGAACTATTCGATAGGGTTTCAGAACTCTGAAAAGAAATCGAATTTTCAAAAATGAGGCGCCAACTTCACAGACACGTGTTCCTTTTTCTATTTTTACTTTTTTTCGCCTTTGCTTTTTTTCCGTTTTCCCTCTGTTTTCCAGTAGAAAATTGGGCGGCACAGGTCATTTGGCAGCCAAAATGAAGGATTTTGACCAAGAACTGAATGGTTCGGAGTAGTATACAGCATGAAAACGGACGAAATACGGTCGTGCAGCGATCAAAGAAATGAAATAGTCAATTACTCGAAAAACGAACAGAAAACCCCAGTTGCCACTAATATGGTAAGTATAGTTAATATCACCCACAAGACATACTAAATATTAAGAAAAAAAAATTGGCCTTTTTGAGAGAAGTGATTTTTTGTATTTTTCAGAAGATGATGATATTTTTGTGAATTTTAGAATTTTTCGCCCTTTGATCAAAAGAGTACGAGATTTTGGATCAGAAGACACAAGATTCATTGATGGAGCTCGAAAATTACGGATGTGGCGGCGATTTTTCGAAGAAAAATACCCATTTCGCGAAAAACTTATTTGTTTCTAAATTTTTTAAAATCGATATGGGGCTAATTTTTTGTATGCAAACAAAAAACACGCGTCCGCTCATTTTGTATCTAGAATAACATATTTCAACGCCAAACAATTCTGGAACATCACGTCCGCGAGCCCATGATTTCATTTCAAAGGCAAAGGGCGTATATTTTTTTTCTCTTCATTTCACTAAAAAATCTTCTAAACGAAAAAATACGTCAACATTGAAAAGCGAAAAAATTATAAAAGCAAAACGGCGTAAACTCCGGAGATAAGGCTCATCGTCAGCTACAATATGGGGCACTTTGTCGTGTACACGTGTCGTAACTTTTTACACATAGACGCAACACATGAAATTTTGTCGGCTTAGCGAAAAATATCATTTTTGAATACCCTTTTCTGACCTTGAGCTGCCATAACTTTCAAACTATTGATCTGAAAAACTTCGAATCGCTCTCATTTTGCAGGTCCGTTCATTCTCTAAAAACGGGATCCCCTGATACGGCATCGAACCGTTTGCTTGTAATATTCAAATAAACAAACCTCCGTACCATCAACGTCAATTTACGGAATAAACAATTATTTTTTAATCATAAAAACAATATATTGTCAAACGGTATCACCAAAAAAAGACAAAAATAATTTGTTGAAATTAATTTAACTAGCCGTTGTTATTGATATTAAATAACAGATTGTTCTAAACAATTGTTTAAAAATTTTGTTTATCGCATAAAATTCTCTATATTTCTACAAATCCAGGACGAAAATTTTCGAACATTAGAAAATTCTCCTTCCTGTTTGAAGTTGAATTGTTTACTGACCAATCGTTAGAAACCCAGTTGGAGGGAAAATGAGAATACATTTTCGAATGGTTTTTTCGGGCTACACGATGGTATTCGTCAAAATTTTAGACCAGTTTTTTAGTTGTTTTTTTTAGTCGACGTGCCGTAAAAAAAAATTCGGATTCCAATTACATTTTTTTCAGATTCCTTGATTATTTTCGCATACATGTTCGTGAATTTTAGGAAATAAAAAAATTCCTCAACAAGCACCTTGAGCCATTAATTGTTATTTTCAGCCGATTGAATCGTTACAGCGCGGCGAAGCGGTAGGACGTACGGCGAAAATTTTCGAACAACAAATATGTAAGTGAGATGATATACGATGGGAATGGTTGCTCGCACTTTCTCAATATCTCGATCGCTTGCCAAGATGATTGTGATACAAGCGTCAACGCATAGCCTAGGCCGATTACGAGACTGGTTTCCATCGTTTTGTGTTACATTATTCACTTTAGCTTGTTTGTTGTACGTCGAACGGTATGAGTCGAACGTTCGCCATTATGGAAATATGCTCGGAGGTCAACAGTCGAGAAGATATGAGTTCCTGATTAATGTATATATATACTATCAATATGCCTATATACTACCTATACACTATCAATATTTATTATTTTATTTTAATCATTCTTTATTATTTATGTATACATGACGTTCCACGTGTCATTTGAGGAGGCGCAACAATTGAAAACATATCATACGAAGAAGCAAGGATTTAAACTGCGCGCGTGCAAGGCGATTGTTGTGTCGTAAATCATCTGCACGTAATTGCTGTGCTGAGAGCCGCGATCGTGTCGCGCACATAGACTTATAGAGATAGACTGAGCGCTCTTATGGGCAGCTTGAAGCTGACATATACGGGACAGAGATATGCCGGGAGTACTCTTCTCTCTGTCTGACGATATTGGTGGTGGGGATCGAGGCGGTAGAGGAGCAAATGGAGTTGAATGAGGGGAAATCACGCGTTCGTATATGTATATGTATGTATGAAAAGGTATGAATGGATATGTATTAATTAAATTAACCCAACTTTAAATAATACAATTCTGTTACCTTCTTATTATATTATTTAATCACAATAATAAACAAATTAAACATAATCCGTGAGTGGTGAAGGAAAACATGAAGAAAACAAATGCGTATTTGACACGCGCGAGACTAGAGATCAGTGGTCCCACCTCCACTGCTCCCTTGTCTCCCACCATGACGCCGATTGAAAAGAGAAAGGAGTACTCCCGGCATATCTCTGTCCCGTATATGTGAGCTTCAATGCCTCTCACGGGAGCGCTCAGTCTATCTATATAAGTCTATGGTCGCGCATCACCTACGAGGCACTCCACATGTGGAAATCGGGCGATTTGCCACAGCGCCATCTCTTGCCGGATTAGCAAAGCTCAATTATATAAGGAAAAGCATCGACATAGGTATAAGTATGGACTACGCGATACTCGCATTGAAGAGCTCCATAAACTTAGCCCCTCAACTGCTCGGATCAGCTTAATTCTTTTTTTAATCGTTTGTTCATTGTTTGTTGGTGTTTGGTAATTCATTCCCAACGTTTGTTGGTGATCCATTAATTAATTAGAATTAAAACAAAACCGCTAGGGAATTTAAGTTAAGTTAGCCCCTCATCGCCGCTAAATATTATTAAATTCGATTTTATACTCCAATCGTTTGTTCGTCGTTTGTTGGTGTTCAATAGTTCATTCCCGAGTCTCGCTAATCAACCAATTTTCCGGAAAAATCAAAAGAAAAGTTTCGTCCTGGGAACTTTTCCCTCCCTAGGGAATTTCTGCTAGACCGGTTGCTACTATCCGGAAGTCACCACTTCATTCGCTATTTTGACATGAAATCACATTTTCCCGGCGTAGAATCGTTCAACGGACATTTTCAGGTATCGGACGGCGTTTGATAGCGTATCCCCGACGTTTGATAAATAATTTTTCATTCGTTAAAATTGATTACAATTATGCGCGATCGGTCCTAGGGAATTTCGCATGGTGCACCCGAGTGACGTCCGCGACTTGACTCCCTTTCACCCTTTCCAATAAATTGATTGAATTTCACGCAGTGCCATCGTTTGTTGGTCGTTCATAGCTGGTAATTGTTAACGAATTTCCGACGTTTGATAGCCAACGGACCATTCGTTAAAACTAATTACTGGATAGGGATTAGGGATCGGGCATCGTGGAGGGCGACAACTCGCAGCGAGTGCATGATGAAAAAGATAGTTAAAACATGAAGCATTTGACCAAACGATGATGAACGTTGGGAATGCACTGACAATAATTGGGAAATAAAGAATTTTGCTCTACGCAGCAATTGCGCCTTCGTTGCCCTTGATCGTCTCATCTTTATTATTAATCGCTTCGTTGTAATTTTATACAAAATGAAATTATTCAACATAAGTTAGTCGACGATCTCCCCGCTCAACCAACAGCTAACCTCGAATTCCGCCACGAGTCGATGCAAATGGATATTAGGGTTAAAAACATCAGGAATCAATTGCTCTTTCATTATTAGCATTTGCTCTCCTTTTCTTCTTAATTGCGCCGTCGCAATTTTCGCGAAAAGAAATGATTGACGTGAGTAGGACAACGTTGCACGATTATCGCCAAGCCCTTTTTTTCGTCTTTTATCAAGCTCATTTCGGAAAAAAAACTAAGTCGGATCGATCAAAAATACAGATGGAGCAGTTTGAGAGCAATTATTTCCCGATTTTTCAGCCCTTGACGCTCGTTCCGATCATGCTATCTTGGGATTTGAAGTTAGCTGACAGACGAGCTAATCCAGTTTGGCGATCACCGTGTATCTCTTGTAAGTCATTTCATCACCTACGCAAAATCTATGCAGGAGCGAACAAAAATAAATCAAGCAATCAAGTGATGAAAAAGCAATGGTTTTTTCAATTTTTTCAACCCTCAACATCCATGTCCATCATCCTATTGTGGAATTAGATGTTAGCCGTCGGAAGCGTTTGGCCAGCTTGGAGATCATCATAGGATCTTCTTAATCTTATTCTTATCAATTTTATGTTGATAATTTTATTTCTCAAGTAATACGATTGAGCAATGGGAAATGAAAGTGAAGTAATATCATCGTTTGGTCAAATGCTTCATGTTTTAACTATCTTTTTCATCATGCACTCGCTGCGACTTGTCGCCCTCCGCGCTGCCCGATCCCTAATCCCTATCCAGTAATTAGTTTTAGCGAATGATCCGTTGGCTAGCAAACGTCGGAAATTCGTTAACAATTACCAGCTATGAACGACCAGCAAACGATAGCACTGCGTGAAATTCAATCAATTTATTGGAAAGGGTAAAAATGAGTCAAGTCGCTGGACGTCACTCGCGTGCATAAGGCAAAATTCCCTAGGACTGATTGCGCATAATTGTAATCAAATTTAACCAATGGAAAATCATTTATCAACCGTCGGAATACGCTATCAAACACCGTCCGACACCTCAAGATGACCGACAAACGATTCTACGTCGGGAAAATGTGATTTCATGTCAAAATAGCGAATGAAGTGGTGACTTCCGGTTAGTAGCAACCGGTCTAGCGGAAATTCCCTAGGGCCGGAAAAGTTCCCAGGACGAAACTTTTCTTTTGATTTTTCCGGAAAATTGGTTGATTAGCGAGACTCGGGAATGAACTATTGAACACCAACAAACGACGAACAAACGATTGGAGTATAAAATCGAATTTGATAATAATTGGCGGTGATGAGGGACTAACATAACTTAAATTCCCTAGCAGTTTTGTTTTAATTCTAAATAATCAACGGATCACCAACAAACGTTGGGAATGGATTAACAATCACCAACAAACGACGAACAAACGATCAAAAAAAGAATTTAGCTGATACGAGCAGATGAGGGGCTAAGTATATGGAGCTGTAAAAAGTGGTCAATAGAATGTAACACGATTCTGTTCTTCTAGTCGTATGGTCGTATGGTCGTACGTTTCGCGCTGTCAAAACTTTCGAGGTTAATTTTCGGGATCAGTTTAGTTTGAATAAATGTTGAATCGTCGAATAGAGGGAAATCTGCTACTACATACCCCGAACTGCACATAATCGAATGGCCAAAAGTAACTTAGCTGCATATCGCAGCTGTTGAAATCTGAAATTTTATGTGAAAATATTACGTAGCAAATATAGTATCAAGTAAAAGTAGGTATATGAGTCTGAATAAATCATCGGAAGCCTCGAAATAAAGAGAAGAAGATCAATTCATACATAACAAAATAATTGAACTTGAATTCCGAAAAACAATTCTCGACAATCCTCAACACGGAAGATTTGGAAATCTGGACATCTAAAAATAGTTAAGTCATCCTCAAAAGCCGAACAAAGAATAGAAAGAAAAAGAAGAAGCGTTCGTCGAGAGTTACCACACTACTGAGTACTGCCCGCGATATGTACGGAATATCTTGGTGGTGAGCTTTCGCCTACCCCCCGCTCCGTTTGTCTACGAAGGTAACGGAAAAATAAGTTTAACAATTCAAATATAACGATATGTAGATTAATGTATGTATTTGTATTTATATTGGTAGATCCGCTCTATTCTTGTTCGTCATTCAGACATTTGTAAATCGTAAGAGTTTCAAAATATCTGTTTTCCGCATCCTTTGTGCGGAACTTGATAACCTAACCTAAGTTTGCAAAAAAATAAAAACAAACAAACAGACTCCAGATCTAAACTAAGTGATAATCAATCCAATATCTAGTCCGTAACTGAAAAACTTTAATCATCACCTCGCGGAAATATATTATTTCTATTGTCAAACGTTTTTTACGTTTGCTTACGTTTTTGCCATTCACTAATTGAGGAAAAATATGTGTCACTTTGGCGATGTGGTCAGCCTTCTCTGTTGCTGTTGTATTTATTCATTTTTTTCACAAAATTTAATTTAATTTAAACACTTGCATCGATTTTTCACACCCTTGGAGGGTTAGAAATTTTTAGTATAATTGGGGCATTGATAATAACACAAAGGAGGGTATTTTTCTCTTGTTTTTTATTTTTTCATCGATCTCATTTAGCACATTTTCATTGTCTCAGCATAGAGTGTTTTGTAACTTCAATCAAGAGCAGTACATGCCATGATTTTTACGGGCCTTGGAAATTCAACGAAATGAAGAATAGAGACAATTGATAAACGCCTAAAGGGGTCCACGAAGTTGCAAATTCTTCTTTATCTTAATTCTTGTGGTTTCCTATTAGAAAATACAAATGCACATGCATTTTTTTTTTCTTTGAATTTACTATGCCGGTGTATTGAGGCCTGCGCACACTATGACGCGTCGTAATTTTTGCCTTGCATGCTATCTTATGGGAGTCCGCGTACTATACCGTACCGCACCGAAACGGGGTGAATGAGAATGGGCATTTAAAATCCGCTGGTTGCTGAAATTTTCATTATCGCGTTGATGATCAGATTTCCCGTATTGACGCGTAAGTTGATTTTTATGTCTTTCTCAAGTGCTTACAATTAATAAGTTAAATATGGGTCAATGTTATTTCCGTCAAATCTTTTTGAAATTTTCTCGCTTTTTTGATTGTATGAAATTAAATGGCGCATTCAAAACCGAAAAACGTGAATGAATAGAAAAATACTAATTTGCTACTATATGAAACACAGTATTTCTTAGAATCCGTAGGATTGTGCGTGCATAATCGAAAAAAAAATAAATAAATAAAAGAAACAGAAATTTCGTGAGAAAAACCAATGAAGAACAAAAATGAAAGCGAGTCAAGATATATCTGATTTCTGAAACTGAAAATCCATGTTGGATATTACGAATTTCATCATGCAATATAAATTATTTGAATCAATGTCAAAATAAATCATGTGGTTCGGCATGGTGCAGTGCGGTACGGCATGGTGCGGTGCGGCGCGGCATAGTGTGCGCAGGCCTGTAGACACTGTCTTCGGACATCAATTTCGAGGAAACTCGTGAGAACCGTTGACAAGAAATTTCAAATTTTGTGAAATTGATTATTAGTCAACTATTCTTGGATGAATTTTGTCTATAAAAACTAGTAAATCGTCTTGTTGATTTCGTAGAATGCTCCTCAGATATAAATTTTGAATCAAATCTTCAGAGCAATTTTCGAGAACTTTCCAATTTTCAACATCGGTCATCAGTAAGGCACTCTTAACTTTTAATCTAGAATAAAAATGTTTAATTCAACTCGAACGTGCAGGGGCGGCGAATCAACTATGGAAGGTATGGAGCACTCTATATCCGGCCAATCCTAAGGTATGGAACTCCATACCTGGAAATTTATTGTGTAATTTTTCATTCTCAAACAAATTTGGACTAAAAAATCATGGCTTGACATTGAATGATAAATTTGCCGCTAATTGAAAATAACATAAATGAAATCGGCATATTGTTTCCTAATTCACATGTTCCTATTTTAAATTTCGTGCTGATGCGCGTCTTTGTGGTGAATAAATGTTATAGACCCCCTCCCCCCATCGTGCTTCCTGTTCCAGTTTAACATCTGGGAAATTAGTATTCCGCCGCCCCTGTGGAAGTGTGACGACATGGTATTTTAATTTGAAGCCAATCTGTTATATCGTCAACTATTGAGTAATGAAATTTGAAACTTCTCTTCCATACTGGATTTCCAAATTCTGTGATATTTCTCTAAAAAGCTCAGTGTCTTGGATGTATCAAATCAAATAACTTTGATATCGGTTGCTCAGATATTGCCAATTATTTATAAGAATACATGCAGATTATCTAGAAATCACTAATAGACGGATTTTTATGAAGTCCGCTTCTAAATCTACAAACTATACAGAGTATTCTCGTCCTAAAGTTCATTTGAATCAAAGAACACAGATGTTTCAGCATTTTTCTGGAGTAGTAAAATCATTTCCTACATTTGTATACAGTATAGGGATAATTCACGGTGCAAATTGAGCCTTGTAATCAGGGAAATTCATCTCAATCGATACCCTTCATATATGTGTAATTATAAAAAAATCCCCTTGTTTTTAGTAAATTGTGTATGAAGGAAGTGAGATGTGTACGAATATTGGTGTACGTACAGGGTGGGTTTTCTCCGGGGTCCGATCTGGGAGGAGCAATGGGTAGCCTAAATTTCGGATGTGCGTCATCCGTGTGGACGTAAACGAATTCGGAGATAAGGGTATCTGCTTGATAATCACATACTATTATTCTAAAACAAATAAGTATGAATAGAAGAGGGCAGAGCCACAGCTCGATGGAGCTCCTTCCAGATCGGACCCTGGAGAAAACCCACCCTGTGTGTAGTAAATTGGAGAGTAGTTTTTGTAATTGTTGATTAGAATTTGTATCTGCTTGATAGGTGAGCTGGAATTTAGGTAGAGTGACTTGACATCGTCAGCTAGAAGTATCTTTCTATGATGTTTCCATCAGGTCTTGGCTGCAATCTCTCATTTCCAAGCTGTCTGGGCTATCCTCAAGACAGCGAAGAACTTATTCCCAAGATGGCACGGGAGCCAATTATTCTAAACGTTTACGATATGGTGAGTCGCCGTGTGCTCGACCATTGAAACACAATTATATTTAACACTTCTTCTGCAACCTATGATTTCGTCTACTTCATTACAATACTCATTTTCAGTATTGGATCAACGAGTACACGACGCCAATGGGCTTAGGAGTATTTCACTCTGGCGTTGAAATATACGGTACAGGTAAAACGTTTTTTCGGAACACTTGAAATTTGCTTTTCCATCTTGATGGCTGTAGTCGGCCAGTTTGGGTGAGCGGCCCCCGCACGGATTCGTCTGAAATTCTTGCAGTATGTTACCTCTGTAGTAAATTTACCTCTAGTAAATTTAGCAAATATTTTAATTTCATAACTTCACTGGGGAAAAAGATAAAAATACAAGTAGTACTTTTACATATTAATTTTTGTATCCGGATCAATCAGGTCAATTCTTCCGATGAAAGTATATGCTGGAAACAGTTAGATGAATAGATACATTCAAGATAACTCATAGATAAAATGAGGAAACCATGTGGAAAAAATTATTTTATTTTTTATGATTTTTTTTCGATGACTTCTTGACGAGACTCTGTTACTATATTTTTTGTATACTACAATCTAACCCACGCCCGCAAAATATATTTTTTTTAAGTCGCTCAGAGAAGTAGAGCATAGTTAGAAAGAATGAAAGCGGACTTTCTTTGTATTTTACAATTAGATTGCATGTTTTCAACACGAAACAGTAAGGTAGTAGTTAACAGGAAAAAGTAAATATAAAAATAAATATATATATATATATATACCGCACATACGGTCGTTTTTGCTAACTTTTCAAAAAGCGGGCAATAAGCGCAGAAACCACAGAAATCGCGCGTGTGGTATAAAAAATAATTTTCTTTGCTCCGTCTAGATATAAGAGTGTCATTGATTGATACATGAATGCTATAGTATACATAAGTTTAAGATGTTTAAATATATTTTTTCCTAGGCTTGAGCAATGGTTATATCTTGTGAAGATGAAATAATATTCATCATATTTTGGCTCATTTAGTATAACTATACATGAATAAGTATCAATTGTTCGTTGTGTTTTGATACCATTTCCTAAAGCTGACAATGAGTACGAATTTTCATCTCTGCCATTTTTCAGCAATGCGATACCCGCGTACGTATGTACTACGTAAGTCTCTGATTAATGTTCAAGATAGTATATGATGCACAGATCTAAAAATGGTTCGACCTCCGTTATGCTTCCCCTCCTTCATTTCTTCATAGTAATTGCAAAATTATGATTACTATACTGCTTGTTTGTCGGACCGATGTGTATTGATAGGGAAATAGTGTACCCTCGTTTGTCTTACGACGACACTATTTTCGCCACTTACTCCCGTAATTTATGCCACTGATGTAATTAATTGTCGGGAACTCTGTCGCTGGAAGCCCTGATAAGAGAATGAATGCAACTGACTTCATGATCGACTCAACTCATAAAAATTAGCTACAACCTACTTCTTCATTGAAACTTAACAAGTTACTACTTGTATTTTTATTTTTTCATCCAGTGAAGTTATGAAATTGAAATTTTTGGTAAATTTATTACTTAACAGAAGTAACCTACTGCAAAAATTTTAGACGAATCCGTGCGACGAGGGCCTTCCACCCATGCTTATCCAGCTATGGTCTTTGTACTGAAATCTGGTCATATGTAGATTTCTGATGAAAGTCTGACCTAGTCTTAAGCACTTACAATGAAATCTTCAGCATCAAAACTCGAAATGCTAACCACAATCATTCTAGTCTTATTTTTGAATTTCGAGACTCTGATGATGAACTTTTTAAGGACATGTAGTAATACTGATCGTGGTACACAGACGGAATTACAAACCATTTCACGACAGAGTGAAGGATTGAATTTTCGCTCTAGCATCAGATACATTATCAAGTTTTTTTCGTCATATGACTTAGTTTTACACGGAAATCGGCAAAAATTTATTTTTCGTGAATAATGTGTTACCGATGTGTCAAAGCCTGGGAAGCTGTCATGGCTGTGATGGCAGATCAAGAGTCGAAGTGGTACATTTTGCCCATTATTCAGGTTAGCACATTCGACTGGCAGATGGTTCCGTGCGCAGGTTCGATTCACATCAGATATAAAAAATGAGCGAGAACCGATAATTCTTATAAGAACGCACAGATGCCTCCGAGGTAGGTTCGGTTCGGAACGAATCTCAAAAATAATGTAAATATAAATGAATAGAAATGAATATAACTAAATAGTAATAGACATAAATGTTCAAATACGATTCCAACTAGACTTCTGGGCCCTCTCATGCGTACATATAGAAATGGCGAAGACCAAGTTTTGACTCGTAGGTACCACATGAACCTGTATAATATACCTGGACAATGGGATGATAGGCAAAGTATACCACCGCTTTGTTAGGCCCGTCGTTACAGTGTCCGACATGCGTCGATATATCGGCAACATATGATTTACGAAAAATAACTTTTTAGCGATTTCTGCGTGAAACTCTGTCATCGTGCGAACAGTGCTTGATGATCTTTTGGATGTGAAAGCGAAAATTCAATCTTCAACTCCGCTTAGAATTGCTTGAAATTTCATTTTCACACCACGGTCAACGCTTGACGTTATACATGGTGGATCGAGCGGCAAGGCGGTATATTCGGTTTATTTTCAAAACTCACGTGACTCTACCTGCTCCCTGCTGGGTTCTCTTATGCGGTTAGAATTGGCGAGGTCGGAGTATTCACTGGTAGAGACCACGTGAACTGGGATAATGAGCAAAATATACCGCATTGTCGTTCAATCGACCATGGTTCTACACGCTTTGATAGAGGTACACGAACGAAATTCCGAACCATTTCAGGACGGAGTGGAGAATTGGATTTTCGCTTACAATTAGACATCTGAAAGATCGTCAAGTTCTGTTCGTGCCATGACATAGTTTCGCGCGGAAATTGGTAAAATTCGATATATCGACGCATAGGACATTGTAACCCTTGGTTTCCGTACACGCGCTTTCGCGCGGAAAAACGCTCGCGGCAATGTGTTTAGCTGATCAAAAATAAGCCACGAGCCACCGCATTCGCTCTATGGTTTTCGGCCTTTCACGTCGACCGCTCCACAGTTTCCGAGGTCCAGGTCATTCAAATGACCAAATGACCAAAAATGATAAAACTAAGTCATGGCACGAACTAAACTTGATAATATATCTGATGCTAGAGCGAAGATTCAATCCTTTACTCTGTCGTGAAATGATTTGTAATTTCGTTTGTGTACCGTGGTCAGTATTAATACAGGTCCTTAATGCTATTTTCCACGAAACTAAAGCCTAGCGTAGATGCTGCGTTTTTCCTGATAGATTACATGATTCCTTGCGCGCTAGCCAGCTGACTTCACTGTGTAGATTGAAGCTGGCTACGCTGCTAGATTCCGTTCCACGCGAGGCTGTTTGCTCTGCTTTCTTTCCGATTGCTTGGAAAAATGTCTCCTATCATTAAATTTATGTGAATTATTCGATTGAGACATTATTCGCGTGTTTCTTTACTACTAGAATGGGCGTACGGTGGACACACACTCCCAATATCTGGTATATTCGACATCAGACCAAGAGCGGCAGAGGAACTAGGCGAACAATTCAGATTCAGGTGAGAACCCCAAGTGTCATGAGAATGAAAAAATGAAAAGAATTGGAAATATAATTCCCCTCCCCCCAGAAAATCAGGATCATTATGTCAGCGATCAATCGCCCAGATTAATTTCATGCCATCCATCTAATAGACAATCCGTACAAATTGGTTACACGGATTTCACTGAAGAAGATGTATCTAGGATCATCGCTGAACTCGGCAAAGACTTCCGTGGCGATCGTTATCACCTTATGAACAAAAACTGCAATCATTTTAGCAGTCAGTTAACACAGGTAGACAAATTTACCTTATTCCAATAAAATCGCCTTTGGGAAACCAAAATTTCTCCAACTTTTTTCGTCATCTCCACTTTTCGGAAACTTAAGTATTTAATCTATGGAATTTTCAGAGAAAACGTTTGACGAGGGCGATTGAAATTTTTTACTCTTATTTTGGCTTTTGTAATGAAACTGCGAATCAGGAGTAATTCAACTGAGCAACAAATTATTGCCTTTCTTTGTCTCTGTAGTTTCATCAAATTTGAATAACTTTAGGTACACGAATTTTTTGTGATTTGGTAAGATTTTATCTTCATCATTGTTTCAACAATAGAAGAAAGATTGTTTCTTTGTTGAGAGACAGATAAAACAGAGTTGAGTAAATGGAGAAGGAATGCAAATAGGACATAGTCTAAATATTTCAGATTCTGTGTGGCCTGGAAATACCCGGGTGGGTAAATCGATTGGCGTATTTTAGTTCCTGCGTACCATTTCTACAGCGATGTTTACCAAAAGAATGGCTGACGCCAGTGGCACTCCAACATTCTTTGAGCCACGTTAGCCATCAGGAGAGTACACCTCTGTCTGATACATCCTTGTAACATTTAGCCAACGACGTTGACAGCGACGCAAACGTATTAAAATGTCGTAGAAGTCACACGTTTTAATTATTCTTAATATAAATAATAAAGAAAATGAAAGTATTGAAGTAAAAGTGCCGACTGAACAAGAAAAAGAGAAAAAGAAAATGAGATAACAGATACGGAATAGAAGAAAAAAAGAAGGAAATTGCAAATTAACGTTTTCCCTGTAATTAGACTCTCTTAATAACGAATTATGCAAATTGCAAAGCTGGTTCGAATGCTACAAGGGAACGTTGAAATTTGATTAAAAAGAAAACCAACAGAGAGAGAGAGAGAGAGAGAAAGAAAGAAAGAGAGAACAATTCTTTAAAATTTCCGATCATGAGATGAAAGAAAATTCAATCGAATGAATATTCAACGTTTTTCTATGAGTATATATATATACGCATATGTATTCTAAGCGCGGGTTATCTACTACCATTATCCAGAGATGACTATGAAATTTGGTGACCGACTGACTGATGTTCGTTTATCAAAAGAGAAGAAGAACGCAAAGTGAAGAGAACATATAGGGAAATAAACACTTCAAACAATCAATAACGTCATCGAATGGGTCTCACTCTGAGCCACGTGAAAATGAATGAGAGGAGAAAAATTAGCGAATGATGTGTCATCGATTATTATACGAAATGAAGAGATACAGAAATACGAAATATCTGCACATCTCTGCGAGACAAAAGTTATATATAATGTATATATAATGTTGATGATAGATAATATCTAATCGTTCATCGTAGATTTTTAGTGAGAAAAAAAAATATCGAACTTAAATTTGAAATTAGAATAAATAAAGTACGTGTTCAAATCATTTTCACCGGAAACCTAGATTTTTGTCGCTAAATAGAGAATCGGTATGGAATGGGCAAAAAAATGTAGACTTCTTTACTTTTTTTTATTTTTAACAACATTCGCTCAAATTTAGTGCGCTACGTGAATTTTTTGTTTACAAATAGTTATGTCATTTTTTAATCTTTTACTGGTATCTTTAAACTAATTTTTTCATTGATATCATCATCATTATTATTATTATTATTTCAGTTAATTACCGTTTTTAATTTATGACACACTTTTGTACCTTACCTTCAGCGATTCACCTGTAACTTGGTCAGTTTGTAGTCTATACCACGAGGGGCAACCTCCATTTATCTCGATTTCTTCTGATTATCAGTTTTTTCATAATCTCACCACGAAATTTTCCAGTTTCTTAGATTTCAGAACCATCTTTTTGGTTTCTTATTATTTTAACGGGATTCTTGAATATAATTGAAAAAATAATTGCATAATCTTGTGCAAAAACCTCTCAGGATTCTGTGAAAAATATTCACTTTCATATATGGCACCTGAATTACCTTCCAAATTATTTACAGAAATACTTCCATTGGTCAAAATCAGATATCGTGGCCGAGTATATGAAATTTTGTTGACATAGAATTCATACCACCGAACAGATCCACAACGGAGATGGAAGGATAAAATTTGAAAAAATACATTGCGCACATGGAAAAAAATGTACTTTATTCCATGTGCTCCTTACTTAGAGGCAGTTTTTAATGGCCTTCCGAATGTCGTGCATGGAAATGAATATTTTTTCAGAATCTTGCAAGTTGTTCACATATAAGAATAGGTGACCATTTCTCCTATTATCTCCAGGAATCCCGTGAAAATAACGATACAATAATAGGATGTTGTGAAGAATCCGAAAACTTTATGGCAGGATTCTGATGATCGGAAAAAATCAAAATAAATAGCGGCCGTTCCTTTCGGTATAGACTACGAACTGGCCAAGTTCCAGTTAAATCGCCAAAGATGAGCTACCAAAGAGTGTCAAATTTGCGTTAAATCCACCATTCACTTAATTATCGAATTGAATTGAGTTGGCAGCTACAGTTAATATTAGCTGCACAGCAGATCAAAAATGGCTATGGATATTGAATTAAATTATAACAACTAACTGATGATAAATACTAATAATTGCTGTTTGATGCATCGTATTGTGCCTCAAACCATTGAACGAAAATAAAAAATAAAAAATATAAACGAAAAAGATAATCAGGTAACAACAAAATTTGAATAATGAATGCGTATTATAATATTACTTTGTGATACAAGTGCGAGAAAGCGACCATTGTACGCATGCCGTGAAGTTGATCGCACGAGCCGCACGGGCAACACAGCAGCACGAGACGGAGGCGAGTGACACGAGTGCGGCTCGTGTGACCAACTTCGCAGCATGCGTACAATGGTCGCTCTCTCGTACGTGTGTCACATCCTACTTTATGCAAGAAATGCATGAGAATGGTGGCTTCTCGTGCCTGGCGTGCGAGAAGTGGAAAACACTAGTGCGAGAAGTGAAATCGAGCCGATTTGCGCATGCGTAGTCATTTATTGTAATGCTGCCTGTAAAGCGCAGCTTATGCCATTCGTTGCAGGCACGAGAAGTCGCACTTCTCATTCATGCGTTGCGTGAATAAATGAACGAATAAATTTCGATGTTAGTAGGTCGATAGGGACCTCGGTATTGCAATGTCCGACTACTGCGAGGGCTCGGAGCTCTACCCTCTCCGTTCAATGGCTATAGGTGGAACCAAGAGAGGAGAGTTCTGACCGCTTGACATTGTATTACCGAATTCAGCTGATATAAGATATAATGAAATCGCGCAGAATATGAAATCAATAGGGCGGTACTTCCCGATTAAACAAGTGTGTAAACCTCACTATCGCCTATTTGGTTCCCAATATTTTATCCGATCCAAGAGGATTCCAGTTTCCTAATGCTATCATCAAGTTGACACTTTGGCGAACAGAAAATTCATAAAATTCAAAAGGAACACGCATGTTCTTCAGTTTCTGAGAATAATATATTTCCAAAGATTCTTTCATTGAATCGCTATCGTTTCAAGACCCGGAATGGTCTTGAAATCAACGGAGTTCGTTGGAAGAACGTTCTCAGAATTCAGCAAATTGCTGTTCTCTTGTGGCTTGAAAAATTGATAACGGCCAAACACGTGGATTTCAGAATTGACGAAGAAAAATACAAAACGGAAAAATCATTGGAATCTTTTCAGGGAAACGCAACTTGAAAAAAAATTGGAACGCAAATCGGTAATGATAATGGTGACGGTCGGGCGTTGTGAGTGATTTGGCACAGAATGCCTAATGTGTATTCAGATATTAATCAATTTTCATCGAAATATTTTTCAATCTTTGATTTGTCAATCACCATTTATTTTATTTTTTTCTATATGTTAGGGGCTCAAGATTTTAAACTTCGAAATCTAAATGCATGGAATTTTTTCTTTCTCGGCTTCTAAATTGTGACTGAATTATGAAAACTGTTCTTCGGATACCTTATCTCTATCGATTTCCAACAATGTACAGGGTGTCAAAAATAGTGTCACCACTTCATTCGGTAACTCTCCAGCTCGAAATCGGCGAAGCGCAACAATAACGTGCCCCCACAAAAGTGACCTTGCCTGCGAAAATCAAGATCACATCTACTCACTGGCTCGAAAAATTCTATTCACCGAGAGCAAAAAAAGTATCAACGAGACCATGGCTCGCAAATGAACCCTGATTTTGTAGTTTTCGGTAACTCCGTGATGCTCTTTTCGGGATGGAGAGGGCTTATTCGTGACCCATGACGTTAAATTTACACAAAGTCAAGATCAACTTTGCGGGGCATGTTGATGGGGCGCTACGCCGATCTGGAGCTGTTTGCTTCCAGTATTTCGATGGTTGTAGAATTGAGAGAATCTATCAGACTATCAGAGAATCTTTCCCCGTAGAACAAAAAGAATTGGAAACGGAATAAAAATGATTTGTCGCGCCACCGTCCAATTCCGTTTCTTGCAAAACTCAAATTGAACATAAAATATTTCTATTCTTTCTTCGTTTGAATCCCGTTCTCTGAATTCATTATTAATCGTCCTCTATTCGAAACAATGCGTGTATTCGTTTCAAAGCGTGATTTAAAATGGAATGCAAGACTTTGTCGATTCTTATAAGATACCCGCGGCTATGCTAGGCGATGATTTTAGTTGGATTCCAATCCAAGATGCAAGAATTCATCATCGACAGTTAGCGATTCGAATAAATGCTAGTAAGTGATAAGTAGTATCCGTTCCGTCTGAATTTCTTTCTAGGGATCTTTTGAAAGACAATTTGGATTTGCCTGAGTCAGTACGTGATGCGAGTTCACCGCAATTCCAATCGAAAAACACGCTTTGTGTAATTTCTATCCAGACAAAATCAACGATACAAATATTATACGTTAATCTGTTCAAGTTTGTAACTAAGAATCAAGATCTGCTCGCGTGCAAGACAGATTTTGCATTTTCGAGTCATTTTGGTGTTCGTGGTCTTCCCACTAGGGGCGCGGGGGTTCAGATGCGAAAGTCTCCCACGACTGGAAATACTCCACGTTGGCATAAGAAGTGGGTCTGATTACCAAAGTTTGTAATTAATGGATCACTCGTTGGGTCCAAGCGTGAACCAAGTAAACACTTGTGTAGATTTTTAGACGTGGTCATTAACCACATAAAACACAAAGTAGGAAGAAAATTCAGTATTGATAAGATTCGAAACCTACACCGGATGAACCATCCGGTATTAATCCCTCATTTCATATCATAACAGCCCGAACACGTACTGCGGAAATAAACTGCCATTTGCTCCCGCTCCATAGGCGCGGTTTCCTTACTTCGAATTCAGACAAATCGACTTCGATGATACTTCATTCGTGATGATTCCAATCTGGGATCGAGAAACGGAATTCATCGGAATCCGAAAATTTGCAAATTTTTCCCATTCCCTTTGTTTTTCTTTTTTTTTTTTTTTTTTTTTTTTGCTTTTACAATATCGGCAGTCGTCCTAAGCAACATTTTAGCCCTATGCATTTATCATGTGATATGAATCGTTATTGCCAATTTTGAGACTCAAATCTCTGCACTAGTGTGGTGAAGAGAGAAAACTGAGACTATACATTATATTTGTATTCATTCGAAAAATCATAGAACCGAGCGTAATGAGAATGATGATTGTTAGAAAAACGTTAGAACGCTTCCTGCCCGAGCGTCGTGACCAACTTGCAGCCGTCGCTCTGTCTCGCACAGATCTTGTGGAACACCGATTCTGACAATCGATGCTAATGATCAATTTGCGATATCGCGATAACTCATGAATGTCGAATGATCGGCATTCCTATCACGTATCATTGAATTTGTGTCAACGTAGGGTATTATTTTTGTTCTAAAAGACATCGGTCTCCATATGCGAGAAAGTAGACTTCACGTGAATTTTACCGAAAGCATTGGTACTTACGAACGAACTGGTGTTACCAGTTTATGTCACCCTCAGAATCATACAACTTTTATCTGAAACATTCTTCGATAACAGCTTTAAATATTCTAATGCGTGATTCGAAATAGGACGCCCTGTATGATACAGTCTAGGGCAAAACGGGCATCTCGATTGTGAATGGAGAATCCGGGTAAAACGGGCGGGAGGGTCAAAATTCTTATCTTGTCTCTTATCTCTGTTGAAAACAACTTTTTACAGTTTACCGGCATTCTTCAAGCGAACAAAGTTGGGATATCAACGAAAATTATTCATTATAAACAAAAGATTCGAAAAATATATTGTTGTAGTATGTAAAAAATCAAAAAAAGAAATGTGTGCAGTTGTTTCATGTATTTGATTCAAAAAAACTTCGGAATACTAGGCCAAGAAATACATTTCGACAAAATTATCATTTTTAGCCTTACGGCCCCGTTTGGCCTC
Source organism: Phymatocera aterrima (assembly GCA_963170745.1). Classification (NCBI taxonomy): domain Eukaryota; kingdom Metazoa; phylum Arthropoda; class Insecta; order Hymenoptera; family Tenthredinidae; genus Phymatocera; species Phymatocera aterrima. The sequence goes on from OY720660.1 coordinate 1,026,957, forward strand.
GGTCTTCTCGCCTATACTCTGTTAATGGGGGAAAGAAACGGGTGATCAAGGAATTCCACCAATATTTCACTACTACAGATTGTAAAACTTGCTCAAATGCATTTTCCAAGAGTATCTGGGTATAATTTGAAAAAACTCGGAAAATACCTGTGAAAATATCGATAAAATCGATCGATTATACCTATAAACTACTCAACAGAAATTAAAGAGTCACCTTTTCATAGTCTAACCATTCCTGGAGGCATACTTTCATTGTCCTAAAATTTGGTGGAGATGTAGATATGAGCCTTCCCAAGAAGGACACGAATCTCCGGACCTCGTATGCCTAGCCGTTTCGACTTCGCACCCCAAAAACTATAAACCCTGTGCAAAAAATCAAAGTCGTAAGTTTACGGATCTTCAATTTGATGTGATATCTCCCACCCTCCAGGGGGGAAATACATATAAATGGTCGAAAATGACTAAAAATTTCGGGATTTTTTTCCAACGCAACTACTGGACCAGTGTTTTTGAAATTTGTAGGGTATTCTATTGTACATTAGAAGACATGAAAAACATAATTTTTAATCGACAATAAGTGTTCATCAGCAGCCTGCAGCCAATTGTTGAGGAACGAATTTTCCCCGCGATGTCGGTCTGCGGCAGGTGTGGTTTTTTTTTATCTGAAACAAACAATTCAAAAACCATCACATTGTATATGGAAGTACGCTGTCGATAAACCCAGAAACAGATGAAAAAGTTGAATATTGTAATAATGGCGACACTCAGAAAAAAAAGATCGAATTTTCGCCAAAAATTTTCGTGTTTTTATGCAAAAAATGAATTTTTTTTATTGAATATGGAGGTATATCGACGAGGGTTTGCAATTATGTTTCTAAAAACCCTTGATTGAAATGAATCGGATGAATAGTTTTTTTATCGCTGCCCCAAATTTCAAAAATGTAGTTTCGAGTAAATCGCGTTTAAAGTTTAGGGTGAAGAAAAAGTCGCTATAAGGTACCTTATAGCTGTTTCAAGCTATTCCGCTATTCCGGGACCATAAAGCAAACCCTCCCCGTACTCAAAGAGCCGGTTTTCCTCCAATGCCTGCTGTCTTCAAGCCTGTCGAGCCTCTTTGGTGATCTCGAGGCTGCAGCGATTCTGCCCCTGCAAGCACTTCTTATCGTATTTCTCCGTGAAGTATACACAGCTATTCCCGATAGTTATTTCTAAGTTCTGCACAATTAGGAGGAACGCAGAATAACCTTCGTTAAATATGCTCCCAGCTAAAAACGCAGCAATCTCAATAACTTGCAATCCGCATTATAAATGTTTGGGAGCTAAGCGCCAAACAATGGCGTTGAAGCTCTCATTGGCATTCTGGGTTTGTCCAGCTAAACATCTTTGAAGCAAATCTGGCTCTGATAGTTCTTTGTAAATTGTTAGCAAATGCTTTTGAACATCGGGATGCAGTGGCGGGGGATGATCGAAGTCCCCACCTGTGGCTTCAGCAACGCGCCATTTGCACCAACTGTCTGCTCCTTTGGGACAATTTTCATGCCTTGGTTTTTGGTTAGTTGAGCATAAGTGGTCATGAGTTACCAGAATGGCGTTTGCCATATCTTCAATGGAGTCAACATTTCTTCGGATAGCCAAACCGTAATAAATTGTTAATTTTTTTATTAGCGTGCTAGTGAGTTTTCCCCTCTCGCCTAGTTCTTTGTCTTTCTTTACAAAAAGGAGCCGAGTGCCCATTATTTTTTTGACGTGCCGAACGCACTCGCTCTTGACAACTTGTAAATCTTCACCATACGGGCTTTCATCCAAAACTGCTTTGTATGTTTTTGAGTCCCCGTCTCCTATATAATTTCCATATTTTACTCCAAATTTTTCTTCGGATGCCACAAACATCTCTGATATGGCGTCCACCTCCAACTTAACCGCATAACTTTCGTGATTTGCAGTGCATGTATCCTCATGTTCTGCATACCAGTCGAGATATTCCTGAGGCTGTTTTTTATTTTTCCACAGTTTACAACCATAGCTACTAGGTGAATCTATTACTTCGCAAGAATAATAGCCTATAAGAGTCGTTACGCCATACAGTGAAGCTGCGTTTCTTCCACGAACCATCACCCGATACTTTCAGATTCGATGGAGGCTTTTCACGTTTCTCGTTCTCTTTTTTCTCTCCTTCCACAACTTTTTTGCAGAAAATGTTGAACATTATTTTCGCTCAAGTATAAATATGTTTCACACTATTCTCGTATGCACTTTGACTTAGACCGCTACCGAGATCCATCAAACCCGCAAATATATTTATTCCTTGTAAACCGTTGCCCAAAAGTCGCATGACAAACACAATCCTTCGATTGATTTCAAAACCATTGTTCATTGGAGGTCCAGAGTTGATGATGCACTCTGGCACATTTTCAGATTTGAAAATGCAATTGAATTGAATTTAATTCAATTGAATTTAATTTATTTCAATTGAGGATCCATGCACTTTCGACTTTGCTTTTTTGCAGAGGGCTGGTTTTCAGGGTGCAACGTCGAAACGTTTAGGCGTACGCGGTCCGGAGACTCATGTCCTTCTTGGGGGGCCTCCCATCTACATCAATACCAAATTTAGGTCAATCGAAGTATGCGTTTAAAGATGGTTAGACTATGAAGGGTGATCCTTCAATTTTGTTGACTAGTTTATTATTCAATAGAAAATACATTTCCATGCTAGTTTGCCGAATTAACGTAACAAACACTTGACACACTTCTTTGAATTACCATATGGTGTATATATTTCCTTGCATAGGTATATATTTTGGGGATAGACTAATAATCGTCAAGTTTTATTGTGTATTACTTACGTATATACCTACCTGAATAGTGATATGCAATACTATTGCAATTTCATTGTCACGTTACATATTTGAACCTAAGTCATGAATAATCACTGATGTACCTACTATCTACCTATGTAGTATACATAGGATATTATATCAGTGTAAGTAATCGACAATATGAACATCCTCCTTTTCTGAATAGGCTGATAATTCTCTCTGTTCAGATACCTATACTACATACATATAGTCGGGTTCTGTATGCAAAACCCTGGTGGAAATATACCAATACCTGATGATTATTTTTTTTAATTTAGGAATATTTCTAAAGCACACGAAATTACTATGTAGAAAGGTGCCATAAACTTGGTAAAGTTAACGAAATTCAAACATTTCGTGAATGCTACCACAGATTATGGGAACAATTTTCAGAGACTCACTGAAATTCCTGACAGAACTGATAACTCCGTAGATTTTTTAGCATTGATCCGCGAAAGTTGAACAACTTTTCCGAAAACTAGTTAAAATTTTTAATTCCATCGTCATAGATTCACTGCATTTGAAATAACTTTACTTTTGATGTACCAATATACGCGAAATGATTTACGCTATTTTTCCACCGAATCTTTTCACATATTTGGTTGAGGTCCGATAAATCTACCAAATAGCACCTCTTTCCAAATTTCCGGAAAACTCTTTGAAAATCACGGCATAATGTTCTTCTGGATTCTCGACAACACTCATAGAATGTTCGAATTTCGAAAATCTTCGTGAAGATGATCGCACTCATTTAGACTTTTTACTAGAGTGTCATCCAGAGTTGTCTTCCGATTTTAAAGTTATTCCGAAATTTCTGAGAACACAACCGTGAATATGTACGGCATTTCACAAAAAACGTGGGAACTTTGTACCTCACCCCTTCCAATAGCTTTGTTCAATTCTTCCTAAAAAAAAAGTAGATTATCCAAAAAGATGTTGTGAATTTTTTCCAAAATTTTCAGTGGTGAATTCGGCGAGTACTAAACGTTCCGGATATCGGCCACATGGAAAACGTTCGTTTTTGCGCCCGATTTTGAGCATAGTAGGCGATTGGAACTTTATTTTATACATACCATCTTGGAGCTTGTTTTTCAAACTAATTAAAAAAGAATAAAAGTAAAATAATGAAATTTTTTATTGAAATTAAAATATTGAATAAATAGCGTGCTTACGCTTCTGGCGGCAACCACTTGAAACTGGTACAGTTCGCCATCCCAACATGTCCGTCTCAGGGTTTCTTCGTGACACGAACCGGTTGTAAGGAAAGAATTGAGATCAAAAGTTGCCCAGTTGTAACATAACTTCATTTACATTTTCGAGATTAAACTGCAATTTTTGTATACATTTTAGAACATGATCGCAAAGGTAGATACACTATCGAAAAGCTTGAGGAATATGCTTCAAAATGGTAGGAATATAATCATTAAGTTGCCATCACCCAACATTCTCAAAATCAGGTGCAAAACCCCACGTTTTTTATTTGACGTTTGGTACTGGCAGAATTCAGCCCTGAAAGTTCCAGAAAAATGTGCAGTCGTATGATATACTTTTTTCGTGCAGAGAGTACATACGTTCCACGTGAAATGCGCCATGTATTATAAATTCACCAGGGAAGAGATAGAAAAAATATCCATGCATGATACAGCTATTGAATTTCATTATACCGTGAGGATCGGAAACAGGCGTTGGCTAACTTTATCACTCTCGTTGATAAACTTGGCCCGTGCGTGCTTCGTCTGTCTGCTTTGTATAGAACCTCACGGTATATCCATTAATAATCGTCGCATTTATTAGTTTATAACGTTAGATGAGCTATGATAATGTTATTGATAATCACGCACTTTTTCATTTAAGTAACTATGTCTGATAATCAATTAAGCCGCCGAAAACGGAAAAAACAACTTGTGAAATTATAAAGTTTTAGATGGGGATCGGTTTCGTAGAGTGATAAATTTTTGAAATTACCAGCACCTTTTGGTGATCAAATTTCATTATTTCGGTAACTTCAAGTTCAGTGGTTCGAAATTTTTATAAACGTATTTAAAAATGATATTCGGAACGCTGACTCAAGTGATTAGAGTAATGTTACGTCCATTTATTGATATATAAATATATACTCATTTCTAATTGTTCTTAGGATTAGTCATATTGACTTGTGAATCCGATATTTATAGAATCAGATAGTGATCGACATGTAAAATTCGGGCTCCTCTGTTCGGAACGCATGAAAAAAAGAAACTTGGGCGGCGGAAGGGTACACAATCTAATCACGAAAAGACATAACACGATTCGAATTTTCAACTTTAAATTTAAAATGAAAATGACTTGCAACTTTTGGTTTAATTTATTCGAGAGCTGAAACTGGAATCTATGATCAAAAACTGAACAAAAAAGTAAGAGGAATAGCAGATTAGTTCTGAGTCTTGATGATTCTTCTTCACAAATTAGTGAAAAATTGTCTCATCTTTCCGCGATCCTACAGTCCAGTCGGATTCTACCAAAAATTTAGTGTCTTCCAATTTGGGATATGTGACGGCCTCCGATTTTTTACAGGTGGATTTGAGCTTGTTGAAGCTGATCTGATATTCCAGTGGAAAATTGTTTATTTGCCGATAAAGAAAAAAATATTGATTGTTTGTTTTTAAATCTTCGTATATAACTGTCTGTAAACAAAATCTGTACTTTGTCAGCTAACCACGGCAGAAGTTGCAGAAAAATCGGGGATTTGCTCAAATCGTTTACTATTCCAAAACTATATGACAGTCAAGTAAGCTCTGTACGTATCTTTTTATGAGACTTCATATAATTAGTACGTTAAATCTCGAATCCATTTGTGAACAATTGTGCGATTGACTGACAATTAACGTACAGAAGAAATTGAATGGGTTTCGCATTTTACAGCTCATATAACAATAATGAAAAACTCAGAGGTAACTAATATTATGTATAATAACAAAATCAAGAACTTATGCGTTTCAGAAAATTTGTTGTAAAGTCCATAAGAAAGAAGGTTGACGGGTGATACGGAATTTTCGATGTTTCATAATTTATTGGGTATAGAACTGCGGTATACGGCTGCTTATTCAATTGTTTTTTGTTTTGTGCTAAAAACAAACGATTCATCACTAGCTTTTAAAATGCTGCCAACTCTCTATTAAATTCACTAGAAAAACTTTGATTCAAACTGCTATTTCGATACTGGTCCTAAATTTTAGAATTTTTGTACCCCAGCTCTTTTATTTCATAGTTTCTGTACCCTAGGTCTTCCTCTCCATAGTTTTAGTATTCCTTATTTCGTACAGAAACACATTAAGACAAACAAGTATTTGATGGAGAATGCCTTGTTGAGATGCATGGGGTACATGAAAATTTATTGGAACATGTAGCATTCCTATGGGAAATTGATTATTGCATCCTGAGCTCATAGATACCCTTTCGTTATCATAGAGTGTTTATCAACACGTTTTTTTTCTGTCCATAGACACCATAGAAGTTTATTCATACCGATGTATGGTCTATCGTGACGAACATGCTTCTATAATTTTTTCTAAGCAGGGTCTATAACCTCTGCTCAGACACTATTAGTGTTGAAAATCTTTGTAATTTTTGTACCCTAGCTCTTTTATTTCATAGTTTCTGTACCCTAGGTCTTCCTCTCCATAGTTTTAGTATTCCTTATTTCGTACAGAAACACATTAAGACAAACAAGTATTTGATGGAGAATGCCTTGTTGAGATGCATGGGGTACATGAAAATTTATTGGAACATGTAGCATTCCTATGGGAAATTGATTATTGCATCCTGAGCTCATAGAAACCCTTTCGTTTTCGTAGAGTGTTTATCAACACGTTTTTTTTCTGTCCATAGACACCATAGAAGTTTATTCATACCGATGCATGGTCTATCGTGACGAACATGCTTCTATAATTTTTTCTAAGCAGGGTCTGTAACCTCTGCTCAGACACTATTAGTGTTGAAAATTTTTGGCGAAGGACTCTTCCTTCCAAATTTTCATAAGGAATCCACCCTTAATTTGGCCCGGTCAGTCTGAACCACCCTGTATATGTAGGAGTACAGCTTATGAATATGTGTTTGATTATGAACCACGTCAATTTTCTGTCTAAAACAGAAACATCTGTGTATCAAAAAATGAATCTCTCGAAATAATACATAAGTAATAATAATAATAATAATAGGGATATGATTCTTTTATTCATATAGAGGGATAAGTATTCACTACTTGCGGTGAAGCGGAAAATCATCCGTACATTCAATTTTTTACCCGCAGTTCGTGCGGTAAAGCCGGAAATCATTCATGCGATATTATTGGTGGCTCTGAAAAGGCTTGCCTATGCCATCATCTTGCCAGCACTTCCGATAATGGGTCTTCACCATACCGACAATACCGTAACAATTTTTGAAACCTCTTGCAGAGGTTTTCTATCCCATATCGACAAAATCAGTGAATCCGAGTGGCATTTTGGCCGCAGAAAAATCTAAATCAAGCAAAACGAAAATATTCACCGATTCACACTGATAGAGAAATGGGTTGTTATGGTATAGTTTTACCATTGTTTTTTATGTAAACGACTGCAGATCAACGGGCGCTGTGAAAATTTAAAGAAGCGCTGGCTCGGTGTCATTGATAATAGGGGAAAACATATCACATGCATGGTGGTTCTGACAAATTTACCTGCTGCCAACTTCGAGTAAGGAGCCGTATACCGCAGTTTAGCCATTTATTGTTGCTGAATCTGACTGAAATTCTCTATTTGAATCTCATATCATGTTCATCAAGGTTAAATCTACCTGTAAAAATATCGGCGGCCCTTACATATTTCAGAATAGAAGTCACAAGTCTTGTTCCAACTGGATAAGTTTGTACGACTTTTGATAGAGACCAGAATTCTTCTGAATTCGTCTAAAACTTAGCTTTTTGTTGCTTCAGTCAACTAAATAATTAAAAAGAACAAAGAAACACCGTTTAATTTGACGATGATAGAATACATCGCAGAGTGCGTAAATTTGTATAGATAATAAAATAGTAAGCGAAAAAAAATATATCGCACAATGCGTAAAGGACCCCGCACAAACCTTATGGCAAATGGCCCTCGGTCGAATTATTCCGGGTTACGATATATTGTAGTTTTTACTTTCCTGATCAAGAGACTGTATTGACACAACCTCCTGCTATGGCTCGTTCTCTGGATATCACTTGCTTAAAAGATTTCAAACTTCCATTCTAAGCACTCGATCGCAAAATATACCTTGAGGGTACTTTGGACTCGCTATGTTAAGTGTAAGAAACCGTCTTGAAAACGAGAAGCGTAAATTTTCGCGAACAACACGATCGATTTTGATGAAATTTTAAGTATTCATCGAGTATGATGGCAGAAAGTGGCTCAATATTTTACCTTTTCGAAACATCGATCGATCGGATCTGATAAAGAATGAATATTCTCTATGTTATAGCTAGATTAGATTGCCAGCGGTGACTCCAAATTCCCCCTAACTCTACGATTCAAATGAGAATTCTGTACATGGTATCTGACCGTATTATAGTATACCTATAGTTGCCGGAGAAAATCTGTATTCAGAATATTGATATATATCTAGGGCTCCGAAAAATACCTATAATACATATAATTATACCTTGTATAATAGCGATCTCGTATGGCTCTACTCGATGTGCACTGAGTGCGGTTTTTCTAGTTTTCGACTATAGTCCGGTTGGATTCGACTCGACTCCTATTCTTTCTGAGAACAGCAACGCTGATTTTTTTGTAGGTAGATATGACCCTGACAAATAAGCCCCTGATTTTGCGTGTTGGTTTAATTGCCGGAACATTGTTTAAAAAAATATTAAAAGAAAAAAGTCACAATTTTTTATTTTTATTTTTTTTCCTATGCGGTTGAGGAAAAAATGTTGCAGTAAAAAGTTGTTGGCCTCATCCTCGTGTATGATAAACAATTTTCAAAATTTTATAAATGTTGGTTCGTTTATCCTGAACTGCAAAAAGCCGAATTTTCGAAAACTCTTTTCATTTCCATCTGATTCCATTGATTATCAACGTATACCTTCAAAACCCACATGATGCGTAGAAAGACCCGTGCCCCAAAAGTCCGTGCAGAAATCATTCGATTATCTCACATGTTATAGCAACAAATAGCGATTTTCGAGAAATTTTATGGGACCAATGTAGTCAGAGCCGATGGGGTTACAGCATCCAAATAAATCGTGGTGCTAGTTACAGATATGAAGATTCACAATGTGATTTGAAACAAATTTTGTTGAATAAAAAAAGGGCGGGAAAAAATGAAATAAAAATTTTCTTGCTCAACAAATTTGTTTGATGACTGAAATTATTGACTTACGGAAACCGATTTTTGATATTGTTACTCCTGTTTTCTAGACGGGACATTGAAAAAAAAACTTTTTCATCTATTAAATTTACGCAAACGCTGAAACGCGATTCCGCGCGTTTGCATCAATTCAATAATTAATTTTTACGAAACTGAAGTTCGAATCTGAATTGCAAAATCCATGGTTGATCTTCCAGGTACGTATATATGAGGAACGGGTATTTTTTAAAGTCTTGATATTATCAACATTGATAATAAATCGCTAATAAGTAAAACAAGTGTATCTCAGGTTATAATGAAGATGAAGAGCTATTTTTGTCCAATTTTCCGTCTGAAAAACAGGAATAACAATATCCAGAAACGGTTTTCGTACATCAATAATTTTAGTCATTGAACGAATTTGTTGAGTAAGAACATTTTTATTTCATTTGTTATCGCCCTTTTTTCATTCAAAAGAGTTTGTTTCAAATCACATTGTGAATCTCCATATCTGTAACTACTACCACGATGTATTTGGACGCTGTAACTCCATCGGCTCTAATTTTATTGGTACTGTAAAATTTTTCAAAAATCGTTATTTGTTGCCATAATATGTGAGATAATCGAATGATTTTTGCACGGATTCTTGGGGCACAGATTTTTTTGCGCGCCATGTGAGTTTCGAAGGTATACGTTGATAATTAATGGAACCAGATCAAAATGGAAGTTGAAAGTTGAAAAGTTGTTGAAAATTTGGCTTTTTGCATTTCGTGGATAAACTAACCAACATTGAAACAAATTTTTATCATACCCGAGGATGAGGCCTGTAACTTTTTACTGCAACACTTTTTCCTCACCCGCATGGGAAAAGAATAAAAAATAAAAATTATCATTTCTTTTGTTTAACATATTCTTAAACAATGTTCCGGCAATTTAATCAACACGTAAAATCAGGGGCTTCCTTGTCGGGGTCAAATCTACCTACAAAAAAATCAGCGTTGCTCTTCACAGAAAGAATAGCAGTTAAGTCGAATCCGACTGAACTATAATAAGCCTAGGAACTATAGGAAAGCTGCACTCAGTGAACACCGAATGGAGTCAAACGTAATCGCCATGAGGTTTTAAAATACCGAGAACATGGTAGGGTGAACAAGGGTGACCGGGGGGGGGGGGGGGGGGGGGAAGGGGGGGGGGGGTGGTCTACTGTGAGTGTAATATGGTCACATATGAAGAAATCTCATTTGTATCGTATACCTATAGAGTTAAGGTACGCATGCAGTAGTTGTGTGATCGGATGCTTGGACTGGAAGCATGAAATCGGACACTTTAGCAATGATATCTCAAAAACTAGCCATAGTGGGAGTTTATGCCCTTGGAGTCTCTTGATCAGGAAGGTAAGAACTACAACATATCTTAATCCCCAATGGTTTGACTGAAAGCCATTGGTCATAAAATTCGTGCGTGGACCTTACTTTAAATATAATAAAATAGCAATCAAGAAGTTGACAAAGAGTCGAACAATAAAAGAAAAGACTCAACGTAACAAATTGAATTAAGCAATCTGAGGTATCAAAACATAAGAAGCTAGTCGAAAGTTAAACTTATAAGGAGAGCGTCGGGGTTGCGGGTAACGCTTTTGAATTCAACCTTTAGAGGTGTTTATTTAAACCAAGTATGTGGCCTGCCATACTGTATTCAATCCCATAGGCCTCTTTAATTCTCTTGCAGCCTAAGTTTAAAAAATGTTCTGAAAATTTAGCGTCTTTCTTAAAACTCCAAAATACTTGATCACAACTCAATTTCGAAACTGATTCTGTCTCAAAATAGACTGATTTACATTAAAAACGAGTATCTGCGCCCTAAGAACTGTACATTTTGCGAGTGCGATTGTCAAAACTCATAATTCGAGGCGGAGAATTAACAAATACAGCGTTTTTAGCTGGGTAGGACTGGCAATTCCTAGGACCTCTGTATTATGCCTACCTGTTGTAATTTATTCATGTAATATATGGTAAGTCCACTGAAATACTATTTGAGATTCATGCACAATAAATACCTTTGAAGCTTTGGCAAGCGCAGCTGATCCTGGCGAAAAAGTGTCATGCTTTGTGGTAATGCGCAGCTTCCGAGATGCTGTTCCTGAAATAATATTCCAATCGATGTCAAATATTGATTCTTCTCCAGGATGAGCTACCCCTTCCGATGCTTTATAGGTATTTATTATGCATGAGTCTCGAATAAGGTATTTCGATGGATGTACCGTATATTACATGAATATATTACAACAGGTAGGCATGATACAGATGTTGTAGGAATTTCCGACCCCACACACGAAAGAACGCTGCATTGGTTAATTCTCCGCCTCGAATTATGGCTCTTGACGATCGTAGTCGTAAAACGTATAGTTTTTAGGGTGCGAATACTTGTTTGTATTGTAAATCGATCTATTAATTTGAGTCAAAACAAGTTAAGAAATGGAGTTACGATCAAGTATTTTGGAGTTTTAAGAAAGGCGCTCAGTGTTTGGGAAAATTTGACACTCGGGCTGCAAAAAAACTAGATGGACCTATGAGATCGAATGAGGCATGACAGACCTCATATTTTGGTCCAAATGAACACCTCTAGAAATTTGATTCAAAGGCGTCGCCCGCTACGCCGACACTCTCCTTGTTAGATCAAACATGATTAAAAGTGAGATGGCCTACGTACTGTACTGCTGAGAGATGAAGTTGATTATATTGATCAATGGATCAATCAGTTTATCGCTGGCAGACTTGAACGCATAAATTAATATAAATAAATAAAATAATTTAATAAATTAATAAATTATTGAATAAACGTAGATATATTATAGTATATACATAGAGATATTAGAGAATATTTTCAATTATATGAAGGCTCCGTTGAACTTGCTTACATGTGAAACTGAAGGAAAAAGTAATCGCAAATTTGCGATATATTTCTAATAGATTATTATACAGGATTGTGCGTTATGTTATGTACTTACGTTAGCTATAACTATAATCGTTTCACACAAGACTTCAAGGACATTGATACACACAGATGTTAACGTTCACAATCTAGGTATAATGAGAAGGTGTTATAATAAAATGAGTTTTTCAATAATACAAATATAAAACTGCCAAATATTTGTGTCTTTTATTTCCTAATCCCCGATCGATACACCGTTAATCGAGTTCGGAAACTCACTCCTAGACCACACAACTGATCTGAATGAATCTTTGTGGATTGGTTGGATTATTCTAGTAGAAAAAGGCTAAGCATTTTATCCCGCTGAATTTTCGAGAAGATCCGAAGATCTGTCGGGATTTCATAATTATTAGGTTAGGTTTGTTTATAGGTTAGATTAGACGAAATTGAATTTGTGGTACAACTCTTCGACAATTCGTAGAGATAAAATACTTAGCCACTTATCGTCGAATTACTGCATTAAATCCACGAAGTTCCATCCAGATCGGTTGTGTGGTGTATGGAGTGGCGATGAATCGTGTTTCGGAAGTAATAACAATACTTTTAACAATAAGTAACAATGAGCGTAAGTGGATCTTTAATAGCACCTTAAGGTGCTATCAAGATTTTCAAGAAGATGGTTTGTACAGTCTCGATGGTTTCAGTGAGATTTCTGTTGAGCTTTTCAAACGCATGCATGGTAGTGTGATACGACGTGACCGCTCTTAAGAGAAATACTCTCCACAATTAAGGGGATTCACGCGTACACTTAATTTTTATTCGCCCGAGGCGTATAATTATCCTCGAGATACTTTAAAAGCAGCACTATCACTGAAAAAAAACTTTAGTCGGTCTAGCCAGGATTCTTGCTGAATAGGATACAGTAACACGTGCTCGGTGAAAGAGCCATACAGATATGGCTAATCAGAATTGTAAATAAAATGGCTCTGCTAGAAAACCCGTATTGCTGTAGATATTATATAATTACGATTGGCCATACTTGTATGGCTCTTTTACCGAGCAAGGATTACCGTATCCTTTTTAGCAGGAATTCTGGCTGGATCGATCAAAGTTTGTTTTCAGTGCGCAAAGGTGACATTCGCACACCAAGTGTATAGGCGCACATACACGAGTAGCGATGCTGCCTGGTGCATGTGTATCGAACAACATTTTTTGTATCTTGCATCGAAGGTCCGTGTTGCGCATGCGCACGTGTTTCCCGCACCGCTAGCAGTGCGAAGAAGTTATACCCTCACTTGTGCGCGAAAGTGTCTTTTAGGTGCCACTAAACGCTGCGCAAAAGTAAATTTTCGATGCAAGTATTGCAAAAAACATGTATTCTTATTTCTAGTACGCTAACATACTAATCATACATACTAATCAAATCCTCTAAATGTTCAGTATATTTTCATGTATAACCCTAGAGTATTAGGAATATCCTCTTAAAGTTAGTATACCATCATTCGTAGTGACCACGTGATCCCTCTAACGAAACTAGTTGCATTGTGCATATGGTCGCGTCCTGCGTCGTGTCGTGCATCGTGTTGCGCATATAGGATTTATAATAAGTCTGATAGTTCCTTGCAACCGAAAGAAAAGGACGAAGTCGTCGAGTGGCTCATTGCAAATGATCTGGGCAAATCAACCGAAGTATTTAAATGTAAGTAGGTAAGCCTGAAATTGTGAGTTTGTTTATTTCCGCAAGGTAGGTCATAAGCACGCGTGTTCCCACAATCTTCGAAATAATTTTACCTTCTGGATACGTTTTCACTCGTTTCATAGAGTACTTATGCCCGGTTTCACAAACGTGGGGTAACATCTGACCGTAGGTTACCCCGCGGAAAACAATGAAAACACTTTGATTCTTTTCCGCGGGGTAACCTATTGGTTAGAGTTGCCCCACGATTGTGCAACCGAGCATTAGTTATTCAAATTGCAACGATCTGTCGGTTGTTTAAATCCAATAACATCTTTAATAGGATACTTAGGAAACCTGTTCAAAAACCTGGTTTTCGACCTGAGAAAACAAGTATCCTATCACAGAATTACGATGAGGTGAAAGAAAGGACGAATTTATTTGAAAATCTATGATGAGTATAAATTTCCCATGTGATGAATGTAAAATACGAATAGAAAATGAAGATAAAATGATTTTCCTATGATTTCACTGATCTCTTCTCCAGAATGCTTCCTTTACGGGCGTTTGGAGAAATTACTTACCTTGAGAATGTGACATACTAAACGTAGATTGGAGGATATTCTAAAAACTAGTATGCATTCACATTAGTATGTGTTCATTAAATTATTTTCCTCTGAAGATTAGAAAATGTACTAACTGCCTATTTCAAACCGAAATATACTTTGTTATAGTACATCATAGTAACTTGAAGAATAAATTTTTCTCGGTGCATGTTCTAATTGATCCTTGTCATGATCTTAAGAACATTCGAACTTGCCTATCTACGTGTTCTCATCGATAATGACAACAAAAAAATCGAGTGGAAGTATATAGAGGCATTAGCATTGGTGCGGGATAGAGTATAAAAAAATGATTATGAAAGTTCACCTCGCAGCACAGACGTTGAGTTCAAGTGTACCTGACTATTGAATTCTGTTGGAAATTTTAACGTTTACCACAATTTGAGGGGTGTGATGCCACTGATAACTTTATCCGTAAGGTTGACTTTTTGAATGTTCAAAATCCGTGGGGCAAAGGTTTTAACGTAGTTGTTGCGTGGATTGATTTAATGGAGGATTTTAACGAATCTTTTCTCGATTGTTCTTTGATTAAATATAAATCACATGAGCCTCATTCCGATTAAAATTAACTACCCCAATTTTATGAAAAACGATATCTTTTCAAACGCGCATACAATTACAATATGCAGGACCATTGAACAAAATTTCCCAGCTGTCCTCGCTAATGCCGCTTACCGCGAATAATTATTTACAAGGAAGAAGTTTTTCCCAGAGCTCGATCAACATTTTCACGAGCATTTACATTAGACTCCTGTGTGAATCACATACACATACTCACGAACCATATTCTCGTGCTTTATATCGAAATTCGTATGCACGCTTCTCATAAAAATTCATCTATTTCTATCACCGGAGCAAGAATTCGCCATTTCCTAACGCGCCAAATTATTTGGGCTCACCAGTAATTTGTAATGTTATTGCAGAGTTTGTTTACTGGTTTAACGCACTCTGGTGTTATAGATTTTAAGATGCATAGTTTAAAATAGCTGTTTTTGTTATTGTTACATTGTGATAAGAAACAATCACTTATATTTATCATGTAAATATTTGCAGGCTTTATAAATCTAGTTAAATATTTCTCTTCTCATGGTTTTGCACTTACTAGAAATGTTAAGACTATTGATTGACGCGAAGCGAAGAAGATTTTTGTTATTGTTCTCACGTTATAATTGTAGAGTTTAAAAAAAAATCATGTGTGATAATAGCCACTTGGCATACAAAAATATATCTATACGCTTCGTACAAAGATTTGACTGTGAATCACTTTTACGCATGTTGATTATTATCGAATCACGTATTATGAAAGAAATAAGTGCAAATAATAACTATACTGATATTTGATATCGTTTATTACTTGCTTTATTACTAATTTCTATTGATTGTTTAACTACACAGGGCCTTATGTCATTTTCTGTCGAACAGAAACTGGGAAAATTTGATGCTTTTTATTCCATCTCTTACCATAATAAATTTATCTACTGCATTGGTTTTCATTATGTGCTTTCCTCTCCCATTTATACTCAGAAGAATGCCGAATCAACTGATAGAGTAAAAAATAATCATTGGTGGATGCATCAACACTTGCGACGAGACATTTTCACATTATTTGATATTGGAATGAATTTTGATGATTAATCATTCATGTTTTTATTTACATAAGGGCCACTGAAATCCCTCTCATTCGGTCTTAATGCAGATATTGGAGGAGTGATTACTATTCCCATGTGAAAAAAGGCGGTTAAAATTTGTAAATAATAATCGAAAAACTTAAACCTAACGCTGAACTGACTTATTCTTTCACTAAAGATGGCACTAATACGATACTGATTTGATAAATAACAATTGTATGTTGAGATAGATGGATAGAATTTGTAACAAAATCCGTTGTTATGTATTTTATATATTTTCCAATATTTTCTGAAGCCGTTAATCATACTTGAAAGCTCTTGTTTACCGCATCTTTTCAGCACTAGTTTTCAGTGAATTATATGAACTTTATTTCTTTCGATGCCGTTTACGCATTGTGAATAAGTATAAGCATATATAAATATAGTTAACGGGATATTTTCTATTTTTGATTTCTGATTTTCATGATATACATATACCTGTTTCATCTGGGCTAAGAAAGGCTCAGTTCATGTCGAGCGGGATGCAGCTTCTGACCCCGTTATCATCAGCTCCGAGGATGGTTTGCATTTGCTGACCGTCCATCCCTGACCGCGTAGTGAGTCCCTGCTCGCCGATGATGATGATCCAGTCCATTACCCGGCAGCTGCTTTTGGTGTGGGTGCTACTGCAGCTGGTCGCTATCTGACCATTGCAAATTTTAATGATAATTTACTCTTAGGCTATATAGATCAGGTCAAGGAGTGTTTTGCAGGCAATCGGTTTCATTTAATTTCAGTATCTGAAACTTGGCTGCATCTTAATATTTCGAGTCACTTGGTGTCTATCGACAATTATTACTCATAGAAAGGACAGACCTGGACAATTAGGAGGAGGCGTGGGCGAATATGTTCCCACTTCACTCAAATCGAAGGTTCTTGCCTCTTCTCTCTCTTTATTTTTCAACACGCCTGAATTTCTCATTCTGGAGGTTAGTTTCAAATTTTGTAAGCTTTCATTTGCAGTTATATTTCGTAGGCCCAAGGGTATTCTCTTAGAAAGATTCATTGATAGGTTTCCAAATATCGCGCACAGTTATCGTAATATTGTTATAACTAGCGACCTCAATTGTGATCTGAGCAGTGAAAATTTCGGAACTAATTATCTGCATAATTTGATTTTCTCTCATCCACTCTACCTCGTGCCTTCTGACAATACTCATCCCACGGCTCACTCTAATTCATGGCTTGATGTTGCTATTTTGGATTCGGGCGAGAAGCTTCTCTCATTTGCTAAGTCTCCAACACCCTTTATTGCAGAGCATAACCTAATTGAGTTTCAATATAAGCCGCTCGTCCTGGACCGGGTGAGCCGTGTGAGAAAGTCTCGGGATTTTCGAAATTGTGACTCTGCAGCTCTGCGTGTGAATTCAGACCTTAATATTTCGAAAGCGTTCGTGGCTCTCGGCGACGATGCTAATGATAGAGCTAAGGGTTTATGTATAGCTATTACGGACGTACTGGTCATTCATGCACCTGAAGTCACACGTGAGGATAGAGGATCTCCGGCTGGCTGGCTTACGCCAGGACTCAAGCAGCGCATTCGGGTTCGTAACAACCTCTATTCATCGACGAAACGCCTAGCCTCTTCTGAGCTGATGCGTCAGAACCGTGTTATGCCGTGGGACATCAGGGCGGAAATCGATAAAGCAAGGAATGCTTATTTTACAATTCGACTGTGTAACCTTCCCGATGTCTCGAGCGTGTGGTCGGAGCCAAAACGCTTGCGGCTCATTGTCAAGGGCGGCTCGGCATCTTCTCTCTTAATCATTTTGACGTTCACCCGCTAAATGTGTTTGGTACTTTAATCACAAGCGCTCATGCTCCTCGCTCCGATATTGGGTTGTTGCAGCTGCTCGATATCGAGCGGCCTGAGGTGTAGTCGGTATCTGCCGTCCAAGCGTCTCAAGTCCTTAAAATTCTTAGCTCGTATCTTGTCAAGTCGCGTGGACGGAGTCCTGACGGCATTCAGTTACTATACATTAAAATTCATTTACCTGCTCTCGCGCTGCACTTGGCGTATATTTTTAATTGCTCCTTCCGTAACTGCACGTTTCCTGATATCTGGAAGCGGGCGTTTATTATTCCGGTGAACAAAAGCTGTCCTCCAGCGTCCGAGTCGGATACCAGGCCTATTGCCTGGGTTTTTAAAAGAGTAGCTGCAAGTCAGCTCGACGCTCGTACCCTATCTTGAGCAAACTGCCATCTTTGACCCGCTGTAGTCTGGCTCTCGGAAGTCTTACAGCACACAATCGGCTCTGCTTAGGATACTACACGACGCGTGAGAAGGGCTATTGATGCTATGTGTGTCACGGTGCTGGTACTATTTGAATTCAGTAAAGCGTTTGATATTATCAGTTACTGACTGCTGTTGAGCAAGCCATTGCGTTACTGTCTTTCGGAAGGCGTAGTGACGTGGTTGCACTCTTATTTATCGGGCAGGATGCAAGTGGTTCTGAATCCTTTGAGGGGTCCGTCCGGCTTTTTACCTGACCATTCAGTTGTACCTCGGGGTTCCGTCGTTGGCCCTCTTCTCTTTCTCCTCTTTACCAACGACATAGGGGAGCTACTTATAGGCATGCAAAACATATAGTCTTCACAAATGACTTACAAATTTATTTGCATGCACGTCCGAGTGATATTGTGACTGCTGTTAATAAAGTTAGCGTGGATGCGGAGGCGATTTCACGTTGGGCGACCAAAAACGGTTTGCAGGTGAATGTTTCCAAGACAGAAGCTATCATTCTTGGCAGCTCGCCTTACCTCGATCAATTGCGCCTCTTAGATGTCCTTAGTGTAACCGTGGGTGGCCAGCCTATGCCTTGTGTTAACACTATTCGTAGTCTAGGAGTTCAGCTGTCTACGGATCTGATTTGGAATAGTCATGTGGCTCAAATATCCAGAAAGGTTCACGCTACCCTGCATAAACTAAAGTACCAGAACGAGGTTCTCTCTCCGCAAGTCAAGGCACTGCTAGTTAACGCACTGATGTTGATTATTGCTGCCCTGTCTACTTTGATGCCTCTGACTATTTGAATCTCGAGCTCCAGTGGTTAATTAATTGCGGAATCAGGTTTATTTTCAACCTGCGGAGGAATGTTCATATAGTGTCCTATCGCCATAGGCTGAATTGGCTCTCGGGGGTAAATCGGCGCTTCTATTTCAATGGCTCGTTATTTTGTTATTTTACCAAGTACGGGCCACGTTCTTTCCTGCCTGTCTACGTGAACGTTTTAAGAGTGACGAATCTGATGTGCGTCGTTCTAGTAGGCTCGAAGCCTCGAGCGGCACTTCGTCCTTTCGTATACTTAACCATTGAACAGCCTGCTATCGTTACTCCTTCCAATTCTCGGCTATTTATTTTTGGGATAACCTGCCCCTTTTCATTCGGCAGTCATCTTCTTTGGCTGGATTCAAATCAAGACTTTTTCACCATTTAGCAATTCTGTCAAACGAGAAATCGGGTGGTGTTAACTTACCTAAACCCGTCAAATCTGTCCACAAAATCGGTCGCGCTCAACCTGAATCACCCTGTAAATACGTATATATACATGTCTACATATGCATGTACAAATGGCGCCTGGCAAGATGGTCGACGCGTTACCTTCATCGAACTTAAAACACGGCAAGGGAACTAGAGCAGTACGCTTGATGGCGTCATGTTATCATTGTGGAATATATCTATATATATATATATATATAGGTGTATTATTAAAACTACAAAAAAAAGGCATGGGCATCAAGCTACGGAGAGGAATACCTGGACGACTGAAAACTATGAAAAAAAATACCTGGACGTCAAAAACTGGGGGGAGGACTCTCTTGACGAATGAAAACTACGACTGAAAAGACCTGGGCAACGGAAACTGCAGGGAAGAAGATCTGGACGACGAGAACTATGGCGGAAACGACGATAACAATTACGGTGGTAGCTGAAAATCAAACATACGGGTAAATAATCAATGAATCATGGGTGCATTATAATTTAGGATTGTGGGGCGGCCCTGACCGTCTCATGTAGACGCCCGGTGATGGGTTGACTTAGATCCTCTGTAGCTTGGAAACTATTAGTCCTAGACATTTTTGGTAAGGGACTTTTGGTTTTAGATTTTCACAAGGAAGTTACTCTTACCCTAGGTCTGAATCACCCTGTATAAGGTTAAAGTTTTTTATGCTTTCCTCTCTTTTTTCGACACTGAAAGAAGTAATCCACTATAAGTAGGTGTAGAAGAGGTGTATCACCGCGTTATAAAGCAATCCGCATGCACGTTATATAAACTCGAGTTATAAACTGTTGCTCCGCTGCTCAGCTGCCATGTTGGATATTCTCATACTCAGTGTGAGATTTTTTGCTTTCAAATATCAAAATAGGATGTGAGGCCCGAGCGCATATACCACTTTACCATACCAATGCCATGAACAATACATTACATTCACCGGTACATACACAGACTGTCGGATCATCTTCACTGGGGTGTGTCTTATTGAATTATTTAATTTTAAACATATGGGGTATTCCACGTGAAACGGCACGGGCTTTAGCCGATCGCCAGCGAATTCGACGCCCTTCTGGAATTCAGTTCCCTTTCATCACGGGAAAATCCCTGGCAGTTATAGGCCAAAATATTAACTGGTTCAAGAGTTATTGCCGGATATCGCCGGTTTGAAAATACGAAAAAATTCACAAATTTTATATTCACCTCCAAATATCTCAGCTATCCATGAACCGAACAGTGACTTTATATGGTACATTTTACGCAGGAAAACTAAACGCTCCTTTGAAATACTTGCCGTCGAAACTGTTTCAAATTTCTGAGCATGTAATATCAGCGAAATGTGTGATTTTGTTTTTTTACTACCAGAAGGGTCTAATCGATTTCCTTCTCAAATTTTCACAGAATATACTTCGAGGTGAAACGAGAGTTCAGTGAAAATTTCAGTGAAACGTTTTGCGTAGTTTTTTTGATCAGATAAATAAGAAAACAGTTTGATTTTCACCTCCAAGTATATTCTGTGAAAATTCGAAGGAAATCGATTAGACCCTTCTGATAGTCAATGAATAAAATCACACATTTTGTTAATCTCACATACTTAGAAATTACCGAAACCTTTTGAGCGGCGAATAGTTCAAAAGAGCCCGCTTTTTCGCGTGAAAGGCACTACATAAAGTCACTATTCGGTTCATGCACAGCTAAGATATTTGGAGTTGAATCTGAGATTTGTGAATTTTTTCGTGTTTTCAAACCGGCGATATCTCGTGAACTAATTAATATTTTGGCTGATAACTGCCAGAAGCTTTTTCCATGATGAAAAGCAACCGAATTCCAGAAGGGCGTCAAATTCGCTGGCCATCGGCCAAAACCTGTCCCGTTTAGCGTGGATACTCCCCATATAGGTATAGTCCTTGGCGATATTCAAATCACAGCCTTAAACACGGATGAAGCGTTTACATAACAATTATGGTATCATCTTGCAGCATTCTGACCAGTTAACTGAGATATGCCTCAAATGTTATTGATGAACATTTTTTCTAATGATTTGATTCACCGGTAATAAGACTCATTAGTTAAGATAAATCGTTAGAGTCGTTGAATTTTTGACATCAGTTTTATTGTTAGTTACAATGCGATACAACAATGCTGAACAATTAATAACACTGAGACATAGCACAGTTTTTAGGCGCGTTTTGTATCCCGATACGGATGAATCCGACAGTGTCGAACAGCTTTTGATCATTTTTCGAACTGTGCCTGAAGAATGGAACATGATGAATGCTCGTCATATTCATAGACGCAATGAACTTATAATAAGTTTTAAAGATAAAGTGGCTGGAACTCTCAATATGTGGATCGATCAAAACAAACGTATGTACATAAGCGTTGAGGATCACTAGGTGATTTTCAAGCTACGAGACGTAACCCTACAGTATTTCAGACCTATATTACTACCATATCAGACTATGTAGCATAATTAAAAAATATCCATAGTTCTCACCTGAATACCATTTTGAATCATCCGCATAATTAACGCAGGTTTTTTCACCAACCCCTAGTGTAACAGTATACACGTTCCGTCCGCGCACACCGAATCAGCAGATACGGTGGTGACCGATACGTTTTAATTCATTGAGAACACATCATTGAACGGTACATCATTGCATTATATGATGATTCAGAATTGATGGGGCATCATGAGTAATCACCCGCTATATACATAATCGGCAAGTGACATTGACAAGTATGACATAACCCCACAGAGCAGACTGACGGCACATCTGTCAACATGCGCATATTTTATTGCGCTTCGAGTGCATCAAAATCATTTCTGGCTATGAGGTTTTTTCACTATGCAAACCGCATTTCCGACGGGCGAAGCGCGAAACAAAAGACTACGCGTGATACTCCAATTGCCTGACTGCAGGCGTTTTCAATTCTCTATGGAGCCCTTAGTATATGCTCTAAGATGGAGCCCATCCACGAAAACTCGCGCTATGCAGAGAGTATCTGGTGAAAGTAGTCCACCTAGAGATATGCAAGCGAACATACGAGAGGTGCCAATAATTTATATTTATGCCCACTTGAATTTGACAGATGAGATACAGACTGTAAAACAGTCAAAGCGCGAGTAGCTTGTCGCGGCACTGTAAGAGGCTCAAATAAACTCTCGGATTGGCCGATCTTGAACGGCTCCCACGGCCAAACGGTAACACCCTGACGATTTTCGCTAAGGACTTTTCTGTTTTGAATTTCACGAGGAATCTGCCGTTTTACAGAAGGGCGTTTGATACCGAACACCCTGTATATCAATATATTTTACAGCGATAACGTTGTAATCATCGTAAGTCGCCTGGACGGGATATGGGGTAGCTATTACGATCCCGAGTTGTTGCAATGCGGATGCTCAAGAGTTTGACCGGGGTCCTTATTATCACAGGGAATATCTAGAGTCCCTACAAAACAGAGTCGAGACCATGGAGATCATGGACGTAGGAATTATAGGGACGGAGCATAAACCTAGTATATGGACGAGGGGAGTGAAGCCACAGAGAGGGGGTGTTGAGTATAGTATCAAGAGGAGGACCGCCATCTTTTGGGGCCCACTTTTTGATTGGTTACCTTTTTGCGCATGCCAATGCCGCGTAAATTCAATGGTATTCGTTAAATAATCATCATATTGTTTCTACATGATGTATAATAATACAAAAATTGCTGTTCGGGTGAATATTATGTTTTATTAGATAATATAAACAATGAAAATAGATAATAAGTTTATAATTCATACTCGATTATGTGCCTGAAGTTCTGAACGTTCAATTGAATGAAACTCATCTGCTTATCTGAATATTTCTCTATTTTCCTCATTATTTTTATTGAATCAGACATCCAAAATACTCTCATGCTGGCCCGTCAGTAGTCTATAAGTAGGGTTAAGTATAAAACATAATTTTCACACCTGTGGAATGTAATTTTTCGTTTTTCGTGTTCAATAGAGCCCTTTTGAGGATATCGATTTCCCGTTCTGTTTCTGCAGGAAGGCACAAAACACAACGGCATTTTCAAAACAAATTTATTAAGTTGAAATGTCAACTGTTTTTATGGACTCGCCGTTGGCAATCT
Source organism: Phymatocera aterrima (assembly GCA_963170745.1). Lineage (NCBI taxonomy): Eukaryota > Metazoa > Arthropoda > Insecta > Hymenoptera > Tenthredinidae > Phymatocera > Phymatocera aterrima. The sequence goes on from OY720660.1 coordinate 1,050,663, forward strand.
AACCTAGCTTGTATACAAACGTGATACAGACTATATCCAATGGGCTCAAAAGCACGCGCAACGTCACAGCGAATCAGAATCTGGGCCCCAAATGATGGCGGATTTACCTCCGCACCCTCCCCGCAACGGCTTCAGCCCCGCAACCTTATGCTCCGTCCCTATAATTCCTACGTCCATGGGACGGAGCATAAGGTTGCGGGGCTGAAGCCGTTGCGGGGAGGGTGCGGAGGTATTATTCCAAAAGGGCTCTATTTAACGAATACCATTGAATTTACGCGGCATTGGCATGCGCAAAAAGGTAACCAATCAAAAAGTGGGCCCCAAAAGATGGCGGTCCTCCTCTTGATACTATACTCAACACCCCCTCTCTGTGGCTTCACTCCCCTCGTCCATATACTAGGTTTATGCTCCGTCCCTATAATTCCTACGTCCATGCTCCGTCCCTATAATTCCTACGTCCATGATAGAGATAGTCGCCTCCATCTTGGCCGCCATTCTGTGCCGAAGTCGAATTGCGGGAAGATTCAAACAAATGTAAGGAAGTGGGACTGTTGATAAAGAGAATTGAAAGCTCTTTCTTGACGCAATTTTTAATTTTTGATATTATAGTATACAAGGATTTTGTTCTACAAAATATCTCATTTTTTGTTGGTGTTCGAACAGCCGTATGCCGCACACCCTGGCATTTTGATTTTCTGTAATAACTGCGATTAATACATGCGATATTTATAGTGTACATTTCGACTTACATTGGTACATACGTTTGATAATAACACTCACCTTTCGTTCTCGATGCACTTTTAAATTTCCTTAGCATCTCTAATTGCCGAGCACGGAACCACGTCTTCACATGACGCCGTCGATGGAAGCACTACGATATTTCCGGTTATGTTGACGTTACTTTAGGATGAAGGTAGAAAAGATAACACGAGTTAAAATCCGAAGATATTATCGTCAAAACTTAATAAAAAAGCGTTATTTTACAGTTGCCTGATTAAAGCACTGCTTACAGTGATAAAAATTCTTGTTTACTATATAGTTAGGATTTTTATATTCGAATATTCGCGCGGCCTCGCCATTATGTGCCGAAGTTTGAACAGGGAATCAACCCGAATCATCAATTGTCTCGACTCTGTTTTGTAGGGACTCTAGGAATATCTGGTGAAAGTAGTCCACCTAGAGGAATGCAACCGTACATACGAGGACTCAGCCAATGATTAGTTATGCCCATTCGAATGTTGTTTTTTCGATGATTGATTTTGCCAATAGCGTGATGAGATTCACACTCGGGTACGTTATTCAAATGTTTTTTATTCAGAAACCGCGAGTTAAATCCGAGTGACAACGATGTAGTAATACACCCTGTGGGAACCTATGTGAAGTGGCCTGCAACTTTCGAATTTCTTAATGATCGATATACCAAATAATTGCTCCTAATAACTAACACCTCCAAAATACCTGTGCATATGTTCATCTGATATCTGTACTATTATCTACACATTATTACATACACATGTTATCATTGTTGATCACATCTTGATAGAATGATGAATCAATCAATAATTACTTGGCAAATAATAAAAGGACCGAGGTCTCATTCGAAGTTGTACCTATACCTTCGATTGCGCGGATAAAACTGATTAATATCACCTGCGGAGCTTTGAATAAAGAGGGACATTTTATCTTTCTTCCCGCAAACATTTAGTCTTCTCACTGGCGTACCCTGTACTACACAAAGGTACGAGGCATTTGTTTGGCATATTGTCAATGCTTCGACCAAATTGTGAAACAACCATTCCATACAACTGACACCTACATACCTATACTCTATAGGCTTTGTTTTTTCGTATCACAAGGCTTTTACAGCGACTCCTTATATATTTTTTGCTTCTTATTATACTAGCCGTATCAAAGAAAGCCTAAATAATGAGTTAGCACAAAGATAATATGGATACAACTGCATTAACATATAGTTGGCCGACCAACTCAGCCAATCATATCGCTGGGTGTCTATCTGTGTCGCCTGGTTGGCCTTGTTGGAAAGCTCCCTATGGCTCTCTTCTGGCGAAATTCCCCAGACTCGGGAAATTCCCTGGATGTGGGGAAATTCCCCACTATCTATGGTATCAAGCACATTTGGTATTTTCGAGTTTTATCCGAATGATATACCACCAAACGTCCGTTTTGAGTTTTTCATGGCCACCAAACGATTTCGCATCGATTAAGTCCCTCATGAGCTGAATCGGTTCGAAATTTAAAAATCTTCGGCCGACTTGGCGCTTCAATTTGTTTTAAAATTACTAATTGAACTAATTACCATCAGACGATGTCGTTAGGCCACCAAAGATCACCAATCGATCACCCAATGATTAGTTATATTGAAAATAAAAAAAAATTGAGTTGGTCGGCCAACTATATATGTTAATTACAACTGCTTGTATAGACAAACTAACAACCTACACCAATGTAACGATATAGTTTATCAATATAATGAACATTCGGGTAGATGCATAGTTGCAAATTGGCCTTTTGGTTACTTTTTCCAGAGAATATAGGAACTTTGGTGTAATCAAAGGTTTTATTTCTCAATTTTCTATATTTATTATTCATACAAGATTTAATTACAAATTATGTATTCTCATTTTCTTGTAAATTCCACTCAAACATTGCCACAGTCAGGTCCGGTTTACAATAGCCGTCTCCGCATCCGTAATACGGACACCACACATCTCCACATGTAGAAACACACCACTGATATTTTATCTGTGTGTTGTGCTCGTGATACGGATGCGGATACACACACGGCTATCGTAAACCGGAGTCAGAACCGGCATTCTGTACATGAAATTCGTTAGCTAACGATATCGCTAGCGAGCGATATCCTATGGGCACTGCGCCTTTTCGGTAGATCGTCCCTGCAATTGGCTGCATGTCGATTAACGATATCGTTGGCTAACGAATTTCATGTACAGAATCCCGGCTCTGGCCTTGATAGGTTCGGGAAGTTAGCACTCCTAGACAAAATAATGAGTCGATACTTAGTTAAAACGTTTGCGCGTAGCTTAATTAGGAAGAAAATCGGCATCAAACGTTTGCGCGTTGTCTCAATTCCGAGGAAATGGAAAATAAAAGTGGGGTGCTGAATTTCAGCACCACACTTTGAAATATGATATTACGTGAAAAACTTTGAATATTTATCAAATATCGCGACGTCGGTCGTTTGCGCGTCGTTTGCGCGACCAGCACCCGCCAAAATTAATTGATATTAACAAAAAAATAGGATATAAATAATAGTTTTTATAAATCCACAGCAGTTGGCATCGGATTTCGTTACTGCGCATGCGCCGCTGACGCGTTGTGTTCTGGATTTCATGCTAGTTCCGGCATTCGAAATTCCAAGAACACGTAGTAAAGATTACTGACGATGAGTACCGCACTTTGCACATTATCGCATGAATGATGTACGGAATATTGCAAAATGAAAACGTTACATCGCGTCTTGCACTTTTATTTAGTTGTCGTTTATAGGTTATGTAGGGAGCCTTTCCTTTGTTCATTTTTCGATAATATTAAAAATAAAGACGAAATGGAAAATAAAAAAAAGCGAGATTCGTGGGATGTCGCGGAGACGGAATATTTTTTATATCTCGTTCAAGAACGAAAAATTGCAGATGACTAAATTAATACTCGTCATGCCTGCATAGTCGTTCTCAGCTATCGCGAATTACGACAATTTAGTCGGTAGATAATCTCACTTTTCTATTCACGTAGAGCTCCGATGCGGAGTGAACTACAGCTAATACAGCAAGATATCAATAATTCTCTAGTGGAATTTTATGATTTCTTGTTGGCATGCCCACGGAAGTATAGCGCACTTCACACGAATTAACAATTCCTCATAGGAAGATTTGGGGTCGCCAATTATCGTTCGTGTAGACGGTAAAGCTCAAACCAGTTCAACTACAGCGGTTATAGTAACACCGGAATAGCAGCGCCGTGTAAACGTACTCATGGTAGCGGAAATTTAAATAAACGCTTCAAATAAGCGATTCAAATACCGCGCGCATGCGCAGACCGATGAATGGCTATGCATTCACACAACTCTGTATTATAGGAACCCGTGCTTGATGGAGCAGGAGCGCGCTCGAGCGGCAGTTATCGGAACTATTTTTCTGTCCCCGCTTTGTGCGTCGGCCTTAACGCATCTCTGTCGTGATCATGGACGTAAGGTCGTGATGCTCCAGTCGGCTCCAGACGGCTCCAGTCACGTGGGTAGTACTCGTGTGTCATGATGGTGACATGCACTCTATTTGTGCCTACCGTGAACGCGCAGTGGAGCCCCCATTCGGGAGGAATTAATCTGTTAAGGAAAAAGGTGGATATGCTTATTCCGCACATATTCCTCGTAGCTGGAGTTATCAATTTTCAACATTTTTCCTGCTACTCGTTGCTGGAAATTAGTCCACCGCTGTGAGTGAAAGAGAAGTAGTTGTCGTACGTGGTTGAATGGAACAATAAAGTACAATAAACAGACACGAAATAGGAATGAAGTTTATAAATTAACTCAATTCAGAACCATGACTCGAATGTGTTTAAATGTTTGATTGAATCTATCCAAATCTTTGACGATAAGAGAAACCTCTTCCACATCAGCTGTTATAATATTAGGACAACTCAACGTGGGAACATTTTTCAAATTTGCCTGTAGCCATAATAGACCTTCGGCAGTTGATTTTTTGTGTCTGACGGGTGATTGTATCTTTTGTGCAAAATTTGATGAAGCAGTTGCTCTACTGACAATTTGTGCGAGGTTCAAATTTTTTAATAAATTGCAATAACTGTGTTAATATTAACGCTACAGAGGTCCCCCTTTTTTCATTTTATCCGAAAAACTCCCGAGTTGTGAATGAACTATTCAAAATTTCAAAAAAACCGTATTTTTCGAATATCTAATGAAACATAAATTTTGTCTACCTGATCTCACACGGTTAACGGTCAGCGCCGATTAGCGGTGCGCTTTGTCGGATTCGACTGCGTACGAATGGCCAGACGCCTTGGTGAAAATAATGCTACGTATTTTTAGAGAAATTGGAATGTTTCGTAACTTTTTTCACAAAAAACTTTTTTTCTATCTGATCGACAAATATAACGCATTCTACTGGAGGTCGTTATACAACTTTATACGCTTTTGGGTGAAAACGTACAAAAATCCACAATTTGTTATGATAAACAGGGAAATCTACGATTTTCTAGACAAAAGTACGAATACCTACGATTTCTGTATGGAAAACTATAAAATGTTCCATTTTTCCTGAAAATTTGTAAAATTTCGTAGACGGACAAAGTTTCACGGCGGATGAGTGCTCCAATCGGTTCATCTAACCTATAACTACAGCTCATCTATTTTGTTTCGACATATTTAGCGGCAGCTTCCCTCAATCGCAATTGGTTTTTGAAAAAAAATAAAAGAAACCTAAAAAAATAGAAAATGATTTTTTTCAGAGGATTAACTCGACCCATTTGTTTGAAAATTTGATATGTTATTGAGGGGGTGAAGAGCTTTCATACACGGAGAAACTTTTAGTATCAACAGTTGTTTGATTGCGTATGAAAAGTTAACATAAAATATAAGAATTTAGGGATAATCGAGGTACTGTTATAAGAATTCACATAGTGACTCTGAAAATGCCGAGTTGATACATCTTTTTAGAATCATTCATAAGAATATTAGAATTTTTCATCAAAAGATTTACAGTGTATGTAAGTCTTCATATTAAAATCTGTAATGGACTCGAATAACAAAAATTAGTATAGAACTTAGCAAAGAGTGAAACTAAATGTTGTACGGTTCAGTATGAGCGTTGCGATCTTTCTAAACCACTATATGAAAAATGGTGGTCACGTGGTGTGCCGAGTAAGCGGACCTACATATATATGTATATACTATATCTATATATGTATGCGCGTGTGTGTGTGTGTATATACGCGCACACACACGCACGCTTGCGTTCACTACTACACTATACTGCGCATATAGGTATATACGTACCCACGCGCAATATAGTGTAGTAGTGAACGTAAGCGTGCGTGTGTGCGCGTATTCACACACACACGCACGCACACATAAATAAATTGCGTAGGGACAATAGGTAGATGAAAAAACGAAACAGCTTACGAATGTTTTTACAACTTTTATTTAATCCATAATATTGCACATATTAAACGTATAATCATGAGACTGAGACAATTTTTTTCAAAGACACGTACTAACATAATCTGAAAATAGCTTGAAAGATTTTTTACATACCTTTTTTTGTAATTAAAAAAAATAAAATATAAAAAGTTGAAATTTAGACGAAATTTCACCGAAATCCCCCCTTAAAATTTCAAATGTTGAAAATTATTTATGCTTTCTGATAATTACAGTATCTGAAACAAATTGAAATAATGAATATCGAAATACAAAAGTACTAAACTGAGAACTTTTAACACGGTTTCAAATTTTGTATTTTGCTTACTTTTAGAGGTAACTGAGACAGTCCCGGAGAAAGCCGTGGTTTTTTATTCGCGTTGATTATAGATCCAGAATCTAGGTTCTGAAGGACATAATCCTGTAACATAACATTTTTCGTATAAATCTAAATTATTCCATACACTTTATTCTCAATACCTACCGGAAAGTCTGTTATCTTAATATCAAAGTTTACTTGTTTCACTCGACCATATTTGCGACTCACTATACGTTGAAACTGTCGTTGCAACGATGCTTACCTGGGTTTCAGGTTCGAAGTCTATGAGATCGTCGAACATTTTCTATATATACATATAAATTATCAAACAACAATGTACTTTTCAATATTTACATACCAATACTATATCTTCGACATTCGAAATAACAATCGTAAGAATTTGTTTTAGATTTCGAAAAGCCGGTATTTGATGTAACGTTCCTAACCTCAAAGACTACACGTGTATAGTAGGGATATATGCTTTAAAATGACTTTGGTAATCTGTTAATACTTACACTTCTCTCATCAGTATAATTGCGACCTGTTCAGAATTATAAAATTGGCACTTTTTTTTCTTCGCACTGTTTCAATTGCTTTCGATTGCCAAAGATGTCCCAACTGGCACACCACACTACACTGGTATTGAGTACACACAACCACACTAACACAAGAGAGCGCGCGTCCCCGATGTGAGAGCGGTCTGGCCCTTCGGCTGAATTCGGAATAGCTCGGAAATATTCGGCCGTTTTTAGTATAAAGTTTTAGAATTTCTCTCAAGCCCCAGTAGCAGAAAATATAAGCGTTACTCATTTCGTTGCGCGTTCTTATGGAGAATACTAAAGTTTCGTATATTGCTTACAACTTCTGCTGTTTTGAATACTTATATCTAGAATTATTTTTACAAAACCTCTTATTTATTGGTATCACTTTTTCACACCTTTACATTTCTAACAGTGAATAGTACTCTTTCTAAACTTACTATACTAATTATTGCTCATAAATATTGGGATAATGCATACAAAAATATCATGATTTCATATGATTGTAGGAAGAATTATCAGCGTGCCTCGATTATCCCTAAATTCTTACGTTTTATGTCAACTTTTCATACGCAATCAAACAACTGTTGATACTAAAAGTTTCTCCGTGTAGATACAATGGACAGTCTAGCTCCATAAATTCATGATAAAAGAAATTATTTTCGATCAAATTTTTGTTTTTTTACCGCGATACTTCTCGAGCAAAATTATGAAACCATGGTTTTCACATTCTGCAATAAAAATAAAACCATTTTATTACCAGAAAAACTGAATCATTGAACAAGTTTTAGCCATATTATTACAAATTGTACTCTTATTTTGCTATAAATAATATACTGTAATAATTCACCTACATTAGAAGTTGTATAAAATTTTGTTTTCAAACGTGAGTATTATTTTTATTTTTTTTACCACCTCATTATATTCAGGTATAAATTAACGACTAGCGGTCATTTTCAATAATTTTCTTTATTCGCATTACGTTTTGGCTTCTATGCAAACCATTATATTACGGTCCTCCACGATGCCTGAACACGTGAACATCCCAAGCGCGAGAAGAAGGGCAATTTTGTAAGTTAAGGCGATGTAGTACGCGGGTGGGAATCGAAATTATAGTTTTCCGAATTATCTCAATCATCTCTCGATTTTAATGTCTCTCAAAGAAGACGAATATATTTCTACCGTTAGGAACGTGAACATCGTGAGATAATTTAGATAATTTGGTAAACTACGATGTAGTACGCGGGCTTAAATCGGGATTAGTTTTCCGAATTATCTCAATTATCTCACGATTCACACGGTTTTCAGGCTTGAGACGTGACGAGGATATAATGGTTTGCATAGAAGCCGAAACGTGATGAAAACAAATAAAATTATTGGAAATGGCCGCTATCCCTTAATTTATACTTGAACATAGTTAGGTCAAGGAGAAAAATAAGACTCATGTTTGGAAAAAAAATTTGCTACAACTTCTAATATAGGTGAATTATTTCAGCATATTACTTATATAAAAATAAGAGTACAATCTGCTATAATATGGTTGAAACTTGTACAATGATTCAGTTTTTCTGGTAAAACAAATGGTTTTCATTGTTTCTAACTATGGCGTACCATTACAAAAATTTCGAAAAAGATACAAGTTGTTGACGAATCTATGCAGAATTTAAAAATCATGGTTTCATAATTTTGCTCGAAAAGTATCGCAGTAAAAAAACAAAAATTTGAGCGAAAATAATTTCTTTTATCATGAATTTATGGAACTAAAAGTCTTTCCATTGTGTCTATGAAAGCTTTGGACCCCCTCAATAACATATAAACTTTTCAAACAAATCGGTCGAGTTAATCCTGTGAAAAAAATTATTATTTTCTATTTTTTTAGGTTTTTTTTTTTAATTTTTCTCAAAAACCAATTACGATTGTGGTCTGAAACTTCCAGGGTTTCGGAATTTTCATAGTTTCTACTTATCATCCATAAAATATCATTAAGATATGCGCAGTAGGCATATTTACCATGCTTATTCTCCTATGGCCTTTCAGTTAAAAATGTCTGCACCCCGCCAAGTCAGTGAAATTAGTGATTGTTACTCTGATGTATTTCAACGTTATCGTTTGCTAGAGATCAATTTCAGCAATTGGAAGATGAGAATAATGCCAAAAATAGAGAGAAAAAATTGTTTTTCGAAAATTTGCCTGCAGCGCACCACTCACAAAAATTTACAAGAATTTGTAGTGGTAGTTGATATCAAAATCTAACAATGTGTACAACATAGAGGATGCAACGTTTCTGGGCGACGAAATATGATAATTTGAAATTTCTAATAATTTGTTAGTACATTTCACGCCGAGAATGAAAAGTCAAAATTATGAGCTATGAAGCTTCAAATCATTTACCATCAAACAAAGCCGGAATGCCACTGAAAGGCATTTCCGAGTCTGAAAATTTGGAAATCTCAATATTTTTCCAACCGGTGAAAATATCTACTTTCACGAATTTTCATGAATTTGCAGAGCAATTGATACATTCTATGGTTTTCAATAACAATTTGTCGAGTCCCTTATTTTTTTATGAAACATTGCAGATTTTCGTTATTTTTCATAAAAAGATTTGGACTCCCGTGGATTGCCATATAATATTGTAGATTCTTATAGAATTTGCCGTAGAATTGTAAACTCATATAGTTATTCAGAAAAATTCGTTATTTTTGTCAATCAAATCAGAAAAAACTTCAAATAATTTTTTATGAAAAACTACGAAAGGTTTCAATGCCTGAAAGTAAATGCTCTAAAACTTCATAAAAATTTGTGGAATAGTATTTTCACCAGGGCAATTAGCTATGTCAAGTTTACTGGCGCCACTATACAGTAATCTGGACATGCAGGGGCAGATTACATGAAAAATCCACATGAACCAGAGGACTAAAAATTGAGAAAAAATTCACACAGATTTTCGGAATATTTGCGAATATAGCTATGAAAGTTTGAACATCTAGTTTTCTCCGGTTTTTAAGGTATTAGACTTCCGGTGGCAGATCTCACAGGCCATTAGCACATGGCGATTTTCGAAGGCCAATATCTCGAAAACCGGAGCTGTGTTCGAAATTGCATAACTTTACTGGCATTTCAGTATCTTAAAATGTTATGTGAATTTTTCCAGAATTTTTTTTTGCTTTTGTCGATTTTTCATTCTATCTGCCGTGTCTATACCATCCATTATGGCCGTGCCATGCAGTCAATAGCTGCTAGACGGGCTAAGCCGACTATAGCCAGCCGAATCCGGGCTATTTAGAAATTGTCTTCTCCAGAAGAACACAGAACTTATTCATCCATTTTTTTAATCAGTTTCCGTACACTTTGAAGTCTATGTGTAACGTTCATTATATTTTTTCTCATTCCGGCACAGTGGGGAAACCACTGTTGAAAATTTGTTTTTTGAATTATCAGTTGAAAAATCTTCATTTTCCGAACTTTCTGCTTTCAATTCAAAAATTAAGAGTTTTTCACGCAAACTACAAAAAATAAGATCTCTGTAGCAATAATGTTGACCAAACTAATGATCCAATCAGAAAACCTGAATTTTCAACAACAAATAACTCGTTGAAATTTGTACTAATTAACTACTCCTCTGAAACAAAATTCTAACTTCCGAGAACTATATCTACACGTAGTACATATAAAAAAAAATCTCTGACACCTGACTGATTTTTCTCATGTCGATCCGCTCATAGGCATTGTTGTTGATCCATTGGTCTATTGATTTTTCGATCGGCAATGTCAAACTACGGGGAAGACGCCCAATTTGAAGATTTAAGTCCCACGGATTATAATGACTTGATCGTTGAATTAAATGACAATTCAAAATGGAAGATACTATCGCTGTACTTAGTGGAAACATTTGATCTGCCTAGGTAAAAATAAACGGATGTCTCTTCGATTAGAATTCAACAAAGAGCTCGCTGTTCAAGAGTATAAACTATCTGTGGTTTCACTCAGGTGATTCATATTATTCTTCTTCATTAACATTTCTGTGTATTCCTCTACACAGGCGAGAGTTGATCTATGACATAGAACGGAAAGGCAACATGCCAAACGCGGAGTGCTCGTGTGCAGAGTTGTTGTTAATGGAGTTAAGAACAGGGGCTTGCACCATAGCCACGTTGTGCCACTGGCTTCAGGAATGCGGTCTGCTTTATGCACTTTATATTCTTGTTGGCGAGGGTAATGCGAAATAACGTTCATTTCCAATATTCATAACAACGAGTCAGTTATTGACCAAGAACCCTCTAATTTGGATTAGAGTTGATAACGAACGCAAAGCTTTTGTATATCTCAAATTTAACGACACACGGTTGTTTGTCGTTACAGTCGAGCAGCGAATAACGGAACAACCTTATCCAAAGAAAGATGCAAAATCATACGAAGCTGCGATAGGAGATGAAATATCTATCACCTGTATGGCGGAAGGTTTACCTCCACCGAGATACCTATGGTTCCACGGTAACGTTGAAAAGCCTGATCAAACGTCAAGCACTCTTTGCTTGCATATAACCAGGTGAGCGAGTGCGATTCTGATAAAATGCCTGATACTTTTTCCGTATTTAATCACATGCAAACCCCCAAGTCCCGATCAGGAGGGTGAATATATGTGCAGAGTCAGCCAGTATGATCGCCGAGGGGAGCTTATCCGTGAGCAATACTCAAACTGCGCTCCTCTTGAAATTAAACCGACACCTGTGGAGATTAAGGAGCAAACAACGTTTTCTAAAGTAAAATTAGGAGAAAGTTTAGTCTTAACTTGCAAAGCTACAGGCCATCCAATTCCAAAATATCAGTGGTATAAAAATCACGAAGAACTTGAAGGACAAAAGTCTGATACTCTCCGGGTAAGCTAATGACGAATCAGTGCTACATTTGCGGAGAAAATTTTCGCCACAGCGTCAGGCTGATTGGTAGAAACAAATCAATACTTGTTACGCCTATGAAATTTACAGATTGATAAATTCCAACGAGAAGACAAGGGCGAATATTATTGCAGGGTATCAAACGAGGTCAGCGATAAAACTACAGCTAAAATTGAAGTCAAGGTAACTGATAACAATATGTCTGATTGTACTTTGATTCCAAACCTAGGAACCATTATAACGTTGAGCCAATACGAATTGACGTATGAAACAGGTGGATTTCCCGCGACAAAAAGCGTCAGCTAAGGTCGCTTTGCTAATTGCTAACGATGACTACCAATACAAAGAAAAATTATTGACACCTGAGAATGATGCAGCTCTATTAGCTAACCGATTGAGAAGTATAGGGTTTCACGTTACCTGCTGGAAAAATTTGACACTAGAGGAAACGAGACATGCGGTGGAAATATTCTGTGGATCTTTGAAGCCGGACGCCTATGGTGAAGTTGAATTTTCATCGTTAACATGATATGTGCAATGCTTATTAGATGAAAAGATTAGCTCAATTTCGAAATACCGTTCTATTACTTCTTGCAGGTTTATTCTATTACGTTGGTCATGGATTTAATATGCACGGGGGCCACATGATGCCAGTTGATGTTTCTGACAAATTTCTCGCGAAAGACACTTTTTCTCAAGCCCAGTTGTTGTCTTATTTCAATGAAAAGAAGCCTGCACTTTTGGTTTGTATACTGGACATGTGCCTGACGTTACCCCCACGGTAAGAGGCAAGCTGTCTTAAACTAAATCTCATTGATCGTTGTTATTTTATAATTTCACTTGGAACGAGGACAGGACAAAGTAACATTATCCTGATGCAACAATTTTCAGGGAATCAAATCCAGATATATACAAGGAAATACCTGAAATATGTGAATTCAAGTGCAACAATAATCTCATCCTAGCATACTCGACGTGTAGCCACAATTTTAGTTACGAACGAAAAGGTGCAGAGAATGGGGTCTATGCGACGCATCTATGTAACCACATTACCAGCAACAAACCAGCCCACGACGTATTTATTGATATTGGGCATTGTCAGTGAAGTAACCACTTTGATAAAATAGTATCGTTACGAGTGTGAGAGTATGTATGAACTGAAGGCTGTTATTGGTCGCACAATCAATGGTCAAGTTGGTTCTGCACACGGAACAATTGCATTTCTTATTACATGAGTGTGTGTTCTTTTTAAATCGGCTCCAGTAAGTGTGAAAAGATCTTATCACCGATTGAAAAGAAACCTGAAATCGGCTTATTCATACCTATATAATTCTCGTTATTTTTTAATTTCCCATTGTATTCTGTAAATATGTATAATGAGTGTTCTGTATGAATAATCCAATTTCGAAGTTTCATTCTAATCAGTGATGAGATCTAGTCAAATTCACTGGAAAATACTTTAAAAAGAAACACTCATTTTCGAGTGAAGTGTAATTGTTTGTTCGTAGAGCCAACTTCACCAGATTGTACGGCCAGTACACGCTTAACAAACATTCTCCATCCACTATCTGTTGCAGCTGTCATAGAATCAACGACACATAAAACGAAGGACCAAAAACCAATGCTTACAACCGTCACAACAGAACCGTATCGGTATTTGACCGATGAAGTAATTTCTAAAAGTAAGCATAGCTCACATTGTTCCTGAAACTGAATTTTGTTTTCCAATCGTTATTATTTTATATGTTGCTCTCGAGAAGGTTAGGACATGTATCATTCTTTTTTGAACTAATCAACGAGTTGGCCATCAGGTTCAGGGTTGCCGTCACAATATAATTTGGATGTGACCGAATCGACAACCTTCGCATCAAAACGTGTTAAGATCAAGTTTCGTAAATGCGATGTGTCGGCTCGAGTTACCGTTAACCCTCTGAAGACACCTTTCATGAACATCATAGAATTAACAACCACTGGTTTGGAAGAGTGGGACGTGGGTTTTCACAACTCCCCTGATAATCCGGTGAAATTGTACACAAACGGCAAAAACTGTCATATCTATAATCCTCAAAGAGTAACCGAAGGGGTCGCCAATCAGGTATTTCAGATTCTTTGCAAAGCATTGGCTTTGAATCATTGAAGACAGTCTTCAATTCCGCATATCCCTTCAAATCTATATTTCAGTATGCTGCTGAGTACGAAGTACGCCTTGCGTATTGAAAATCTGATCTCGACACTTTTATTCCCCCAGGGATCATTGATGATAGAAATTGGAAAAGATGGAATTGTCCACGATTCGAAACGCTTTTCCTACATGAAACATGTTCCCGAGATACTCAGAGCGCTATAGCCTTATCGAAGGGACAAGGACTCTGCTAATTCTACGCTTGGCGTTATTTAGAATAAAACACGTCGTGGTTATTCAAATAACAATAACAACAAATGCTCTGTAAAAACAGAACACTTTTCAAAATAGGCTGACTTCACAGAGCCCTGCTGAAGAAAAACGATTGAAAACGATTGGGTCAACAGCAATTGTATCCAATTACGTTCTTTGTTCCGTAATTTCAAGTATTACAATGCCAGGGATTTGTCAGTGCGCAAGGATGGTCACTGATATATCTATGCATACCTTAAGATATATAGGTATATGTATACATAATAACCTATACGACCGTATTTAGTCTTATCTGCACTGTTAGAAAAGATATGAAATTTACAACATCTTTACCATACAATGTCATATAAAATTTACGAACAAGGTATATGAAATGAAAGTTCATGCATTTGTATAGTGAGATTAATGATCGAACATTAATTTTGATAAACTGATGTGGTATCTAAAATACACGATATCGAATATTAAAACCCGCCTCAGAATTTTTCAACACGTAACGTAATAATACATTTCTTGTAACTGATAACTACAATATTTGTTTATGAACGCATTCGTCGATGACAGAGCTCGTTGATGATCGAAAATACAATACGAATTTGGATTTCAATTGCGGCCGAATGGAAAATACGATGCACGTCAAATTGAACATCACAATATGCATCATTTTTATTTACAACATTTTATCTTAAAAATGCCAGCCAAGAATGGAAATGAAGTGGAAACGTATATGAATCGCTAAATGCAGACATCGAATTTCTAGAGACAATATACTGAATATTAGAACGAATGTTTAGAGAATTTTGTTGAACTTGTCATGGACTAATCCGAAACATCACTGAAAAATACGATATTCTTAAAGCAACTGGTCTCAGATAAGGGCATCATTAAACAATGCGATACATATTTAGTCAAGTATCACTATACATCATATTTTTATTCACATTTTCTTCAAAACCTGTTTGGTGAAAAAAAGAACCGCCCCGAGTTTGTCGAACCTCAATTAATTGTTTATCCTAGCTCAGAAATAAAATTGTTATTAGAATTTTAAGCAACGATATTCTTTGGAAACAAATAGATATCACAACAAGTAGTTTTAAGTTTGAATTCCCGTCAGGTTGATCGGCAGGAAATAATCATGTTAAATAGGGTACGAAAGCCATAGCAAATTTGACAACTAACGGAAAAAACGAAAAAAATATTTTCTGTTCAAAGAATTGCTATACAAGCACATTACGCCTGGGGAAAAATCATCAGATATGATCATTAATGGATTGACCATATCCGATCATATATGAAAAATTGTCCAGACCTGACCATATATGAATCGTATATAAATTTATCTGCGTTTTCTTAGATGGGATTTTCTTTGTTTTACTAGTGTGCCTAGCGTTTTTCATAAATCTGTGCAACAGGTTTCAAATTGGGGTGTTTGAGAAGGCTTCTTGGGCTGAAACTTCGAGTCTAACTTGCCCCATCCATGCTTGTGGGCCAATAGTCCCAATTTGAACTCTAAGTCATGATATGATTATTAAGTGATTGAAGCGACTGATTCTGGTTTTGGAGAATTCGCTGTGCTCAAACCGTTGACCGCAGAGTTTGGTGATTGAAGCCAATATGCAACGAGTATTTTGAAAAACACTATGTCTGAATGAAAGAACACGTGATGACTTTGTGCAGAAATTTGACTGAGACGTTTGAGGATACATACTGTCCGAATTTCAAAGATATTATTCAATAGGCAAAGAATCAGAATTATTAATAATTATTAATTAAACGTGGTGTTTTAAACTTTTATCTCAATAAGTGTAAAATAATTCACACAGTATTGACATAGATAATTATTCTTAATACGATTCTCTGATCTCAAAGAAGCGCTCCCAAATTTTTTCAGATTTTGTCTCTAACCGTTAATTTTTTATCATTATTCAAACCTGTCTAGAAATCGGTGTTTTTTTGAAATCTCGAAAAATTCTCGAAAATCTTATCTCTCATTTCGATCATTTCCACACCTATCCCATGAGGGGCCGATTTTTTGTATATTCTTTGTTAAAAATTTTGAACAAATGTGACACTATGTTTCAACGTTCCAAAAATTCCCAAAAAATTACCAAAAATTGAGTGTTTGATTCTGATTCTTTTGATGCAAGACCCATCCATGATGACGCACGACCTCCTCCAAGGCTAAGTGGGGTAACAACTCAGAAAATGGTAATCTGGCTTACCGGGTGGTTTTTACAAGGATATCTGTGAAACGAAGAACATTTAAGAACTCATTGAAAAACGGATGAAAAAATCCACACTGATCGATTGAATCATAAATGTTTTAGGTGTCCAAACGCCTAGGAGGGGGTCTTGCGTCATCATGGGGCTTGCATCAATAGATTCAGAATCAAACACAACATTTTTGGTAATTTTTTGAGAATTTGCGGTGTTTTATTTGTTCAAAATGTTTAAAGTGCTAGAAAAAATAGAAAAAATGTCAGGCAGAATATTATATCGGGCACCCGAGCAACCCCGTAGTCGGTGCCTACGATTGGAGAATTGTATAAACATTCTTGAAGCGAATCGGAAATGGTGAGGGGTCAAATCATGAGTCGAGGTGATGTGGGATGTCCTATATATATCAGTGGATATGAAGTTTGAGAATTATTGTCCAGTCGTTACATTAAATTTTATATAAGATATTATAGATATTATATTGAATCCTATATAAAATATTAGATATTATATTGAATCTTATATAAGATATTAGATATTAGAACATTCAATGTAACGACTGTTCAGCCTCCCATGTTCGTGAAACTAAACGTGAACTTAAGACTACGCTCAAAGAGCACAAAGACAACATAAAAAAAGATGCAGAAAGGCTCTCGGTGGTCTCCTCACATCATCCTCAACTGAGCCACTCATTACATTGGAACAATGCAGTAGTGTTGGATAGAGAATCTGCTTGGTCTACGAGAATCACCTCAGAAATGCTGCACATTAACCTGCAAGCTTACAGCCTTAATAAAAAAGAAGACGCGAAAAAATTGCATTTACCTTACTCTAATATGTTGCATCGTTCAAGATCACAAAATTTGTTCATAGCCTGCCACATAGGTTTCTTTACAACATCGTTGTTTTAATGTCATCCGGGTTTGGTTCGATGGGACTGTGCAGATGTATGTCAACAGTTTGGTCCGCCACAGTCCAACTCATATACATATGAACATGAGGTGTTACACCTAATATCATTAGCAAACTGAATCGCCAAAGGATGGGAGCTGTTGATCTCCTTCCTTACACAATGGCGGACCACAGACACCAGGATTTAGCCCATGGCATCGTAGCCTAGTTCATTGACGAGGGTGCTATACTCATACCCTTCCACACTCAACGCTCATACTGACGCCAATGGCCGAGAACACCACCCCAATCCGGGGTCATTTCACTTATTTTGATTGATATCGAAGCCTACATCAATAATGCGATAAACGTTCCGTAGCGCACTTTCGCATTCAACACGGAATATTTATATTTAAAAACATGTTTGTTTAATGCAATAATAGCAACAAAATCTTACACAGCATAATTATTGAACATCAGCGATTCCAAACAGCCGAGAGAAGCCATGTATATTAGTTACGACGTAACTCAACAGCGGAGATAATATGATATGAATATATTTAATATATTCGATGTTAACGTATTCATTCAAGTACTATATTAGAGATATACCTGTGGTATTTTTTAAAACATCCTTGGCTGTCAATTAGATGTATTGAATATATTTATGGCATATTATCTCCGCTGTTTATTTACGTCGTACCAAATATACTAACGGCAACGGTGCGACGTGCTGACCGGCGTCACGCAGCACGTGGGCTTGAAACTGTCTTTTGTGCCCATGTTGCATAATATACTGTTTTCGAACGATCTAAAATATCAGTAGAATTCAAATCGAATGAAGTGACATCCTCAGTTTTCTTAAATATCCTCATCTCCTGCAGATTTCGAAGTAACAGGTATTTGAAGTTTTCAAAGGTGATATTTGTTACAAAATTCGAAAAAAATGGATTGGGACAAAAATTCGAGGGAAATGAATGCTTCTTTTAGCGGGTACTCAAAGAGGGGCGGGGGGAGGGTGGATATCAATCAGAGCGAAATTGGCCAGGTTCAAACATTGGTCAAGTTGAGATTGAATTCTTCATGTATAATACTTTATTATATTTTTAATTATTTCATTTATATATAGTTATATCTAATGGTTGTTTCGGGGACAGCAATAAACCATAATTGAAAGATGCAATGGTAGTTTTGAGGACCGATACCATGCGCGTCGCGCGTGGGCAACCGTTTATTATGTGTTAATTTCAAAATATTCAGGAGCTGGCCTAGTCTCATAAATGGCGTCCGTCCTCAAATCGACCATTGTACTATATAAATATATATATACTATATATTCCTTAAATATATATTATGATATATGTATATACATATATATCGATAATAAATATGAACGGTTTTTTTTTCTATGAATCCGCGTCTTAACGATGATTATCATTTATATTATCATTTGTAAGTATTTCGTAATGATTTTTTCGTTATTTTTTCTTGTTTGATTCTTTTCTATTCTTTAACTATAAGAAATTGTTACTATTAAAAATCCAACATCTATAGTAGATATATTGAATATTTTTTCGAAGCAGTAAATGAATCGCTATAATAGTACTACATAGTTTCAAATTTATTAATGCTAAAAATTAATTTGACTGAGATTCTCTATTGATTAGTTATAATCAATCAATGTCTATAGTACAGTATAATTAATCATGTGAACACAATTATGCATGTATGGTCTTTTGGAATTAAAAAATAGATAAAATTGAGTGGAAATTCGTCATGGATATTGTGTACAAAGTGAACAGGTTGAAACAAATATCCTCGAATTTTATTTTCCCTTCTCCATGCCGACGTCTATTGGTTGTCCACAAATCATAATCTCATAATCCTTGCAGAAAATTACCCTTTAAGTTGAAATGGTAAATTTGCGATTCTCTACCTTTCCGAGGTTCACCTCAGAATACATGGTTTACCCCCAATTAGGAGGCGTTTGTTCAAAAGAAAACACCCCCAAATGTTGGGTGAAACCTGAATTTTGGGGGTCGACCCCTAATAGTTCAGGGTGAACCCCTTGATAGATTTAAGGATATTCTGCTGTAATCAACCTTCATAGAGCAGAATTATCAGTTCAATTTAATGAAAGTTTTTCCGTTTTCTAGGACAAAAAATGCGTTGATTTTTCAGTATTCAGATTTACAATCGCTTCTTCTGATGAAAACAGATACTAGTAGACGATAGAGAGAAAGAGAAAGCGAGAGAAACAGAGGAAATAATAGTACTTTATATAACGCAAGCACGTATGCCGCGTCCTTTCACGCTTCTTTCCGATACTAGAAGTAACTGTTTCAGCGGCAGTGGAAGCGAATCGACGAATGTGCATGCACAAAGTACATATTCGAGCATTTTTAACTCCTAGGAGTTAAAAGTCACACATGCACAAACGTGAAGAGACGCGAACATGCTTTTGTTATATAAAGTATCGTGTGTACCATGGAGATGCGGTATATCAACGCCTTATGTATTTACAATACTCGTCTCTGGCTCGCGCATACGCACTCGTCTTCGGCTCGCGCTGCGCTCACCTACGACTCGTAATTGTAAACATACGCTCTGGCGTTAGAAATCCGACTTTGTCTCCTCGATGCACAATATACTATTGCGATACAAGTACGAGAAAGCTCTCTTGTACGTGTGTCACATATTACTTCATGCACAGATGAATGAGAAGTGCTGCTTCTTGTGCCTGGCATGCAAGACGATTTTATTGTATCCCTGCCTGTAAAGCGCAACTTATGCCACTCGCTGCAGGCACGAGAAGTAGCACTCCTTATGCAAGCGTTGCATAAAGAGATATGATAATATTATGTATTTACAATAATAATTTGTGGCCAAGACAGGAAAACAGCGTTTTGTTGTTTCTTGTTTCGTTTTCAAGTTAATTTTTATTTTCGTACAAGCTCTGTAGCCAAAAAATGTTGTCATGGTATTCTAATGAATACTACTAATAATAAAAATAGCTGATGAAAGAATCATATTAGAGATTGAATACAAATTCATCAATGATTTTTCGAAACATGAGATTTTTCGGAAACAAATCAATTAACTATATAATTGCGCTTTGCTCTACGGATCAATTACATCCTCTTATATTTTCGTATGAAAGACAAAACAAACAGAAAACCATCAACTCCGTAAACTTTGTTCAGTAGATTTTTTTTTTTGTCCAATAATTTATGCTATGTATATATTATTATTATTATTATTCTTATCATTATTCTTATTCTTATTATCATTATGCACGATGTTATATACTCTATCATATCAACGATAATCGTGATTCTTCAAAGCCTTTTTTTTACAATTTTCCCGTAAGAAGTTATGGTTCTTATTTTCTATTTTATCTAGAAAGGAGGCAAAGTATCTGAAAACAGAGAAGAGAGAGAACGAAATTTGTTGAAAAACAAGAGAAATTTTAATTTAATTAAGAAAAATTTGCAGAAAAACGAAAATAAACTGTAGACATTTTCTCATAATTAAATGGTATATTTTTTCATTTTATTTCTTAGTAGTACGATATTAGCAACAACGAGGTTTTCATAAGATAGATTACATACTCCGTGGACGATTTACAAATAAATAAATGATAAAATCAAAGAAGAAAATAGAGTTAAATATGTATATTCACTGTAACTTTTTGTATCAAAATTGTCATATATTCGGTAATATAGGGTAATAATCAGGGTGGGCTAGATAAAGCAATATTGATTATCGTTGTGCCACCCCACAAACTGTTGCAAAAGAACACACGGCCCTCTCAGAGAACGTTATCGACCAAGATTTAGAAGTAGTTCGCATCGATTCTCAAAGCTTTTTCGTCACACTATAATGATCTGAGGAAACCATGAAGATAAAACACGTGCGAGTCGTTTTTAACAATGATTTCATTTCAACTTCGTAGTAGGATAACTATCATGAAAATCTGAAGGATAAAGAATTAGGTTCTCTGCAAGAAAAAAAAAGTCCTGAAAGCCAATTGAATGAATCTGACCATTCAATAGTTATAACTAGACATGAAAAGTAAGAAATATTATATAATTGGATTTTTCAGATGAACTGTCAGGTACTTTTTGTAGAGAATTCAATCCTGTACAAAATGATGACCTTAAAACTTCTGTACCAGTTGTCCCACTCGAGTGATACGACAATTTATACCGCACATTGTATTTCTCAATGTTGAACTAATGAAAACCCTAAGAAATCAATAGCTCACTTCTCCAAAACTCAGATGATAACGTTCTTCCGGTGGAAGTGTATCTTTTCGCAACAATCTAAGCATTTCTCGGGTAGGACCATGAACAAATTATGTATGGCTTTTTTGACACACCCCAGTATCAATTATGTCGCAATACTAATGGCAAACATTTAAATTACTGCAGTGAACATACCATTTTACTAACATGATTTTTATTACTTTTCTACTTATCTTTCTGATCCATTTTTATTAATGATGTACGTATATTTATTGAAAATTTGATGCTTTTGGATTAAATGCCAAGTAAAATGATGGCGTGAATATTATGCATACAAAAGGAGAAATAAAAAAAGGCAAGTTAAAACTGATTTAGGTAATACAAGAAAATCATTTAGTCTCAAATTCTGGAAGTGTTTGTCTTATCTTTTCTCTTTTCTCGTTACAGAAGCAAAAAAACGATAAAAATAATAATACCAAATTTTGTACGCTGAATATGACTTTTTAAACAACGAAAAGCTGAATGTATCTTATCTCCTAAATACTATCATTATTATTATTATTATACCATTATTATTGTTATTATTGTTACTATCATTACGATTATTATTAACATTATTATTATTATTATTATTACTATCACTATTATTATTACAGTTATTATATCAGTATTGTTAGATATCAGAACGAAATTTTTTGTTTCTATATTTTACCATAAAAAGCTTTGTTTTTGACCGCTCATATAATACCTAGTAAAATCTAGTTGTATAAATTCATGACTATTATTATGTCCGCTTCGTTTCGCTCTTTTACTTTTTGTAATCAATTTCTATCAATATCTACTAGTATACTACAAAGTATAGTACATCACTATTATTTACTACTTGCCCATTGATTTCTATACTTCTTTGCCTCGCTTTTTCTTTTCCCCTGGTGAAAAAATTTCTCGTAAAATCTCCTCACAGAAATTCGTTCATAGCTTCGTTCACATCTCGATTGGTAAAGGGCGCGGCATTAACAAAAATTTCTGAGGAATAGTTAGAAGAAATATTTAGCAAATTATGGGAAAAACATTCAAAGCAAATATGCGAAATTCATGATAGACCATACTCAGAAGTAGAGAGTTTATTCACAGTTAACGACCGTGAGATTGTAATGATATGATGAGATAGATATTTCTTTGTAGAAAGAGAAAAATGATGATAGTATTAACCATGATAAAACACACATTTCCTTAGAATACCATTTTCAATTTGATCACAGTGGGTTATAAAATAAAAAGTTAAATTCGACCGAACGATTTCGTTAACAGTTAACAAATACTTTTTTTCGTCTTAAGAAAACAATACTCTGCCGGTAATTCAACTTCATGTTCATTAAACTAAAAATCGTTTTCTTTTTCGGCTAAGTTCTGTTCGACTACGTAGAGTTATTCTGTTTCTGTTAGAATTCATATTTTTTCTCCGAACTTTTCTAAAGTTTCTAATACCTATGTAGTACCTAATTAATAAGTGGAAATACCGTTTCCATGCAATTTATCTGAACTAATTTTACATAACTTGTCACACTGAAATTCTATGAAGAGAAATTTTTTCCCCAGTGAAAAACGAGATCCCTCTCATTACTTTTCCCTAGATAAATAATAAATAAATGTATGCATATATAATATGCATATTTATGCATATTAGCACGTAGTAGAAATAAAAATGCCGACGATACACACAAATGTTGTATAGGTGGTATATTTAGGTACTAAATTGAATAAATGAAAATTAACACATACCTTGCTAATTCACACTCAAGACTAAAAACAAAATCTTCTATTCCGTTACGTATCATTTCGTTCAATTTCGTTCTGTTTTGTTCGGTTTTCTATACCTATACGTACCCTCTTTGAGTACGTATACAAATATTCTTAAATTTTTGCAGTTTTCGTTTCTTATTCGTTTTCTTTTTTTTTTTTTTTTTTTTTTTTGCACAAACTGAAAACTTCTCACGACTCCTTGCATACTCACTCTCTTCATTTATGAGAATACTTTGCCTATGAGTCGTAAGATGATGATCCATGGTCATGGGCAGGACTTGGTGGTGTTGACGGATTTGAACTATTGTTCGATGCTATTGAGTGCCGTGGACTCCCGCCGGACGTGTGTTCCTAAAAACAATTAGAAGAAAAATTGTAATTCGAGAAACTGTATTGTCATTTTAAAACATTTATAGAGTATAAAAATTTTCATGAAGCAGGCAAGGCTGAAGCTCTGAAATGACAATAGAAATATGATTCAGGATGAGATGTTTATCTAGGTAATAGGCAGATAACAAGAAATTAAATACATCTTTCCCATAATCAATAATCCAAAAGGTATAAATAAAGAACAAGAACTGTAGAAATGTAAACTTTTTATAAAATTGGAACTTTGGCGCTGGTATGTACATTAGGGTTGATGTCGGAGGTATTTTTTTTGTGCGGCCCCTTGAATGCTCTCGACATAAATAGATAAAAATCTCCCTGAAATTTCAGCTCTCGAGCTCAATTTTGAAGCGCCCCCCAAGAATCTTGCTTTTTCCATAAGAATAACGCGGGTGTTTATCGAAATGATGAATTTTTCTTGTTCCTGTGCTAGTAATTCGTAAAAAATCTAAAACTATCAGATATTATTGGGGAAGTGTCGTGCTTTTCAGATGAAATCTTCAATCTTTACATACCTCAAATATATTATTGCAGTTATTGTTATATGAAAATTAACGAAAATTTATGGAAATTGACTTTTTCATAAATTTTCGGGAATTGACGTTTCTGCTCTTGAGAAAGCACGAGAAAGTCGTGGCAGTGAGGATTTTTAAAGAATATCAAGTGATTGCGTAATTTTTCTCATGTTTTTCATTCATCTCCGATCCAATTTGACTTAGTACAGTGTACTGAGTTGAAACCACGTAATTACTTGAAAATCTTAAAAAATCCTCACTCCCATGACTTTCTCGTGCTTTCTCATGAGCAGTAACGTCAATTCTCGAAAATCTATCTAGAAGTCAATTACCATGATTTTTCATCAATTTTCATCTACCAACATCTGCAACAATATATGACGTATGTAAAGAATAAAGATTTCCTCTGGCAAGCACCACATTTCCCCAATAATTTCTGATAGTTACAGAATTTTTAACGAATTACTAGCGAGGGAAAAAAATCAATTCGTCATTGTGATAAAAATCGGTATTATTCTTGTGGGAAGAGAAAAAAATTCTTCGAGGACACTAAAATATTGAGCTGGGAGAGCTCGAATTTTTAGATTTTTATTGACTTATTTCGAGAGCATTCAGGGGGCGGCAAGAAAAAAAATGCCAACATCCAACCTAATGTACATTCCGTATTCCTGGTATTTCTCTTTTGCCACTAAAAAAATTGGAAGTAAACTGAACCAACATTGCCCTTCAATGTCAGAACTATTTCATTGTAACAATGCCTCAGTTTTTATTCTGCCAGAAATGCCTAGGTATGATTTGATTGTTCTATAAACAATACACTATTGACAAATAAAAAGAATTGCACCTTGTCGTGTAGCGATGCGATGCTACCAAGCGATAATGGCGTATGCGATCTTAAATGCAATGATTCCGAGTCAACTTGATCTACAGGAGTTCGAGGCAGTGACGGAGGTGTAGCCGTAGGTCTCGGAGGTGCTGGACCCCTCCGAGAAGACGTAGAACCTGATTAAATGAATTTCAATGAAAATTAGATAAACTCAGTTAGTTTTCAATAGATATAAAATATTCAAAAACCATTTTATGACTTTAGAATGGGAAGAAAATGTAATTGAATGAGGTCAAAATGATGTTCAAATTTCGTTTTATTTTTCCCACCGTTGTGAGGAGAATATCCGGGATTTCGAGTCATGTGTGAACTGAGTCGTCGTGTGTCCGATGGAGGATGTCGAGGTGGTAACGGAGCTGGTTTATTCGGCGCTGATATCGCAGACCCGTACAACTATAAAAGACAAAGTAATAAAATAGACATCCAAGTGTTTCACAGAAAACAAAAACAAGCCGATATTATAAAAGAAGTATTTTTCGATTCAATGTATTTTACTTCATACCCGTTGCTGACTACTGTGAAGATGTGTTCCAGATGGTGGACCGGCGTATTGTTGCTGATCTGCAGTTTCTAAAGTTGTTGGTAAATCTAGTAATCGTTGAATCTGAATAAATAACAGTGCGATTAGAATGAATTTTGCAAAATAGAAAGAAAGAAGCACGTAGAAAACATCGATTGCAGAAACTCTTAATGAAAATCGTAAAAGTAATTTTTTTTCAAGACATGCACTTTTCTTGTTTCTTTTTACACTTTTCAAACGTTGTAAAAGATTCTTGGTTTTTCAAATACAAATTTTGATTATCGGTATACCTGTATGCCATTTCCTGGTCCCATGTGACTAATATGATTAAAGTTAGTTGGTGCTGAAATCATCTTGGACCGTCGATCGGTCAGGCGAGTCGCCCTATTTCCTTCACGTAAAGAAAATCTTCTTCTCGCTCTCGTCATTTGTCTGCCACTAGCGTCTACTGTTGCTAGATTTAATAATTCCCCTACAAATAGGCAGAGAAAAAATAAAGGAAACAACACAAATTTGGTACATATGTATCCTGATTAATATTTAACTCTCTGTTTGTGTGCAATTAAAGGATACTTAAGACCCTCTTAACTCACGTTGATGTAAATTACTCAGATAAATGACGTGCGGCATATCGTTTATGGTACAGGAGCTCAAAGATCCTGAAGAATTTAATGGGCGAGCTCGTTTAACGTTCAAAGTTTGAAGCCAATCTCCGGTCGTACAGTCAAAAGCATCAACATGGGTTTCGCTGTAAACGAGAAGATATCCTTCGCAGTAGCCTGTGAAACATATTACATTGAGTAGAAAATTGGCTGCGAGAACAAGATCGCAAAATGACACCACAAGAGTTTTTTTGTACTAGAAATCTAAATTGAGATACAAATTGAGAATGTTGGACCTATAACAATTTTCTCAGATTATCAGATATGGAAAAGAGTATAACCTTTCGTCTATTATATTACTCACTGACTGCAATCGGCACAGCTGGATACATTATCTCTCGATCTCTGCTCTTACGACCTTGACTATCAACGTAAACAGCTAGTGTATGAAAAACTAGCAAAAATTCGCCACGTGGAAGTTCTATACAACGCAGTGCGTCGACTGCGCTGTACGTTAGAAAACCTAAAAGCGTGTTGTCAGGGTGGACTAACGCTGAAATAAGAAATAGACCATTCGTTATGCTGGTGCAAAAGAAATAAAATGGTGAAACAATTTTGCAGTGTTAAGGTATAGGCTCGAACCCTTGGAACAATCTAAATTGGATGAAAGAAAAATTTAAGATATTGTCTTACAGATCGGAGGATGATCTCCGAGAATACTGTGGATCGAGAAACCTGACGGATATCCGACGCAGAGTCGACCTTCGCTGAGAACTTGAAGAGTTTGAGTATGGCAGGGTAACATAACTTCACGTATTCGCTTATGCCGTGTTTTCGTACGTGTTATCTCGTAGATTATCACTTGCGAAGAGTTCTGTAAGTTGTTATTTTTAATTTTTAATAAGTATAAATGAATTTCATTAACAAGCTGGCGATATGGAAAAAAAAAAATGTATCAGGGACACAAAATTTATTGATTATAAAATTTCCAGACCATTGATACTCACTTGTCTCTTGATAGCGACGCACAAGCAATAAGTTAACGGATTACGCCGCATTATTCCTGTCGTTAAAGTAATGCACCCTTTAGTCTCAGCGACTTTAATCCATTCAACCTCGTCCCCATCTAATGCTCTAACAGGTACGAGTCTGACGTGCCGCTGCTTACCGCTAAGCACAACGATCAATTGTTCTTCCGTCACGTATTCTAGCAGGTATATCTTTTTCCCTTCTCCGACTCGCGCAATTTCTGTATGTATATCGAAGGGATGTTATGAAATAGTTTGCACAGTCTTATCATTACCGTTATCAGAGTATCTCAGAATTCGTAAGAGGAGTAAAATTCTTGTTTTCTCCAATAAAAGGATTGTAATTATCTAGTTTCATTTTATTACTCACCACTACGATCTAAATCTAAACAGAATAGGCCCTCCTCAGTGCCAATGACTAGACGGTCAGGGTCAATTATTGTGCCTGACATAACGTTCTTGATAAGTGCCAGAGTATTGTCTACCAGTTCTTTTACTCGGAATATCTGAAATCCGGAATCAAATTGCTGCATAAGTTTAGTAGTTAAGATCATAAGAGCCTATGACGCTTCCAGAGAGAAAGTGAGAAGAATAAAAACATTTATTATCGGCCCTAGCATGAGAATTTCCCCAAAGCTAGAGTGTGTCAAAGATCAATTTCAAATTCCAGAATAATTCGAGGACATTTAGAAAAATTTCGTTCAATTCGACAACATTTCCATGATCAGTAGAACGTTATTTGACTGTGATATGAGAGAAAATTTTACGGCCAATTAAAGGAAAAGAAGAAGAGCAGATTAGCAAAAAAGGATTAAAATAACAAGAGGAAGTGACAGTGCATTTGTGTCGGGGGCATATTGTTCTCAATTTTTGAGAAATTGGAGCATTTCCAATGAAATCATGCTAAAGCTCCAAAACTAATCAAAACATTTCCCGAAAGACGAATACACATTTCTGAAGGTCTGGACGGTAGCGATTCCATCAAATATTGTGTAAATGAACGACGCAGAATTTGTCAATTTGTGAAAACATTCTCCGATAGGATCATGATAATGGATAAAAATCAGGAGACCATTTAAATACACACTGTGGTATTTGGAAGATTGTTCCGCTTCAAAATACGATGAAGTTCGCTTAATGCGACAACCCATTTAGTCTTTTCACTCTCCGTATCAGCTAGCATTAATGTGATGTTCCTTAGACCAGGCGGCTCCATCAAAGACGTTGTTATCTGTACAAAAATTTTGAACACAAATCGTAAATGATGGATGAATTTCCCCAGAACGAGGAAGAATTATAAATACCTCACGAGAATACTCACTCTAAATATACATGGAATGTCTTTTTTAGTAGCATGTATAACGTCAGAATCTCTAACAGAACTGACGCTAAATTCTTCGTCTCGCATATTCAAAACTTGAGAAACGTACACAGAAGGCAAAGCATTACGATCGGGTGATATATCGTAAAGAAATAATTTAAAATCACAGACAACAACGAATTGTCGAACCCATCCTTTCTTCACGCCTCCCATTTTTGGCACTTTGACATACCCCTCGTATGCCGTTCCGATTCCTCTTGTCGGGTCGATACCCAGTGGTCTTTTAGCTGCAATATTTACAATTGAAAAAATAAAGAATGCTTCTAATTTCAATCCCGTCTTGTTTTTGTTCTTTTTACTCAATCTTTTCGATTGACCTACTTTGATCCGAGGGAACTGGACAGATGGATGGAACGTTGTCACAGCAAGACATATGGCAAGCAAAGCCGCAGACTTCGCAAACCACACCTTGCCTTGTTAATCCAACCATCAGCGATGTACAATGATTACATTTTGTTGGCGCAGAGAATGTTCGTACTAAAAATTGATGTGATTTCGGTTTCGGCTGTAGACTAAGCTGCCCGTGCGATATTGATGATTTATTTAATAATTCATGAGATAACAGAGACGTCGGATCCTGGAATCAGATAAATCCACTTCTAGAATATCCAAACAAGGAGATGAAACAAGGAAATCTAAATTTATAAATTCTGTACTGTGATCTGGCACAAAAATTTCCGTTATGTATAAATTCCACATAAAAACAAAAACGCAGGGAATGTAAATTGGTCAACTCGTTAATTGGGTCCAATGCGAAAATTTTCTATGCTACACGAGTTTTTGACCAAATTTAGTGTAAAATACTTGCAAATGAACGAAAGGCAGTCTAAAGAGGATGGGACAATCAAAAAGTCAGCAATAGTTCGTCGAATACGAGTTCAATAATGCTTACGATGCTGTGTTCAGAAAGATTGCTCTTGCTGCTCGTAATACTGGGTGCGCGGTTGTCCTCTATATCACCTTCGACACTGTCGACGCTTCCGAGACGTGTGCTTCCGGCTGTTTCTTTGAGAAAGTGTTCTAGGTACGACATTTGTGATGTGGGACGTTCTAGGACTGAAATTTACATTAAAAGAAATGAAGATTATCTAAAGAGATGGATTAGTTATCTCTTTCAAGAGTTTTGGGATTTACATAAAATTTACGCTTTGAAAACTACTTAAACTTACGATATTATGCAATACACAAACATTTACAAACTTGCAAATGCATGAAATATAAAATTTTGATTGAACTAATGCGTCACATGATATTATGCGTATACAATGAAATGTAAAATGTGGACATGCCATTGTACGGCTGATTTTTTGAAATCTACAAGTTTTTTTAAATGATAACGATAAATCAGAGAAAAAATCGTAGAAAATTTAGCTGTTAATTTTTTTCTCATTTTTTTAGTGATCAACAAGTCGATTTCCTGTGGAGGAAAACGATAATAGAGATTCGCTGTTGCTAAAGTAACTTTTGAATATTCAGAAACTCCGAGGATCTCAGATAAAACTAATCTTAAAATCTAAAAACAGGAATTCTCAGATAGTAATTACTGGAATGATTATTTGATACAATTCAGAATAAAAATATTTCAATTTCCATACTTTTCTTTGTAAAGCATTGCTAAGAGATATTCCAAACGGTAAAATATTGTCTTCAATGAAATTAGAAAATAAAATAAAAATAAGTAGATGAAGAATGTATTTTGGGGATGATTTCACACAGGAAAGTATTGACCTTTGTGCGCTTTAAATCCATAAAGCGTTAACACACACGAGCTTGTTATTTTCAGTCAATCTCAAAAGTCTAGGACCAAAGCATCCAATAGAATTTAAGTATTCAGAAAAGTGAATATGAATTTTGTGACCGGCGGGAATTTACGTGAATCAAAACGATCAAGATTAATTATATTCTGACGAAGCGTGGATTGAGGTGCTATTAAAGGCTCACGGCATTCAACAATGGGTAACAATGCATTCAACAATCTGTAACAATCGAGATTTCATGCGACTTTAACCCTCTACTGGTATGGTGGTTTGGAGCAACATCCAGAATACGGTCACCCAGGTCATATCCGACCCCCACCGTACCAGTGGAGGGTTCAAAGCACCTTAAGGTGCTATTAAGGATCCATTTGCATTGTCGAAAGCATTGTTATCACTTCGGAAACGTAGTTTGTCGCTACTCTTACACTACAAATCCGATTTGGATGAAACTTTTTCGATTGGATGCAGATTTTGGCAGAAAGTGGCCGAATATCTCATCTTCACGAATTGTTGAAGAGTTTTATAGGAAATTCAGGTTCGTCCGACCTAACCTACGAACAAACTTAACAATCAGAAAACTCTCTAAAAACTCTGAATTTTTTCAAAATTTAAGCCAGATAAAATAATTATCCACTTTCTGGTAAAATACTACATCTAATCAGAGAAGTTCCATCTGAATAGGTTGTTTGGCGTAGGAGTGGCGACGAATCGCATTTACGAACTACAACAATGCTTTTAACAATAAGTAACAACGGATGCAAAGGTGCTGTTAAAGACGCACGAAACCTCCATTGTTACATATTGTTTAATGCATTGTTACCCATTGTTGAATGCCGTGAGTCTTTGATAGCACCTCAAGGCATCTTTTACTGCCTGAAAAGTATAAATATTGGAAGAGAAGAAAAATTGCATCCTCCGCTAAAAAGTTTGCATTCATTTTATACATTCACGTAAACGGTAACGTAATGATGAGAAACAGTAGCAAGGATTATCTGACAAATGATTTTTTTCCAATAAACTTAAGCCCAGAATCTCTCGGATTAAGCAATAATGACTTCATATCATATCCCATTAACAATACGAGACGGGAAAACCAACCCACAGATAGGATTACAATGGTGTTAGATGAACTTAAACGCTTAGGTACACCTTCAGTCAATTCTTTGGTGCACATTATTCATTTTCATAATCAATCCAAGTCAATTCAACTTAGCTTAACTCAAATCAAATCAACAAACAAACTAGCTCATTTTTTGTCCAAACAATGCAACGGCTGTTAACGTTCTTTTTCAATCCACAGTCTGAACCTTGGCCCGAAGTGTAACTTTGAACTCTTGATAAATATTCTTTCTACCCACAACATTCATTTGCGTAGCGTATCACCGCTATCTCTGGTGTATCAGATTTCACAAAATTGAAACATAACGCGAATTTTTTCTTTAACAACAATACGCGGGGTTCATTACTATTGCACCACGGGGTACTTTGTGATAGCATTCAAAATCTCTGCGTAATCATGGAAAATTTGTTTGAAGCCTATCGAGAGCGTTCAAAATCATCTGGATTTTTTCTGAATCTTTCGAATCTCATGAAATCACGTAAAACATTTGTAGTCTTATAAAGTCCGTGAAGTCATCTGCATTGTTAAGGAATTCTCTGAAATGACGTGAAAAGCATTTGGAATCATTTCGTATCTTTGTAATCTTAGAAATATTCAAAACCTTCTAAAGTCATTTGTAATCTCTTCCCAAAATTAATTGAAATAATCGAAAATCATTGGAATCCATTAGAAATCATGTGGTATCTTCGAGATCTTCCGAAGTCATTTTCAATCTCAGAAAATCATTTGAAATCATCGGAAATCTCTTGAAATCTTTTAAAATCCTTCGAAATAATTTGGAATCATTCGAATTTATTCGAAATAATTCAAGATCTATGGAAAGCTGCAGAAAGGGTCCAGCCGAATGAGAATACCAAAAATGTCCGAAAAGCTTTGTGACCGGGAATAGGTGGAAGAATATCGTCATCAGCAAAAAAAAATTTTCACCCAGTTTCAACCCAACAACCCCTTTATTTACTCCAAGATATCGTAAGGTGTGGTTGTTCATGTTAAATTTTTTTCTCCGACGATATTGAGAAGACTCTAACGAAAAAAATCTCAAACGTATGCTCAATAATATATTATGTGACAAGAATCGAAAGTTGGCGATCACGACGAATGTGAAGTTTGTCGCCCGAGCGAAGCGACGGCAGCAATCACACGAGTCGCATCGCCAACTCTGGCTCGCATCACACACGATACTTTTTAAAACAAGCGCATGAAGGGGCTTTGCATCGCAGTTTTGCGCGACGAAAGTAAGCAAAATATCTCCCAAGGGGCGAAAGTGAAGCAATAGTGGACTGCACATGCGCGAACCGAAGTGTCACGTAATCGGCCCCTTTCGTCCCACAAAACTGTTATGTAAAGCCCCTGTTTTCATGCACGTGATATAAACAGCCCCCTTCATGCACTTGGTTTAAAAACTATCGCGATGGCGCGCGCCAGAGTTGGTGATGTGACTCGTGTGATTGCTGCCCCCGCTTCGCTCGGGCGGCCAACTTCACATTCGTCGCAATCGCCAACTTTCGTCCTTCATCACACAATATACTATTCTTTGTCCATTTCCACGCGAAATTGCAGTCGGTAAAAAATTCGGGAAATCTTCTCATCATGTTTTCGTTGTTATCGACTAGACTCACACCCACTATGTTTTTGTTTCAGAGAACTCTACATTCAGAATACACGATCTCTCATTTGTTCAGATTTTTCGCATTGGTGCGCCGTTGTCAACCAAAATAAAAACCATTTTTTACACTCATTTTTCCGAGTTATTCCATTACTGGGTATTCTACTCTCAATTTATTTTACTTACACTCCTCTGATACATGTAGTGCACATTCCGTATCAACTCAACAAACATTTAATCCTGACCATGTTCAATTTGGACGATTCTTCTTTATCGTCTAGTACCTATTGAAAGTGGCTTCCACGATTTTTCATAAATTTTTACCTCAATCCATTCTCAACATTTCAATTTTTCACAAATTTTTGCCTAAAAATTTTCAAATACCTATAACTCAGTGAAAAATGGAGATGTTAACGAAAAAACGGTTACCTCCGTCTGAATATATTAAAAAAATTTCTCGTCTTCGACTTCATATTTCTTTATCTGCAGTTTTAAGCAGAAAAACATATTTTTCTCAGTGAGCGACCGTTCCGATTTTTCTTCAACAAATTTTCAAAATTCCAGAAGTGAACCCAAATCTTTTGAGCCCCGTACGATTATGTTGCTATACAAACGCTCCTATGTATTTTATGTGATAATAATCAAGCGACTATTGTTTATTAATTACAAATTCAGCTGATGACGCCTCGGAGCTAAATAATACAGGTGGGGACAAATTAAAGAATATATAATATCAGTTACATTTCGAATAGACAATTCATTATGCTTTCTCCGGTAAAAAAGAATGTACAAAAAATTTGCAAACGAAAACCACAGGGTTGAAATATTATTCATGCTTCTGATGTAGTTTCCCATGCATTACATTATACTTTTTCTAAAGCTCCTTCGTGGAGAGTAATAGTTCTTCTAAAATATCAAAGCTTTTTGAAAAAGATACAGTTTTTTTTTTATTTTCAACATATTCCCATAGAACACGATAAAAATAAGAAAAACTTCATCGCCTGCCACGAAAGAGATATGGTGAAGGAATATAAGTAATGTATGTTCTAAATCTGGCGTTTGTTTTGCAAATTCTCTTTACATTTTTTTACCAGAAAAGATATAATGAACTGTATATTTGAAAAGTAACTGATATTATACGTTCTTTATTTTGCCCCAATCTGCATTACTAAGCTCCAACGCGTCATGAGAATTTGTGAGTAATGAACAATTGTCGTTCGATTATCCATAATGGAGTTAACACACGAACTAGTTTTTAAGGAAGGTCTTAATCAATCCAGTCGAGTCAATGGTTTGAAAAATTCGCATGACTGTTCGGCAGTCGTGTACTGCCCTCACAAGAGGCTCAAATGGACTAGGCTGCGATGTCGTGACCCTGGTGTTTGTGGTCACCGGTGTAAAAGGACGGAGATAGACAGCTCCTGTCCTCTTGCGATTTTGTCCGTTAATCCGTCAATAAGCGTTCGTTTATAAACGCATAAAAAAAAGCGATCGGAGTGACATAATCGAACAGGACTCAGAAGTTGTGGATTGACTTCTGGATTTTTGTAAATATTTCGAAGAAAGATCGAAATGGTCGCTCATTGAGAAAACAGATTTTTTTTTGTTTGAAACGAAAAAAAATATGAAGATCTGGTGACGAGAATTTTCAGAATATTCTTAGACGGAAGTACTTTTCAAATCGAACAAAATTCTGACCTTTTTGCGTTAATATCTTCATCTTTCGCTGAGTTACAGCTGTTAAAATTTTCTGAGGCCGAAATTTTTGAAAAATTCAAAATTCCACTTTCAATAGGTACTAGATGATAAAGAAAAATCAGCCGAATCGAAGATGGTCGAAGTCAAACGTTTGTTGAGTTGATATGGAATATGCTATAATCAAAAGCAAAATACCCAAAAGACTAGTGTGAAAAACTTTTTTCTTCAAGAGCGGAGTGAAAATGCGCATTTTCACTCTGTTGTTGACGAAAATACATAGTATCTATGTGAACCTCGAGAAACAACGGACGTTCGCACCTTGTGTAAAGTTGAGAAACCCTCGGTTTCGCCTCGGGGACTCAACTTTATATGCGGCGCGCAAACGTCCGTTTTCGTTCTGGGTGCACGATATAGTATTTTTTTTTTTTTTTCTACAACGGTGCACTCGAGAGCAAAATTTTTAAAAATTAGAGATTGTTTACTTTGAATGTGTACAGGGAATATCTGGTGAGAGTAGTCCACCTAGCCATAGCCAAGCGGACATACGAGGGTTAAACAATATATATTTATGCCCACTTAAATTTTGTTCCTGCGATGGTTGATTAAACGGCGTTCTTCTTCTTTTCCCTCTCGTTATTAGTTATCGGTTGCCATAGAAACCGAACATCTTCGTTACGAACGTCGTTTATAGTCTCATACCTTCACCGACACCTATGTTCACGGCTATGTTAATGCGGTTCAATCTCACCATCGAAAGAATAAAATTCAAGTGGGCATAAATAAAAATTGTTTGAACCCTTGTACGTCCGCCTGCATATCTCTAGGTAGACTACTTTCACCAGATACTCTCTATATATAGAGTTCTCTGACGAATGAAAAGCGCGTACAAGTCGACTCGATCGCACTAAAACACGATAAAAAGATTTCCCACTTTTTCGTCAACGGGAATTTCGTGCGGAAATGGATGAACGAAAATATTTTTGTGCCCGATATGTTGACATTCACGGCTGTGATTTTTTTATCAAGATCGCTCCAATATGTTCGGAGAAGATAATTAAAAACGAAAGACCACAATTTTCGATATCCCGGATTAAATCAGAGGGACGTAAGGTCGAGAATTGGCCAAATTTTGTTCTGATATCGATATTTTTGCTTCCATACACGGTCATCAATATAAGCTTCTGGGGTATTTTGGCACGTTTATTCGGCTTGACTCTTCGTTGAGATATCTTAAATGACTTTAAATCATTAGAAATCATAAGGAGTCTTTTACTATCGTGAAATCTAGAGCACACTAAAACTTACGAGCAGTTTAGCCCTCAGAAAAAGAAGAAAACCAATTTCTCTCGCGTCTAACAGCCTACTATACTTTAGTTAGCGGCGTGAAAACTCTCGATAACATTCAAAGTTACACGAAAATAACCTTAAGGTAAATCCTGTGGCTTGGTTATAAGCAATTTAAACTTGATCATCCAACGAACGAGGTATGTATTGGGAGAAAGTGTTTTTGTTTGTTTGCGGTATAGTTTACCAGGCGAATATAGGACGGTATCCGTAAAACGATTGACGATTGAGTTGGCACGAGGAAATCTATTTATTAAGAAGCATGACGTAGCGGTGGCACGAGGATCACGTGGGGCTGGCATGGGCGACGTCAACTCGTGTACGATGATGCACTGGGGTATTGTTGCAACGACGATAGAGGGTGATTTGCTCGACGAGTTGTTGGCAGTGATGGTAGTGGTAGAAGAGGTAGTAGGTAGGAAGAAGGCTGTCACAAATACAGTTTGATGATGAGCAAAGCGAGGCCCCATACACAGCTGGTTACGCCAATAAAGAGTGGCACTTTGTTGTCTAGAAATGAAAATTGCATTGCGTACCGGATGATTACCAGTTACTTGAGGCGCTCGACATTTATCCCAGTAGCAAATACCAACTGATTACAAGAGCTCTTTTTTTTTTGCCCTATACAATGATATTGCGTGTTCTAATCTTATTGAGTACATTTTTCATTCTTTTTTTTCGTCATCATTTAGAATTAAACAATCATGAAATACTTTCTATTCCTGATTCTATTCTATATTTTTGAACACGTTGAAGGTATTGTTTTCGTCAACGGCTTGTTTTAACGTTCAAACGACTGCCTAACAATAAGACTTTGTGAACTTCGTGCCATTGAAGAAACTGCACACCTTGAGGTAGAGAGATAGAAAGAATTTCAAGACGATTGGTCTTTTTACCATTCCCTCTGACGATCATACTTTCTCAATAAACTATACCTCAGTATTTATTTAGATCAAAGAACTTGTAACAGAGATGTTAGACGTACTTTAACGAACAGTTTCATTGACTATAGACATTGAAGAGCTATCCATGTAGGAGTATCTTTCAAATATCTCATAATTTTTCATAGTTCGGATTTGATTAAAGTTTGAAAAACGGAATTGGTAGAAATCAGGTAGTATAAAGATTTAAGTTTATGAATTTGGATTTTCGGTAAATTAAGATTTCAGATTTCTATAGCATGTCTGAGAATGAGCAACAAGAAATCCGCTAAAATTTTCTAACTTCTCTTCTAATAATCACCATTCTCTCCCAACGTTGAAAAATTAACATTGGAAGGGTTGGATGTTCTGATGTGAATCACGGATGATATTTTCGAAGGATTGCCTCCTGATTTCTTTGAAAATTCCACTCATGTTTCATGTTTGCATCATGTTTCTTCGAAAAGCAAAGAAAACTGATCAACATGCTTGAGTACATTTCGAGAAATCCACCAATTCGGAGTATCCGGAAGAGTGTTGATTCCTCCTCTAAATAATTCGGGGTTCGTTAGACAGCAGAAAACATTGTATTGCTCGTGGAATTTGCCCCACATATTTGGGAAATTTTTAGTAATTCTTGTAGATGAATAACAGATATTTAGAAACTGTAGAAAAAATCGTAATTATTGTTATTATTGTGAATCTTTGAATTTTTGTCGAAAAAATTTTTGAGAACGTAGGCCATTCTGATTGGGAATAGGAGGAATGTTTTGAACAACAATACGAAGTTTGGAGAAAATAGAAAATGACATAGTGATGGACAATTGATATACTAACAAGTTTATGTACGATAGAGAAAAAGTATGGCGTATCTTTTTTAAGAAACTTTATGTGACTGCATTAGCTCCAAAGATTCTGACAATTAACTATAATCTTGTTTTTTGAACAATCTGAACATGATCTATTTCCACCAATCTTTGACATAAACATCCAAAAGATATCAATCTGCAATCAGTATTACTAACTGAGCCAAATTCCTGTCTTCGAATGTGTCACACATCACACAACTAGGCAGCTTCTTTGCCCAAATTTTCTATATCGCGTTACTAATGCCAGAAGGACCGAAGCGCCAATGTAGGCCTTTCTGGACTTATTAATACCTAAGGGGCCTATAATTTTCGAAACTTTGTGATTAGCTTTAGGCATGATAGAAACACGTAGATCCGTCGAAGTTGCTGTGTCGGACACGTAAAGCTAAAAGGACCTGAGCGACAGTCACATCGGTCCTTATGGCATTAGTAAGCCGGAATTTTACAAAAAGTTGATGCCCGGAGGTTCTATGTCACTGTCACATAGGCCCTCTTGGCTATAGCTTCTTCTCAAATTTTTTATTACTTTTACCGAACATTTTTTTTTAATCTAGATTTTTTGACCTGATTTTGTTCTGCTATCAATAGATTGATAGTTGAAATGAAATTAATAATTAGAAGCACCGAGTGTATCTGGAGCACATACAGAGATTGGCCTACACTTTAATCGAACCACGCAAGTATTTCCTCAAGATCACAATAACAGAGATACGAGAAAAAGTTCATATAAAACTTGACGGATTTTGATAGAGAAAGATCATGCTGAAACGAAGAAGTTGAAATCAATTTTGACAAGAGAACGAAATTTAAAGAAAGTTCAAATTTAGAAGAAAACAAAAATGAAGATAAAATTATTGCCAAAAAATTCTATGTCACTGGAGATAATAGAACCTTTCGGCTTTAACTTTTTTTGTTCCAAATTTTTACGTTCTTTAAATTTAGTTTTCTTGTGGCAGTTTATTTCGAATTTTTTGTCGGTTTTCTAGCAATCTAAATTTATAATTTTCACTTGGTAAAACATTTGTAAACGAAATTTGAAAAAAAATCAATTCGTGTGGACTTGAAGTTGAATCGTTTCGAGGATACCTATCGACATTAAAATAAATAATTCGAGAAGAGAAGAATGTTATCGAAACTAATTTTTCCAAAGGACACACGAAACAAACTTTTGCTGTTGTTCTTGGATTTCTCGTCAATTCTGGTATCAGCTGCTCGTAGTCAGAATACGTGTTGCCTACCTAAAATCGGGAGTCACATGTGAAATGCCGGAAGTGGTGCAATTCATAAGCCAACTCGTATAAGCATGATCTTTCCCCAGCAGTATCCTTCAATTTTAGAATAAACTTTTTCTGGTATCTCTCCTATAGTTTTTCTTATGAAATACTTGCATGGTTCAATTAAAGTAGGCCAATTAGTATGTGTTCCAAATACATTCAGCGCTTCTAATTATTAATTTCAATTCAACTGTCAATATATATTGATAACAGAACAAAAACAGGACAAAAAAATGTTGGCTGAAAATAATAACGAATTTGAAACGAAGCTATAGCCAAAAGGGCCGATGTGACTGTGACATAGAACCTCTGGGCATTGACTGCTCGTAAAATTCCGGTTTACTAATGCCATAAAGACAAAAGCTGTGCGGTTTCCCGAAATTTCGGAAAGCCCGACGAATCTGGAAACCCAGAGTTTCGGGAATCTCGAAATCATATTAAATATTTTGGAAAAACAATTTTTCAACGGTATTGATAATTCCGTTTACGGTACTGAAACACGATCGGGTATGAAACGACTTACATTTTTTCGAAGCAATATTTTGCCATTGAAAATTAAGGAGCCGAGATGATTCAATTACCGATGAAAAATTGTCAGAAAATCCGATCAAGTTGCGGAAAACCCGTGGAAATCTTGGAAAACCCCCAAGTTTCGAGAAAACTTGAGGTTTCAGGGAAACCCGAATTTTCGAGAACCCGGCCCGAAACTGTCAGATTTTTCCCGATCCGTCCCGAAGAATTCCATGCACTAATGAGGACCAATTCCGACAGATGTATATATCTACGTTTTTTCTATCATGTAGCTAATTGCGGATTGTCGAACATTATAGGCTCTTTTGACACCAAAAGCGCATTTCTGGCGCGTAGGGCCTTTCGGCATTAGTACCGCGGTAAGTTTTTGACAGCTATATCATTGAATTAGGCCTTCAAAAAAGCAGAACGCAAGCAACTCGAAGTGGTAATTATTGTATTTTAAAGGCATCTTTACGAGTAAGTAGTGTGAGAATGTCGGTCGCACTACATAAAACATATTTAAAGTGATAAATGTGATTTTGCGAATGGTTATATGTAGTATATTATATTAACGGCAAAACAACAAATTATAAGAAATTAAAATTTCGACATACATTGATAAGATTGATCGATTCGCATCCACTGTGGCTTGTGTCAGTTGGTTTTCATTATTTTTTATTTTCTATATTTTATCCCCCATGGACTTTGATGGTCAATAACATGTTGAATGTGTGTCTCGAATTTGAAAATGCACCTTCTGTTTGATTCTCAACTCTCAACAATGTAATATTTAGCCGTCACAGGCATATCTGCGAGGAAAACGCTGGGGAGACTGCTCTGAACCATTTAACTTTTAATTTCAGCGTATATGGCGACGATTTAACACCACTTGAGTGAACGAAAGTCTAACATTCGAGCCCATCATTTCTCCCTGGTGAATGCATGCCACTTAAATGTACATACCTGAGCCTATAATCAACGCAATGTATTCACATTATAGTATATTACGAACCATATTCAACTTATTACTCATATTCGATAGAGATGTATTGATCTTGACACTTTTCTACGCAATAAATATTCATGAATTCTTTCAATTAGGGTGAATACGAATATATTCAAAAATAATAAGTTCATTGTATTCTTACATCTCTCAGCATTTTTTTTCATATTCTGTTTCAACTGGATATCAACATTGGTGTAGATTATATTGAATGAATAATTAACAAGCTTGAATTCTTGAAGCCTGAATATTGATGCCATAAGATGATCGAAAATATCATTACCAATATCGAAGAGGCTCGGAAACATCATTCTCGGGTTCAAAATTGATCAACATACAATTTTTGAGCTCAAAAGCTCGGTAAACAATTATAGCTGACGCGAAAATCGGTTAAAACGTTTTTTCAGACCCAAAAGTAGTCAATAATGATTAATGATTTCATGGTCAAAAACATCATTTTCAAGCTCCACAATGGCGAGAGACGCATACTTATGAGAGCTTCAGAAGACAGGAGCAAGGAGCAGCATTTTGATGTCTGAGAATGGGCGGCAGACATCATTTACAAACCCGATAATGCATGGAAGCGTAATTTTCAGGGCTCACTATCCATTGAAACGTTGGTTCTGAACCCTAAATCGGTGATGGCATCATTTTGTAGTTGACAATTGTTGGAAAACATTATTTTTAACGATGCAAGTGACTGAGAACCATCATTCGGTAGCCTGAACATGGCCCAGCATATTGGGTCCGAAAACTGTTACCAATCATCACTTCCGGGTCTGTAAACCCCCAAAATAGTATATTATGCACCTAGGGAGCGAAAAGTCCTGCGCTCTGAGGTGCACACGATATTTTTTTCACACATGGACGTAGGCCGATTTTGTGAGCACCGGGGCGATTATTTTAAGGTTATGTGACTGCAGTGTGACTCGGTGGGTACGGGAGAGAAAGCGGGGAGCAAAGACTTTCAGGAAGAAAAAACTTCCAGGGAGAAAAGGCTCCTGCCGTTTGCTCTCCCATTACAGGTAACAAAATTGGCCTTTCTATTCATGTGTCAAGAAATAGTATATTGTGAAACAAGTGCGGGAAGTTGGCGATTCTTGACGAGAGTGAAGTTGCGGCATGAGCCGAAGGCAGGTGCTGCATGCACACGAGTCAGGATTCGCCAACCCGCACGAGCTGTCATCCTATATTATGTAGAGCCTGTGATAGGAGGTTCGACTGCTCATGCTGTATCGGCGGCATGGAAGTGGCCGACAATTCACGAATGGGCCGGGGCCCGGGTGATAATGTGTGAGAGCGTGCGGTAATGTACAGTAATGTTCCCTAATGCCTGTAACTTCCGGTTATGTGTAAAAGTCGGAGGAGTGGTACCACTCTATGTAGATTTCTTCAATGACTAACTATGATTACGGGACGGAAGACGAAAATTCTTATCCAAGATGACCGCCTCCTACGAATCAAATGTCATTGTTTTGTGATTCTTTATTGACAGGGATAACCTCAAAGTTGACTAAACATTTATGTATGATACGATTTCAAACTTTTTCAGTGGACTGGATCAATTCTTGATTCTTACAATAGGTTATCATTTCAAATAAATATCTAACGATATCCCGTAAATCCAGTGTTAGTAGTTCTGGGATTCATTTTTAGTTATTCTTCGTTTACTTCATGTGGCTTTAACCTGGCTTCACCTTTCACACGAAATCGGAAGTTATAGGCATTAACGAACATTACTGTACATTCCCGCACACTTTTGTTACATTATTGCACGGTGTCTGGAGCGTTTGGGAATTGGCTATTCCGCGCTCCCTTTACAGTGCGGGAAGTCGAACTTCCCATGCAAGTGTTACATAAATATGATTTTAAGGCCCAAAATTATAGTCGGAGACATTCGATCACTGATTTTCGAATTCTAATTCAATCACTTCTCGTAGAAATATACCGGGTGTCCCCGAGGGGTTAATGACTGTTGTAATCTGGTGTACAACGGCTATACCCGTACAGCAACTAAAGTTGCAAACATGTTGCAGAAACGTTTCGATCTCTCATTTACATTACATTTCACATCATGTCAAAGATTGCATTCCAGATACGTGTAAATTATTACGATTTTAACATATATCAGAGCGATACATTCATAATATGAAACATTACATCTCAAATACGTATTTGTAAAAACAGTATTTTTCCAAATTTGCGAAGGAATCACATATTTGTATATACACGGTAAACACGTTTCAAACGCATACTGCGATTACAGCGCCATTTTACGAGAACTGCAATGCTTCGTGCGTGACACCGGTCGTATACACAAATCCGGAAACTCCCATGGTGGAGGTGGGTCTCTTATGCCCAAGTTCTTCACCTCTGGTTAAATTTAATCCTCCAGATAAGTTTCTAAATCTGACCTCTGATTGGCTGTCACTCCCAGTTATCTGGCAGAAAAGTTTAACCGCCATATATCCGGAGGTGAAGAAATTGGCCATTATGCCCAATTCCTTCACCTCTGGTTAAAGTTAATCCTCCAGATAAGTTTCTAAATCTGACCTCTGATTGGCTGTCACTCCCAGTTATCTGGCAGACAAGTTTAACCGCCAGATATCAGGAAGTGAAGAAATCGGCCATTAGTGCAGTAATCATGGACTTAGCAGTAATTGAACTAGATGCCTAAATTTGCCACCGGAGTCGAGGCGCTGCGATCTAGTAGTCCGGATGCCAAATATGGCGATCAGCAAGTGTCAAAATGTTGGAGGATCTTTGCAAATAAAGGCTGATATATCACTGCAAATAATTCTTTTTTTCTGTTTTCACGTAGCAATCGAATGTTTTATCGAAGTACGTAAGGAAATTGTAAAAATACAAGTGCGGAACGATATTTCTGAATCTTATAATGTATTAGGTATGTAATAGGGTGGTGGCTATAAAATAAACGAATTAAAATTTTTTTACATTTACTATAGGTATACTGTGTGGTTGTTAGGTACGCTGTTGTTAGAATACACTACTACTATGTTTTGTTTGCAACAAGGGACCCATCACGACCACGGAAGTTTTTAGACCTGTGTATACGACCATGTGCACAACACACGGGACACGTTCGCGGTCTTCCCACTACGGGGCGTTCGGGTGTGAACAGGTGTGAAAGTCTCCCGCGAATGAAAATACTCCACGTCGGAATAAGAAGTATGTTCGATTTTCCCGAAGTTTGTAATGAATGAATCACTCATTAGGTCCAAACGTGAACCAAGTAAGCACTCGTGTATGACTTTCGTATGCGGTCATTGACCACGTGAAACCCAAGTGCGAAAACAAAATTTATTTCTCAGTATTGATAAGATTCAAAACCTACCGCAAAACCCTTAACAGATCAAACCCTCAAAGGAAACCCGGATAAAATGTCAAACCTTATTCGGAACCTGTTGGTCATTTCATGCAGAAAGTCCAGTGCTGAGCGTGAACTTGTAGGTGCTACCGATTCACGCTGTCGGCATTGGACTGCTGGCGTTTCATTACAAAGACTGTGTTCCGAAATTAGCTGTTAACGC
This sequence comes from Phymatocera aterrima, assembly GCA_963170745.1. Lineage (NCBI taxonomy): Eukaryota > Metazoa > Arthropoda > Insecta > Hymenoptera > Tenthredinidae > Phymatocera > Phymatocera aterrima. Next base: position 1,095,136 of record OY720660.1, read on the forward strand.
TGAAATTTTGACGGGAGCGAGACAGAGCTTATTGCAAACCTGATAGAGCGAGAAAGCCACAAGACTGCTGACTGTACTGCCAGCTAATTTCGGAACGTAACATTTTCGACTACAAAATAAAAAATAAAAACTATCCATTCCAAGTACGTATCTCAAAGATATTTCACGTATCTGAAACATTTCACATTCATTGCTAAATACGTTTCTGCAATATTACTATGGTTATGTAACTGTAACGGACATTCGCATGCGAATGAAACGTACAAGTCATCATATTGCGTGGTTCCTGCAACGTTAGCACATTTCAAGAATTACGTATTTGCCCACTTATGCCCATTTACGAGTTTATTTGCTGTGCGGGTAATCATTGTAATTTCTGTGCAACTGCATATAATTTGTCCATAATCCTAATGTAATTTTTGTAATTTTTTTGTATTCCTTACAATCTTTGTATTCTTTGTAATTTTTGTTATCTTGTAATCAGCGTACGCCATTTGTGCATAGTGATCGCGGTTCACCCCTTGGGTGTTCCATTTCAAATTACCTATTAGAATATCTCGAAAACTAAGCTGCTGTTGGGAAATGTTCCAGATGAAAGCTGTATGATTCAGAGGGGGACACAATGCCAAAATGGTAATACCAGTGGCCGGATTCTGTAACTTTTCCACGGGTGATGAGACAGATTTTCCGTTTAACCCTATTGTCTGATTAGTCCAAAGGACATACATCACCTTTTTCAAGGGTGACATAAGTTACAGAATCTGCCCCCAGTTCGATTGTGATTCTTTCACGAAACTAACACGAAATCAATTCTCTCAAATGGTATCCAATTCTCTTCTAGGAATAAAAATTATTGCCTACGTCCAGACAAATTCAACCATACGATATAAAAGTCCCGATCATCCATCGGTAACAAGTTATCGCTGCACGAAATCACAAATTTGTTATTGCCTGCTATTGTCAGAATAGGCGTTCCAAATGATCTGCGTGAAATGAACCAACGATTCTCGATGTTACACTCCAGCATTTCCATTGTCGCTGCAAGTCTGCGCTGAGACAGGAAGCAGTGTGTTCAAAACATTTACTAAACTCTTGGAGCACAGTATCATACAGTTATACTTCGTTTTAGGAGCAACAGCAACAAACCACATTCAAAAATGTATCTCACATTGAATAAGTATTCGAATACATGAAACTAGTTTCGGAAATCGACATTCTGTCTACACAGATTTCCAGGAACATCCATCCTGACAATGGAGGGCACACACGGATCTTCGATTTTGTGTAGCCATAACTCGCGGAACGTAAACGATACGTACGATACGCACTTCTACCAAGTATGGTTGAATTTGTCCTAACGTGGGGTACATTTTTTATCTTAGAAAACAGATCTGTTACCATTTAAGGTGGTTCTTACACTAATGTAAGGAACGTATAGTATGGATGAGTTGAAAAGGTCCGAATTTGTTTGCACATTAATTTCGCTTCAATTCCTTAAATTCTTAGCTGATAGCTAACAAATTGATTTATATGTGCGAATAGCGACTTGGTTTTTTAACTTTCCCATCATTCTGTACACTTACGGCTCTACTAAAGTTTCACATCTGGACGCTCAGCCTCTCTGATATAAAAAATCGCTCTCAGATCTCACATATCTCTTTACTGAATTCGATGGCTTTCATAGAAAATTTCGAATTCCCACAATCTTTGCTATATGTATATAGTTTGTTCTTTATGTAAGTGGTTCTATCCACGTGTACTATGAAACATCATTGTCGTGCATTTTCAAGATTGTTCATTTCGCTTATTTTCCTGAAAACTGATTTCAAAGTTTCGTATGTATGAACGGATGTATTTTTTCTTCATGTTCTCGGAATACGCTCAGAATTGGCCAATCACCAACGACCTTTGGCAACTAAAACAGCTGAGATCAAATTTTGAACCATGTCGGAGGAAACGGGCATAGTCAGTTGCTTAATGGAAGAACCACCTTGAGAATATCAACTTCGTGTTAGTTTTTTAGTAGCAATGATACTTACATATGGAGTGACATCACGAGTTTGTGCCCCCTTCGGAGCCATAGAACTTTCATCAGAAACATTTGTTATTGGCAGCTCTTATTTTCGAGATATTATAATTTTCGTCAGGAATGCGGAGTTGCATATCATCTACTGAACTTCGACTTCGAATGCGAAGCATGTGAAAGGATTTCAACTATGTTTTGCATATTCTCACCATGGTCATTAGATTAAAAATGGTAGAGTTTACAAAATGTGATACATTACGTATTTCAGTAATAATCTTAGTAAAAAAATATCACTCCCACGATCACGATCCTGAATGTTCAATGAAAACCGATTATTTTTTACTCCCTTCAAGTTCAAATTTGTCACAATATTTCGATCTGCTAAACGTTTCTGAATCAATTTTTAAATTTAATGGGATCAAAGCTCCGCTTAAAATCCAACATTAGCTTTGAATATTTAGAGTGCGGCTGCGTTATGCAGATTGTTATAATGTATGCGTTGATACAGCTCGCGGAAAATTACTCAACCAATTGGATACTTCCAGCACAAAAAAATTCAATTCCCTGAAAGATTTTTACCCGATGGTAGTAGTGTACCATTGAGATAAAGCAATGTGTCCGAAATAATCGTGACTAACATTTTCGTCAAAAATAAGTAAAGAAAGATGAACAGTGGCTCAAAATAACACAAAATAATGGTGGTAGCAATTTGTTTTTGTCAAAGAAATGCTAGTAACCTATTTTTAAAATCAGAATTTTCATTCTATCAGTAGTTTTAGGTCTCACCTGCTCTCTGTTGTGCAACTGGACATAATATTTATAGCCATTGTCTTAGAACAAGATTGGTAGAGCTTTTTTGGCAAAGGAAGTCAGAAAAAATGGTACTTAATCAATTTTCGAACGCCAGTGTGCGGTGGAACTTATGGGGGACTGAGTATTGAGAAGTAGTCTATTTTAACAAATAAACAATTGTTTCTGAAGAACTTTACACATGAGTTGAAATTCTGGGTTCGATTCTAAAGGATAGAAGCTGAATAAGATTGTACGATATAAGAAGAATAACAGTAAATACGGTTAAATTTCATAGTAGTTTGAATATTTTTTGTCTTAAGACGTTAAATAAGGGAAATATTAATCTTGCCATAACTAGCAGAGTCGAGAGAGACAGTGTATCATAAGGTTGAGAAACCGTTTAACGTTTAACAGCAGCATAAAGGGCGTGGAAAGTCTGCCTAAATAACAATTAAGAGTGAAAATTTGTTGAAGAGACAAGCAAACTGAATATTCAAGTGTGTTTCATCGTTTGCTATATTCTCTATAGAAGTATACTTACAACCATCGCCAGTATCCAAACGCCCTTGAAGCTCTTTAATCTGCATTTCTTTTCTCTTCGCCTCATGGGACATGGCGTCCAATCTTTGTCTGAAGTCTCTAAGTTCTCTGAAAAACAGAAAAAAAAGAAAAACACAAACCGAAATTGAATAAAATTCTTCTATTTTCTCGACTTTGTCCATTGACGACGACGATGAATACTCACTTTTGCGCTGCGATCAAGTCCGATCTCGTTTTTGTGAGTTCTTCGGAGATGGCTTGCTTCGCTTGAATTTCGCTTTGCAAGGAACTCTGCAAATTCAATAATTCCATTTTATCGAGTTTCTGGGACCTTCGGTTTCTCCAGTTCTTGTCTGTGAGTGTCGAACCACCAACGACTCCACCAACTCCGCCAGAATGTTTCAAGAACTCCAGCTCTTCTGTCATTTTTGTTGCCAAAGCCTAGAATTTGAGCAGAGACAAAAATAAAATATGACTTATTTATAATCTCTAAGCTGCGGCGAGCGCATTATCATTAATAATTACCTGCAAGTATCCTCGGGCATCTTTTTCATCGGAAACCCATTGAATGATCTCATTAATCTGAGCTTCCCATTGAGCTATGGCTTCCTTTTTATTTCTCAACTCTTCGTATTCTTCTTCAAGTTGTCTTCTTTCTGCTTGAATTCTTCCTACCGAATCGGTAACAGCTTCAATATCAAGAATAAGTTTCTTATTTTCTTCAACAAGCATTTTTTTCTCCCTTTCAAACCTTCGGCTTAATTCATTAATTGTCTCCTCGCTGTCCGTGATATTCTCTAGCCGTGCAGCATCCAATTTCTCCCTAGCAGTTTGCACTTCACGTTCCAAAATCTCACGCCTGTTTTCGGCTTCATGAAGCTGATCTTGAAGGCTTCGGATCTCTAGAGTAAATCTGTTCTGTTGTTGATTCAAGTTTTCATTATACTGAACCTCGAGCTTTTCTACTTCAGATTTGAGTCGGTGAATCTCCTGTGTTGCTATAGTCTGATTAGCACTGCTATCATTCCCAGCGGACCTTTGTCTTATCTTTTCTGTTTCTTCTTGCATTTGTTTACAATATTCTTCGCTCCTTTCTCGCAGTTTTCTCTCCTTGCTTGTCTCAGCCATAGCTTCCTCGACCCTATTCTCAAGCTCCCTTCTTAATTTTTCCGCTTTTCTGATATCGTGTCGCAGACTATCGACTTTTTGCATTACGACTTCAAGTTCTTCTTCTTTGTCTCTAACTTGACGAGACAGTTTTTGTTTCTGTTGCCTAAGTTCGGAGAGTTTGTCAGTCACCTCGGTATACTCGGTCATGGCAAGTTTTCTCTGCATCAGAGCATCCTTCAATTCTTTATCTTGGAGATTAAGCTTCTCTTGTGCATCCAGCTTGTCTTTTACTGCTTCCTCTTTTTCCATTCTCAATGTTTGCACTAATTTTTCTAACTCTCTTATCTTCATCGATTCTCCGTTATCCAAGGCATATAATTCACGAGGTAGTTCCATTGACTTTAACTGCGTTTCGAGCTCTGAAAATTAAGATTATAGAAGAAAAGGCTTTTCAGTGAAGCATAATGCAATAGAAAGAACAACCATATTTTGCAATAATGTTCAAAACCCTTATTTTCAGGCTCAAGATTGGACAAAACATCTTTTGGGGGATCAAAAATGATTAGAAACATTATTTTGAAGCTGAAACATGGGTCAATTTCAAATTGTGAAGCCCTAAACTGCTCTAAAATGAAAGAAAAAATTCTAATTTCAGACAAAAGATAATCGGAAACAGGATTGTTGCCAGTGAAAATGGTCATAAAAGATCGTTTTCAGGATTATAACTGGACAAGTGGATCATTTTGAGGAATCCAAATTTTTGTAATGGCTACTTTCACAAAACTCGGGTAACTTCATGTGAAATTTAGACAATTATGAAGTATATTTGATAATTCTTACTAATAATTGATACACAAAAACAAGTAATACGAAGCCTTCATAGCAAATATTGCAAATGAAATTGAAATTATTGTAAAACGTCCTTTGTCATGCCACCGTTACATGTTTTCACATTAGGATAATCATATTTTTCAAAGTATTAGGTTTACACAGTTACTTCCAGTTTTAATATATTTCAGGATACTCAACGGAGTATCGAGAATCAATAAAATTCATTTTTAAATAAATAAATGACAATATTTTTTTAGTTAAAGTAGTGTACTCAACATCGGGCATCAGTCACTCGTCGAATATGCAATCCTAAAATGCGCGGTATTTTACAAGGCTCAAAACCTAATCATCTGTTGAACATAAACCGATCACTCCAAGTTAGCGGCAAACGTCGTTGTTTCGAGTTTGCCGATTCGAATTCATTACTATACTCTGTCCAATGAGAGAATGGACTGGAGAAAGCGCGCAGCCCAGTATCGTATACATCAAGACTACACGCTCGGCTTCGTGCTTTATATTCATTATTGAAATTGTATAAATTAAACAAATTTATCATCTCGGTCTGATATGAAATATAAATTTTACAAATATAATCAAAATAGAACATGCACTTTTTATCGTTTCTCTCATTTAATCATAATATGATCTACAAACATTATGAAACAATAAACAATAACGTTAGTTACCACGGGTATATAGCCAGCTCTGGCAATCTACACGTGCTACCGTCTGGCATGGTTGGGGAGAAACCGACATAGTCCTGACAAAAACGAATGATTTTTGGTCAACTGTCAAGTCCATTTTCTCGATGGACAGAGTATAGCTGCGTATTTGGCTTGAGAACACGTGTTGTGGCGGTCAACATCTCAGTCCCTTGCTAAGTAGTTTTTTTTTTAATTTACTGATGGTTGTTTTCGATAATCTTTTATTTCAATTTCTTTTATGTGACGTAAATGGCATGAACACTAGATAAACAAGGTCTCGTTTTAATAAAAAGATACTCTTCAGCCATGTCTCCATTCGCCAAAATTCATCGGTCTTCGTGGAAGGATATAACAAACTATACCATAAGACCAAGATCAAAACCAGGACCGATGAATTTTGACGAATTGAGACGCGGTTTTCGTTTTAAACGGAATTCATCAGTCCCTTTGTCATTTGTTTTTGTTATTTAAATTTTATATGAACTTATTGAACTCAGATCTAGGTGCATTTTCGTTTAATCACTTGAGATTGATAAAACATCCAAGGAGTAATAAAGTGACTCATTTTCCAATAAAATTGTCATGTTTCGTCAGTCCCTTGACATACTTGTCAGTTCTTTGGAACCGAAATTGACGAAAACTCCAATTTCTCCTGAAGTACTTTACTTTCTCCTTTCACGCATAGTATAACCGACCGATGGTCCATCAAAAGCGTTATGAAGGAACCTAATTCAAGACGAAAAATATCTAATGCGAATTTATCTGCAAAGTTACCCGAGTTTTGTAGAAGTACCCAGATAGCATTTGGAAACCAGAAACAGTTCAGAAACATGAATAACAGGCGCACAAAGGATCAACTTCAGTCCTAAGAATATTTCAAAATGAGCTAGAAATACCATAATTTACCAGAAAAGAGAATAACGTACAATATAACAAATCATGCCTTACCGCCGTTCCTTTTGGTCAAAGTGTTAATCTCGTCCTGAAGTTTTCTAGTCGCGTTATTTGAGTCTGGTGAAGTCGTGGGAGAAAAATGACCGACACCAACTTGGTTCCTTAAATCAGCAACAGTGAGAGTCAACTGTGCATTTTCTTCCTCTAGCATCTTCATACTTTTATCTTTCTGAGAGATCGTGGGTAGAGAACCGAGGTCTGATATTCGACTGAATTTGAAAATAAAAAAGAAAGCGTTAGTTTATTGAATACAAAGCGCGTAAATTTGAGAAAGAATCAATTCAGAGCATCGTACCTTCCTTGCGTAAAGCTAAATCCAACGAAAGGTAAATGTAATGCAGCGAATGCTGAGTTTGCAGCAGGAGGAACAGCGTCTGAACTTCTCACATCTGTATCATCGACGTCAAAGTTAGAAGTGTCCGTCGGAGATGAAACTTCTGGAATATAAGGCGCCGTATTGTCTCTTAAAACATCCCAGTTCACACCATCGAACCATGGATGTTTCTAGAATTGAGAAAAGGAGTAAAAACAATATAGAAGATGAATTTTTGAGAATTACAGAGGTTTGAATGAACTTCTGGGATCAGAATTATTATCAGACAAAGTACCTTGAAGTCTTCGATACCATTCTGACCTAATCTGAACTCAGAACTGCAGATCAATTTTCTCATCAGATCTTTAGCCTCCTCAGAAACTTCGTATGCATCTTCTATCGGAAAGTCAAAACAGTTCTGAAATGAAGCAATGTAGATTAAAAGTCAAAGATAAACGCGGTTTTTGGTGTGTTGTAAGTTTCAGAATTGGCAGATCCTTTGTTTTTTCGTCACCTTGTGGTTCATGATCTTGCCATAAGTTTCGACCAAAGATTCTGCATAAAATGGAGTCTCCCCGTAAAGCATTTCATACATGCAGACCCCCAGTGACCACCAATCACATTCAGGGCCGTACCTTCCCTGTCCGTCTTCCATGGCCTGTGATTAGAAAATGAAACAAACAAGATAAAGAACTGTGGAGATAGATTCGGAAGTTATGCTCTGCTGTAATACTTTACCCTGAGAATTTCAGGAGAAATATAATCAGGCGTCCCGACAGCGACATTGCTCTGGACGGTTCCATCTTCAAAAAGTCGTAAGCAGGAACCAAAATCTGCTAATCTTATGTGTCCATTGGCATCGAGTAATACATTGTCAGGTTTTATATCGCGATGAACGTATCGCAAGTCATGGATAGAACCGATAGCCAAAACCATTTCTGCAATGTAAAACCTCGCCATGTCCTCGGGAAGACGATCCTCAAATTTACTTAACAATGTCAGCAAGTCTCCTCCGCAGTAATAATCCATTACAAGGTACTGCGGGATACATAGGGAAAGAAATTAGAACCAGGAAATTGAATTTTGGTCCAGGGATGGAATTTTTTATCAGTAACTAAGTACCAAAGAGAAACCTTCAATTTTTTCCTATATTATTGAGGCAGAAAATAATCTCACCAAATTATTATCGTCCTGGAAAGCGTAGTGGAGGTTTGTAATCCATCTACGATCACCATAGACCAATACGTCACGCTCTTCTCGAAAGCAGGCAGTTTCGGCCCTCTTCAGCATTTCCCACTTATTCAATATTTTCATGGCAAAAACTTTATCAGAGCCCCGCATTCTGACGACGCAAACTTCCCCGAATGCTCCTCGACCAATTACTTTGACTATTTCAAAATCTTCTCTAGCTAATTGCAAGCTCTTTATACACGAGGCGACTGGCTTCACTAGAAATTTTCATTAACCATTATGTTTCGGGACTTTCGGGACTTTTATTAAAATGTTGAAAAAGTAATAGAAGTAAAGCTCAGAGCTAAGATTCTTCATTCTATACAGTTAGATAATCACAGTTTTGATGGAAGAGTATAACAGATAGATCAAAGGGTTCTGAAAAGAGAAGATGATAGCAAAAATAAGAAAGTCCTGCATTCGGCACTCACCAAATTCGATGAAATCAGAGACTGTTTTCTCCCTGCGTAAAGACGAGTTGCAACACTCGTCGTAGAGAACAAGTAAAACGTCGATCAGTGTTTCTATCGAAAATGTATGTCCCGCACGGCCGCCCTGCACTGGACCCCCAACAAACAGCGCCTCTAGCTGACGCAGTCTCCCACCTACTCCTAATCAGAGTATACATATTTATTTTACTCATTCATTTGCTTATTCATTTATTTGAATCAAAAGTTCATGGATTTCTTTATTTTACTAGATATTAGTGCGCGTAGCACGCTCTTTCAATCATTTTTATTATGATAACATGTATATGTGTTAGTACTAACTAACGGATAAGCGCCAGTTGTGCAATCCAAGGTTAAAATTTGAACCTCGGTTAAACCGCTAAACATTGCCTGCCATTGGCGGAATGTAGCTTTAAACCAAGTTTAGGTCTTAAACCACAGTTAAACTCGAATTGTGGAACCGGCCCTAAATGGTATCGACAATTACATGCATGCAGTAAATGACTCTTTATGTATGTACTTGATGTATCTTATTCCACATCATCTGAGGTTTGGAAATCTGGTCTTTTTTCTGTCCGATTTTTTTTACATGCAATTTGATGAGCCCATAGAGTCGAATCGGTACGGACAATAACCGATGCGATCGGATTCAGAGTTACTGAAAACCTACCAGACTAGCACCTATCTATCACTGTCATTCATTTCCAACGATAAAGTCAGTCGATATATATTTGGTTCTTTATCGAGCGACCTATTTCAAATTAAAGTGATCTCAACTCTACTTGATCTACTTCAATGGTGTATCCTGTCATAAGTCACCCTATTTTTTCAATACAGAATCAGCATAACTCAATTGATTGAATGTTTCATTCGTTTTCATGTATGGTACCTTGTGATCTGATTCAAACTGTTTTCCTACTCTGGAGTGTGACATGTGCAGTACCTTTTGAATAGTCTATTAATCATGATACATTTCTGACCATAAGTTTTTGATTGTCAGTACGAAAACTTATTCGATCTTGTTCAACTTCAATTGAATTATCTACAATCCACTGCTGGAATAATCGGCGCCTTAATAAGAATACATTGAATTTATCATCGCTAATAGCTAATCCATATTTTATGTATGCAGCACTGCTCATACGCTTGATATAATACGCTTGAATTTCTAGTGTTCTTAGAAAGTCAACCTCGTATTCCGTATGGATAGAACAACGGATGAATCCAAAGTTCAACATTCAGATATGCGGAACTTACTTTTTGTAATATTTTAGTACTTCTGTTACAAATAGTAACATAGGATTCTGGAATTTCTCCATTGCCAGAAGTAGAAAAAATCGTTGCTACTTTATTACATCTCTGGGCATTGAAACGATTCTGATCTTGCCCTGGTTTTAATGTGAAACGTAGATGTAATTCTGATATAGCTTCGTCGTTGGAGGCAATTTGTTATTGATACTGATCCTCCACTCCCATCATACGATAAGAGTGAGAAAATACATTATTTTCACGAATCAATCGGTCAAATAATGGCATGATTTCTTACAATATCTGAATTAACGCGCATACGATAATTCAATGCTCCTTTTAAATCAAAAAAATAAGGCTCACCGGAACCTGGAATTTCATTATCTACCGGACATAGTGCTGTGTTCATTTGATAATATATCTGATCTAGTATTTAAAAATAATATACGGACAAAGTTGTTGCTATCGTAAATTTACGAAGTTAGCATTTGCAAAGATGCGAAAGAAAGCGTTATTATAGCATCGAATGCGTTTCAAAAAATCACCGGAGTTAGGGTGCTTATATAAGAACAGTTCTTGTTGTTCATGAGGAGAGGTTGGTAAATTTTCAAGATGTCCTCCACCATGAGCATAGCAGTCACCAAAGGATTGTTTATCATAGACTTTTCCACCTATAGAATGCTTAGCACGACATTTATTACAAAGGATGATTAATTGGCCCGCATAAAGCTGGCCATTAGCATCATACATGATTCCTGTTCTATCCTTGATTTGATAATCAATGTCTAACAAGGAGAGGACCAACCTTCCGGGTCACGGATTTAGCTGAAATTCCAGGAGTAGTTCATTCAGGCCTGTAAACGAGCCCCATGCTGTGCAGTTCAATCTAATAGGCCTTTTTTCGGCGAGCCCCAACTTGTAGTGGTGTCGAGGGCTCCATCGGCGACCAACCTCAATTTGATAAATTTCACCCAGACTTTGTCAAATCACAAATTCTCGTTGAAAATTAGTCAATCCTCATTCAAAGCATCTATTTCTCCTATAAAAAAAAATAATTTTCATCATTCAAATAATCAAAACTCACTTTTCGGAACGTGAAACGATGAAATTTGACGTTGGATAAATTATAGCATTGTCAGGATCATGCAACTTGTCATCCGTTGCGCTCGTTTTTGTCATAGATACTCATGGATTTTGCAGTAAGTAAGTTCATTATATGCCATTCATACTTTGCCAATATTCAATACATGTGATGTGACGCAGTGCACAACTGACATTCCATAAGTTAACACCAGCGTTAACTTTTTTGCTAGCACTACGCCAGTGTATCTCTTCATGTATCATGTTTTGTTAGAGGCTACTATGGAAATTCAATGTTTCTTAACGCATATCACCAATTGAATCAACGGTCATTCCAACTCTGCGACCGCCCTATGTCATTCTAAGGTTTTTACTCGGCACAACGCGATCCAACCACTTGCGTTAACGTCTAAACGATTCTGCTATAATATGATCCTTTCTCTATCACCAATTGATTGAAATAATAGTCATTCAACTTGTATAAATTATGGAAACAAAGAAAAACCATGACACTCTTATTCCCGAAAATGCCTATCATTTTCTTAGCTGAAGACATAGTGATGTTCATTGCATTATTTGCTTTGAAAAATTAAAAGTAGAATGGAAACAAAGATGAGTAAAATTTTTACAAAAAATTGACATGTCTTGAGTAAGCCTATGTACAAGTACAAAAGTTCGATAACCATTATTCTACTGAATTGGAGGTGGAGAAACGTTTGTACAACAGAATCGTGTAAACAATAGTAATAGCGACATAGCGCATCGTAAAGTCAGAATTTCCGTGGGTTCAATTGGTGATGTGCATTGGAATACATTCAACTTGCTTAGCAACCTCCGCCAAAATTTGGTATGTGAGGAAACTCACTGGCATAGCACAAAGAAAAAAAGTTAACGATAGCGTTAACTTATGGAGTGTCAGTTGCGCGCCGCATCACATCACATTTATTGATTATTAGTAAAGTATGAATGGTGTATAATGTACTTACCCGCTGTGAGTTCTATGAGTATCTATGACAAAAACAAAGCGTGACGGATGACATGTTTAGGACATGTGGTTGTACCGACCGTGGTACACTAACGGAAATACAAACCATTCCACGACAGAGTGAATGATTGAATTTTTGCTCTAACGTCAAATATATTATCATGTTCTGTTCGTGCCATAACTTAGTTTGACATGGACATCGGGAAAAAGTTATTTTTCATGGCTGTGATGGCGAATCGAACGACGAAGCGGTATATTTTGCCGATTTTGCCTATTATCCAAGTTCACGTGGTATCTACGAGTCAAAACTTCGTCTTTGCCAATTCTAGATGCATAACAGAACGCAGCAGCTGCGTTGCATTCGTATGTTTTCTCTGAACAATAACGTGGTTTTAATTGGAAATCGTTATCGCTAGACACAACAACAATGCCATGCGCAATCTTTCTCTTCATCTCTGTCAGATATGGAGAATGAGCGAGAACCTATAATTCGTACAAGTACGCATAGATGGCCCCAAGCGTAGGTTTGGATGACGAAGATACCACGTGAACTTGGATAATCGGCAAAATTGGTAAAATATACTGCTTCGTCGTTCGATCCGCCATCACAGCCGTGACAGCTTCCCACGTGTTGACACATCAGCAACACATTGTTTACGAAACATAACTTTTTATCGATTTCCGTGTAAAACTTGGTCATGGCGCGAACAGAACTTGATAATATATCTGATGTTAGATTGGAAATTCAATCCTTCACTCTCTTGTGAAGTAGTTTGTAATTTCGTTTGTGTAACACGGTCAATATTACTACACGTCCCTAAATGATCCTGACAACGCCATGATTCATCCAACGACGAATTTGATCATTTTACGCTCCAAAAAGTCAATGTAATGAATTGAATTATGAATATTATGTTATTTATCGAAGAAATACATGCTTTGAATATGGGTTTACTAATTTTTGAAGAGAATTCGTGATTTGACAAAATTCAGGTGAAATTTATCAAGTTGAGATCAGTTGCCAACGGAGCGCTCGACACCAGTACAATTTAAGGCCGGCTGAAAAAAATACGGCCATAACTGCATAGCATGGGGCTGGTTTCTAGGCCTGAATAAACTATTCCTAAAGTTTCAGCCAAATCTGTGACCCGGAAAGTTGTCCTTTTCTTGTAAGCCTATCACAGCTCTATCTCGTAATATCTTTGAATCTGGTGAGACTTCTCCAGACTTTCGATCTTGAACATAGTGTATCTCCCTTTCATTATAATCTGTCTTCATTTACTTACAATCAGATGAACTCGGAAATTCAACAACTTTGTGAACTCTGGAAACGTTTCTTTTTAAAGATATATTCACCCCATTGGAATCACTTCTTTTGATCGTCGGAATTGAGGGTGAATCATATTGCTCAATAACCAGATAAATTAATGAAATATTCCCAATCACTGATAACCATCATAATGATATCAAAGATCTAATCACCAAGTATGCTGTTCCATTGCAGGAAGTTTTACCATATTCATCATTAGAATGTGAACAAATCCAAAACAGATCACCGCATTCACCTAATGCTAATGAACTTCCATTGACCACAAATATCTCTGAATTAAAACTTGAATGTCGAAGAATTAATTACAATACAACTCGGTTCTAATTCTGATGCAGCAAGATATTGATAATTATACAGATTGGGGTACATCATATTACACACGGTTATTGTATCAATATACAGGCTGATTCGCATGAACCGCCCGACAGGTTGATTCCGTATGAAAAATGAAAAATAAATTTTCTTATCAGAAACTTCGAGACCATCACCGTTCTCGAATTAATTGAGATTCAAGTGAGCCAATTACAGGGCTTGTATCTCATGATGTCAGGGCCGACTCGGTCTTATCATTCTGTAGGGCCCGTACTCATTTCCTACAACATTTTATTTAATCTATGTCCAGGTCGATCAGGTTACATTTTTCTATGTCTAGGTCAATGAGATCATATTTTTCTATGTCCAGGTCATTCGGTCCATAGTTCTGTACTGTTTGCTCTAAATGATATAAGACGTGACCTGGTCACCCTGAACAATAAAAATTACGGACTGGACGATCTAAACATGAAAAAGTGTTACCTGGTCGACCTAAGTGATGAAAACTATGGACTGGACGACCTGGGAGTAGAAAAATGTTGAATTATAGACCCTAGATGATCGAACCTACTGAAACTACGGACTAGACGTCCTGGACTATAAAAACTACAGATCGGTTGACCTGGACGATAAAAATTACGGACCAGATGACCGAACGTAGATAAGTTTCACCAGAAATCCACCTGTGGGCGGTTGATCCTAACCAACCTGTATATTCGTTCACAAATCATTAGGACATGATCAATAATGTCGCTTGTCCAATACATTGGATTTATGACAGTGGGCATAGCTACTGGTATGGCAGCAATGTCAGTGCATTGCACTTCAGTAGAGGTGCATCAGTGCACCTCTACTGAATTTAGAAAACTGTTCATTATCTTGATTCAACGATCCTCTTATCATTTTTTCTGAAGCTAAGTCCGAATTTCATTCTTTTTTTGTAAGATAGTTCATGAAGCTCAACTACATTCTTTGCATGATTGGATTTTGCGTTTAATTTCTCACAAAACTATCGTTGATGTGTTTTTGATCAATTTCTTTTATAATTGATATTCTGTTTCTTCTTCCTGTGTCAGCTGAATTTTTTCTCTACCCATTATCAGAATTCAAATGTAATTGAATTATTTCAGTTCAAGTATCTTTTCTTTAACCATAACATCATTTTGTCATAGTCTTATAATCGTTCCATCATAGTTTTACCATCATTTCATCGTAGTCTACATTGACGTTGAAATTTCGCAGGATATCATGCGTTTTCTACAAAAGTCGTTCGAATTAATTTGATCACAAGCTGTGTATGCATTAAGGTACATACATTTCATTCAGACTTTTAACGCTCATGTCAAGATCTTGAAGTTGGATTTGTCTGACTTCAAGCATCAATCCAAGAGTATTTATTAGTATCAAAATTTAGTGCCATCAATTGTTTCAACAAATTGTTGGCCAATTATAATAATATGACTGTTTTGATGGTTTGACGCTAGCATTAAGCGTAGGTTACGCGTGAACTTGGCCAAAGCAGTCGAAAAATTCGCAAATTCTCAGAAGACGATATTATTCCATGCTTTTTTTAAGGTAAAATATATATACGGGGGATTCGGTTCAACCTCCCAACCTTGGAAAGGTAGATTCCTTATTTAGATAAAAAAATGAAGTTCCATGAAAAACACTTCGAGACTATCACAGATTCGAGTTATTAAGGATTCAAGTGAGCCATCCAAGAGCTTTCTCCCCATGCTGTTAGGACTGCCCCAGCCTGATTATAAGGCAGTGCCCAGCTAATTTCCGACAGCATTCGAAATCATTATTATATTTTTTCTTTCCATGAGCTCTGTTGTTACTCATGTTTTTGGTTCATTGGCTGCCGTGAATCGAGATTACCCAGTAGGTTGATGTCTAGGTCAATCGGGCCGTAGAATGCATAGTCCAAGTCAACCGGTCCATAGTTTTCAATGTCACAGTCCAGGTAGACCAGTCTGTAATACCTATCAATTGTCCAAGTCGACCAGTCCATAGTTTTCATCACCACGTCTCATTTTTATCGTTTCTTTTCATTTTACTCAGTTTAGGTAGACCAGTCTGTAATACCTATTCGTTGTCCAGGTCGACCGCTCCATAGTTTTCTTCATCCAGGTCACATTCTTTATCTTTTTTTTTTCTCAGTCGGGAGAGACCAGTCTGTAGCATTCATTACCCACGTGAACCGATCCGTAATTTCAGAGGTCCAGGCCGACTGATCCATATTTTTAATGATAATTAAAAATGACAAGATTAATAATAATTACTAAGAAAAGAAATAACAGACAAAAGTGTGATCTGGTTGACGAAAACTATGGACCGGCCGACCTGGACAATGGACAAACTACGGACCTGTGTGGTAGAAACTACGATGACGTTGACCGAGATGTGAAAACATGTGACCTGAGCAATAAAAACTACGGACGAATTGACCTGGCCGATGAAAACTACGGATCAGTTGACCTGGATAATGAATACTATTGTCCAGCCAACCTGGACATCAACCTACTCGATAACCTCGATTCATGGCAGCCAATGGATGAAAGAAATGAGCATCATCGGAGCACATGGGAAGAAAACATAAAATGATGATTCTAGTTGCTGTCGGAAATAGGCTGTGCACTGCCTTACAATCAGAGTGAGATGGTTCGACAGCATAAGAAGCAAGCTCTCGGATTGGCTCACTTGAATCCTGAATAACTCGAAAACGGTAATATCTCTGAAGTTTTTTTCACGGAACTTGATTTTTTTATTCGAGTAAGGAATTTACCTTTCCAGACTTAGACGGTTAAACTGGATCACCTTGTATAATATATAATATAACAGACATAATATTTATAGGTATAGGAATATGGATTTGTTTGGTTTCAGGTCACTTTTTTCAACTATGCTGAGAGATTCGAACCTGATTTATGATCCTACGAAATTCAGACAAGAATCATTTGGTAAAAAATTACGAATTGGGATCAAAAATGGTTCAGCGATGGTTCAATTTTTAGAATTTGTTATATCTGGATGATCGATTAATTCATTAGTCCAAATGTCATGATTCGAAAGACGAAAATACTCGATTCGACAATACATCGAAAAGACAATACTCAAAAATTATTCATCTAATTCACAGGATGTGACATTTTTATGAAAAATTGATGTTTTCCGAATTTCATTTAACCCCTTCGATCTACCCAATTCTTTTATTCTGCATTTTGAGAGCTGAAATGCAGATTTTGTCCATAGAGAATGAAGGAATCTCAATTTGCTTGGAAGTTACATTTGAATTAATATGGCATAATAATGAAATCATACGAATATTAGTGGATAAACACTTTAAAAAGGATTTCTGTGTTCTAGAAATGAGTTTACGTTGAAAAATAAAGTTTCTGATATGAGGTTTCGTAAATTGTTTTTATTTCAACACGTACAAAACAGCAAAATTATAATTGTACTTTCAAGCTTGAATGAAAAACTACTTCAAATTGAAATAATTGTACTATTCGGTGAATTGGCAGCTTGCATTTCTTCTTACCATTTTTGTTGTCATATATGATTACTCATGAGGAAAAAACATTCCTAGACCACAGAAATCTTGTTTGAAGTTTTCACTCACTAATATTTCTATAATTTTGGTATTGCGTCACACTAGCTCGAGTATAACTTGCAGAAAATTTGAGATCTCACATTCTCTTCAGATGGAATCTGCATTATAACTTGGGGAATTCAAAAATCTCGAGATTTCAATAATGCATAATTTTGTTCAGAATGCCTGGATTCCCCTACACATTTTCTTCATAACCAATATTTAAAAAAATCTACTGTTCTGAAATGAGAGACGCTTGAAAAGTGTCTGTTTCTAACAAAGATTCAAGCTCTAAAAATTCATAACACCAAATGGATTCACCTAATCGACAAATAGTAAAGTAGGTCACTGCTTTTTTTGGCAGTTGTGCCCAGAAAAGTTACAAAAAAGTTCCCGATCGGTGATTTTCACAGATCCGGTCAAATGGGATAGAACCCGCTATAAATATGTAGGTGGAATGGAGAAGTGAAACACTTTTTATTATAAGAAATGAGAATAAAATCATAAACATGCAGCTACTAAACTCTACATGTCATTACCAATCAAGTGCATCAAAATCTTGAAGTAACAAACATTCACCCGAAATTCCATGAGATCTGAAGGATCGTGAAACAGTTAGATAGTTTTCAGCCAATTCAGCGGGATTGCCAATGACCTTAATAATTAAAATTTGTTGAACAAAAAAAGTACTGTGTATAATGTTACCATTGATGGCGAGTCCCTTAGGCATCATCTCAGAGGGAGGAAGATTGTAATGATGTTGTGGTAGTTCCGACATAGCCGAGGCTCTTTGCTGCGACAAATCTTTACCACATTGGTTTGACGCCACTTCCGTCATTGCTTGAGCCAGTTTTAAGCTCCTTAGTGTACCACCGCATTACTGAAGAAGTGACGCACTGGAATGAGAAAGAAGACATAACCCAAACTTGAGAAAAAGGGGTTCAGGTGGGGTATACAGAGAACAAGATTGAATTTACTGACAATAATAGTGAGAAATCAGGAAATTAGATTGTCTTCCACACATTCGTTGCATCGTTTTATATAATCTTTGTCAATTATTAACTCGAAAGTGAAGTAGAAGATATAGTTTGAAAGATTGGAAAATCATCGTGGAACTTATTTCATGCAATTTCGTCATCCACTCAAATCCTCATTATTTCTACTATTTCATTATTTTGAAAACAATGGGTTTCCGAAGTTTCTGAAGTAACTACATCATGTTAATGGAATTGAAAGATAGAATTTAGTATCAGAGTGAGCTGTGTCTGTACACAAAATGAAGAATAAGCGAACCATATTTGGCAGCGAGAGAAATGCAACTAACCAAACATTTTTTTGCAACTCTAAAGCCGATCCGCAGGCAGAGGACGACTACGTACAGGCTTGAGGCAATTGCCAATGTTTCTTGAATTTCAAAAGCCTATTTCCCAAGAATATCATGATTTGGTTAGGACAAGAAATGGTTTTCTCCTTTGCTCAACTCTGATAAATATAATATTGTGAAACGATTGTGAAAAGATGAGCAAATTTCAAATTTTTATCTCACAGTAATTGGATGGGGGATTCAAATTTTCATTCAATTGATACAATTACTCAAATTTGTTCGCTGATGAGAGAAAAGTTATGACGATAAGCGGTAGGATTACAGACTGCGTTCTCAAACTCTGCATGAGTATATTGTTAGTGGGATTCTTCTACATAAAACTACTCGATCAGAATCAAGGAAAATGAAAACGTAGTACAAGCAACAGAGATGGAGTACCGATCTTAAACAAAACTTAATCGTCAACGAAAAGTGATTGCTGATTCCTATTTCCAATTTCTTCCGCAATTGCGAAATCTTGCGAGTATTATTATTATTACTCATATACAAAATTAAAGGTTATAAAATAGGGGGAAATGAATGACAAGCAGAAAAGAGACAGCAGGTAAGGAAAAGGAACGTTGGATTATCCGGAAATGATGTGAAAAATAACATATTAATGGTACAGATCAATAATGTGCCGAAAATTGTGCGGAAAGGGAGAAAGAGAGAGAAAGAGAATGCACGCGCGTCATTATAGCCCCAATGGCCTTACCCACTGTAGTATTCCTACACATGTATCCAACTGCACAATGTATGTTGCATCGATCTATGTAGCATAGCATATTATACATGTATTCTGCCGAGTTCGTGTGCGAAAAGCATGTGCTGAAATAATAATAATAATAATGCAAAGAAAAGAAGAGTAGGAAATGAAATCAGCTGTAGGGTTCAAGTTGCCGAATACATGTACTTTTACGAGTGTATTAATTATATTGTCTATGGTTGTATGTAGTAGTATGTATATACATTGGTATAGCTATACATTTCGCCATAGTATCGAAGAATTACGTAATGAGATATAAAGGGAAAGAACGATATCTAGGTACAAAAAAAAATGCGAGTAATAATAAAAAACGAAGGGACGCTAAATAAGATATAACAAGTCGATAAATAGATAGATAGATATGATATACTACTTGGGTTTAGTATGTGCTACTTTTTTCTCACGCGTTCACGTTTCAGGCTTCGTATGTTAGGTTAGATGAGAAAATGTAGTAGGAGTAGTGTATTAGCCGAATTTGATCGAACTATTAGTACGAATACAGATATAAATACAAAAAGCCAGAAACCTGTGCGTAATATAAATTGCAAATATGCAGAATACGAACATAGAGATGAAAATTAACGAAAGGCAGGGCAGGTCGGTGATTTTGCTAGATTATAGATAGACACTATAAGCGCTGCACATGGGTTGTTACTTGTGCACAGAATCGCGGGCACGCAACCATGACAAAAGAGGAAATACATAAAAGATAAAAAAAAAAAACCATCTCGGTAGTGCACATACAATAATACAGCATATGCATGTATGTCAGCGATACTTAGTGTTATCATTTATTATCACATACGTGAAATGGTCGTGCTCGTAGAAAAAACCAACATAAACAGACGAGTAAGAGCAAGAAATTGCATATACTATGAACGAATATGAGTCAAATTGAATGGTCGCTAAAAGTGTATCGTCATACACTACTCGACATAATTGTTTTATCTATATTTTTTACAAGCAGGTATATTTGCATCTGTGTTAATTTTTTTTTAATTGTAACTGATAATATTAATTTTTAATATGTAATATTTTAACCTTGTTATCATCATTCGTGGCGTTCTAATATCGCTTTTCCGTATGCACCGATAAATTGAATCGCGCTACTTTTGTCACGGTTGTTCAGTAGTTGGGTAAGATATACGATATAATATACTATTATGACGCAGAGAGAGTAGTATTCCAGAGAATGAAAAGGAGAAAAACGATAGTATGTTTTCAGCACTGTCAAGTTGAGATTTTTTTGATGTATTAGAATAGTAGAAGACAGCGTACAGTGGATAGTAAAGAGTTAAACGTGTAGGTGGGTAGGTGGGTAGTTCGGTTTTCGTCTGGCCAGGCGTTTGCGTGTTCGGAAATCAGAAGTTCGGTTCGGTTTTACTATTCTTTTATTCGGTTCAACTTCTTCATCCCTTCCTCAGGCTTATATCCGTTAGGAAGTGTATCAACTACACATATATTTCTATTCACCTGCCGTGAGGCAGCAGCAGCACTCGTCTATATCTTTTTCCTTCTTTTCAACGATCCGTAATTTTGTTGCTGTTGTCAGCGTTCAATTCTTTGTTACGCACACAATTGTTATTAATTATGATGAATTAATTATTGTTGTCACGAAACATTTTTTTTTTATTCTTGTTTCTATCGCCGCTACTACTTCTTTCTCGAGCACATACAGATAAAATCACACACACTGTGACACACACACTCGCTCACTATTTATTCACTTCTTCTTCGTATGCATGTTACATACTACATATGTGTGTCATATTTTCTACTGCGGATGTAATGCACTAAACACTTCCTCTTGTAATGAGCAGAGGGCTCCACTTTCTGTTCTCTTTCTCGATCTCTCCTTTCTCACTGTCTTTTTTCTCTTTGAACTCCCCTGTATCTTGAGTGGTAAGGCCTCTTTTACCCCCCGGCGTGTCCGTAGTGCCTGTGTTTATTTCCTCACTCTCGTATCCCATGGCTCCGCCATAGAGCTCCTAGCCATGGAGAGGACATGCTTTGCTTTATGAGGAGAGAGATTACTCGCGGCATTGTTGTAAGGTTTTCTGCCCGCGCCACCTGGCAGAATGGAAACCAATTACATTCACTCGAATAGGATAGAAATAGGTTTGTTTACGAGTGGAAGAGAGATAGCTAACACTATTGCTCTCTCCGCTCTCTCGCTCGCGCCATCGCTCTCGCTTGCACTCGTTGAAAAACCTATTTTTATCCTATTCGAGGAAATGTAATGGATTTCCACTCTGTTAGGTGGCGCTGGCTAAAAACGCTACGTAGAGTGGGTATAAGCAGAGTGTTGCCAATGCTGGTGCTTCACGCTGCATGGTTCCGCCATTTATAGACAACAGCCATAAGAAATACACGTAAGGAAGTGACGCACAGAATAAATGCATTTTTGACTGTTCGTACGAGCTCCATAAACTTAGCCCCTCATCTGCTCGGAACAGCTTAAGATCCGTTAATCAATTTAGAATTAAAACAAAACTGCCAGGGAATTTAAGTTAAGTTAGCCCCTCATCTCGCCTAATTATTATCAAATTCGATTTTATATACGTCCAATCGTTTGTCGATTGAAAATAAAGATGAGGCGAACAAGGGCAACGAAGGCGTAATTGCTGCGTGAAGCAAAATTCTTTATTTTCCAGTTATTGTCAGTCCATTCCCAAGGTTTGACAGTAATCCGTTAATTAATAAAAATTGGTATAAAATAGCCCCTCATAACCATATTTTTTTATCAATTTCGCATTTATAGACGTGCAATCGCTTGTTCGTTGTTTGTAGGTGTTCAACAGTGCTCTTCCAACGTTGGACAGTCAACCGATTATTCATAAAAATCGGAATAAAGGCCATGTTTACACCGAGCCGATTTGATGTGAACTAAGTACCGGAGCGACCAATCAATGGAGATAATCTAGGAAATTTCTATCGGAACCCTACACATAATTGGTTGTTCCGGTACCTGGTTCGCATCAAATCGGCTCGGTGCAAGCATGGCCTATGTCTGTAATTGGCAAGCTTCCTTTGTCACGCGACTCTAACCCTGTGGTGCAAACTTATGGCTAGTTTGAAAACTTAAGAATAAACTAATCACGGGACTTGATTCCCCTCGCGCTTCCTTGAATAAGCCTTCTGATTGGTTGATGCTTGAGTTAAATTGAGTTAAGGCTGCTGCATAACCAGCCATAAGTCCTGTGTGACAGAAAAGTACGGGATCTGTCACTTCTGTTAGATCCAACCAATAGTACCGCTGCGTTCCCGTTTTACGTCGCACTCTGCCTTTTGTACGGACGCTTCCCTCGACTTTCGACTATTGGAAACTGGCCCATGGGAAGTATTCTCTAGCAAGAAGTAAACGTAGGTAAACGGCGATTTGATTGGTTAGACCCCACGGAAAGGACCAATGATATCACTGCGTACCTGCTTTTGCATATCGCTGAAAAACACGCATTTTCACCCTTTTCCATAATTCATTGAATTTTATTCTACGTGTACAATCGTTCGTTGTTTGCATACATAGGTGTTTACGACATCTATTTAGTTGTTGCCCCTAGCTGCGATGTAAACTAAATTTTTATCAACTTTCGAAGTGTTTCGCGCGAACGACCACACCTAAGAATTTTGTACAGCGCTGCGATCAGCGCGCGTTTGCCAAACCATCTGTTAATTAATATAAGAATAACCAAGGGACGTGATATTTAATGAAAAAAAAAGTACCACGAGTATTTTATAATTATTGAAAAATCATTGGCAACAATAATTCTACAATTATTTATTTGATTTCAGTAAATCGGGTTCAGTCAGTTGTGGAATGCGCGAGGAGTAGCTACTGTATTACGCAGCTCCGTATGATGCTTGAATAAAAATGATCCGTAAATCAAATATCCCAACTTTTATTTAATCCCAAAATGATTATTCGTGTCGTTTATTAAACGACAGAATATGTTCAAATGATTACTGGTCAAAATATATTCAAATGACTGAACGCTAATGCATTTTCGTCTAGCCTTTACACACATACATATGTGGCAACAAGGCAGATCATTTCTGTCGTGGTCCCCCTTGGCAGCAACTTCCTAGTCAAAAGAATTTCTTCGGGCGTAAAATAACACCCTATTTTGCTACACACTCTTGTGTAGATATTCAGAATCTGTCGATCACAAGTAGCGTATTGTTGTTAATATCTATCGTGAATTTGGTGCCGTTAATTGTATTAATCCCGCGCCGAAAGAAATAAAAAAACAACACCAAAAGAAAGAGAATAATTAATTCACTTATTGGGGAGCGCGTCGGACCGATCATATCAATCTACACAACATACAACTTCGTGAAACCAGTGTGTACTGTGTTAAAACCATTCGCCTTATATCAAAACATACTAAAAAGAACGTTCGACAAATATTGTGTTTGAACTTGAAACAAGAATTACACCTCGTAACGATATATAATAGAACAAAGAGAGCGAGAAAGAAAGAGTAAGAAGGAGAGAAGACAGTAAAATTGTGTATTTTCGTGGTTATAGAGACAAGACTGAAAATTGAGTGTTGGAAAATTAAAAATAACAAATTACAAATAAAAAATCATTCTTCTAAGGGAAGAAGAGGATATGTTTGAACAGTAACAAATTCATCAAGGTAAATCTCTATCAACGTAGAAACTAGGAAAAGTAGAATGGGAATGAGAATTAAAAAAAAAACCCATGGTGAAAATTTTCAACAAATATTGAAATTGAAAGTTTGGTTGGTTTAATGTTTGTTTTTTATTTTCAGGTAGCGAGCTGGCTACTGTTACGCGCAGAAGCGGCGAGAAAAAATCGGCTACTTAAAATCGAGCCGATGTTGAATACCGAATTGAATAACCGATTCACGCAACATGCGTACTTCAGATCGAGTTTCATCTTTGTTATCAAGATAACTTGACAAAAGTGTGGCAAAGTGATTGAAAAGGAGGAAGACTGGTACAACAAAAAATAATAGGAAACAACAGGGGAAGGAACATTTCAAACGCGCAAGCGAGGTGGAAACGACCTCACATAAAAGATAAAAATAAAAAATAAACATTCGCTAATGGTACTTAGAAGAAACCGCGCTCATCCTCCGAGTACCAAAATGGAGGAACCAGCAAAAAAAAAACAGAGAGTAGAAAGTAACCACGCGGATGAAGAGGATGAAGGTGGAGCCGGTGGAACGAGCGAAATGGAAAGATTTCAGAACAGTCTTTTATCGCAATGTCTGTGTAACGTGCCGGAAAGCAGTTTGAGAAAACCGTTTACTGGTAGCACGGTACAAGCGGGAGATGGGAGTTATCGTACAACGACGTTATCCGAGTGGGAACCGGACAGGACTTTGCAATTTATCAGCGCTCTTCAGCTGCTGTTTGATCTTGCAGTGAAACAAAATACCAGAGGTGTAATGTGCAGCCGAGTTGCAGACGTCTGTGAAGCATTGTCCAGAAACGAACACGGAATAATAGACCAAATAATAGATTTATCATGTTCGCCAAATAAGTTCATATCCTTTACAGCTAGCAGAGCTTTGGCATCTTTCTTCATAGTGACCAAAGAGAACGTCGAAGTATCTTGGCTTGAGAGGCTCACACAGTCTTTGGTTAACACCCATTCTCCCAGCCAGATGTTGTTCACTCTGGACGTTGTGAAGAGAGTTGTAGAGCATAAAGATTGTGGAAATTCCCATCCTCTTGAAGATTCGGAGAGTTTGATGTCGCCAAGGAATTGCAATACCCTGACGATATCGGATCCGGAAAGTCTGGATAGTACACCAGTTAAAGCGATGTGCGTCAAGGCGTTGGAATCCAAGTGGAATATATTAGTCTCTAAATTTGACAGTATTCTGAGCTCCTATACGCCTCAGCACGAGTCTGCTGTTATAATGTTTCTAGATTTATGGGAATCAATTATATCGGTTAAAGCGAACCTGTCTGTTATCGATACTAAGCTGTTTTACTCTCAGCTCGATAATCTCGTTGTGCTCCTTAACGCAAATGTACCCGGAATAATATGGAGGCATCTGTTGGGTCTATTGAACGAAGTTTTGTGCTATGGAAGCACTCTTGCTCTTCAAGATGTGCTTCCTGACGAGCCATGTTCGTTGGCTCATTTAGTTGTCCGCGCAGTTAAAGATTGGAGGCTCTTAGATGCCCTGCCTTATCGCCATGGATCTGGAAGGTTTGGGGGAGGTTCTGGAGATGGGGATCGACCTCTGCTTCAAAAAGTTATTCTTTTAGTATTAAAAAGCGTTGCGGTGACAGTGAAAGAAACGCGGAGTGATTCCAGCGACTCATCTTTAGGCTCCGAGGCTGAAGACCTCGACGCGGATATGGCGGTGATAGAAAGAAGTATTAGGGAGGTTTTGCGGCAGTTAGATCTGTGCGTTAAATCCCTGATGCCTTTTCATCCTGAAACGCCTCTCTCTCAATGGGTCGTTCAAATGTTCCACGATCAGGACGACTTTCTTATAGAAGGAATGGTCTGTTGTTTAGACGTTGCTGTTGGCCTGTTTTATCGAGGTCCGCCGCAGAACGATTTGGGTCATATGCTCAGCCCAACATTAACTTTTGTACAATTTATTAGAGCTGTTTCTCATGATCCGGACGTACTTCTGGATCTGCTAGTTAGCAACGAGACTTGTTTCCTGTTATATCTTCTTCGATTTCTTAAATATATCAGAAGAAATTGGTCAGAGTTTGTAGCATGTTGCGGCAGAGAGTTGGACGATACTATGACAGTTTTAATTCGGCTTAGGTTGGCGATAGACAGGCTTGTATCGAAGGCTCTCTTTCCGTATAATATTAATCCGGTTCTGCGTTTATTGGAGAAATGTGAGTCACTTTACGAAGGAAATATCGAAAATTGATCACATACTTAGATCAAATATAGATATAAACGAATTTCGTAGTTTTTACTATTGCTATTATCTCGTTTCTGTATATAATGATCAACGTTAGATCCGACTGCCCTGACTTATTACGTTGTACATTTTATTTTATAAAACATTCTCATTCTACATACAAACGTTCATTACATCTCAATGAATTCAGTGACTACAGTATTCGTTTTTGTTTCGTTACTTTCTTCTCCAAATCCGCACCCGGTAATGCATCAAATTTGTTTTTTAACTATTATGAAATGATTGGACAGCTGATAACCAATCGTCTATAACCAAACGTTTCTACATAGCTCTGAATGCAAACAGTGACCATAAGAGTTTCTGAGAAAAGCTATGGCTCCGACACTCATACTCATAGCATGTGTCATCACTGTGACTTTTGACGCGGCGATTAGGTTTTACTTGAATATATGTATAGGAATCAAGTATTGAACTTACCTGTGTTATCTCAGTTTTTGAAAAAGAAACAAAATGAGCAAACACTATGTAATAATTAATGTTATTGAATAGGTATATAATATTATTATTATTATTATTATTATTATTATTATTATTACTACTATCAATAATTATTAACATTAATATAATGAAAGCTATTTATACTGTAGAATTACTAGACTGTAGTTTATAGAAGAAAAGTTCAAGGTGCTACAAATTGAAGTGAATTTTAACATCCGAGAAATGTTATGTTATTATTCTTTCTTCTCGGATTGTATAACGTACTTAGCTGAAGTGCAAAATGATTGATCATCATGAACAAAGTATTGTAAGAGCGGTAAAATGATTGTTCAAAAAACTTGGAAAATCACCTTTTGAAAGAAAAAACAAAATAAAATTGAAGAAATAAGAAGATAGTCAAACACCGTATTAGATGATTTTTCTGCGCACGTTATTTTTATACATATAACAAATGATTCAAATATAAACAAAAGTAATGTCAACTGCACCTTTAGAGATGCCAACCGAGAATTTATTATTTTCAATTTAGTTTAAATCTTATGGTAATAGTTGTAAATATTTATTATCACTGTTAATTGTACATTAGAATCATTAAGAATAATGTCTTTTTTCTGTATGACGTTCATTTCTCTTATATGGATGCAATCATTTTTAATATTTTTACAATTCTTTGTAATATTCTTCGTTTTATTCAATCCATCCACAATCCTTATTTATCCTATTATATGGTAATTATTATTATTATTCTTTTTTTTTTTTTTTTTTTTTTGCTTTTGTAAATTCATCTATTGAATCATTTCTCATGCCTATAAATCAAATTTTGTCATTTGCTCTTCCAATTATTACAAATGTTTTAAAGATGAACTCCATGAACTCTCTATTTGGGAATCGACTTTTCATGGACTTCCTGAACTTACATATTTAATTTATGACTATATTTATCACGAATCCCCCCCCCAACCTAGTAAAGAAATATTCTTTGCGAAGTAGGATCCAATGCGGGCCCACACAGAACACGGACGTCCGATGGCTATCTACTGGACGTGATTGTCGGACAGAAGGAGTTCTGAGCACGGTGTCAAGTGACTGATTTCAGAGTTTTTCAAAATCTCTGTCACATTTTTTCACAAAACTTTGAATCGATTTCGAATTTTTTTCTCAAAATAATTGTACAAAGGTCAGGAAGTGCGCTCTGGTCAACTAGATGTGGAAAATCATCCTGAGTATTATTAATCGAACAGAGATGAGAAGGAAGATTGCTCACGGCATTGTTGTGAATGCATAAAATTAAAATGGGTATAAGCAGAGTGTTGCCAATAGGCCGAAGGGCGCCATATGCAGCTCAATACATACGAACCCGATGTAAATGATTCGTGCGATTGCGTCACTTCCTTACGTGTATTCCTTATGGCATTTGTCCATGAATGGCGAAACCAATCAGCATGAGGCACTGACATTTGCAACACTCAGCTTATGCCATGAGGTTCTACACTTTTACACTCTCTGCTCCTGTCCAATGGGAGGTGTAGATTCCTGGTGATTTCTAGGGAAAAGTATAAAAGGGTACCTTCGGTTACGCAGTAGATGCGGCAGCGCTTGCAGTTTACTGTTCGTTTATGATCTCACTGCAGTCAACTGCGACGCAATTCTCTATTCAGTTACGTATGCATAGGTATACAGTTACGTATGCCTGCGCATCTTCTATGCAGACGTTTGATATCAACTGCGGTGGATGCTCTACCGTATCCCTGCATTACCAAACAACAGGTTGCAAGAGTCTGGTTTTCCACAATTTAGCTCTTAAATCAAGATTTCACACAACGTGCTTAGAATTGATAAAAAGATGGAAACAAAATTTGCACCAACATAATCTATAGTTTTTGCTCTTCGCCTTGCCTGTTCGAAGAAAAGATGTGAAATATTATTTAATTGAGCAGCAAATTTTATCAAATTAATTCCTTAATGTCCACCTTAAATATTTGATCAATTAATTCTGCATCTTGATCATCATCTTCTGAATCGCCAGATGAAGAAGATGAACTCGAAATGATCACGTTAAGCGATATTTGTCTGATATTTTGATTCATTGAAAGACGAAAGCAAAGCGAAGAGCAAAAATCTTATTTTGAATAGGTTATGCAAACCGCGCGTTGCTGGGTGCTTTCCAATTAGCGCACAGATAGGCGCAGTGTGACACAGTGCTCGGTAGCGCGTGTTCCAACAATGATTCTGTGCCGCACTATTCAGCACAGCAAAAAGCGGTGCTCGAGCCTGCTGAGCGCATCAGTGCTACCAATAGTTTGGCTCTACGGGTGGTATTACCAACGGATTACTGATCATTATTATTAAAAATTAGCATCAGTTCAGTGATTTTAAGCAGCAGCGGCGCTGCTCATAAAATAGGTCGTAACTGCAGTAACTGCCGCGTAAGCGTCGCGTCGTCTGTCTCGAATGTCACTGTGCTTTCGCTGCTCTACTGTTCGGATGAATGAACTTTGAGCAGTAAAAACTTGCGCCGGAAGTTGCTAGTAACTTTCAGTGAATTCAGTGAACTGCTGCTGCTGCTCACTGCTCATGAAATGTTACCTTTAGGTATTTTCAGCATACAAGCAATATTGTATAATATAGTACCGAGTATTGCAAAAGGTGCTTTATATTCTTTACCTGGGTACAGATACAGGTACTGACTGGAAAAAGTACTAGGTGTACAGGTACTATTTGAAAAATGTACCTAGGTATAGGTATGGGTACTTAAGATGGGGCTAGTTAAAGGTACTCAGGTATACTTCTTTTATATTAACGATCAAAAGATATGTGGAATAAATAGATTATCGGAAAAAATAAAAATTTCCAGAATCAAATATTGCTTCATATAAATTATGGACAGTCATTAGTTATTATTTTATAACTTCATTACTGCATTTCTAGGATGGAGGAACTGAATTTGCATTATTTCAGGTCTTTGTTTTCAAGCAATAATTTAAGTAAAATTCGCGATGACATGGCTACATGAATTTTGTTATTAGTACTACTAACTAATGGAAATAGGTCCCGCAGGAAGTTTTATATCGACTCCTCACAGATGGTGGTTAGCGGTATTAATATAAATATAATGTATTATGAGTCGTAAGGCAAGTGAAATTTTCGAAAATTCTCATGTTGATAAAAGTACCTTGTACATACATTCAAACATAAAAATAGGTACAAATACTCTCAGAATGTACCTGCGTATAGGTACAAAAAAGATACTTGTCCCTAAGTAATTTACACTGATGGTACTCCTTTTTTTTTACAAATTCGGAGCACGGTAATTCAAATACGCAGCGACGCCCAACATTAATCTTGGACCTCATCGATTCGTATTCATGTGAATGGCAATACTTATCATTATGAACCATGAGCATACATACACCAAAATGCTCGACTGGCATTTGCCAATTGGAATTCGTCAGAGCAGTCCAGAGCACGGGCACAATTGGCAAAACGAACTGGCCCAAAAAATAGACTTATGAAATAGAATGAAAGGAGTCTCATAATATCAAGATGATAAACTCGATGATGATAATAATTTCCAGGGTACATATTTCCGTTTAATACTATAATTATTCTAGATTTTATTAACAATCTGCATGTTGTATAACATATCACATTGGCTATGTGGTATATTACATTACCTAAAGTTCCTTATAATGTTACTACTGTCACAAAACAGATTTATTCTTTATTAAATGGACGAGGAATCTGTACAATAATATATTTCATGAATTTCACTCATAAAGAAATGTTCTTATTGTAACATATATTTACAATTATTGAAGTCTCTTCTAAAAAAGTATGAATTATTATACATATTTATCCATTATATTTACGTTGTTAATATAATTATTTATTCATAGTCACGTTCGCATTTGCATTAAGGTGCTATTAAAGACCCATTTGCGCCCATTCTTACTCATTGTCGAAAGCATTGTTGTCATTGGAAAACGTGATTCCTCACTATTCCTATACCAAACAACTAATTTGAATGAATCTTTTTTGATTGGATGCAGTATTTTAGCAGAAAGTGGCTCACTATTTTATCTCATTAAAATTTGGAGAGAATTCAGAGTTTTAGGGAGTTTCTAGTTGTTAGGTCAGGTTTGTTCGTTGAGGAGATTGGACAAACTTGAATTTCTGATAAAACTCTCCGACAATTCGTGGAGATGAAATACTTAGCCACTTTCTGCCAAAATACTGCATCCAATCGAAAAAGTTTCATCCAAATCGGATATGTGGTGTAGGAGTAGCGACGAATCGCGTTTCCGAATGATAACAATACTTTGAACAATAAACAACAATCGGTACAAATAGGTCTTTAATAGCACCTTAAGCTGAAAATTGAAAGACCAGAGAACATGAACACAGGTATATAGTGAATTTCATGCCAAAACGACCTTAGCTTGACTCTTGCCATTATCAATTTCTCTTCCCTGTTAGTATGACGTAGGACAGGACGAAAAACCAATGTTAAAGTTTTCGAATTGTCTGTAATTTTGAACACTGAGTGATGATGGGCGTGCATCTAATTAGGAAAACACGACGCAATGGAGGTAGCGGAAATATATGAGGCGACTTACATAAAAAAAATCTGAAGCTCAAGAAAGGTATAAAATTTCACGTCTAGCGAGAATTCGATTGTCGAGATGATGCATAAGAATTCCGTGGATAGTTCCATTTTTGGGTTCTTTTTCACGTTCATTCAGTTATATTTCCCAAACCAGATGTGGCCCGTCATCGCTCAGGTCCTAAAGTTTTGGTCTCTTGTCGAACTTGCTGTGTCAATTCATCAGAATCGATTAGGTCAAACAGTGATCTTTGTATCCCAGTGCTTAATTACCACCTAATTTCTAAAAAAAGAAAAGAATTCACAGATTGTGTTCCTTTATTAAGTCTCATAACATACCAATAGGAAAGGGAAATTGAAAATGACAAGGATCGGGCCCAGGTCGACCTGGCATGGAATGTCTCTCATGCAGAGAGGATCTGTTGTAAGTGCACAGCAAAAGTGCACAAAGGTCAACCTGTTCGAATGTTACTGATCGATAGACTCAGGCTTGCAACTTGGCCAGCTCCTTGGCACATAACTGTGGCTGATTATCCGCTGTCACAAACGTTAGACAACAGTTAACTTTGTTCTGTTTTTCTTTAATGTCGAGATCCAAATTGGTTACCTGGATGAAATTCATATGCGTTGGCACATACACATTCCGGCCGTGTATTGGGCACAGATCCTCACGGTATATTATGCTATGCTCATAAAAATTGTTTTACAACTTTATGCAGCATGTTATACAACTAGAGGTATACATTTTCTAATGTATGTTTGGTTCACTGAAATTGAAGCACGTCGTTCTTTCATTCATTTAGCTACCCCTTGCAATGTAGGTTTCGAAATTTTATTTCAGTTTCTGAATTTCAAACGATCATCTTCAATTCTTGAAGCATGAAACTTTAATTGTATTAACTTTTCCATTCACAAATCAGTAAACAAACCGAATGCAAAGAACTAAATTCGTGACAATGTAATAGTTCTCCTTAGTAGAAGACATTAATTGGCATCTTTGGTTCGGCTAGTTCGATTGAGGCACTAACATCTATGTAATGACTCCGAACGATAGATTCACCACATACCAAAGTGTAATAGTTCTGTTTATGAAAACATTGATCAGAACTTCATTTAACTGGGCAGTTGTTTGCATTACGGACGGTAAACGCGTAGTTATTGTTACTTACAGTGGCAGTTGACTATGTAATCTCAAAATAATACTCTTTCCAGATTGCATTGAATATTGAAGTAGGTAGGTATTACCTATACTACATATTGAATATCTACCAAAGAAAACTTGCTTCCCAAGTAAATTTCCATATTTTTAGTAAAATATTATCGGTAATCAGTCTTTTGTGATGAGTGGAGGCGGCACGAGTTTTACCCCATCAAAGTAAGCATGTGATAACGCCATTCTAGCCGTTATTCTACCGCTTGGGTCGTAATTCAACAGTTTCTGTAAATTGTAAAATTAAAAATTTCACTCAAAATGGAGCTCACTGTAATTCACAATTTGAACATTTTTTGAAATTGTGTAGCACAGTAGCCTGGTGTTCAGTGCACGCCTGGGCACTTCCCCCTCGATCGAGCGTAGGCAGTGTTCTCCCACCAACTCTCCACTCGCCTGGTCTTATGCACTGACCACCTGACCACATAGCTCCGAGCTACGCTAGCGTGGCGGAGTCGTGGTAACTCACTATGTGCTGCCGACCCTACAACTCTGTAGGCGCGCACTTAGCGGGAGGCTACTGCACTTTATTTGTAACCTCATTATTGCATAAATCTACGGATAAAACGACTTAAACGATGTAATGAGTGTTCATTACCGAAAGTAAATTTTTTGCATCACTATTAAATGATGGAACAACTTCGCTCAGGCTGCGGGCATCCCAACGTGGAAACATTGATTTGTAATCAGGAAGTTGGGAAACTCCAGGCCATATAGCTTCGTCTGGAGTCCCGAGCGTACGGAATATTCTAAAGAGTTGATCTATTTCGGAGTCACCAGGAAACAAGGCTCTCCTTGTTGCCTGTGAATAGAAATCGTTATTCGTAAATTTTGTTCAACACATGCTATACTGTTTGTTTTGTTCGTTATGAAAGGTGTAACTGTTAACCCAAATTGTACCATTTCAGCAAAAATACATCCTAGACTCCAAACATCGACAGCTGTTGAATAAAACTTGGTTCCCAACAGAATTTCTGGGGCCCTATACCATAGCGTTACCACTTCATGTGTAAATGTTCTTACTGGTACTCCGAAGGCTCTAGCCAGACCAAAATCTGCCAACTTTATAAATCCCTCCCTATCTATTAATAGATTTTGGGGTTTTAGATCTCTGTGTAAGACCCGATGAACATGGCAAAACGCGATTCCCTTCAATAATTGGTACAAATAACTCTGAAATATAATAATTAGTTATAAAAAATTGCCATTGATACAAAGATCATCCAGTTATTGTTCAATCTGGCTAATTAGCCGTCACCTTAGCTGGTTCAACTGAGTGAACTGGTTGAACCGATCAAAATAGTCTACCAGTTGACGGTTCCGCCGGTTTTACTGTTTAAGACAAGCTGGTTCAACCGGCTGAATGATCAGCTAATTAACTAGTTTGACTGATTCGACCGTTTTAGTCAGCCAAATCATCAGTGATTGGGTACAGCACTTCTTGATACCAGAGCAAGAAGTTAATTTGTAATACATGTATTCTCTATTGACTGGAGACTAACTAAATCGTGGTCATAATGAGTTTGGAGAATATTTACCAAATTACAATTTACAACCATAATTGAAAAACGACTTGAGTACAGAATCTCAATAGACAGGAATATGAAAAATACTTAGTACCTTTACTATGGTAGGGTCCAAACCAGATTTGGTAGAATCTAATAACTTTTTCAAATCTTGTTGGAGAAATTCGAAAACGAGGTAGAGTTTTTTGTCACAATGAACAACGTCCAACAGCTGTACAACATTCGGGTGTGCGAGTTCCTTCAGTAATGATATCTCCCGAATTGCTGTAGACGGAACACCTTCACTTTCCCTAATTAAGATATACATTTTTTCTATTAGACTTAATTGGAAAATGAAAATTGATTATAAGCGACATTACTGATTTTTTATAATGAAGCATTTGATTTTTGTGATAAAGTGTGATGTAAGGCAATACGTTATAGAGGTAGATAAAAAATGTGCTCATCTCGCAGCTGAAACTTATGAATATCAATACCAATCTAGTATTAACAGAGGAGAAGTACTTAACAATTTATAAGAGATAAAGAAATGGACTAACATTAGTAATTATAAGTTAATAGTAAAGAGGAGCGGCGGAGAGAAATTGTTGGGAACGGTCAAAGCGTTATCTTGTTAAGTTTCATGATATCAAGATAAACATTTCGTTACTGAACATTGTACTATGATTTGCTAAAGAATAATCTCAGATTGAAGTCTGCTAATGCAAAAATTTCAAGAACAGACTCAGCCCTTTCTTGGATTCAATGTTTCAATAATGAAACCATATAAATAACGTTTGAAAAACACTTTCTACAGTTGATGGTGACTGGAAGTTTTTGGTGTAAGTGTCACGTGAATGGCTTTCAATGGAAAATTGTTAAACATAACGCGTGCTATGTATCTATGCATTATACGGTTTCTGTTCATATTTAATGAACTTTGACAATATCGTTTTTGGAAAAATCATGTTTGAAATGAGGTTGTCATACACAAGCTTTTATGAGAAACGTAGAATTGTATCTGAAACATAATGTTCCTGAAATAGAACCAATTTGACCATTTTAACCAAAGAATATTAAGTTTTAAATTGTAATTTTCTAGGTCATTTGATCCCTATTCATTATTTTTGACTGTGGCGTCTAGGGATTTAAGGTGAAATTGTAACATGGAGGGGCACATGTCTCTCATGCTTTCGCATGAAAATTCTGTGGCTCTCACTTGGACAGTGTCGTTTGTTGTTACTGGCAGTGAATGTTGCCTCACCGCTGGCGGCGCCCTGCCACCGCAAGGACAACTTCTTTAGAGGAATTTAGACTCGCTATGTTAAATGTACAGAAACCGTTTCAAAAACAAAAATCATACATTTACACAGACGGCTGCATTGATTTTGATGAGACTTCAAGAATTCGGTGAGCATAATGGCAGAAAGGGGCCAAGTATTTCACTTTCTCAAAACATTGATCGGATCTGATAAAAAATGAATATTCCCTATGCTAGCTAGGTTAGATTGCCAGAGGTGATTCCAAATTTCCCTCAAGTACGATCTGGGAGGTAGAGGAAGAATTTCCAGAGAATTACTTTGTAACATAGCGTGCTAGCTCAGGATAGGAATGAATATGTAGGATTTTCGGATCGTTGTTGAGTCTTCAAGATGCTACCCATTGAAGAATTTGAAAATTATAAAGAAATTTCGAGCAGGAACTCTACATTTCAGCAGTCAGAGCATGTCCAGTCGCTAAATATTTTGTAGCTTCCTGGGAATTGGAAATTTTTCTGACATATTTTTACTTTTTTTACCATCAACGAATTCTATGGACAGGTCTTCATTTTAGAAAGTTCAAAAGAATTAAGCGATTAAGCGTGAAATTCAAATTTGAACAATAATACATGAATAAACAATTTGATATTGTCGGCAAATTCTCAAAATTGTCTCTTGTGCTAGGACAATGTTAAAGGGATTCTTTTCTCAAAACCCTACAACTTTTTGATATGTGCTTCCGAACTAATTGTTGAAAGCGATTCATCGTCGTGCAACATTGCTTCTAACTTTTCTACAATATATCGGTGTTTTCACCACTTGTACTATATATTTCAAGCAGAACAGTGAAATTTAACGACATCAAATCTTCAACTCCTAGTCTATATCAAATAGAGTATTAACAATACGAGTTTTGCTTTATTTGTTTCTACTAGAATCACATGGAAAGTGCAATTGACATGACCAAATTCGTTAATTGGAAATTGATAAAGTAGATTAATAGTAGGATGCTAAAATTTAAGTAAAACTGATGAAACGAAATCCTAAGTGAGATCTATATACGTTAAAGTTTGAAGAATTGCGCTACATGCCTAAATTTCTGAGAAAGTATCCGGATATACATGGCCATGTCATCACTTTGCGAATGTTATAAAATCTTGAGGGGCTATCGAAGACTCTCAACATTTATCAACCAGTAACAGTGCATTTAACAATAGGTAACAATCGGAGTTTCATGCGTCTTCGACACCACCATAAAGCCGGGTAGTATAGTGTAAAATGGTTAGTATGACTGGTATCACCGGTATTGAAAAAAGAGAGTATGGGATAGAATAATGTATCAATGGTAATGATGATAATGATAACAATGATAATGATGACAATAATGATAGTAACGCTCAGTGCTATGCGGGCGATATAATATTAATAACGATTGAATTAGTAAATAGACCGTAGGGTTTCAAAAATCAGGTGCGCAGCGTACAATGAGGTAAGCTGAATCATGTGGTGCTACGATGATTAGTAACACGTGGCCCCTGCAGATTCAGCTGTCCCCAACGCACAGGTTAGCAGGCGAGTTAGTGAAGTAAAAAAGCAAGCCCACTCCATCAAAATCAGTCAAGTTCATAACGGTGATTTATGTTGATGGATCATCATGTTCCCTAAACATTAATATTCTAGTGATTTACGGAATAGATGAGAGGAGCAAGATAAAATAAAAACAATTGTGCTCAATTTTCATTCACGATTCCATAGCCTCTCCACGACAATAAAGAAAGAAGGGAGCAAAAAAAACTAATTTCTAATGCGTGAAATGTCTGTACGCGAAATTATTTATATCATTGAATAACGTTAGATGTCAATTGTTTGACAGATATAATCATTATTTGATTGTTTTCAGAAAGTTAAAGTTAGAGGTACGGAGGTTTTTGATGAAAGGATTGTAAGACGCGTGCGGTAATTTTCGAGGTTATGAAATATCTGATTGAGTTGTGTTACGTACTTTTGTATGTAGTAGAATTGATAGAACTATGAAAGTTGGCTGAAAAGGCTTCAATAATGTGAAATTAGTCAGATAATGAAAGAGTTCTTTTTGTTCACTCTTATATTACAGAAAACGTACGTTTCCAGGCGGATTTTCTTAAGTGCGACCAATTTCCCGGTGAGTTTATCCTTTGCTTTGTATACAACGCCGTACGTCCCTTCACCTATTTTTTCAATCTTTACAAAGTTGTCCATATCGCTAATGTGTTTTCAGTTCACCCCGTTGAAATAATATGTTTCGTTGTTATCGTATAAAAATATTAGTTAACGCTACCACGATCCACAGTGGGCGATCGGTACCACATTTCCCGCGATTTTAACAGGCAATCCACTCGACAACGCTCAGCAATACACGGTGGAAGTGTAGAATTTCAAGAATCAGAAATATGCAATACCAGAGATGAGAGATGAGGAGGGAGATTGCTCACGCCGAGTTAAAATATACGTACGACTTTTTGGCTAGTGACGTCTAGCGGAGTGTAAGTCAATTAGTTATAGCGCTAAGCGGGGCAAAGGGGGAAATTTCGACAAGCCTAGATGTCACTAGTTTCGCGTACTAATCAAGTCGTAGATGTAATACCATCGGTAAGAGTGCTGTACGGAGGTAAGTCCGGGTGAGTAATTTATGCATCACCTGCTGCCGGTATCTGCGAGTTGAACGCTGTAGTTGGTCGAAGTTTTTAATTCTTCACACATAGGTATAATATACACAATATGTATTCCTAATGAATACATATAATAAAATATATTTTTAAATGTTGAATTGAAAATTGAAAACAATTTTGAAGAAATATTTCGGTTCGTATAAATTAACTATTTCAGTCTATTAGATTTCGCTGATTCAGGAATCCGATCCCAGTAAAACGAAAAGAATTGAAACGAATTAAGTATGTAAGAAACGGAATCGATATGAATTAGAAACAATTAAAAAAATTGTGTGTCAATTTTTTTAATTATTTTTTTAATCGCAAGGAATTGATACACAGGTCTTCTTAATTCTATCTAATTCGTGTCAATTCCGTTTCCTACATACTCAATTCTGTTTGACTCTCCGGGATAGAATACATCCTTATTCAAACACTGTGTTGGAATTTCTATAGATTTGGGAAAGAATCCCGAAAATTAACTGCACGGGGTAATTGACAATGGATTTGAATAAGTTGTATTTATTTGTGTAATACTTCGGTGATTTCGACTGACAGCAGTCGCCGTGTGAGGTATTAGGTATAGCGCGAGAAGGGGAGTCGTGAAATCGCACTCTGCTGGACCCTCTTCCCTACGCCGGAGCGCCGTGCTGCGAGCCGTAGTCCATAGTCAGTCAAGTTCGACTTACGTACCCGCGAGGCGGTTGTTTGATGGTGGTGAGTAAGTTACTTTGACACGTTAGCTGATGCTCATCAGAACAGTCTCCCTATTGTTTCAGCTCCGCCTGAACGTTCTATTGCTCCTTCTGCAATCGATTAAATGAATCTCTAAAAATTGTACGGGACGTTGAAGGCTGGAAAACTGAGCATCAAGTCATGTGTATTCGAACTACATTGTAGTTTACGAATTTTTGTCGTTTTGACGTGTGGAAAGTCGAAGCTCCCGTAGTAAGTTTTGCCGTTGTACTCAAAGGCTTGATCACTGAAATATCTCACAAGTCACAACACTTGTTACGTCGGCACCTACCGTTCTTAGCTTCTCCAAGCACATTTTCACCAGCGTTGTCGATTCGGGCGCTCGCACGCTGGTAGAAGGTAGAAAAAAACAAGAGGCTGACGCCACGGATTCTTAGCGTCAACGCTATCCACGCAAAATACGAAGAGTTGACTCGCTTTTTCATTTCGCCGTCCGAGAGGTCCCAGATCGGCGAAGCCTTTGATGAGATCTAGCATGGCCAAATATTTCTCGTAGCTTTTGATGGATATTTCGTTCCATTTCAATGCGCACACTCTCTTGTAGGATGGTAATGCTGCAAGTTTTTCTGCTAGTCTATCAAAAATGCACTTTGAAAAGCCACTGCGAATGTCTGTTTCCGCAACCCATCTTCGAATCGAGCTTTCACCAGGGAAATTGCAACCGGCCTTTCGAAGTCGAGAGTATGCCTTTCCTTTATCAATTATATTGCGATCCATAGGATCGCTTGTGACCTCAGGCCACCGCAGGGGTACAGCTTTAGTATTCAGTTTCTGACAGTCACCAATTACTAAACTATTCGCTGCGAAATGTACTGGGCAGAGGCCAGCTCGTGTCAGTGATAAAGCGGTCAGGGAGCGCAAGCGATCGTTCCCTGTAATGATTTGTAAAATATAGGTACTTGAGTACTGAAATTTACAACATCTTTACCATACATAGACCAGTGCCGAAGCCTTCAAAAATGGTAAAAAATGAAAAAAAATTACAGTAGGATGAAACCCATTAGAAAAGCAGGGGAATATGATCAAAATGAAAGGAAAAATAAATTACGGTTGATCCGAGTTCGGGAAGTGGGAGGGGGTGAGTTTTTAAGGGTAAAAAATTGTTTATCTTGATTTCCGGCAAAACTACAAGTCCTATGGAAAAAAGTTAAATGGCAAAGTTGTAGGTCATAAAAAGATCTACAACTTTTGTATTTGCAATTTTTTCACATAACCTCAAAATTTAGGTGAAAAATTCAAAAAACCAAGTTTTTGGTTTTTTATTTATATCTTTTTCAAAAAAAATTTTTTTTCTACGAAATTTGGTGAAAACTTACCTTATTATGTCCCAAATACACTGTAATCTATTTGATTAAAAATATTTATTTTTTCGCCTCATTTTAACTTAATATCAAAAAAGCACCCTAATTTTCAATCGAAAATTCTGACGTCAAAATATCAGCTTAAAAAACATTTTAAAACAGTTTAAAATGTGGCTGCCGAAAACATGGTTTAAAATGCACAAATTTATGCACTAATTGTCATGGTTCTGAAAATTGCTCCAATATGGAAGAAAAAATCTACGAGGAAGTAAATGATTCAGATGAAATTGTGGATGAAGAACCAATGCAGACAGACTGGAAATAACATTGGAGACGAAGATGATGGTCTTGAAGATTTCGACGATCAACTAGAGTTGGAAAGATTTGTCGAATCTGACGATGAAGAAATGCCTCCAAAGAGACAAAAACTAATGAATAACTGATTACAATTTCAGATAAGGTATTTATAAATAACAAGATTAACGTTTTTTAAAAAAAATTCAACGAATAACGTAATCAGAATTAAGTTTCTAAATTCAATAGTACATGTATATTTATTTTGTATGAGATTTTCTATGACATGAATGTAATTCGAGTAAAATAAATAAACTTTTTAACTAAAAAAAATTGCAGCAATCACATTTTTTTGATGAAATTGTACATAGTAATTAAAAAAAAAATTTCTAATTTGAGGTTTTTTCAATTTTTTGCATTTTCTAAGAATATTTCCTATAGTAATGTATATTTTTTTCTACACCATCAGAAAGTAGATATTTCAACGAACAAAAAGCCCCCAAATTTTTTGAAAAAAGCTGATATTTTGACGTCAGAATTTTCGATTGAAAATTAGGGTGCTTTTTTGATATTAAGTTAAAATGAGGCGAAAAAATAAATATTTTTAATCAAATAAATTACAGTGTATTTGGGACATAATAAGGTAAGTTTTCACCAAATTTCGTAAGAAAAAAAATTTTTTTGAAAAAGATACAAATAAAAAACCAAAAACTTGGTTTTTTGAATTTTTCACCTAAATTTTGAGGTTATGTGAAAAAATTGCAGAAACAAAAGTTGTAGATCTTTTTATGACCTACAACTGTGCCATTTAACTTTTTTCCATAGGACTTGTAGTTTTGCCGGAAATCAAGATAAATAATTTTTTACCCTTAAAAACTCACCCCCTCCCACTTCCCGAACTCGGATCGACCGTAATTTATTTTTCCTTCCATTTTGATCATATTCCCCTGCTTTTCTAATGGGTTTCATCCTACTGTAATTTTTTTTGGTTTCAAAAATTATCTACCCTGGTCTAACAGTCCCATATGAAATTTACTAGCAAGATATATAAAATGGAAATTCATGCATTTGTATGGTGAGATTAATGATCGAACATCAATTTTGATAAACTGATGTGGTTTTTGATGTACATGATATTGAATATTAAAACCCGTCTCAGAATTTTACAAACACGTAATGTAATAATACATTTCTTGTAACTGATAATTACAATATTTGTATATTAACGCATTCGTTATTCACAGAGCATTGAAAATACAATACGAATTTGGATTTTAGTTGTAACCGAATGGGAAATACGGAGCACGTGAAATTGAACATTATGATACGCATAATTTTTATTAAAAACTTTGTATTTTGAAAATACGAGCCAAAAATGTAGGGAGACTTCCTCGATCGTATATGAATCGCTATAGGCGGACATTGGGTTTTGATGGACAGATACTGAATATCAGATAATAAATATTTATAGAATTTTGTTGGACCGGTCATGGACTCATACAAAGAATCACTAAAAAATACGATATTCTCAATGTAACTGGTCTCAGGTGAACACATCATTAAAAAACGCAATACATATTTAGTCAAATACCACTACACATAATATTTTTATTCATATTTTTCTCAATGCTACGCGAGATATTCACTATACTGGCATAGCAAAGGTATTATAGATACCTATATGTATGATGACTAAAAAAAGTCTAAGTTTGTTCAACCTATTTGGTAAAATAAGTGAAAGCCCGAGTTTATCCATTATTTCCATTATTCTTCCATTATTTGTTCCT
The DNA here is from genome assembly GCA_963170745.1 of Phymatocera aterrima. Classification (NCBI taxonomy): domain Eukaryota; kingdom Metazoa; phylum Arthropoda; class Insecta; order Hymenoptera; family Tenthredinidae; genus Phymatocera; species Phymatocera aterrima. The sequence continues at coordinate 1,137,536 of OY720660.1, forward strand.
ACGAACTCAAAAATAAAGTTATCAGTAGAATTTGAAGCAGCGATATTCTTTGGACAGAAATAGATATTCCAACAAGTAGCAAAAAGTCACATAGTTTTCTAAGTGGCGACTTGGCGTTGTGGTTAGGGCGTATAATGTAAGTCATGTGAGGGGCTTGGGTTCAAAATCCCTGTCAGGGTCATCGGAAGAAAAAAAAATGCGGCGTTGCGTTACTAAACTCAAAATGCGTTTCAACACATATTTCGAATAATCACGTTAAATATTGTGAAGGTTAAATCTAGCGAGTATGACAACTAACGTAAAAAAGAAAATGATTTTTTTTTTATAAATTCGCTGATGTTTGATATACTTGGAATTGAATTTTTGAATACAATTTACGTTGAATTTGCTGGTCACAGATTTAGAAATAATCCGATGCAGTGCAGTTCTTTGGTCTCGACTCTGATGATTTCGAGACAAAAACATATTAGCGTGCATAACTGTCTGTTGGATAAAATAGGGTAGTGAAGCAAATTTGAAATACACCTCTGTATTGATATCAACAAATGTTTCCTTATTCTCGTATATTCACCGTCCGAAATTCCTTAACAAGCATGTTATTGTACAAATACATAGGTAAAGTAATATCACTATTCGATACTTCTATTTTATGGTACCACTTCTTCAATTTTCAATACCGCATTGGAAATTTCATCAACGGTATCTGCCAAAAAAACTTCTAATACATTTGTATTAAATTTAAAACAGATTTTTTTCAACAGTGTATTGGCTATTAACTGAAAATTGTTAATAATGAATCAGATACAAAAAATTATTTTTTTGTGTTGAATTGCTTTACAAGTACATTATATTCAGTGCACTGGTGCTTGGATTTTCAAATACATTTGTATTGTGAATTTGCTAGGCGGAATTTTGTTACTACTTTCAGAGTTTATTAAAATTACCCGAGAAATGTATATACATAGAGTAATTTTTAACAGTGTACAGTGTATTTGAACAGTAAGTCTTTCGAAATGACTTCATACATGTATAGCACATTTACAATTCCGTACATGCATAAAACTTCCAATACAATTTGAGTAAATTCACAACCGATTTTTTGAATAGTGTACAATATATGAATAGCATTTGTCCTCCAAAATCCGATGGAAGCGTTGAACTTCGGGATCTAGTATCTAGTACGTTCATTGCCATAGCAGTCGACAACAGATCTCGATCCAAATTTAAGTGTTGAACGCAGTTTTTTCCGTTTCGTTCGCTTCTTTATTATTTTTTGTGATTATTTCTTAGTGTTAATGTAAGCCGTTATTGTCACAATAGATATTTACTTTTGAATTTAATTCCAATCTATTCGTTCATTGGTGAGGCTCATAAATGAGAGAAAAAAAATTGCGGAAAATGATATCAGAGAATAACAAATTGTGAACTTCATGGAATTTAATGTAATGCAAGAATACTTTTTGCATAATTCCAGAAATTGTCCTTTTTCGATAAAAATCGCCTAATATTTCGATTGATGAAAACAATAATAATATTGGAACTTATTCTTTTAGCTGTTGAATGCAGTGTTGCATATGCTGTGTGATTCGAAGATCAGGGGATACAGTAGAATCTCGATTATCCGAACCCGTCGGGACCGAGCCTAGTTCGGACAATCAAGAAACGCATTTTTTTCTGAAGGGATAATATACATACAAAATTACATGACGAAAATTAAAGTGTATTAACTCCTCATAAACATCAGAATGCATACATTTATCATATTAGGGGAGACCGGGGCGGAACGGCCCCTCTAACGTTCAAACTCAATTTGGGAGGTTTCAATAACTGTACAAAAAAATTGAAAAAATAAGAAACCGTTCATTTAAACATTTTTTCAATAAAATCTCATATGAAAGTTAACACAGAATACAATATGTAATTCGTAATAGTAAACAATGAAAAAAAATGTATGTGAGCCCGTTTTGCTCCGTACACGGGGCGGACTGAGCTACTCTTTTTTATTTTTATTTTTGCATGACAAACATGGAAAATCAGTACGGATTCATCATCATCGCTATCTATGCCAGCACACGAGTTGCGCGCCCACTTTTTACACTTGCGGCACGAAATCCAACCCTCGGTCTATAAGCACCCCGCGTCTATGCAGCGCACTCTGAGCTATACAGTGGTCCATTCTGCCTCAAATGCATAGTTATTATATGAGAGAATATTCCGTAACTACGCTGAACCATATTTTTTGCCAACTGCAATACGGGACTGACCTTCTGACCATGATATTTGACCTTCCTCAGCTAAGAACCTTTGGAATATGACAACAGCATACCAAATTTAAACTCTATTCAGCGACGACGACGCAAATGACGCGCGACAATAACTGCCAGCTAACTAAACAATGCTACACATTGTATTGATGATATCCTAATTCACAGTTTAAGCCCAGTTCGGTGCCTCTAGTGGGGAAAAACAACGAAACCGTTCTGCCCCAGTGGTCCATTCCGCCCCGGTCTCCCCTAGATATCATAATATACGTAATAATAGCTGCGTTCGTTATGTGCATCTCTGAGCAATCAGAGCTCTTATAACTTGTTGTAACTTATGTCAGAAAAAGAAAATGTAGCAGAGCTCCAATTGCTCGGAGATGTATACAAACCGAGCAAGTATATGGCTGCGCTATTCTCACCCTGGTCTAGTTTCGATAGAATTTCCGATTCTGTTTCGTACATAAGAACATTATACTTTTGCGCCTAGGGATCGAAGAACTTAAAGTCAGAGTCATGATCTATATGGACTACGGGACGAAAACGGGGCATATAACCATTTTACAACAAGTCACATTTCTCCGTGTTAGCTGCAAGGAACAAATTAAAACTGCCGGTGTCGTGAAGGACAGCGTGTAAGCAGATTCACGCCGTAAATCGAAAAACGCATTTGACCACGCTCGAACACGCGCGGTTGTTGCTAATCTGCATCCAGCGGCAATGTATGTTGCGCGCCAGCGTTCGGATAATTGAGTGTTCGTATGAACCAAATCATGGTTCGGATGATCCAGGTTCAACTGTATTATAATCTGTAGAATTAGCCACGTGCGCGTTTTACATCGAAATCGCACGTCTTCTAATTTTTTTGAAAGAAAATTCCCATTTCTGGCGAGAACAGAAAAATACGGATCGAAGTTTGCCAACCATATTCTAAACTTCAATTACAGCGGAACGGATCGCATAATTTTTCCCAAGATCACAAGTTTTCAAAATACTTACCACTGTTTTCGATCCATGTTTCTCGACGAGGATCTTTCGCGGTAGGGAATCTAAAGAGATGGTGGTTAGTGTTTTTACCATTTTGACACTCCCTATATGCGCAGCGATCGCATGCTCTTTCGCACGGTCTGTATAATTATCCATACTGTCAATGTCCGCGACTTGCAAAACCGTCAAATTAATCGTAGCAACGTTTCTTTCGTCACAAGCGGAAGTGGAGCTCAATTACCGCTCTATTACAATAGAACCAGGAAACAATTCCACTATCTATAGATTACAATTTTACAACATACTTCCACACGACGAAGGAAATCAACTTGTGGTTTTATACAAAACAACTTGGATCTACGGATCAGAAAACTTTTGCTGATTTTCCTGAATACACAATTATCACCGGTCTCGATACTTGCTACTTATATCGCGTTCTACACGTTTGTGGAGAAGTCTGAAACGAGACTGACTCGATGACTGGGTTGCAGGTGCGTAAAATGTTAACAATGCTGCACGCTAACCAGTTGTTGCAGCCTCTTTGACCCAGAAAAGTTATTGGAGGTTGACACGTAGATCTAAAGCAAAAGAGATCTGAAATCCAAAGAAGAGGTAATACAAAAAAAAAAAAAAATTATTTCCAACCTGTGTCGACTTCTCAGATATGTATTCGAAAAGTCTGTACAATTACATTCTATTACATAAAGTTTTTGATCATCCATGCTTGATGGTTTTCGAATCAATAACTCGAAAACGGAGCTACATGTAGCAAATGCCATGTCATACTTTCGACGAGCGGAAAATTGTCGACAACGCAAGATCAGAATGTTTCGGTAGATCATCAATTCTCATAGATAAAAATTAGATACAAAGGTGAGCCAGCAAACGGTATCTTCGTCAGCCGTATCAACGGGTTGTTTGTACGGCTTCATTACAAGTAGTTTGAAAACTATACACCGATTTTGCAGGAAATATCTGAACCAATTCGCATAACCCTTCGCATACCAGGGATCTTTACCTCCTGATTGATAAAAAAAAATCGTAGTAATCGGAAACAGAACGCCATTTTAGTGACTGTACTTGAAATTTCAGACTGCTAACGTGTTTTGATCAACCGAGTATCTGAAACTCCAATTTCCCAGAGCAGAGAGAAGCCTTCTCTCTGCTACTAGAGTCGTTAGTTCACACCACAGGCCTAGGCCCGGGGTGCGCTAGCAAGCGGTCGCTTTTCACGGGAAAAATCCGGTGTTTAGTGCTTCGGCTCATGCAAGTTTTCTCGCAGGCCTTATGTACGATTTTTGTGGGTTTGGTCTTAAATGGAAGGTGAAGGATCGATCTGTACTTTGTATTTTTCCAACTTTCGAAAAAAAAATTAGTTTCCATTTTATCGCTGTGGGAACTATATCTACTTTCGGAGCCGGTTTTTACGACGTGCAAAATAAAATTTCAAAATTCGGAAAAATACAACGCTGTTTTATCCTGACTTATTAGGGATCGCCCGAAGGACCGATGAGGGAGTGGTGAATGAAATGTTCAGAATTTTATAGACGTAATTTATTGATATAACGGCGCGTTATTAGGCCGATTGTCTCGTGGTTAGTGTTTTGTGTTGATTTGAATGATTGTATGTAGGTGGATAGTTTAGCGGCTCAAAAGTAAGGGTTTTGGTCAGAAGGTCCAGGATGATGTTAACAGTTGTAAGGTCGAAATTGAAGTCTCTGGTAGGAAGGTCGAAGGAGAAGTGTCGCTAAGGTGAGAACGCAAAAGTGCGGAGGTAAGCATAGTGTGATTCCCAGGGCTTAGTAGCACAGGAATCAGGTGAAGATGAGGGGATAGCTTGACGAGAGATAAGAGCAGGCGGTTAGGTGAAGGATCGTATAACGTGGGAATTGAAAGATTGTCGGGATGGTAAGGAGGCACGTTCGGGTGGTAAGGCCGGACGTAACACTGGGATCGCCCAAAAATGCCTTTTCTGAATTTAATGAATATATCGCGGCGATGACGCAGCAATTAAAAAATTTTGATATTATCTGGTAACTGTACGAAAGCGTTTGAATAGATTTCAAGATTGAATCGCCAATCACTAAGTACAGAGCTATTGTATCAAATGAAGAAACGTACTGATTGAAGCTGCGTTTATAATTTGAATCATTATAATAAGTCTACGTAATAAACAAAAATGATTGTCTTGATCGCGACTAACTGTCAGAAAACATGACTCAATTTGTGAGATCCCGCAACGAATCGAACGAATAAATAAGATACATACATGTGAGGACATATTATAATAACGTCATGTTATTCAAAGGTTTAGTCCCCTCCACCGCGTGACAGTATTGCCGAATTATAGCTTCCTTAGCTTTAACGTGCTCGGACTTGGCCCATGTTCGATGCCACGGAATACGTAGTCAACTGTGGAAAGAAGAAACAAAGAAAGTTAATTCCATGTCAGAGATTGCAAAGTGAAAACAGAAGAAATATTCTTGTCTTAGAATTTGTCGCAAACGAATAGGGAATTGGTCGAAATAATAAACATTTGTCCAAGAGCTTAAGCAATTACTTTTCGATAAACTATAGAATTATTTGATACTCACAATTATATATATTTGACTGCGACTACGATAAATATGCCAATAAAAGGTGCGATACATTCTTTGGCTGCCCACGGTTATTCTGAGCATCAAGATCTCTTCTGCTGTTTCGTGCGTGGTGTTCTGCGGTATGAAGGAGATGAAGAGAAAAGATCCGAATCGTTGATCGACAAGAGAGAAAATCGTTATCATTTAAAAATTATTAAACGCAACAAAAGTTCTCTGCCCTGTGTGTCTGTAAGGTTGGCGCCTCATTTTTTGTATATATCCCTATCGAGAGTTCTGAAATTCTTTCAAATAGTTCCGGAGTTTCTCATAGGTTTAAAGGAGAGTTTCAGTTCCGAGTCAAAAAACAGCGCTGTTTTTTTTTTTTTTAAAGGAACGACCGAAACTATTCTTCAAACCTATCACGAACTCCAGAACTATTCGGAAGGATCTCAGACTTCTCTAAAAAAGAATCGAATTTCCAAAAATGAGACGCCAACTCCACAGACGCCTTTCCTACTAATAATTCTACCTGATATAATTATAAAAATTGTTGGAAAATGAAAGAACCTGAATTTAGTATTAGGTATACCATATGCTAATAATGTGCAAACGAATAGCGATAATAATGAACAGAAATTAAAACGAAGAAATGATAAAACATAACTCAAAAGCAGGTTTTAGTTATACTGATTTACCTGGTGTGCGATTGTTCGAGGAGGTAGGATTTTTATGATTATCAGTCTCGGTGACATTGGTTGTTTTTCGAATTGTTTGGGTGCCCAGGTATATTGTGATCGGTCTTATATTTCGTGTTTCAAAATTTTCAGTGACCTGCGAGAGCAAGAGAAAAAAGGAAACATTATTATCGGGAAAGCATTTTTATGAGCGATAGAAACAAGAAAAATTACCAGATTTTACAGACGTAACAAAAATGTATTGAAGAATTGTCACAGCGGAGATAATAAAGTTGGAAAGACATGATCCAATTTGGCTAAAGAATCATTTCCGCATTTGCAGTAGTTATGTTATTCTATCCGAAGAGTAATTTGATCACAGAGTACTCACGATTAGAATTGGGATTCGAATTCGACAGTTAGAAATAGAGAAGGCAAGTGACGGCGCAAAGCATGAAACCAAACGGAAAATAAAACAGTCGCGATGTGTGTTCGGAAATTGAGTTTTACTGCACATAATTTGCACGATCACGTTCGAATTATTATACTTTCAACGAACGGGAAAAACTATGATGAACTCTTTCTACACGTTTTGTAGCATCAGTAGTAGTTTGTAAAAGTTTTGTTCAAACTCGTTTTACGACTGCTTTCGCATATTTGTATTGAGATCGATATATGATTTTAACCATGGTGATTGTGCGAACCTTAGAATTCCATGCACTTTTACTAGCTTCAAACCAAATTTGATGCATTGTTTCAAATTACGATAGTGCAACACATATTTTTCTTTGGGTAGAAGCGTTGTCGCAAGATTTCTCATCTTACTACCCGGTGGAGTGAAATGCTCGGGGCAGAGAGGTAAGTCTGCATGCTGTTTATGGAGCTCTATGGGATAATCTAAATCTACCTCTAGCATATAACCGATTGGTGAGTCATCCGGATGAGACATTACATCAATGGCATCATTCTCCCATTCGAACGACCCACTCGGCAAATGCTTGCTCATAGCTGCACTATACAGATTGTTAACATCAAAATACAATCAATATGATTCTGCTTTGCTTGAATCGAAATTTTCACCCATAAATCGATTATTTGCTCTGGCATAACGATTTGAGCACTGTGCCACACCACCCCTTATGCTTTTTTCAATGAACAATAGCATTTCTGGATCGTCTAGGAGTTGAAGATTAATTTTCGTTTGCTTCAACATAGCATCAAAAGCAAGCCGCGGTGCGGTGTAATAATGCAGAGGATCCAAGTTGTACGTTTTGAAGCAGCTGCCACGAAAATTTTGAAATATATCGGCTAATAGAAGCACATCGGTTTTCAGATACAAAATCGGAATACGAACCCAACGTTTTCAAATTAAACTTATCCAAACATTCTTTGCATGCTTATAATCAGCATCGGTAATACCCGCGGCACTGAGTTTCGAATAAAAATCTGTTTTGTCAGGTAATTTTGTTTCGTCGAGTTTTTTCCCAGATTCAATATACTCGTATGGAAAGACACCTTCACGAATCATCAAACCGAATTCATCCGGATCGCTGTAAAATTTCTGTGTTATTTGCTTACCAGCATCGTCAACGTATGATGCTAATTTCTCTATGCTGCTATGCTGCTAGCCATGAATCGAAGTGAATCTATAAACCTCAAACTAATCAAAGTACCAGCGACTTTCTTTGTGAATGTGTGTATTTTTCCTTGTTGATGGGTAGCAGCGAAATGTCGCCGGGAAAAGTTGTAGCCAGAGATTTTATGATAAAGTGGGAATCATAACCAGATAAATTGTGGAAAACTACCGGAATCGTGTGCGACTCTTGAAAATTGAGGTTGCGCGATTGTGTGCAGCTCCGCGATATTTACCCGTAAAATGACAGTGATCTCGACATTTTTCTTCTCCGGTAAAAATGGCTTCTCACAGATATAACAATTTTTTGCGCGAATGTGGCGATCACGTCGCGCTTGATTCAACGCCTCCATTGGAATTACATTTTTTAAATGCGACTCTACTTTTACGGATAATTTGCGAAGCTCTTCGATCAACCATTTAATACAAATGGATCCGCGGTGGCTCTTGTATTCCGATAATGCATCATCATACGCGCAATGTGTATAATACGCCGTACTATGCGGGATATGCTTTTGAGATTCTTTCACCGCCGGTTTCATCATACATTCAAGATCGCCATATACGACGAATGGCACAGTACCCTGATTTTAAAAATTGGAAAATCCCAAAGTCTTCTCCTTGTGGAATTCTATTCGCACTTCATTCAGCCGCATGCAATCTTGTCTATGATTGTTATAGGCCTTCTGAGCACCGAAGTAACACAGGCATCTGTCACACAAAAATTGTTCGCCATTATCGTTTGATAACTGTTTACCAATTAAAAGCGAAAGATTCTTGATCCAAGCAAAGTGGAATCTGGGTTCAAAATTACCTAAATCATCATCATCACATAGTCTGCTTCCACTTTCAATCATGAGTAGGTGAATTGTATCGTTCTTTGTAACATTTTTACTCAAATATAGTGGGATAATTACACTATTATTATTATTAGACCCCTTCTTGCTTTTGAAAGTTTCTGATTCGATCCCATATACCTTAATACTTAAATTATTAAAATTTTCAAATTTTTGTACACTATGCATGGTTGCTGGAAATTTGATACCTGTACAATTTAGCTCCGATATATGCCGCCGATAGCTGTGTGCTCTGGTTGCTTTGATGTTCGTGGGATGGAGAGCTGCAGCAACAGACCACACAAACATCGATCATAATGAATATCTGAATATCCACAGGTAGTGGTGTAAGTGTGGAGAATCCACCGCGAAGAGGCTCGTATCGTTTGATGCAGATCACGGCATTTATGATCTCAATCATACTTCAACCGGAATCTCGTTGCTCAACATCCTCCACCATGGTCAGCAGAGGGTTCGTGACGTTATCCGTGAACCAAGTTTCTAGATCTGTCGATGGCAGAATCGTAGCGGTGCGTGTATTGAAGTTCTTCACTTCAAACTGATCTCATCGTTTTTGACGTTTTAAAATTTACACAAAACCTTCACATTCACTTTGATACTTCCTTCTTCGCGTAGCACATTCTTTAAGCGTTCCATCGTTACTACCTCAGCGTCCGTCAAAAATCTCGCTAAATCTTTGTGTTGGAGATTTGTCACGGCTCCGGTGCGTATACGACACTTGAAGGCGCTCTTCATATCATCCCATCGGACATGATTATGAATATCATCACCAATATTACCCCCCACAATACCCACACGTGGTCGTTCAAATTCCATTACCCACGATTGGAGGAGTGAAATTATATGCTGCAGTTGCTGTTTTTCACTCACATTCAGTTTCGATTGCTTCAAAATATTGTTCAAAAATCGGATATTTTCAAGTGCGATGTCACGCCAGTGAATAAAAATATCTTCATTCATCTGTTCTAGGGGTAGTGGACACAGTAACTTGTATGCATCCTCCATCATCGCAACGAGATTCATATACACGGCGCTGTCCTTCTATTTCCGGTGAATTTTGCAGCCCTGTAGTCAAACTGATACTATACGATTGTTCACACGCACCATAAGTTTTGGGTTTCACAGGCATGCGCCTCCCATCCCTACCCCCAGTTCGAGTACCATAAAAATTCAAGCGTTTCCATCCTTCGGTTGGGGATTTTGAACCTGTGTGGGCTTTGCATCTGTTGCACCTTTATACCAAAAAATATTATCCAAGTGTGTCGTTGGTCAGTCGCTCCAATATTGTGGGTGTATCTTGGGGATCTAGTTGAGTATAAAAGGGCGAGTTTGCAACGGGTTTTACACATTCCGCAAATCCAAGCGAAGAAGGAAAAATTATCAAGCGAAACTCAGCTATCGGCTCAAAACAAACAATAAATAAGTATCATTATTCATTGGTATTATAGTTTTCGTGATGTGTATAGTTCGTAATTATTATTTCCTATTGCAGATATAAATCATCAAATCTTGGAGATTAATCAGCCCAGGCAAGCGTGGGATGATGATGAGATGGATGAGGGGTACGAGAGTTCCAATTGCGATGATCGATATCGCATAATTTATTATGATGATGGTGAACCGATCATCATCCGATTACCGGAGAAGAAGAAGGATGAGTAGGATGTGGAGGGGGGCGAGCATGATGAGGAAGAGGAGGTGGAGGATAACAGGAGGAGGAGGATTGGGATATGGAGGAGGAAAATGCGACTTAGAATAGGTTAGATTTAAGAAATATAGTTTAGGTTAGTTTTAAAATCATTATCATTTTAGAATAGGTTAATCCTAAGGCATATAGTTTAGGTTAGGTTGAGGAAAAAGTTGCCATTTTTAGAATAAGTTAGATTTGAGAAATAGCTAACAAAAAAATATCAGCAGATGATTCGCGTTATTGCTTGCGTGAAACACCCTGTCACCCTTCAAACATTTCAGCTAGTATAATTAGTATATATAAGCTAAGAATTCGAAATTTCAATCCTCCTGGATCTATTGTCGATAATCGTTACCATGAACCAAACACGAATCGGCAGTGGCGCCATCGCACAGCGAAATGATAATCGTTACCATGAACCCAAAGCGAATCGGTAGTGGCGCCATCGCACAGCGAAAAATTGCAGCCATCTCAGCGATCTTGGATCGAGAACTCTCACATCATATCTACTTGTTCTTGATCCCGGTTCGCCCATTAGCTTGATCCGAAAGAGTTCTGTACCACCGAATACGACTATTTATCCGGTGAAAATTCTCCGTCAAAATTTGTCGGTATATTCGAAAAAGAAGTGGCAGTGGAAACGATTCCGGTGATTTTTAAATTTGATATAGTTGATGATGATGCGATAGCTTGCATTGGTCTACTCGGGCGTAACTTTTCGAAACATCCGTCAATCAGCGTGAATCTAGAAGACGATATTAAAATCTCGCGACGAGAAAATTGTAAACCAAACGATAAGGTTAAAGGCGCGATTAATCAAACTTTGGCGATTGAGTATGCGAATGAACCAACCAGTGTGTGTAAAGAGTTGAAAATCAATGACGAAATCAGGGGCCAATTGAAGTGGAAAACTCACGATCTATATAACAATGTTTACTTGGAGAAACTAAAAGACGAAAAAAGCTAGCCTGATTTCCAGATGATTATCTCTCTTAAGCACGAGCAACCAATAAGCTTCCGACCAAGCTGCGATTATCTTTTATAGATAAGGAGAAACTCCGCGAGATTCTTGATGACCTGTTAATACGTAACATTATTCGACCAAGCAATTCTCCTTACGCGAGTCTTATTGTTTGGACACCAAAGAAGACAGGCGAGATGCGTCTTTGTATAGGTTTCCGCGAATCAAATGAAATCACGGTGCATGATAACTTTCCGACGCAATTGATCGACGACAATCTGGATCGTTTGAAGGACATGAGGTATTTTTCTTCTCTCGATTTGAAGAACGAATTTTATCACGTGAAGATCGCGGAAAATTCGGTCAAATATACTTCCTTCGTGACGCCATTAGGGCAGTTCGAGTATTTAAGTTGTCCTTTCGGTTTGACTAATGCTCCGAAAGTTTTTAGTCGATTTTTGCATGAGGTTTTCGGAGATTTACTTCGCGACAATAAGATGTTACTATTTTCCGACGACATTTTCATAGCGACGGAATACCTTAATGAGCATATAAGCGTGTTACAGGAAATTTTTGAGACGGCAGGACGATTTAATTTGCAATTTCGGCTAGACAAGTGTAAATTCGCGATATTTAGGCTATCATGTTAACGAAGATGGTATACGACCTAGCGATGAAAACATTGAAGCTGTCAATAATTATCCCGTACGTCGCAACGCGCGAGAAGTCTTACGAGAGTCGACCTATTTTATCGATATATATACACCGCGAGTAGAAACAGAGTTGCATTGCGATGCCAATTCATCTAGGTATGGCGCGATCCTCTTACAGAAACAAGTAGACGGCGGCATTTTGCGACCGATTTCGTATTATAGTCAACGAACGACACCGGCAGAATCACGTTATCATAGCTTCGAGTTGGGATGTTTAGCTGTTGTGAATGCAGTGAAACGATTTCGTGTGTACCTTCTCGGGCTGAAGTTTAAAATTCTGACGGATTGTGATAGTTTCCGCTTAACGCTAAGCAAGCAGGAAATTAACCCGAGAATAAGTAGATGGGCGATGTTTTTACAAGACTACGATTTCGAAGTGCAGCATCGACCTGGGAATCGTATGAGTCGCACGTCGACGCGTTGATTCGTTGCCACAGCGTGCTTGTAATAGAAGCAAATACTTTCGAGCAGACACTATCGTTGTGCCGAAACCGTGATAAGGAAATACAGAAAATTCGCGACGAGCTTGAGGAGTGTGAGAGCAAATTATTTGAATTAAATAACGGGTTAGTATACCGAAAAGATCGAACAAAGGAATTACTTTTCTACGTGCCGCAAGCGATGGAACAAAACGTGATTAGATCATGTCATGACGATCTTGGTCATGTAGGATTAGATAAAGTCGTGAACAATTTAGCAAAAATTTATTGGTTCCCGAACATGCGCGAGAAAGTAAAAGAATATATTTCGAACTGTTTAAGATGTATTGAATTTTCAACCGTGAGCGTAAAACGTGAGGTTATTTCGACGTGAGTGCTACTTCATTTACGCACAGTAGATATTTTCAATAGGGGTAGTATGAAAAACACGAAAGTAACGGCGGTCCAAAGATTTTTTCCAACGTAGCGCCTTCGATACGGCAAAATTGGGAGAACTAAAATAAAGCTCACCTAGTGAATTTGAAAACGAAGAAAATGACCCCACCGCCAAATGTGTACCATAAAAAACACGGAAGTTACCGGGGTTCAAAGATACAATTTTGTCGGATGCAGATATCTTCAGGGTCATCCAACTTTGAATTTTTTTTTAGCAGGTTTTGCTTGAACTTTTTGATATACAGTACGTAATAGCTCCTTCTCGGTTTGAGTAGACGATGGCATATATGATCATCAAACATTATCAGATGAGTGAACCTGTTCATTCCACTAAGCATGATTCTCAATTAACAAATGCTGGGGATAGATAAGTCAAGTAATTAATATCAATCTGCCAAGTACAAAAACTCATAACGGGCAAAAATGTATTTATTGTAAAAATTTCAGCAGAGTACAAAAATTCATATCCGGCAAAAACACTGAGCCCGAGACAAGTCGTGAAATGAAAAAAAAATACCAAGTCCAGCCATAAACAATTCAAAGACTTCCGCTCGTCTAGGTAGTGAAATCAAACAAATCGCCAAGTACTAACGAATTATGAAAAGTCTACATTATACGACATCCGTGAAGAATATTTTTATTATTCGAAGAGGAATGAAATCTTAGCACTAGGTTTCGTAGTTAAATCGGAACAACGCCGAGTCCTGAAACTTTCACGATAGTGTAATACATTAGCTAACGAAAAAGCGCGAATTTACAGGCAACGAGGTATCGTGATTAGTGGGAACTGCTACCACCATAAGAATGCCTGAACCCATCCCATTACCAGAAAACCTACTTGGCGGGCACATTCCTTCCGCCCACTCCACTCCAATGCAAGATTATTGATATACAAATGTACCGATTGTATGTGACCGATATGTATGTATATATAACATTATATATATACACACATATACATATATATATGTATGTTATTTAGCCATTTCGATGACATTTTTGATTATAATTTGTACATTTCTGTGACTCCGTGACCTTTCCATGACGTCATCAAAATGTTTTACAGTTAATTTGTACACTACGATGACAGTCATTAAAATGAACGTGGTACATATTTATTCATACATTACATTTGTAAACTTCAGTGACAGTGTTCGAACTTCAAGTTTCACACAATATTTACTAATAACTTGGTAGCTAGATGACTCTATAATAACAGAAATTGAATCACAAGTCTCAGTACAGATGATCGTGATCATAAATTGATTTTTCTTATATGAATCGGTGCGAATCAAGTATTGTCATCAAAATGTCCAAACAAACATTCGAGAATACATTTCGGTGACTATTTTCTGAACATGAATAAAAATTAAGTTTTCCTGAAGTTTCCGAAATGCTTCGGCCATGAAATGAATTGAAAAATCACTAAGATCCAAAGGCACAGTTGAGTATCTGAGTAGGAACCTGCGTCTACCTAGGAAGGAATTTAACATGATAATATACAGATTTCAATGCCTGTCGATTGTTAGGAACGAGAAGACTGATCATAGTTCCAAAACGGTAAACACTACATATGAGTTAAAACGGACAGATGGGTTCTGCAAACGCCATGAATCGGCTGTAGACCACATTTTTATAGAGACAACTACGATAACAAGTGGGTTTGTTTTAGTTTTGACGAAATGAGAAAGCGTCACCGAAATGCCCAATCCTTCCGTAATTCACCTCGGTGACGCTTTTGATGATTAATTTTACACTTCTGTGACGTCACCGAAATGATTTCACTTTGAACTACGTACTATACATGTATATTTTTGACCGCTGAGTAATATTTGATGATAACCACGTGAATACACAGTATGAAGTTTCCAAATGCGAATAAATATTGTTGCGTACAATTTTCGACTCTCTGATGAATACACCAGAAATCGGACGATTTTTACGATTTGCTGAGTTTGTATTTACATTGGTATACATCACATTGTATAAATCACTATCAAACATTTTAGACGCAAAGTCGATACGCGGATCAACATCGGTCCCAACAACTTCATTTTCGATTTCAGCCTCGAAGGTTCTGCGAGAAATTATAAAAGTGAACGAGCTTTGGATCAGCACCGCTAACAGTACGACATACAGACAAGTGTCATCAAAATGTACATACGAATAATGATTCGTAGAATCATTTTGGTGAGTCTTTTGATGATTATTTGTACATTTCCGTGACGTCACCAAAATGTTTCTGTTTCAAAATATGTATACATATATTCATGACAGTTGATAGAACTCCGAAACGAGTAAATATTTTGAGATGAAATTTATATGGCTGGAAGACCCCGCCGATATGTCCCTACTGGATGAATTTTTACGAAATCGATTGAGTAATCACCGAGATAATAGCCCCCAAAGTTGATGAAAAATCACAATCTTCTTCTTCTCCAGCCCGCGCTGCTTGGGACCTCGACATCTGTCGAACCGTTGCATGGATTGACTTGAAAATTTTATGGTGCATATTTTCAACTGAGATCTCGCCCCCTATTGTTTTTGGGTTTCATTTATACACTAATTCAGCTCCTAGATTTCAGTAAAATAACAAAGTGGCCTAATGGACGCCCGGACCTCCGTGACGTCATCGTGCTGAACAATCGATTGAGGTAAA
Source organism: Phymatocera aterrima (assembly GCA_963170745.1). Classification (NCBI taxonomy): domain Eukaryota; kingdom Metazoa; phylum Arthropoda; class Insecta; order Hymenoptera; family Tenthredinidae; genus Phymatocera; species Phymatocera aterrima. The sequence goes on from OY720660.1 coordinate 1,153,425, forward strand.
AGTAATCGCATGAGATGATTGAAAACACAATAATCGATTGTGGACAACAAGAAACAAGATGGCTATACGCACGGCCTGTCAGAATAGCTGCAACCGTACGCGTCAAACAACGGGACCCGTAATATTAATCCATAAATTATCGCACTGTGTTACTTTCGTAGAAAAATTCAGTATAATTAAATTATAATGACATTCTTGAGTAAATATCCGTGACACGACCGATTACTTTATTGTTTTATAAAATTCTAGCCTACACAAACGTGATTTGACAGGTAGGTTCAATTCACCCGAAATGTTGTGTTGTTGTGAAGGGATTATTATTTTATCTGTATATACGTTGACGTTATCGAGCACGAGTCCGGTTTTTCTCTCGCGCAACGGCAGCCGCTAGTAACCCGACGGTATGAGCTGTCAAACGCGCGAGGCCGGTCGCACGGCGCCGGTTTATTTGAGTGAAAAATTACGGAGAAGATTGAAAAGAAAGTACATTAGCGCGAGTGGATACATTTTTCATGATTACGCCGACAAAGAAAATCCGTGGACTCGATGGACGGAGCGGACTAAAGGCCGAGACACACAAAACTCCATACGCCATAAGCAGAGAATGCAGAAGGCAAAGCGCATGCGCACTACAGTGCTTTTCTTCGTGAAACAACAGTGCGCATGCGCTATGCCTTCTGCATTCTCTGCTTATGGATTATGGAGTTTTGTGTGCTCGGCCGTTACATGATCGAAACTTTACTCTATGGTAATTCCTAACCTACAAAAGTGCTTCGGTATTCGTGACAGTTTTCGATTCATTCAAGCAGATTCAACGACGCTCGCAAATGTTATAAGCTGTCAAAACGAATGCTAATATGTCGAATGACAATGTTGAGTGAATATCAGTGACACGACCGATGACTTTATTGTCTTATAAAATTCTAACTTACACAAACGTGATTTGCCAGTTAGGTTAGATTCACCCCAAATATTGTGCTGTTATGAAGAGATTATTATTCTACACTACCTTGCGAAAAAATAAAAATAGATGTATATGAAAAGAAACGTTTGCGTAAGTTTAACCCTTATAATTTTGAATCAACGAACTTTTTTTACACACTCATCTAACTCCGACTATTCTAGTGTAAAAATTTGAGTGATATTCTTATGCATTTTATAGAATAAATATTCTGACGTTCGAAGCTCTATTTATTTATATGTACTTATGTTTACTGTACAGAAGTCGCCAACCGCAATCAGTGATGATACACAGTGAAAGTGTTGTAATGTCAGGATTAATTTTCATCCGCCTAGTAGATGATAAATTCGCAATTGTGGATCGCCATCGCATATCGAAACGAAAGAAGGGGACGCTGTATCCATTGAACGGACATTCAATTATCAAAATTTCAAAAATTAGATACGTCCACCGATTAGGAACCTTGTATAGCCAAAAGTGCAACAGCTTAACCACAGCAAACGGAGACATGCAGTGATCTATGCTACATTCAGAATATCTTCATGGGCAAACACCCTCAAATTACATCTGACGGTTAATTCATGTAGGTATAAAACCTCTGAAAATTATCATAATTATATATGTGAAAGATTGATGTCTTGATTCAAATCTCACAATGTCACAAATAATTATCGTATGTGACATATTGAATAACAATATATATAAACATAATTAATTCTTTCATTGAAGTATACCGTTTTCCATTGTAGGAAGAGTGAGGAGCCAGAATTATTATCGGCTCATATATTTTACAATAAACTCGCTGACTTTTGATACAATAAAGCCCACATCCGAAGAAGTCGAATCTTCAAAGTGATACAACTCCACCGAAACAACTAAGCTCGTACCATAGTGGATGATAACCACTTAGCAAAGAATAAACCTACCCGGAAGCGCATGTATATGCAGCTGTAACGGTCGTTTGGAATTTGAACCACGGCACGTCGCACACCAACTATAACCACATTGAAAATCAGATTATTGGGATTCCTTTTCAAAAATTCATTCATTTTGTACACAAACGATCCATCAAATAAAGTGTATTGTGATTAAACCTGATCAGTGAATCGTAATCTTCCAAAAAGAAGTGAAATAAACGACAAAAACATTTTCAATGTAAAAAATTCCGCCAAGTACAAAAATTCATAGTAGGTAAAAATGTTTTCATTGTAAAAATTTCAGCAAAGTACAAAAATTCATATATGGCAAAAACACTGAGCCTGATACAAGTCGTGAAATGAAAAAAGAATACCAAGTCCAGCCATAAACAATTCAAAAACTTCCGCTCGTCAAGCTAGTGAAATCAAACGAATCGCCAAGTACTAACGAATTATTCAAAAGTTTACATTATACGACATCCGCAGAGAATATTTTTATTATTCGAAGTGGAATGAAATCTTAGCACTAGTTTTCGTAGTTAGATCGGAACAACGCCGAGTCCTGAAACTTTTACGATAGTGTGATACATTTGCTGACGAAAAAACGCGAATTCACAGGCAACGAGGTATCCTGATTAGTGGGAACTGCTACCACCATAAGAATGCCTGAACCCATCCCCATTACCAGAAAACCTACTTGAAGGGCACATTCGTTCCGCCCACTCTGCGACCACCATACATTAGCAAGTGTTCCAATCTATAAACTTTACTATGACAAAGCTATTTAAGAACGTACTGAACGTGAAAATAATTACATACATCAATGGTAAATTTGGTGCGTAGACGAATATATATAGGCTGCAGTTGCGCGAGAGAAAAACCAGACTCGTGTCTCGATAACGTCAACGTATATACAGATAAAATAATAATCTCTTCATAACAGCACAACATTTGGGGTGAATCTAACCTACCTGTCAAATCACGTTTGTGTAGGTTAGAATTTTATAAGACAATAAAGTAATCGGTCGTGTCACGGATATTTACTCAAGAATGTCATTAAAATTTAATTATACTGAATTTTTCTACGAAAGTAACACAGTGCGATATAATTTATTGATTAATATTACGGGTCCCGTTGTTTGACGCGTACGGTTGCAGCTATTCTGACAGGCCGTGCGTATAGCCATCTTGTTTCTTGTTGTCCACAATCGATTATTGTGTTTTCAATCATCTCATGCGATTACTTTTACATCAATCGATTGTTCAGCACGATGACGTCACGGAGGTCCGGGCGTCCATAAGGCTACTTTGTTATTTTACTGAAATCTAGGAGCTGAATTAGCGTATAAATGAAACCCAACAACAATAGGGGGCGAGATCTCAGGTGAAAATATGCACCATAAAATTTTCAAGTCAATCCATGCAACGGTTCGACAGATGTCGAGGTCCCAAGCAGCACGCGCTGGAGTAGAAGAAGAAAAAGAAGAAGAAGAAGAAGAAGAAGAAGATTGTGATTTTTCATCAACTTTGGGGGCTAATATCTCGGTGATTACTTGATCGATTTCGTAAAAATTCATCCAGTAGGGACATATCGGCGGGGTCTTCCAGCTATATAAATTTCATCTTAAAATATTTACTCGTTTTGGAGATATAGGCCTCCGCTTACAGGTATAAAAGTCTCCTCGGGTAAATGATTCTCGGCTAGCGCCCGCCGTTGTCAAACGTTCCTCGTCTTTTTTTTTTCTGTGTACTTGGCGGCGATTCGCTTCCGCGAATCTTGATATGATCCAACCGCGTAACGGATAACACTGGCATAACATGCCAAGAGGTGCAACCGTTGAGTTCTACGCTCAACGGTGCAACGGTCGGATTCCAAATCTCGGCTGATAAGGCATTGTCCCACAGCCTGGAATACGGAAATCAGAGAAGGTGTGTGGTAGGGAAGCCATTCAGCATCGGCCCTCACAATTCAATATCACATGTCTATGAAAAACCATGCTGATTGGCCACCCCCGCCACACAGCTATTCCGAGTTCATGAAACAGTACGCGCATAGATCTATCATAGGTGATATAACAGTCGAGTATACTACTATACTAGTAGTCAGCGCTGTTGCTCAATAAGTCAACGGCTCGGGTTCATAACATAACGATCTCCATGACTGGCTTGGCTCGAATAAGCGATAAAGAACAAAAAAAGTGCCATATTCCACGGGATTGTGTCACGTATAGTTTCAACAGTGCGATGTTTCGACATGCTGTGATTGCTTTTGCAATCTGCTTCATGTGTGAGGTGCAACTGGGAAGTAGTTACAGAATACTAGGTGTATTTCCTACACCATCTATAAGTCATCAAGTAGTTTTCCGTGCTCTGACAATGGCCTTGAGTGAACGAGGTCATGAGCTCGTTGTTGTAACTACAGATCCTATCATCAACCCAGCCCTGAAAAACTACAAAGAGATTGATATCAGTTTTATTTACAAATCGATGGTTACTACGAATCACATAAAAAATCGGAAAAAGATAATCGTAATGGACTTTCTTGAGCTTTATGCCGATGAGTTCTTTCATGATACATTAGAAAGAATCCTCAACTATTCGGACTTCAAAAAGCTGTATGCACCTCAGAGTAATGAAACGTTTCACCTGATACTGGTAGAGACGCTTCTATGGCCCGGCATCCTTCCGTTGGCTAAACGATTTGCTGCCCCTATAATAGGTTAGTCTGACTCTTAAATAGAGTTCCAATCATATGTGTACAGTACTGTTCACTGATCCCTTTCCTTCTGGTTTCGCGCCAAAATCCAAATAGCAGTGTCACTGTATCATGTATGAATATCTATGGACAAATGCGACTTGGAGGAACTGGGAGAAACCATGACAGGAGCCTCCGGATGGCCGCATCCTACAGTTGTCGAATTTAAAGAATAAACACCATTATTTTGTGACTCTTTCACGCCACGAACAGCCTGCGAATCCGCTGCAAAATGAATGACATGCTTTTCAATTCTTCTGTGAAACCTCTGAATTGCCAGAAAATAGGGTGTGTAATTTTCACTGTGATTTAGCAAGTTGTTCAAATCGGAGCTTTTGTTCTTGCTCTCTTGAAAAGACGCTGCTTACGCGGAGGCGAGTTGTCATATAATATGAATTGTCCTAAAAGGATAGCGTCAGATCTCCGGATTTAGCGCAAACTTGCATGAGTGTTTCCTGGTTCCAAAATATTGAGCCCTCGATGCATAGTTGAATCATGCGAGCTCTTGTTTGCTCAATTCAGTATACAATATACCATTATCGAGCAAGCCATTAGTCCCTTGCTACTGCTCCGGACTAATCCAGCAGTCGTGGATATATTAGGGAAACTTTGTCAGTCTACCACAAAAATGTAAATTCAATACACAAACTTATCATATTTGACGTTTGTCCCCGCAGGAAAGCCGATGCACAGTGTTATTTGCAAACAATGCAAACCGAAGAATGCCGCAACACAGGAGTTTAATACAAAAGTCAGCCAACTAACTGTCACATGGCGTCCTTTGCTTTGCTTGCCTTGCGAATAATCCGTGTACTACCATGAAACGGCTTGTAATATTAAACTTCACTCGGGTTTGCTCGCCTTAGCTTGTGCCTGATGTGCGCCGGCCTTTCTGCGATAACATATGTCAAATATGATGAGTTAATGCGTTGAATATTCTTTTTTATGGTCAGCTGACAAAGTTTCCATAATACATACATCTGAAATTGCCCTATTAGTCAAGAGCAGTAGCAAAGGACCAATAAATTGATGCGGGTGATGCTTTTGAATTAAACTTACGGAGGTGTTTATTAAGCGCAAATATAAGGCCTGCTATGCTTCATTCGATCTCATACGCCCTTTTTCTCTATTGCCTGAATCTAAAAAATTTCATAAAAATTCAGCACCTCTCTGAAAACTCCGAAAGACTTGATTGTAACTCAATTTCATAACTTATTCCGACTTAAAATAGACATTAGAGCCGGAGAATTAATAGATTCAGCGTTCTTTACTGTATAGGGTTGGAAAATTGCCAGAACTTATACTAGTTGTAATATATTCATATAATATACGGTTAGTCCATTGAGAAGGGATTCAGGTTGAAAAAACTTTCGTTTTTCATCTAATTGTTTTCTACTTTCGACAATATATTTGAGATTCTGAGACTAACTATCGTTTTAAAAATGTTCAAAGTTCATTTTTCACTTTTTTACTCAAAACATCCCCTGCGCATTGCTGTTGATCACAGACCATTCTTGTTTCTAGGGTACCTAGGGACATAAACTATTATTTGCTGTAGGCGAGTTCAAAACTGATCATTTTTAGGTATACAAGTCGTCGCCCCAACTTTATTGGTCCAATTTTTGTTACATGACCATATATGAAACGAGTCGACCTATCGCATATTAAGTCTATACAGCGATCGAAGGAAAATATGCCCCAGAATATGTCTACCAAATGACAAAGTAATCAGTGCATAACTAATGCGCAGGGAATTTTTTTAATGTCTAAAAATGTAGTTTTGAGAAAAACGCAAAAAACAAAATCGCTGTTTCAAACTTCTCGAAGATAACAGAAAAGATCTGTAGATCAGAGAACACGATTCCGGAATAATTTCAGGACTGCAAAACATCCAGAAAAACCTAAAATCTGGTCTATCATTATTATATGTATCGATAACATATTCAAGATTAGACTCCATATTCAAATAATATAAAAGACTTATTTCTGACATAGATTTGTGACATCAAGAAATTTACAAAAAGCAAAATTTTACCCACTTTGAACATCATCAAATCACACTATTGAAATATATTTATTCAGATATTATATAATATGAGTATCGCCAAAAGCTTTGAGCGTAGTCAATTTATGTGTTACTCCGGCAGAGCAGTTTTTCTTCACCATAATAGCGCCAAAACAAAACCAGATTGGGCGATGGGTACTCGAAGATTCGACCTATAAGTGAAAGTTTACACAGAATAAAACTAGAGAATAAGTTTTGAAATATTTCAGCACAATATGTTGGGCCTCTGTGCCTACGACTTCTTCTCTCTCTCCGATGCAGTTGTCTGTGTTCTGATTGTAGCGCCTTTCGTTTTTCACAAAGCCATGTTATGGGTTTCGCATAAAGGTGTCCTAGAAGGTTTCTTGGGCTAAGACTGGCCAGCGCCATACATGTCCATTCTTATAGGCCCACAGGCACTTCTCGAGTTCCACTCATGATATATTATCTATCAGTATTTTGGAGTTTTAAAAAAGGCGCTGAATTCTTTGAAAATTTTCCGAATACTGGCTGTGAAGAGTATAGTTTTTGAGGTGTGAATATACGTTTTTATTGTAAATCAGTCTATTTTGAGTCGGAATGAGTAACGGAATTGAGTTGCAATCAAGTATTTTGGAGTTTTAAGAGAGCTGCTGAATTTTCAAGAAGTTTTTCAAATTCAGGCTGTGAAAAACTAAAAGGGCCTGTAAGATCGAATAAAGCATGGCGGGCCTCATATTGTGGCCCAAGTAAACACACACTAGAAGTTTGATTTAAAAGCATCACTCACAACCTTCACTCCCTCCTTGTCGGTATGTAATATACAATTATCGAGCAATTTATCGGCCCTCGGCTACTGCTCTTGACTAATAGGGCAATTTCGGATGTATGTATTATGGAAACTTTGTCAGCTGACCATAAAAATAAATATTCAACACGTTAAGTCATCATATTTGAAATACGTCATCGCAGGAAGGCTGGAGCACATCAGGCACAAGCTATAAGCCCAGCAAACCCAAGTAGAGTTTAATATTACACGCCGCCTCATGGTAGTACACGAATTATTCGCAAGCAGAGCGAACTGAAGGACGCCACAAGACAGTTAGTTGGCTTACTTTCATATTAAATTCCTGTGTTGAGGCATTCTTTGGTTTGCTCTGCGTGCGAATAATGTGGACACTGCTATGAGACGGCTTGTAGTATTAAACTTTGGTTCGGTGTAGTCCGCTTCGTTTGTGTATATACTGTGCGCGTGCCTTCCTGCGGTGGTAAACGTCGAATATGATGAATTCGTGCGTTGAATTATCATTTTTGTGGCAGACTGACAAAGTTTCCCTAATATATCCAAGGCTGCTGGATTAGTCCAGAGCAGTAGCAAGGGACCAATGACTTGCTCGATAATGGTATATTGTATACTGAATTGAGCAAACGAGGGCCCATAAGATTGAACTCTGCATCAGGGGCTCCATATTTTGGAACCAGAAAATACCTGTGCTAGATTGAGCTAAATCCGCAGATCTGATGCTATCCTTGTAAGTCAATACATGATATATGATGACTCACCTCTGCGTAAGCGGTGTCTTATCGAAAGAGCAAGATCAAGAGCTCCAATTTGTTAACATATAGTTGGCCGACGAACTCAAATTTTTTTCATTTTCAATATAACTAATCGTTGGGTGGTCGATTGGTGATCCTTGGTGGCCTGACGAAATTGTTTGGTGGTAATTAGTTTAATTAATAATTTGAAAAGAAATTGACGCGCCAAGTCGGCCGAAGATTTTCAAATTCCGAACCTGTTCAACTCATGAGGGACTTAATCGATGCGAAATCGTTTGGTGGTCATGAAAAACTCAAAACGGACGTTTGGTGGTATATCATTTTGATAAAAAATCGTAAAAACCAAATGCGCTTTTCGGATACCATAGATGGTGGAGAATTTCCCTAGATCCCTAGATCGTTTGGATAAACAATCGAAAGAACCAAATGCACCTTTCGGATACCATAGATAGTGGGGAGTTTCCCTAGATCCCTGGGGGGGGGGGGGCCTAGATCTCCAGGTCTAGGGATCTAGATAGGGGGGAATTTTCCTAGATCCCTGGACTTGGGGATCTAGGAAAATTCCCCCCAGGTCTAGGGATCTAGGAAAATTCCCCCCTATCTAGGGATCTAGGGAAATTACCCGCTATCTATGGTATCCGAAAAGCGCATTTGGTTTTTTCGATTTTTCATCCAAACGATATACCACCAAACGTCCGTTTTGAGTTTTTCATCACCACCAAACGTTTTCGCATCGATTAAGCCCCGCATGAGCTGAATCGGTTCGGAATTTGAAAATCTTCGGCCGACATGGAGCTTCAATTTGTTTTAAAATTATTAATTAATCTAATTACCATCAAACAATTTCGTCAGGCCACCAAAGATCACCAATCGATCACCCAACGATTAGTTATATTGAAAATGAAAAAAAATTGAGTTGCTCGGCCAACTATATGTTAATCTCTAATTTTGTCAACCCGCTAAATCGTAGGAAAAATCACACACCCTATTTTCCAGAAATTCAGAGGTTATCCGTTTTACGGAAGCACTGAAAAGCGTGTTATTCATTGTTCAGTGAATTTTTAGGTTATCCGTGTCGTGAGAGAATTACATAATAATAGTGTTTGTTCTTTGGCGAATGTTTGGGTTATAAATTTGACAACCGTAGGATGCGGCTATCTCGGAGGTTCCTGTCGTGGTTTCTTCCAGTTGGTAGTTTTTCCAAGTTCGAATTTGTCTATGGATGTATATAGGTATACATGATATCGAGGGACGCTACTATTTTGATCTTGGCCCGAAACCGGAAGGGAAGGCATCAACGAATAAAGGAGAAGGTATCACGCTCGTTTCCTCCGACGTGGTTCAAGATTTGATTTCAGTTTAAACTCAGAATTAGCCAATCACCTTTAAGCAACCTTTAGCGCGGATCAAATCTTGAACCATGATGTCGCAGGAAATTGGCCTTAGACAAATATAAGAGAGATTAATTAAATTAACGAGGAACTATTTAAAAATTTATGATGGAGAACTACTATACTGAAGTCTTTAGAAAATTATCTATCACATACAGTCGCGTGCAATCCAACAAATCAACTTGGACGTAATTTATAAACTATAATTAGTAAACTCAACTCAAGATAATGAAATTGATAAACATATATTTGCCTCAGCGATGCAATTAAAATTAAAACGCATTTAGCAGAAACTTATGTAACACGTAACGTACCCCCGCCCCCCTGCCGCTTCGCCGTAAGGCCGTGTCTGCAATGAGTCTTGTCTTCTTCTTCTTCTTGATCTTGAATGGTTATATCCTCATAATGCCAATTAGCATGAGGCAAGTACAAACTTTAAAATGAGTCTTACCGTGTTTGTCTCGTTGTAACGGCATGTCGTTGTTTCATTGCGCGCATGCGCGATCAGGATCGATTTTGATCAGCTTTAATCGCGCATGCGCGCAATTAAACAACGACATGCCGCTACAACAAGAGAAACGCGACAAAACTCATTGCATGCATACACCCCGTAACGTGTAACGGATCCCAACCCCCTGCTGCACCGGCGTAGCGCATAACGGACCCCGCCGGTATAGCCTACTGCTGGAGGTAGCTAAGGCGGTAGCGAAGCGCGTTCATCCATGTATTCATTGATATGTGAAGAAATAGATAGAAAATGAATTATACTCCGCTGTCTCGAATGTAGTTACGCTGTAGTTATACAATCCAAATCACAGTAAATTTAAAGTGCATACGTATACGTGAATATATTGTAACATATCCAGCCGAGTTGGCCACCGCATCGGCGCTACAAAGAAATGAGAACCACTAACGGGATACTAAACTTGAAGCGACAGACAGCAACTCGACTGACGTCACTAAAATAGAGGGGATAACCACGATAAATACGCGAAGATCCACAGCTCGAGAGTGCATTCACGTCAGAGCGACTGGGCGACTCAATTTGTATGGCAGTTGACAGCCCTAGTCAACTGACCAAATTTAGATTTTTCAAATCACGAAATCATATTCTTCGACAAAGCGTCGATCGATACAAATCACACATAAAATTGTCAATATCGTAGATCTGACTTTAGTAGTCGCGACCATTAGACACCTCAAATTAGAGTCATTGTCAAAGCGAAGGTTGAGCTCAACCAAAGTAAGAAATTAGAAAAAATGGCATGATAGTTTAACGCCGATACTATAAATCAATTTTGAAGAAAAAACATTGTACAAAGGGAGAAAAGCGAACGAATCCCAAATCATGTTCTTTTTTTTGTAATAACTTTATTATAAATCAAGTTAAACCGATTAGATCAAAATTAATTAAGAAATCAATCTTAAACCTTTGCGTCGCAAACCGCGTTCATGTAATCATTCGCATGAACGTAAATTCCAACGTCTGCTAGTAGATCACAGTCAGCTTTGGCGACCTACTGCACAGTGCGAACGGCATTGAACGCAAGTTCCGTGTCCGAGGGCCAGTGTTAGGAAATCCGAGTCTGGTGGACAGTCTTGGAAGCAAGTCCCGGATTTGTAGCTCAAGGCAGCATCGCGTTTTCAGGAGAGATAGGGAGGCAGGCTTGGACGCAAGTCCCGGTTCTGTGGCAAAAGGGCGGCTTCGGCGAGAGTCCGAGTCCGCAGAGAGTAGAATCACAATATGATCGATCAGGTGCCTTTGCGTAGCAGACCTATGTTTTTCCCACCGCGACAATATCACCGTTGAGAGGTTCCAAATTCTTCATTTGACCGTTCAGTAAAATACCTCGGACAAAGACACTCACGATAACAGGAGCAGTTTTAATAAGGGCTCTGCCCAACCGTAAAGCCGCGGAACGTAACAATATACCTATATGCTTTTTTTCGTTTGTTTGCTCACCATAACTACCGCTACTTACCAGACTCATTACGTTTTTCTGTGCGATCCACATCAAACGTGTCCGCACATATCGGGCATTTTAATTAAAAAGTTTTGTGTGTTAAGTCAAAGATTTAAGTGAAAAATGGATCAATCGAAGGGAAGAGAAAAGAAACAGTGTGATAGAGAAGAGGAAACGAGAAAGAAGAGGAAATATCCGACGTCGAAAGATAAGAGGAAATATTTATCAAAAGATCATCATAGCCGAGTTAGATGCGTATGCAAATCTAAACACTGCCGTGAAAATCGAGACTTAAGGCGCTCGAGAAGGCACGTATATGACGACGGTCATAACACCTCATCATCGAGGTCCTTCTATTGTGATAGAGACCGAGACATGAGGAGCTCGAGTCAATTGTATTTGTCTGGAAGGCATTCCAGTTCCGAAGCGTCCCATACTACGCGAATCACGCGGCGTTCGCATCACCGCTGTTATTATCAGAGATTATTATAGTCGCGATGGATCCAGTAGCTCATGCAGTGACTGTCAGAGGTCAGTACGCTCGAATAAAAAACAAAATAATCAGTGATCTTGTACTCGATCGCGTAGTCTCTGCAGGCGACCCGCGGAATGATCTGTCGATCTTCAAGTGTTGGATAAAACAACAGCTAATATAACAAATGATGCTATTGATACAAATTTGTTAAATTTTCTCGGCGATGATCTGTCAAAAGACAAACAGTTTGGACCAAAAATCGTAGAAGCAATTGCAGAGCGTTCGAATAATTTGCTCAAAGAAGGCCTTAATAAGGAGACGCGTCAGGATTCAATTAAGAAATATCCAGCTAGTGAAAATTGTGCCATAATGAAACCTCCAACATTCAATCCTGTAATAAAATCGGCGCTATCAGCGCCAGCACTGAAAAAAGAAGTTTATCAAGTATACAGACAAAGTCAATTAACAGCAATTCTCTGCTGCATCAGGAATACCATTTCAACTATTTTAAAATTCTCAGAAGAGGATGGGAAAGTTTCTGATTTGACAAATGAAATCACTCCGATATTAGGAGATGTCGGAAGATTAGCAGCTGACCTACAACATTCGTTGTCAATCGCTAGACGCTCATATATTATACCCAGCTTGAATTCCATTGTTAAGGGCATAGCTGATCAAAGTCTAGTTGATTGTATGCTACTCTGGTCTGATTTTTCGGAACGTATCAAAACAGCACGAGCTGTTGAAGAGTATTCTGAAGAAATTTCGAAAAAACTATCAAAACCTTCGGGGTACCAAGGACGTATACTGGCGGCCAGGGCCAAAATAACGCCGGTCATTCAAACTGGAAAACCCCCTCTCAACGGAGCTTCCAGAAAACGAATCATCAGAACAACTCTTCGTGGCGCGGCGGGGGGGGGGGGGGGGGGGGGGGGGGCAGAAATACCGTCAAATCTTATCTCGCAACTACAACAACAACAATCATCGTCAAGCACGGCGTTAGATGTAAGTATATTGGCTGCGGCAGATTAAAAGATTTGCTCGTTAACTTCTGACCCTTATATTCTGGAATCTCTGATAAACCTCATCAAATGGGGAGTCCTAAGGAACCATAATTTACGCCAGGTGAAATTAAAAGTGTCCAAGTTTGTATACGAAAATTTGTGAACGAAGGTGTGTTAGGTTTAATTGCAAAAAATGATTATTTAGCATCAATAGACTTGAACGATGCCTATTTTATGATACCGATTGCAAGAAATCATAAAAAATACTCACGTTTCGTTTTCAAAGGATTTTTATTTGAATTCAATTGCTTACCTTTTGGATTGTGCACAGCTCCGTTAGTATTTACAAAATTATTAAAACCAGTGGCACATTTCCTACGAAACCGAGGGTTCTTGTCGGTTATTTATATTGATGATTTACTCCTAATAGGGAACTCAAGTCATACATGTAACGCTAATGTTCAAGAGACGCGTAAAATATTAGTATATCTTGGTTTACTACTAAATCTCTATTTCAATGCAAGCTTTTGGGCTTTAATATTGATACACAAGCGTTTACTGTAACATTAACGAAAGAAAAAATCAGAAAAATACTAAGATTGGCAACCGAGCTCAAAAAGAATGAAGTTTGTAGAATCAGAGAATTAGCCTGTTTTATAGGAAATATTGTCGCGGCTTGTCCAGCGATGAAGTACGGCTGCTTATAGACTAAAATTCTGGAAAGAGAAAAATTCATAGGTTTACAAAACTCCAACGGTTGCTTTAATGTAAAGATAAGGTTATCAGAATTTATTCAACCTGATTTGGATTGACGGATTGAAAATGTTCAACATGTTAGCAAACCAATCAGGGAACAACCGTTTGAACTTGAAATATTCACAGTTGCATCACTGTCTGGGTGGGGTGCATTTTCTCAGGGAAAAAGAGCGTGTGGCCGGTGGACAGTAAATTAGGTTGATAATCACATCAACGCCTTGGAATTACGGGCAGCTTTCTATGGTATGAAATGTTTTGCAAAAAAATGCAAAAAACTGTAGTATCCTCCTGCGGATGGATAATACAACAGCTATTGCGTATGTAAACCGCATACGAGGAGTACAATATCCAACATTGAATGATTTAAGCAGACAGTTTTGGACATGGTGCGAAGTTAGGAATTTATGGGTATTCGCGGTATACATAAAATCATCAGAAAACGTAGAAGCGGATAAAGAGTCACGTCGTACCCGTACAGAAACTGAATGGGAAATTGCAGACAGAGCTTTTGATGAAATTGTTGAATCATTTGGCAAAATTGATATCGATTTGTTCGCTCCCTTTCAAAACAGAAAGTGTTTGCGGTATATCTCGTGGCGAAGAGACCCCGAATCAATCGACATTCATGCATTCACAGTGAACTGGTCAGAATATTTCTTTTATGCGTTCCCCCCATTAAGTATAATCTTACGTACACTTCACGGATTAAAAATTGATCGAGCCGAAGGCGTTATTGTGGTTCCTTTGTGGCCAACACAACCTTGGTTTCCTTTTTTCAAATCATTACTAAAATCCAACCTGCTTCATTTTGGCCCATGTAGCGATTTACTCATGTCTTCTTCTGGGGAACCTCATCCACTGTCTCCGAGTCTTTCCCTGGGTGCCGGAATTTTATCAGGCAAAGAATAAAAAAAAAGGGAGTCCCTACACGGGCTATTCTAGTTTCAATTGTATCCTTGAGTGAGGGTACGATAAACCAGTATAACAAACCACTCAGAATGTGGTATGGTTTTTGTCAGAAAAGCGGTGTACCATTGTTTACTGCATCCATATCTTATTGCATAACATTTTTAAGCGAAGTCATGGATACTTCGGACTCGTATGGGTCTCTCAACTCATGCCGATCAGCATTATCTCTTGTCTTGAGGATAATAATAGGATGTGATACTAGGGTATCGAGGTTCTTCAAAGTTGTGTCCAAATTACGTCCACAGAAACCAAAGTATAGAACCGTATGGAATCCAAGTCTGGTTCTAAACTTTTTGAAATCATGGGGTAAGAATGATTCATTAAGCCTTCAACGTTTGTCAAAGAAGCTTATTACTCTACTGGCGTTAATCACAGCTCAGAGAGTACAAACCTTATCCAAAATTAGAATCGCGAATATCATACAATCACAGTCAATGATGCAAATACACATTACTGACACAATATCAAAACATCAGCTAGAAATAGAGACCAACCAATACTAATATTGCCATTTTTTGCCAAACAGCCAAATTTGTGCGTAGCGTCTGCTCTGTTAGAAGACTTGGATAGAACAAAAAACATAATATCAAACAACGATGATTTCTTGATATTAACGTTCGAACAACCATTTCACATGGTGTCGCCTCAGACTACAAGTAGGTGAATAAAACAAGTGTTAAAACTCTGGGGTTGACACGCAAATCATTTTTGCGCATCGTACTAGACATGCTGCGACATCCACAGCATATCAGAAAGAAATTAGTCTGAACGTTATAAAACAGACCGCTGGATGGACCGAAAAATCTGCGGTTTTTGCCAAGTTTTACGATAAACCTATCATCAACCCTTGTGATTTCGCTATGGCGATTTGTAATCCAGAATAATAAAAGAAATAAAAAAGGAGATAATGTGAAATATTGTGGAATGAAAAATCTTTATTTTATATTGTTAACAACGACATCAATTATCTGTTCGTTCAGATAAAATAAAAATCATAAATATATGAAAATGCCTCCCACCAACTCGCTTTACTTTAAACATCTACATTTGATCTAGACGACGAGACAACGAAGTATAATTGAACGATTGAACGAACTTACCTCAAGTGAAGTTCAATCGCAATTATGCGAGCTGTCTCGTCCGAATAGATCAAAATCTCACCCTGCATGTAGAAATTATTGCTTTTTCCCACCCAACAATTTTAGCGCGTAGATAGCTTGAAAAATCTAATGAGCCTGGTAAGTAGCGGTAGATATGGTAAACAAACAAACGAAAAAAAGCATATATATATTCACGTATACATATGCACTTTAAATTTACTGTGATTTGGATTGTATAGTTACAGCGTAACTGCAATTGATCTTTTTACGATGCAAAAAAGTCATTTTCTTGTCATTTTGATAACTTTCGTGGGTCTATTAGTTCCCATTGTTCCGTTCATGATTAAATCCAGAAGGGAGAATTGATTTGGTTGCGCCCAAAATAGTTTTGGGGTGACAAAAATCAAGTACGGGATCGCCATAAGCTACCTATACTCAACCTAATGTATACCTATAACCTAAACCTTTGTGCTTTGTATACACGATGTGGCCCCCCACGGTTGCCAGATACAATAGATTCAATTTAGGATCAAGAAAAACAAAATGAGTTCCTATCCGTGACAACTAATATTAAATGAAACTAGTTAGGTTTTTTATATATAATATTATTTGTTGAAGTGTAGATTGTGGAGGGATGTTCGAGACTTCACAATCTAACTTGGACAATCTAACAACATTACTTACATTACTATATTAACTTCATTATGGATAACTTCACTTGCAGTTAGGCATTGAGAGTTGTGCGTCTAGCCTCACTATACTCCGTGCTCTTCTACGATGAAATGGTTGTGCAGCAACGTGGCTGGCTGCACTCCGATAAATACTTATCAAGAGACTCGGTAGAGTCTTGCGTCAAATACATCAAAACGAAATATTTTATATGCACGAGACCTGACCGAGTCTGTATACCGGAACGGGACCTATCGTAACCTATACCATGAATTATTATATTCGATTTTTTTCGCCCCGCTATATGACATGAATAGTAATTGATGATTTATTCTAGGATGTGGGCACGAAAAGCTTTCATTTGAGCCCTATATCGATTAAATCGGTGTCCAAAGTGCTCAGATAAGATTATTGAGAGGTTTTCAATACCCCGTTCATCTTAATAATTTCGCCTCTTTCCTTTTCTCCTTCAGACCAAGTTCAGTTGCACTATTCCTATGCGGATGAATAAGAAGAGTAGCCGCCACTTGACTACGTGAAGAGCGGAGATTTTTTTATCGCCGAAGAAAGTGTTTTAAGGGGTGAAACGACCCCTTAAAGTTGAAGGTGTGGAGCGTCTATTTTGATGTGACTTAGACGTAATCTTTCTTATCAAAATCAATTGGAGAATCTTCCTTATGATGAGGAATGAAAAACCCAATTTCCTCGATTTGGGAAAAACATTTTCCGGAGGTGAACTACCCTTGATTATAAGCAGATTCCTGCGAAAAATAGCCACATTATGGTAGAAAAATCTGTAAAAAATGTATAATATTGCATGGGAATTCAAAACAAAGTTGACTTTGTTTGGCTTATTCATCAAAAAAATGCCAGAGAGGGTAACTACCCCTAAATACATTTCTTGTTGTGTATACGAAAAATGGTCAAATTGGAAAATGGTCGACGTGTTTCTGCTCATGCTAAAAAACAAATTATAGAGGGGTAACTATCCCTCGATGCATCAGAGCTTGTGTTAATGCGGAAAATTGTCAAATTCAAGTTGTGAAATTCGAAAAAAATATATGTTACAAATAAATACAAAATTTCACGCGTTTCGCATCTGCCTCAACTTCAAATATTGAAGGAAGTAACCACCCTTGAATGTCTCTTATCTTATTATCAAGCTATAATCTCTGGTCCACAATCAATTATCCTATCCGCTATACATCGATCTTCTCGAATATTCTTGGTATAGATCTGGATACACTGATGAAAGACCAGAAGAATTCGAAAGCTCTGTTGATTTTAGTTTTAGAGATTCTCGTAAAACGCACTGTGAAATTGGAGGCTGCACGAACGTTGCTGTTATCCGATGTTCATGGTCCAAGAAATCATTGTGCTTCAAACACTTTTTCGACGATTACCATTACTGTTCAAAATTTGAGAATCGATACCACTTCAAGTATCATGGCAGTTACGTAACAATGTGAAGGTGAGAATAAAACGCAGTAACGTTCATGTTCTACTGCATTATTCTCATCTAAGCATTTTCGTGATACGCAGGAAATATTAACGAAAAGATATTATAAATTCAAAACGTTTTGCAATTGTCTTCTCTGGAATTGAATTCGACAAGAAGCGAGAACACGTCAACCTCCATTTGTGTTGAGGCGCAATGCACACTATTTTCGGAATTTCTGGGCTGCAATACGATTATTTTTCGCATGCATAGAAGATAAAAGACATTTGGGGGTGGCTACTCTCTGCAATATTCCAGGTTGATGCAGGTGTGGAATGCATAAAATCTCATATTTATTTGTAACATGTATTTTTTCCGAATTTTCCGGCTTAAATTTGACAATTTTTCGCATTACCACCAGCTGGAACGCATTGAGGGGTAGTTACCCCCTCTATAATTGGTTTTTGAGCATGAGCAAAAACATGTCAACCTTCATTTGTATTTCTACGTAAAATCTATTTGTCCCGAAATTTTCGGCTTCAATTTGGCCATTTTTCACATACGCACAAGCCAGAACGCATTCCGGTGTAGTCACCTCTTTCAATATTTGAGGTTTCGGAAAATGCGACGCGATCGAACTTTCTTTCATATTTATACATTATATATATTTTTTCGTGATTCTTCGACTTGAATTTCACCAGAGAAGAAATGTGTTTGGGGGTAGTTATACCCTCTCTGGAATTTTTTTGATGAATAAGCAAAGACACGTCAACTCTGTTTTGAATTCATATGCAATATATATTTTCCCAGATTTTTCTACCTCAATGCAGTGGATATTTTTTGCAAGAATCTGCTCATAATCGAGGGCAGTTCACGCCCGGGAAATTTTTTTCCGAAATTAAGAAAATAGGTTTTCGAATTCCTCATCGTGAGGAAGATTTTGCCATTGGTGCCGATGAGAAAGATTATGTTATCACTTGTTATATGAAACATCGAAATGGTATCACATACCTTGATATGAATCAGGTCGGGGAGCATACACACACGCGCACACACCAGAATTACCTTCCTTGTGAGAGCGTAAACGATTCAAATTTTCGATTCGAGCAAACACGCGGTTTAGGTTCCCACTGTGAGCAAACATCAGTCAAATTTTCGCTGCAGGCAAGAATGAGTTGGATAGTTAACTGGTTTTTGCTCCCAGTTTTGTTCTATACCGCTTTTGCTCTGAATAGTTGTTCTGTTTTTGCGCTCAACTGTTCCTATCCCGCTCTTGCTGGCAATGTTTTTTCGACTCACTTTTGCTCTCAGCGTGACAGTTTCGATATCGGGAGCCCGTATTATTATAGCACTGTACCTGAACATACTTGCTGTCAATATAGCATTTACGTAATTTGGGAAATCAGGTCGATATGAAAAATCTATTGCAGTTTTGGACAACTCTTCTCCTGTAGGTTTGACTAATACTGTCGGCTTCAAAACTTGCCACTTACTTCTGTAATCTCTGCAATCACTTTAGACACCGTACTTCCTCCAATCCGATAAATACAGTGTAGATTCGCCATACTTTCACCAGAAGCTATACCCATACCGTAGCGTCAAAGACAAGCGCAAGCCACATGGTATGGGTTCTCTTGTCAAGTGTGCTTCAGGAATCATAGATTTAATTTCACGCAGTAATATATCGAATTATTCCGGCATCAAGCGGTAATAATTGAAGAATGAATCATGATCTTGCCGAAGTTTTGCTACGAGATTATGGTGGGTTCCTTGTTGAATTCTGTTCGTCAAAATAGGACGAACCCACCATCGTGGGGAGCTCGCCGCTGCCGTCTCGCGCTCTTCGCGCTCGTACCCTTCTTCGCAGCTACAATAATTTCGGAATTACATTTACATCCGTGTCTACGACAGAAAGGAGATGATACTTGAAGAGTTAACCCTTTCACGTTAGAACGTTTCTGGAACAATAAAGATTTGATGATTGCGGTATCTTGAACGTCAAAAATTGGCACCTGAAGCTGATGCGGTAGCATGGGGTTGTGCGTTAAATTCAACAAAATTTAACACCAATTACGCGCCGCCATCTCACCAGCGGCAATTCACGGCGTACTCCTGATTGGCCGAGCTTGTCACCGCACGCCGCTTACATTTGACCCGTAGCTGGGAATGAGACGAGTGAATTATTTAAAATTTTTTATGGTTTTTCCAATGCAATAGTGATGAGTCAAAGTGACAGTGTGAAGAAACCCTGGTGAAATCTACGTTTTCAGATATATCCATAGCGATAACTATGACGTGAGATTTTAAAGCTAAATATGGATAACATAGCTGGACGTAGAAGATTCCACACTTTCGGCGAGTATATCCCGCCATGCTCTACGTTTTTTTCCACGCAGAAATATCGAGGTTCAAAGAGCCGGCCCGATTTAATTTCTCGACAGTAGGTGCAAACGTATGGAGTAGTCCACCTTATCATCTTATCCGTGAACCTCGACCACTTTGTACGGCAGTTTTTTGTCCGCGCATTAAATTACTGTTAAAGCTTCCACTTATATTGCGGTTTAGCCTTTCGTCTAACCGTTTCAATGGAATCGAATTCTTAAATTCCACTATTTTATTTAGGTTCCAATTAGATTTTTCATTCGTATCAAAGAAATTCATGGAACAAGATTATTTGGTATTCAATCGTACTCTTCCCGCTGAAAATGGTTTTTCATGTCAGTAAAGGTAGAAAATCCGTTTTTCGGAACATAGGCTCCGCATGTCTTTTTTCCAATATTCCATTCTTCTACGAGAAAGACGGAAACCTCAAGATCTTGGAAAAATGCTGAGTTCGGCAGCAATTCGATCTTCGGGAAAGAAGAATTTCTGTGATATTTTTTAAGTTTTTCACCATAATATATAATTTTATTATCACCGATGAAATCATTCAGGTTTCAATGAAAAAGTTTCCAAGTATGGGAACGCTCACTACCGATTCAACAAATCGAAAAGCTATTTGCGATGAGCTCTAAACATATCCTTGGTCCGAGGGTTTTTATACTCGTTCGCCGTTCCTACCTCAAAGAACAGTAATGTCACTAACGAAGGTTCCCAATTTTTCGCAAAATACACTTACCTGTGAAGAGAGACGTGCAAAAGAAACTGTTCTTTTTTGAATAGTACACGTAATTGTACGTAGTAATGTATATTCTTGCATTACTACGATTGATGATTGAATGATTAATAGATCAGTAATTCGTGAGTGAGTATGATTATGGATGAAGTTGCATTAATGTGCATATAGTTTCGCATGATTTTGTATTGGCCGAAATTCATGCATAATTCTGCATAATCATGGCATGTATAAGTATGTTCATTGTTGTGTGATGTAAAATTTGTTACACATGTACATGTACTTTGGGACGAAAGCAAAGGCAGAGCCACAACTAAATTGATGTTTGTTCAAGGTATCACGTCGTTGGGACTGACAACAAATAATCATTATGTGATTGGGAATCCTGTACTGCCATCCCATCAAAGTAATTGGGAACTTGAGTACAGAATATCTGAACATCTGTCCTTCTGGCAAAGGTTGACAAATTTCATCAGCGTTTGGAGACATCTGTACTGGTACAGAACCACATTTATAGCTGGCCAGAGCTCAATTGCAAAGAAATACTTTGGAAACGATACTCCAGATCTCAATACGTTTGAAAAAAATATTAGTTTGGTTTTCGTGAATCAACAAGGACCAATTTCACATGCAATTCCACAAGTTCCGAAGGTCATTGAAATTGGTGGATTTCATGTGTCAAAGAAAACAACCGCCTTACCGAAGGTATGTACTAGATAAAATTCTCTGAAAGAACGTGCACTGCGATCATCCTGAGCGAATTCGCTCTGAATGTAATATTCCATACCAATTGTTTTCAGTGGCTTGTGCCCACGCGTGAAAGAAAAGCTCAAGTCTGAGAGGTGAATTCTCACTGCCAACTTTAGGAGGTTTAACCTGCATTTGGGGGTACTTGTCAAAAATTTAGATAAAAACAGACCCTGCAAAAATGTCAAGGGATAAATCGTTGGAGGATGAGAGCCGTTCAAGCCGGCGAATGTCTGATTATTAAGTTATGATCGCACATGTACTTCTGTTAGTTTAATGATGTCGGGGTTTTTGATTGTCGCTTATAGTTTTATGTTGGAAGATATTCATTTAACACATTAGTTACACATGGTAGCTTCTATATTTATGACCAATAACTCAGCGAACTTGGGAAAAATCTTGTTTTAGAGTATTAAGTCTATTAACTATCGCTCTCCGCTAGAGTGCGGCATTATAAGTTAGGTGTTGTAAGATTAAATATTTTATACAACTTTTTCTAATAAGTAAATGTCACATAAATAAATAATTTGCGCTGGCCGGACGACGTACGACGGGCGCTTGTTACCTGACCGGCATGCACTGGCACGGGCTGCAATCGGGATCTGGTATTGGCTAGTTTTGAACGGCTCTCATCCCCGAACGATTCATGCCTCGACATTTTTACAAAACGTATTTGTGTCTTGATTTTTGACAAGGAATGCAATGATATGCTGTGGTGCCTGAATTAGCAGACGCCCTGTATAAATATAGTAAAACCGCGATAATCTGAACCAATTGAGACCGGGTCTAATTCGGATAAGCGGAAGTTCGGATAATCGAACGGTAATGTTGGATGAAACGATGTTCAATAGTGGAAAATATTTGAAGCAAATGTAACACACATAGCTGTATATTATAATATACAGGGTGATTTAGACCCACCGAACCATATTGATAGAGTGGCTTCTTCGTGAAAATCTAAGACGAAAAGTCCCCTACCAAAAATGTCTGCGACTAATAGTTTCCAAGCTACAGATGATCTAAGTCGACCTATCACAGGGCGTGTGCATGAGACGGTCAGGGCCGCCTCACAAGTCTGGATTATAATGCACCCATGATTAATTGATTATTTAGCTGGATGTTTGATTCTTAGCTGCCACCGTAATTGTTATCGTCGTTTCCGCCATAGTTTTCGTCGTCCAGGTTTTCGTCTCTGCAGTTTTCGTTGGCTAGGTCTTTTCCATCGTAATCTTCAGTCGTTCATATACAGTCCTCTTCGTACTTTTCGACGACCAGGTCTTTCTCACGGTAGTTTTCAGTCATCCAGGTATACCTCTCCGTAGTTTTCGACATCCGGGTTAATTCCTTCGTAGTTTTCAGTCGTCCAGGTAAAACTACCCCTCTCCGTAGTTTTCAGCGAGCAGGTTTTTTTCTCCGTAGT
Organism: Phymatocera aterrima; assembly: GCA_963170745.1. NCBI lineage: Eukaryota > Metazoa > Arthropoda > Insecta > Hymenoptera > Tenthredinidae > Phymatocera > Phymatocera aterrima. The sequence continues at coordinate 1,176,686 of OY720660.1, forward strand.
TTTCGACGTCCAGGTCTTTTTGACTTGTGAAGCGGCTCCTTATGTACACACCCTGTGATAGGTCGACTTAGAACCTCTGTAGTTCGAAAACTATGAGTCCTAGGCATTTTTCGTGAGAGACTCTTGGTCTTAGATTTTCTCAAGGAAGCCACCCTATCAATGCGATCTGAATCACCCTGGATATTGTATAGACGCATATACATTGTGACGTACTTTTTATCCACCCTGGGGTAACAGGCTACTCAGGAGGTCGCACGTTGCACAGAAACAAGGGAGGTCGGCCTTTCGCGGCCAGGGCAAGGAAAAGTTTAGCGCGCCAGGTGAAATACGATTCACCAGAATAGGGTCCCCTGGCTCGGTGGCCAGTGAGTACCGATATTCCTTTTTAGGGTCAGTCGGGGCGGGCCTAGCTCAGCTTGGGATCGGTAGAGTGGGGTGGATTAAGGCGCGGGGTGGGACGTCGCAGGTAGGACTCGTTGAGAAATAAAGTAAAAGCCGAGGCGCAAGGATTTAACAATAACCCCACATAGTGATGATATATTCTGGCAAAATCAATTAACGAATTCAATTAACAGTAATAATTTTACCCAGAACGGGTTAACAAGGCTTTCCCAGAGGGGGGGAATAACGATTCAAGACGCAAGAAATGACAAAAGTCTCCGCGAAGGGGATCGGAGGCCCAAAAAGGCTGAATTTACAAACAGTAATACAGGACTAGGAATATCAAACGACCAATAAAGTAATTCTAAGCCGTAAAAATCAATAAATAACCAGGCTGAACTAAATATAATACAAGCAGTCTAAATAATTCACCGGAGGGGCGAACCGAACACATAACGATAGGAATCTTGGGTGCGCTACGCCTAGCGAGGCTCACGATAAGTCACTCTGGTAGTGCGCGACGGCTAAAACCGCTGGCTCAAGTACTGGTTAGGATACTCGACCCAACTAGAGTGAAAATCAAGCTCAATTAATGATTCGAAGCGAAGGTGCAACCTCCTTGACTAGAAAAAGATAGTTAGTGGGTCCCCAGAGAAGTAAAATAATCAAACTTTAGGTTAAAAGTATCCCGCGACTTGTAGCGCCTCGCGGAGGATAGCTTAAATACCACAATTCTACAAAAATGATCAATAATCGCCCTAAAAACAATAATTCTTTCCCCGGAGGGTGCAAATAACGAGAATTTCTCAGGAACAATAGTTAACGCTAGGCCTAATATTCAGTCTAGGGGGCTTGAGGCCGGTCACCGAGCCCAGCGCGGCAATTATCTTGGCCAGGAAATAAAATTTGCAATTAGCGGAGTCACGCACCACCACGGGTGGGGACCCCGGAGCTTAGATAAGGCTAAGAAATTGCTCTAATCGGTCTGGGTGGCCGGACGTCAAGAGACGGCACGCGTCAACACCCGGTGTAGGCTCGAGCGCTGATCGCATACATCCGGGAATAATATAAACAGTGCCCTGGAAGGCTGAGGCACCGGGCTTATTTAATAATACTGCCCTGAGAGGCAAAAGGATTAGGTTACTTAAGACTACTGCCCTGAGAGGCAAAGTGGCTGCTTCTACTTAACAATACGTCCCTGAAAGGACCCGGGGCATCTCATACTTCACCAGGAAATCCATACCAACAATACCCATTCGGATTCGGGGTGGGGGATTCACAAAGTGTTTTCTATACAGATACTGAACTACGATACAGTAGTTGCAATTCTTAACCTACGGGACTCTGTTCCCCAATGACCGTTTAACACTGACGGATTCGAATTCAACGACCACCAAAATGGCGGAAGGCCTATGACGTGACGCTGAGTACCCGTGACCGTGATCTCTTTCCGGAGAGGAATATTCCCCCAGGACCAGGTCCTTCCCCTAGAGGGGTAAAGGGATTAATTAACTAGAGTTTATATTTCCGGTTCTCTGATTTTGTGAGGTGATCTGGACCCTGGCTACGGCCAGTCACTCGAAATTCGGTTACAGCCGGCCAGCAACAGGTGTGAAAACCAACAGCCCAAAATGGCGATAGTTAGAACAAAGGCTAAGCTAGCTAGTATTTGGTAGAAAACTCGCATTCACCGTCTTCTAGCAAGACCACCCGCGAAGAGCTAGCCACCTGTCAGTTGATAGATAACCGTGAAAAATGAAAAGTGTTTGTGAATCAAAAATACGTTTCAGTATATGTCGTTACAACAATTCAATTATACTTCGCTGTCTCGTCCTCCAGGTCAAATGTAGTTACGCCGTAACTATACAATCCAAATCACAGTAAATTTAAAGTGCATATGTATACGTGAATATATACATATGCTTTTTTTTCGTTTGTTTACAATAACTACCGCTACTTACCAGGCTCGTTACGTTTTTCTGTGCGATCCACATCAAACGTGTCCGCACATATATTGGGCATTTTAATTAAAAGTTTTGTGTGTTGGGTCAAAGATTTAAGTCAAAAATGGATCAATCGATGGGAAGAGAAAAGAAAAAGTGTGGTAGAGAAAAGAAAACAAGAAAAAAGAGGAAATATTTATCGAATGATCATCATAGCCGATATAGATGCGTATGCAAATATAAATACTGCCGTGAAAATCGAGACTTGAGGCGCTCGAGAAGGCACGTAGGTATATGACGACGGTCATAACACCTCATCATCGAGGTCCTTCCATAGTGATAGAGACCGAGACATGAGGAGCTCGAGTCATTTGTATTTGTCTGGAAGGCATTCCAGTTCCGAAGCGTCCCATACTACGCGAATCACGCGGCGTTCGCATCACCGCTGTTATTATCAGAGATTATTATAGTCGCGATGGATCCAGTAGCTCATGCAGTGACTGTCAGAGGTCAGTACGCTCAAATTAAAAACAAAATAATCAGCGATCTTGTACTCGATCGCGTAGTCTCTGCAGGAGACCCGCGGATTTATCTGTCGATCTTCAAGTGTTGGATAAAACAACAGCTGATATAACAAATGATGCTATTGATACAAATTTGTTAAATTTTCTCGGCGATGATCTGTCAAAAGACAAACAGTTTGGACCAAAAATCGTAGAAGCAATTGCAGAGCGTTCGAATAATTTGCTCAAAGAAGGCCTTAATAAGGAGACGCGTCAGGATTCAATTAAGAAATATCCAGCTAGTGAAAATTGTGTCATGATGAAACCTCCAACACTCAATCCTGTAATAAAATCGGCGCTATCAGCGTCAGCACTGAAAAAAGAAGTTTATCAAGTATACAGACGAAGTCAATTAACAGCAATTCTCTGGTGCATCAGGAATACCTTTTCAACAATTTTAAAATTCTCAGAAGAGGATGGGAAAGTTTCTGATTTGACAAATGAAATCACTCCGATATTAGGAGATGTCGGAAGATTAGCAGCTGACCTACAACATTCGTTGTCAATCGCTAGACGCTCATATATTATACCCAGCTTGATTTCCATTGTTAAGGGCATAGCTGATCAAAATCCAGTTGATTGTATGTTACTGGGATCTGATTTTTTGGAACGTATCAAAACAGCACAAGCTGTTGAAAGATATTCTAAAGAAATTCCAAAAAAACTATCAAAACCTTCGGGCGGCGAGGGCCAAAATAACACCGGTCATTTAAACTGGAAAGACCCCTTCTTAACGGAGGTTTCAGAAATGATAAACCTTCAGGGAATGAAAGATTTATTTTCAATTCGAAAAAATTGAATAATTTTATCGACCCAAGTCACTTTAAAATAGAGGACTTGCGCACAGCATTCGGTTTAATTGCAAAAAATGATGATTTAGCATCAATAGACTCGGAAGATGCCTATTTTATGATACCGATTGCTAAAAATTATATTGATGATTCACTCCTAATAGGGAACTCAAGTCATACATGTAACACTCATGTTCAAGAGACGCGTAAAATATCAGCATATCTTGGTTTAGTACTAAATCTCGACAAATGTATGTTAACTCCGTCAGTTCAATGCAAGTTTTTGGGTTTTAATATTGATACACAAGCGTTTACTGTAACATTAACGAAAGAAAAAATTAGAGAAATATTAGGATTGGCAACCGAGCTTACAAAGAAAAAAGTTTGTAGAATCAGAGAATTATCCTGTTTTATAGGAAATATTGTAGCGGCTTGTTCAGCGATGAAGTACGGCTGGTTATAGACTAAAATTCTAGAAAGAGAAAAATTCGTAGGTTTACAAAATTCCAACGGTTGCTTTAATGTAAAGATGGGTTATCGGTATTTATTCAATCTGATTTGGATTGGCAGATTGAAAATGTTCAACATGTTAGCAAACCAATCCGGGAACAACCGTTTGAACTTGAAATATTCACAGTTGCATCACTGTCTGGGTGGGGTGCATTTTCTCAGGGAAAAAGAGCGTGTGGCCGGTGGACAGTAAATGAGGTTGATAATCACATCAACGCTTTGGAATTACGGGCAGCTTTCTATGGTATGAAATGTTTTGCAAAAAAATGCAAAAAACTGTAGTATCCTCCTGCGGATGGATAATACAACAGCTATTGCGTATGTAAACCGCATACGAGGAGTACAATATCCAACATTGAATGATTTAAGCAGACAGTTTTGGACATGGTGCGAATTTAGGAATTTATGGGTATTCGCGGTATACATAAAATCATCAGAAAACGTAAAAGCGGATAAAGAATCACGTCGTACCCATACAGAAACTGAATGGGAAATTGCAGACAGAGCTTTTGATAAAATTGTTGAATCATTTGGCAAAATTGATATCGATTTGTTCGCTCCCTTTCAAAACAGAAAGTGTTTGCGGTGTATCTCGTGGCGAAGAGATCCCGAATCAATCGACATTCATGCATTCACAGTGAACTGGTCAGAATATTTCTTTTATGCGTTCCCCCCATTAAGTATAATCTTACGTACACTTCACAAATTAAAAATTGATCGAGCCGAAGGCGTTATTGTGGTTCCTTTGTGGCCAACACAACCTTGGTTTCCTTTTTTCAAATCATTACTAAAATCCAACCTGCTTCATTTTGGCCCATGTAGCGATTTACTCATGTCTTCTTCTGGGGAACCTCATCCACTGTCTCCGAGTCTTTCCGTGGGTGCCGGAATTTTATCAGGCAAAGAATAAAAAAAAAGGGAGTCCCTACACGGGCTATTCTAGTTTCAATTGTATCCTTGAGTGAGGGTACGATAAACCAGTATAACAAACCACTCAGAATGTGGTATGGTTTTTGTCAGAAAAGCGGTGTACCATTGTTTACTGCATCCATATCTTATTGCATAACATTTTTAAGCGAAGTCATGGATACTTCGGACTCGTATGGGTCTCTCAACTCATGTCGATCAGCATTATCTCTTGTCTTGACAAATAATAGGATGTGATACTAGGGTATCGAGGTTCTTCAAAGGTGTGTCCAAATTACGTCCACAGAAACCAAAGCATAGAACCGTATGAAATCCGCGTCTGGTTCTAAACTTATTGAATTCACGGGGTAAGAATGATTCATTAAGCCTTGAACGTTCGTCAAAGATGCTTGTTACTCTACTGGCGTTAATCACAGCTCAGAGAGTACAAACCTTATCCAAAATTAGAATCGTGAATATTATACAATCACAGTCAACGATACAAATACACATTACTGACAATATCAAAGCATCAGTTAGAAATAGAGAACAACCAATACTAATATTGCCATTTTTTTACCGAACAGCCAATTTGTGCGTAGCGTTTGTTCTGTAGAATACTTGGATAGAACAAAAAACATAAGATCAAACAACGATGATTTCTTGATATTAACATTTAAAAAACCATATCACATGGTGTCGCCTCGGACTATAAGTAGGTGAATAAAATAAGTGTTAAAACTCAGTTGGGTTGATACGCAAATCTTTTCTGCGCATAGTACTAGACATGCTGCGACATCCACAGTATATCAGAAAGGAATTAGTCTAGACGTTGTAAAACAAACCGCTGGATGGACCGAGAAATCTGAGGTTTTTGCCAAGTTTTACGATAAACCTATCATCAACCCTTGTGATTTCGCTATGGCAATTTGTAGTCTTGAATAATAAAAGAAATGAAAAAGGAGATAATGTGAAATATTGTTGAATGAAAAATCTTTATTTTATATTGTTAGCAACGATATCAATTATCTGTTCATTCAGATAAAATAAAAATCATAAATACATGAAAATGCCTCCAACCAACTCGCTTTACTTCAAACATCTACATTTGATCTAGAGGACGGGACAGCGAAGTATAATTGAACGATTGAACGAACTTACCTTAAGTGACGTTCAATCGCAATTATGCGAGCTGTCTCGTCCGAATAGATCGAAATGCCACCCAGTATATAGAAATTATTGCTTTTTCCCTCCCAACAATTTTAGCGAGTTGATAGCTTTAAAAATATAATGAGCCTGGTAAGTAGCGGTAGTTATGGTAAACAAACAAACGAAAAAAAGCATATATATATATTCATGTATACATATGCGCTTTAAATTTACTGTGATTTGGATTGTATAGTTACGACGTAACTACATTTGATCTATTCGGACGAGACAGCTCGCATAATTGCGATTGAACGTTACTTAAGGTAAGTTCGTTCAATCGTTCAATTATAATTGAATAAAAACGGAACATTTTGGGACGAATATACATACTGTATAACAAAATACGACAAACGCGTGCAATGAAACAAAAATCACAATAAAGCAAGTTGAGGTCGGATAATAGAATGATCGATAGCGAGTCGCGGTTCGGATAACAGAGGTTCGGATTATTAAGGTTCTACTGTATATGTTATAGTGTGTGAACAGTTCTTTTCTTGCTTGTAGGACCTTAAAAAATGGTTGGACGACGCTACCGGGGGTTTTGTCTACATGAGTCTCGGATCGAATGCCAAGAGCACAATGATGCCCAACCAAACACTTTATGCATTCATAACTGCTTTCTCAAGAGTGCCCTACAAAGTTCTCTGGAAATTTGAAGATGATATTCTCCCTAGTAAACCAGATAACGTTCGTATCATGAAGTGGGTTCCACAGCAGTCTGTCTTATGTACGAACGATTTCGTAATACAGATGAAGATATAGAGCAAATTTATACGAGCAAAATATTATCATGTATAATTGTTATTTGCTCAGCGCATCCCAACTTGAAGGTTTTCGTCTATCAAGGAGGTCTCCAGAGCACAGAAGAGGCTGTAGCTCATGCTGTACCTTTAGTAGGATTACCAGTCATGGGTGATCAAGAGGCGCAAGTTAGGAGACTGGCGTCTCTTGGAGTTGCGGTGAAACTGGAAATCTCTTCGATTGATGAGAATGAATTATACGAAGCGATTAGCACCGTAGCACGTGACAGCAGGTAATATCGCCGAACTCAATCTATGCGTTGAATCGATCTTTATTGGTAGGAAATTCGTGTATACTGACTTTTCTTTTCACCGTGTTTTGTGTCCATCTGGCTGATTCAAACAACATACTATATTTTTATTCTGCCACCGGTTTTGCAAAAAGTTATTTCAAAGGTGTCGCATGTGCGAGTTGCTATCCCCACTCAATTAACATGGTAAAATAATTCCATACCAGCAATATTCATTCTACGTGCACGGAAAAACGGCTGCATGATTCTGCAGGACGTGACTCTGTAAAAAGAATCTAGGCATGGCGTCGCTCATAAATTTCTTACCAGGGCAAGGAAGACCGTAGACTTGCTATCTTATTGGTTAGCCTATCTCTTATTGGCTTATTGTTGTTTCTTCAACACTCGCCCTCAAGCCAATAACATTATTATTTTAATAACTGTTACATTTGCTATTACTTTGGTTCAATATCACATGTTTAATCTTATACTAATACCTTATTTCAAGTTCACACGGTAGAATATATACCTAAACCTTTTGTTAATAATACGTGCTTTCTCCATTTAAAGCCCTTGTGGAAATATCAACTATCATTTCATTTGTAGGCAAGTATAGGTATTCAAGAGTGATTCCCGCATTTCCAATCATTCCCCTGATAAAATAGTAGCAGACATTATCATGTGATTTGTGCGTGTGTGACATACAGAATTTTTGGCAATCTTGAGTGCGCTTGGATGGTCGTTGAATAGAACTACTGCGCCCTGATCACCAATAATCTTGTGACGAAAGTTTGTTAGATGGATTGCTTCTTTCGCGGTTTCAGATACAAAATATATTGTATACGCTTCTGTTCAAGATAATGCAATTGTTTTTTTGTTTTTTAAAACGTCAAGATACCGCTGTGCTAGTATATTTAAACACATAGCCGCCATACGACTTTCTATATCTGTTATCGGGTTGTTCGCCCAGTACGCGTCTGCGGAATCTGCGATATAATACTATCTCTTCTAAAAACTAACCCTTCATCTTCGGTTTCCTTTAAGTACCTCGTTAATTTTTGAACAGCTGCCCAATGCTCTTTAGTGTGATTTACATTAAATTGACCTAAGTATGAAATCGCGTAGGCGATGTCAGGTCTAAAATTTACATGAAGGCACATTAATGAACTAATAGCATTTTGGTATGGCACATCAACGTCTTCGTTAAGACCTCGTATGATATTTAGTCTGACGTTTACATCCATGGGACTTTTTCCAGACATAGCATTCATCGTTCCAAACTTATTGAGAATATCTAGAATACACTGCTTCTGACTCATCTTTATTTCGTGCTTCGACCTATTCCGTGTAACTTGCATACCCAGACAGTGCCTTACTGGTCCTAAATCCTTCATTTTGAATTTATCGTGCAATTTATTTTTTCACCATTTCAGCTTCGACCCTGTCATTATGAAATAAGAATAAATAAATAAGTCGTATAAAGCGACTTTTACACCGGTTACATTTTTGAATTTCATACACGGTGAGTCGCCTTAAAGTTCCAATTCGGGAGGAGCTCGGTTGGCTGAAACGCCGCCTCCATCCATTCTTACTTGTTATCGCCAAAATTCTAGCTGCCAATTAACGATCAAATATCCTTACCTTTAGATATCCCTATTATTGTGTTCCAACTGAGCCTGGTAAATGGTAATACAATTTATTATTATTATCCCGAGTGAGACAGAAGAAACTGCACAAATACGTTCTGGGTGAGATTAGTTAGAGGATCTGGGACTTCGAATAAACAAACTAAGGATATTCCCTTTTAACGGGGCCATTACTTCGCGTGGTTCGGCGAACCCGAGTTCACGTACTAGCTTTCAGAATGGGTGTTCACTTCCTTAGAGCATATATTACATGGAGGGAGCCTCGTGGCTGGAAAGTGTGGCAAGCAAGTAAGACAGAGCGCGATAGTTTTCGATCATCCCCATTTCTTTCTAACACAAAAGTAGCTGTGGGGGGCCTTGGGACGTATTGTCGAATATGGGTGGCACAGCATTAAGATTTAGTCTCCGTTTTCCAAACGGGCCGACACTGAAGGAGACACGATCAAAATGTCTACTGCACAATCGATCTGACGTGCGTAACTCCACGTTGCATTTGTTCCATAGAATTTCTATCTATTTTTTACACCGCTCATTATTCTTGGGTAACCTGTGATAGATATGTAGAGATGTTCGGAGTTTGATTAGCAGAATAACGTACTGCAAACGTAGGTAATCTATTCTCAGCAGAAAAGTTGTAGAATGTTACGAAAGTTTTAATAGACTTTGCTACATCATTCTAACCTCAAAATGCATCAACTTATATATATCTTTACAGCACTCACTGATGAAAACCAACGTCTTTTGTTTCGCTGATCCCATAAGTTGCCTTACAGTGCGGAACGCGGCACGTTTGGGACATTTTATGATAATTAATAACAAACACTCGCGTTTTACACACGTTTGCTGGTTGGCATTAGTTCGCATGTATAAACGAACTCGATCGGCGCCCCTTACTTCTGGGGTCTACCTGAATATAATACGAGCCTCTCAGAAAAGAGAGGGGATAAGCTTCCAGCCAGTCGGAGCATGCCAGAAAGAGATAGAGATGATCGAAACCCCTATCGTACTGTTTTACTTGCTTGCCACAGGATTTAGGCACGGGTAGAGTAGGCCATGCTCCCTCCATATGATATATGCTCCAAGTTTTTCAGTATCTAGGTTTCTTCGGCTTATTTTTGTAGTTTTATTTTGACAGCAAAGCCAAATCTCTATTACTCGAGTTGGCACCACCTTTACAGTTTTGATCTTGCAACAAGTTTGTTTTTATGTAATCGCTAGAGATTTATACGTTAGAATTCTGCATTGCCATTATCATCGGCTGATAGTCAATCGTTGAACCTTTTAACACCAGAACACCTAGCATCTCGTAGTCGACAGGTTTCCCTACAGCACTAAGTTTCAAGGCTGACGACATAAATGCGTTCACGTAATCTTGCATGTTTTAATAAAATTCAAGCTTCACTGAACACAGTTTTTGCAACAAACTTATTCAACGATTTACACCTTTGTTTTCAACAGCTCGTTCAAGCGCTGTCCGAGCCTCTTTCGGTGTTTCGATTAGCCACATGTGGGTAGGGTTTGACATGTGGCTCTACCATAAGGCAAATAAACGCACGTGCTCTGTTGTCTTTGTGGGTTCTTTGAGCCTAGGTTGTTTTGTCAGCCTCCAGGTAGCCTCCGATAAACATCCAATAATTTTCAATGATTAAATCGTTTTCTATATCAAATTTCCAGTCCTGATACTTTTCACGCCCTTCGAGTTTTTGAATACAAGAATGAAGCTTTGGACTGTGACCCGTAGCTTCTGCCATTGTTCAATGATCACAGCACATGTTTCACAATTTTTGCGATCTAGTTGCATGGTAGATTTATACAAAGTCTCTGGGCGCATAACCTGTTGCAGATTTATTATGAGGACAGGTTTTAAATTGACAGGAACACTTGAACATTTACTCTTATTCGACTGGCATACTTATATAGAATCTACGCATAGCGTCGGTTACAAGTTTCTTACGAGGAGAAGGAAGGACTAAAGATCGTCGCCCACTATGCCGCGGCCCGGCGATGCGAATCGTTGTGAATCGTGAGTAGATATAATATGAGAGTTCCGGATCCAGCCTTTAGGGATCGGTGGGTGAGTAACCGACAGTCTGATGGCAACGGTTTTGGATCATGGTAACGATTACCGATATTTTGTTACCGATAGTCTGATGGTAACGATACAGGATCATGCATTGCTGATCTTATGTTTTCGACAATCGGGTGGTTGCGATTTTCTGTCATGCGATGACGCTACTATGGATTGTCGATCTTTACTTACCGATAGTCTGATGGTAGCGATTCTGAATCACAGATTGTCATTCTTCTGTTACCGACAATCGGATGGCTGCAATTTTTCGCTGTGCGATGGCGCCACTACCGATTCGCCTTCGGATCATGGTAAAGATTACCGACAATCGATCTAAGATGGCTGAAATTTCGAATTCTTAGCTTATATATATACTAATTATACTAGCTGAAATGTTTAAAGAGTGACAGGGTGTTACACGCACGCAATGACGCGAATCATCCAATGATATTTCTTTATTAGCTATTTCTCAAGTCTAACTTATTCTAGAAATGACAATTTTTCTTAAAACCAACCTAAACTATATGCCTTACGTCTGACTTACTCTAAGGTGGTCATTTTTTTCGAAACTAACCTGAACTATATTTCTTAAATCTAGCCTATTCTAAGTCACATTCTCGTTCTCCTTCTCTTCCTACTCTTCCTCCTCCTCCTCCTCCCCCTTCTCATTCTCCTCATCCTTCGTCTTCTCGGGTAATGCAACGATGATTGGTTCACCATCGTCGTAATAAATTATGCGATACCGATCATCGTAATTCGAACTCTCATATCCCTCATCTAACTCCTCATTCTCCCACGCTTGCCTGGGTTGGTTAAAATTGAAAATTTGCTGATTCATATCTGCAATAGGAAATAATAAATATGAACTATACCCATCATGAAAACTATGATATCGATGAATAATGATACTTACTTCTTGTTTTTCGAGCCAATTGCTGAGTTTCTATTTACAATTTATCTTTCTTCGCCTGGATTTGCAGAATGTGTCAAATTCGATGCAAACTCGCACTTTTATACCCGACTAGAACCCCGACATACATCCACAATTTTGGAGGGGCTGACCAATGGCAAACTCGAGGATGATATTTTTTCATATAAAGGTGCAAAAGATGCGTAGCCCGAGATGCAAAATCCCCCACCGTTGGTTGGAAACGCTTGAATTTTCATGGTATCCGAACGTGCATGTGAAACCCCAAGACTTATGGTGGGTGTGAACAATCGTAAAGTATCAGTTCGACTACAGTGCTGTGAAATTCACCGAAAAAAAATGAACAACGTCATGTATATGAATCTCGTTGAGATGATGGAAGATGCATACAAGTTACTGTGTACACTACCCCAGAACAGGTGACTGAAGATATTTTTATCTTCATTGTTATTTTAAAACAACAACTGCAACATATAATTTCACTCCTCCAATCGTGAGTAGCAAAATTTGAACGACCACGTGTGGGTATTGTGGGGGGTAATATTGGTGATGATATTCATAATCATGTCCGATGGGATGATATGGAGAGCGCCTTCAAGTGTCGTATACGCACCGGAGCCGTGACAAATCTCCAACACAAAGATTTAGCGAGATTTTTGACTGACGCTGAGGTAGTAACGACGGAACGCTTAAAGAATGTGCTACGCGAAGAAGGAAGTATCAAAGTGAATGTGGAGGTTTTGTGTAAATTTTAAAACGTCAAAAACGATGAGATCAGTTTGAAGTGAAGAACTTCAATACACGCACCGCTGCGATTCTGCCATCGACAGATCTAGAAACTTGGTTCACGGATAACGTCACGAATCCTCTGCTGACCATGGTGGAGGATTTTGAACAACGAGATTCTGGTTGGAGCATGATTGAGATCATAAATGCCGTGATCTGCGTCAACCGATACGAGCTTCTTCGCGGTGGACTCTCGACATTGACACCACTACCAGAGGATATTTAGCAAAAGAAAGCGGTAGTCAACGTACAGAACGATGATGATCGATGTTTGCTGTGGTCTGTTGCTGTAGCTTTCCACCCCATAAGCGTCAACGCAATCAGAGCACACAGCTATCGACGGTATATATCGGAGCTAATACTCATGATTGAAAGTGGGAGCAAACTAGATGATGATGATGCAGAGAATTTAGATAAATTTAAACCCTGATTCCACTTTGCTTGGATCAAGAATCTTTCACGTTTAATTGGTAAACAATTATCAAACCATAATGGTGAACAATTTTTGTGCGACAGATGCTTGTGTTACTCTAGCGTTCGGAAGGTCTATGAAAATCGTAGACAAGATTGCCTGAGGTTGAATAAAGTGCGAATGGAATTCTCCAATGAGAAGACTTTGGGATTTTCCAATTTTTAAAATCAGGGTACTGTGCCGTTCGTCGTATATGCCGATCTTGAATGCATGATGAAACCTGGAGTAAAAGAATCTCAAAAGCATATCCCGCATAGTGCAGCGTATTATACACATTGCGGGTATGATGATGCATTATCGGAATACAAGAGCCACCGCGGATCCGATTGTATTAAATGGTTGATCGAGGAGCTCCGCAAATTATCCGTAAAAGTAGAGTCGCGTATAAAAAATGTAGTTTCAATGGAGGCGTTGAATCAAGCGCAACGTGATCGCCACATTCGCGCAAAAAACTGTTATATCTGTGAGAAGCCATTTTTACCGGAGGACAAATATGTCGGGATCACTGTCATTTTACGGGTAAACATCGCGGAGCTGCACACAATCGATGCAACCTTAATTTTCAAGAGTTGCCCACGATTCCGGTAGTTTTTCACAATTCATCCGGTTATGATTCCCACTTTATCTTAAAATCTCTGGCCACAACTTTCCCCTGTGACATTTCGTTGCTACCTATCAATAAGGAAAAATACATATCATTCACGAAGAAAGTCGATGGTACTCTGATTAGTTTGAGGTTCATAGATTCACTTCGATTCATGGCTAGCAGTATAGAGAAATTAGCATCATACGTTGACGATGCTGAAGTTTATATTGCTACCACATACTATTTTTCAGTGTACGATTGAAGCGTTCGCATATCGATGCCTTCAAGTTGCTAAATGTCGAGTACATGTTAATCCCGTAGTCTCTCATATGACTTTTAAATTCTTTGTTGTAAAATTCCTTGCCCTGATCAACGTGTAGATGTTAGCACAGATTTCATTGCAACTGTTACATCTTTGGCATTTTTGCTCCTGATCGGTATGGCCCACGAAAATTTGGAAAATATTTCAATCACTGTGAGCACGAATTTTGAGCCCTTGTTGACGGATGAGTATGCAGACATATCGACAAGATCAGCTTGCCAGGTCTCATCCAAACCGCGTATATCGACATAGCGTCGAGGATAATTACGTCGAGCGGGTCTATGAAGTTCGCTTGCTGTTACCGCCTTCATCTTCATGCGTCAAGTTTTTCAACGATATTCTCCACTATCGCCAACCGTTTCTCTAGAGATTCACTTTCCCCCTTCAGCCTCTCAATCTTTTCTTTTGCCAGAATCCAAATACACTGATCTTCTTCAAAACTTTCGCTGTGTTCTCGATCTATGCGAGCATTAAGTTTAGATTCAAGAGCTTCGAGCGCCTGTCGCATGGATTGTTCGAATGTTTCTTTTATACTACGCTCAAGAGCAATATATGATCGCTGTGTAATATCCTCGAGACTTTGCAGAGAAACGGCATCGGTTGGTTCCTGTGGATGCGCGATATTACACAATTGTTTATTATCTATGTTGTACTGGTTATTGGCGGTGGTTTTAAATCCAACACCTGGAGGTCCACGGCTACCCACACTTTTGATTTTTTCGCTAACCAACCGACGACCGAATATGTCTATGCTCATTGTGGAACGATCTAGCTCTATTCGGGGTGAATTCTGTGAAGTATCCCGTTATGGTTGAATTTTTCAAGATTAGGTCCTACATCGTGTGAGAATTAAGTACTAATTTGAGCCAAGGCGGCGCCACCATCCGGGCGACGGTGTCGTCCGTTGAGTGTACCCTTCTACACTCAACGGTGTCGTCATCCGGCGTCTCAGCAGTGGTGCAGGGAGAGGGGGCCATAGGCCCGCCAGAACCTGTAAGCGCGTCGTAGAGTAAAGACGCATCTTCGTATCTTCTGTGCTGTTTTGTTTTGTGTGAATAAACCTTTATTTAATATTATCAAATTGGATTGAGTTCAGAATTATTTTGCTTCGCCATCCTTACAATCGGTGAATCGAATCTTCAGAACCGCCTTTTTCACCGTTGGAGCGTCATTCTCTACTACAAAAAGAGTCCGAGTGTGTTGATTTCCGGTGGAATTGTTGGTACGCTCTCGATCTAGTCGTGTCGTAATTTTAGATTCAAACTCATGGATTGCTTGTAGCGTAGAGTTCGCAGATGTTTTTTCCATCGAATGTTCGAGAACACCTAAGGCTCGCCGTGTAAAATCTTCAATTTCTTCTTTTCAAAGAAACAGCGTCGTTTGGTTCCTGTGGATCAGCGATATTACATGATCGTTTACCATCTAGATCGTACTGCTTATCAGAGGTGAATTTGAATCCAACACCCGGAGGACCTCGAATAACATTTTTTTCACTATCGTTGCTCGCCAGTTGTCGTCCGAATATGTTTATGCTCATTGTTCAACGATCTATGAGCGAATGATCATTTCATGTTTAATCTTATGCTAATGAATGATTCCCGCCTCGCGTAGCTCCTCATGTATGGAGCAATGAAATCTCTAGACTTTGAATTTTTTTCTCTATCATGATGCGGGCTTTTTTCAGCTTTGTAATATTTTCGATATACATTCGTTTTCTTTACGATTTTGATATCATGTAATTTGTCGCTTTTATTCACAATCGAGAGATCGGGCAACTGTCTGAACAGCAATTCGAGCAATCCAGATGTAATATCATAGCTCTTATCACCAACATATATCTGATCATCACCAAATATGATATCCGAATCACCTATCTTCATTCCGCCGACCAACTTTCGAACACCATATTTCGTATCCAAGTTCTTGCGCTCTTTGGACGAGGTAAACATGCTTAAATAGCGCGTCGACTTAGCTTCTTTCTTCAATATCGGTGTGCTTGTAGAGGCAGCTGCGAACGTACCATCCTGGTTGTTATCATCATCATCATCATAGGTATGATCTGCGTCATCCATAGCAGCGACGGTTGTAGCATTGTCTCCAATAGAAACGTTAGTCGTCAGGCACATTCACATTTTTATATGCATCATCATCATCATCGTCATCGTCATCGTCATCGTCATCGTCATCGTCATCGTCATCGTCATCGTCATCGTCATCGTCATCGTCATCATCATCATCATCATCATCAGCGTTCTCATAAGCTTTTCTTTTCGCAAAATCTTCTGTCTTCTCTGTCTTAATCGAATCTGGCTCCGATTTAACTTCTCGCTTCATTAGTAACCGCTGCTGCTGCTTCGATGAATCAACCAACTTGTGCAGAGGTGTAACCAGAGGTTCGAAGATTTCACTCATAGCCTGCTCATCGGTGTCTTTCCCCATTTTTATCATTTTGTGTTTATGTCAAATGATATCACTGGCCCTCGCTTTTTCTCGCAACACATCGTTTTGCTTACGTATCTTGGAGCTCTCCATACTGCTGCTAGTTTGATCGATGTATTGTAACTGTATGTGATTCATTGGTGATTCAGACTTATAAAGCAGTCGAAACCCCGCCTATATCCCCCAGCGTTAATCTCACTGTCTTTATTGATGGTCACAAAACTACATCTACCGTCATTCCAGCACGCCAAGCCCAAATCTTTAAATTGTTGATAGGACATATCGGTGTTCACGTGATCGGCGTATATGTGCTTCAAATTGATTTCATCTTGGCGGAAAAGAACCAATAAGTTTGCATTATCACGCACCAAATGTTTCGGGATTCAAGCATACGTTTGACACAGATAAAAACTATCGACTTCTCTGTGCCGCCCCATGCAGAAATGGGCTCTGATATTATCTTGCTTCTCACAGGCCACGTCATCGAAAATCATAACCGAGTTGGGATGCGCATCCTCCGGCTTCACAACTTCTTTGTGCTCATTAAACGGAAAATAACCCAACCCCGCCACAGGTTCCAACAACCTCTTCAAGAATTCATACTTTGTCTGATTAAAGGATTTTGAATAGACGTACACATTTTCAAATCGTAGCCCATTGGTATGAGTCAGTAGCGTGAGAAGGGCATGAGTTTTTCCGCAATTCGAGGGCCCGTAAAAGACAGCTCTCACATTATTTGGTAGTAGGGGCCCGTGACGTTTCCCGTTCTTCTTTTTTTGTTCAACCAATTTATCGAAATTGGCAATGGATAGTTTAATCGTTTGATCTTGAAATTTCATGATGCTTGGTAAACGCCGCAATGGTAACTAATATATTCATGCATAAAATATGCGCTTCTATAGAATTTGCGTCAGTTCATGGCCAGCCATGGTTGGACAAACCCGCGGGCAAAGGAGCGATTGTGGTTTAATAAATAAAATCATCAACAATCTTCCAATCGAATTACATGTTCCTGGCTATCAGTACTGCGGACCTGGTACAAAATTGGTAAAGAGGTTAGCTCGTGGTGATCGAGGTATCAATGCTCTAGACGCTGCATGCAAGCAGCACGATATCGCATACTCCAAGAATCGGGATAATATTGCAGAGCGTCACAAAGCTGAAAAAGTGCTTGTCGAAAGGGCTTGGAATCGGGTTTTGGCTAAAGACGCAAGTGTGGCTGAAAAAGCTGTCGCTTGGGCGGTTACCAACACAATGAAAGCAAAATCTAAACTGGATATGGGTATGAGGATGTGCATGACGCAAACACCGCACAAGAACAAGGCAAGAACACTGAAGTTTATTATACAAGCAGCAAAGAAATCTATGAAGCCGGGCTCCAAAGCTATTGAGTCAGCGTTGGCAGGTGCCCGTTCGGCTGTATCTGAAGGAAAAGTGTACACACCCAGTATCTTACCCGTCCTCAAGAAAATTGGTGGTTTATTACCGTTTCTAATTCCAATCTTTGCGGCCCTTAGCGCCACAGGTGCTCTAGCGGGTGGTGCTGCGGGTATAGCGAAGGCTGTCAATGAGGCTAAGGCAAACAAGCATCAGTTACAAGAATCCAAGCGCCACAATGCTACAATGGAGGCGACCGCTTTGTGGGGAAGGGTTTATACCTGAAACCATATAAGACGGGTATGGGACTGTATTTGATGCCTGCAAAAAACTGATAGAGCTACCACATCGAGCCCTCATAGACGCCGACTTGCTTGACTATGCAAAAGCTATGAAAATTCCACATTTCCGGGGTGTTTTTATGCGAAATGATTTACCCAGTTCAGGGCCTAGAAAGCGTGGATCTGCAATTATCAATCTTGATGATAAAAACGGCCCGAGAACGCATTGGGTTGCATCTACGAAAAACGGCGACGAAGCGGTGTATTTCAACAGTTTCGGTGATTTACAACCACCTAGAGATCTGATGAAATATCTCGGTGTTGGTAGCGTAAAATATAATCATAAGAGATATCAAGAATATAACACAATCATTTGCGGCCACTTGTGTCCCAAGTTTCTCAGCGTACAACTATAAGATGTATGCATATCGTTGATGCATTATTAGTCATGGCTGATTCGTTGACGTTGACACTCTCCGGAGAATCGTCGGTGTTGAGGGCTCAATATTTTCCACCCATCGAGCTATCGCCAACAAAGCCATATGTTCTCGGACTCATAGAGCTCCTGACATTCAACGCAATCCCCAATAAAGATGTGGAGTGTAATAAGTTTCATACATCACCCCACACAATAATTACAATACCCACTGGGAGCTATGAAATTGAAAATATCGCAAATTATCTGAATAAGGTACTACCTGAGGATTATAATATCAATCTGAAAGCTAATAACAATGAGCTAGTCAGTCAAATTAGATGTAATCATTCTGTGGACTTCAGACAAAAAGATTCTATCGGCCGATTGTTCGGTTTAACCCCCAGTGTTCTAGAAGGTGGCATTACCCACAAGTCCAAGTTGCCCGTTCGCATACTTGAAGTCAACGCTTTGCGAGTTGAGTGTAATATTACCGCAGGTGCATACATAAACGAGCATCGAGTACATACGATTCATCAATTTTTTCCAACCGTACCACGCGGATATAAGATCGTGGAAGTGCCGACAAATGTCATTTACCTTCCAATCACCGTACAGTCAATACGCGATATACAATTGAGAATAGTTTATCAGGACGGAGAATTGATAAATTTTCGAGGTGAAACTGTAACTATACAATTACATGCGAAATCTTTGAGATAGTATCGGTATTGTGTTTGAGAGGCCAAGAAAATCTGGTTGTAGTTATAAAAGCCCAATAACATGCCCAAGCATCATCAGTAATCGAGCAGCTTTGATTCGAGTGACACATCTGAACGCTCAGTTTCTCCAGTGCCAAGGACTTCGACTTCGTTGTGGTGGAAAATAAAAATTCGCTGCCATATCTGCATATTCCCATCACGAAAATGATAAAAATCCAAACACCTGTGACCTTCGACGAGTCGATTGCTCACTGCGAAACACATGCGCATCAGACGTATGCGGCGTCTACCTTCAGAAATAATGATGAGATCCGCATAGCTGTGCAGAATCAAGATGCGTGTGTATTACCCAGTAAAAGTTCGCTCCACATCTACGGTCGGACTACAAATTCCGATGGCACCGCTGTCCATGCAAGCACGAAATTGGTCAATATGGCTGTGTGTCACATGTTTGGTGATATGCATTACGAGTTGAATGGTCATGAGATTGATCAGAATAAGAATGTTGGCATTACGAGTATTATGAAGGGGTACTTATCACTTACCCCTGGACAGCAGCATCTCCTGGAGAACACAGGCTGGCTGGTAGATGATAATAATAAACTAGCCAACAACGATGGATACTTTGACGTCGATATACCGCTGAATTTTGTGCTCGGATTTGCCGAGGATTATAATATCATCATCGTCAATGCAAAACACGAGCTAATTTTGACACGATCAAACAATGATTTAAATGCCATACATCAAAATACCGACGATGTGATCAAGATTTCGCTTGAGAAAATTGAATGGTTATTACCATACATCAGACTGTCAGATCCTGCAAAGATCAAGATGCTCAACTTGTAACAGCCCTAGCCCCCTAGTCACCTGTCACAGTATACACTAGCAGTAAACAAAGTATAATCATGAGCTAGGCCATTACGACTAAACGGTAGCACCTCGCGGTAATCAGATACAGCCGCGACACGAGTACCAGAAAACGCAACTAGTACACGATAGACGCCACTAGGCGGCGATACCGCCAGCACCTTCCCGCAAGGACGCGGCAACCAAGCCCGTATATAAGGCCGCGCACGGCAGTGGCAAATCAGTTCTCTGGCTACCAGCGAGTACCAGCATACCAAGAGGGCTCCAGCTGAACTCCGTCTACCAGACGTTACGGACCGCAGGAAGAGACCCCGGACTGCTAGGCGCGACGCGATAGCAATAAAGGCTTCCACTTTATTCGCCGATACCGTAACCGCACTAGGTCGCGATCGTGAGTTAATTAAATAAATGTCGCGCTAAAACTGTACACATTCGAGTGACATATATGAAACGGCAATGAGCCGCATAAGCATTTCTTAATGCTCTCCCACAGGTCATTTTAGAGCCATAGATATTAAACGGCGAATAGCCGCATAAGTATTTAGCAATGCTCTAGTACCGATTCAATGTATCTAGTTTTTGGTCTCATTTAACAATCGCTGATCAGATATTACAGCGGATTAAGAAAGCCGCATTCAATTCCTTGCTATTAGAACTCTTGTTCACAAATATTGCATATCAGCAAAAGATTTAGTATTCAACCGTGTCGCAGAACTGCCACCTAGCATACCCTAGCTGGCGATTCTACCGTACTAGTCTAAGTTAAGTTAGCGATACCTTCATACGGTGAACACCTAGGATAATATTAAGAAACTGTGTACTTTTGTGTTGCACCTGCAACTCCGGCTCTGAAACTCTAACTTAAGGGAAAATAAATAGATCTATCTTGTTACTAAAATAACGCTGGTTGCTTGCATACTTTATTACCTCCACCGACCGGTGGTGCACGAGCATCCGGTGGAGGGGGACGAGACCCCCAGATCCGTTTGCGACTACACCGGGTTAACTCCTGCCCCCACGATCCACCCGGTCTGGCCGAAACGTTACAAACTATATCGCCAAGGATCCGGCTGTATCTATGAGTTTTCGCTCGTGAGAAATGTACGAGTACCCAATGCTGCCTGCAACAACGAGACATGTATGGGTTGTGAAGACGTCCACACAGCTAGAGAAACCAAGACACGTCATACTAGGATTCCAAACCGCACGACGAAACGATCCGATGAAAAATGCCAGTCAATTCGATCATTGTACGATTAGAGATGTGAAACGTTTTCTAAGCTCGCAGTGCTATCCCTATGGAAATTTGAATCTTCATATTGCTCGCAATCAATATACCATTCTCTACAATATGTACACAAACTTTCAAATTTCATACTACGATAAGGAATCCGAGCCTCTTTTGTCGAAGAGTGATTTTTTGGAGAGAGCCCCACTCATTACTATAGACTGTTCCAAGCAAAATGAATCGTTAAAGAGTGGACCGGTAGATATTCGTTTCGAATTCGAAACTACCGTTGCATTTCCAGCAAATACTTCAGCCGATTGTATGATCAAACACGACCGCATTGTTGAATATGATCCCATCGGCGGTACCGTCCAAAAATTAGCCACATTTTAAGGATTTTACATACTTGAGAACTATAGATTAGGCTTATTCTGAAGGAACAATAAATAAATAAATAAATGTGATTGCAATTCTATTGTTATTTATTCAACCCTAACCCATCCCCATCACATATATATACACATGTGTGTGTGGGTGTGATCAGAGTTTGCCATAGAATTCAAATTTATTGTATGGTCCTCCAAGATAGAGTATCTGCAGACGTTTCTGATCCACCTCGTTGTTCGACTGATCCAGCTGGGTGGAATCGTTCTCTAGGGTCTTTTCGACTCTCGCAGGTAGTAGCACGATGTATTCGTTGGCAATCGTTGCGATGATTCTACAGCCAAATTTCGTTTTCACAAGCCTCAGTTTTGTGATATCATACTTTTGCCCAATCCCCAGCTCTGACAACTTTCTCATCTGCATATCATTATCCATACGGCTAGTGCTGTTTAGGCTGCTGAAGTCCATCTGCACAAAAGGAATAATTCGGAATGAGTTTTTATATCATAATCGAATATGATTATCGTGTAATAGGATTCTCACCTTGTTCGAAAGAGTTTACGGGTCCGAATATACTAGGAAGATGTGTTAATGGCGAGAAGTCGAGATGCACGAATGCAACCCCCCTCGAGCTCTTGGCTTTTAAACCATCATCCCCCGCCATCAAGGCATGTGCAGAGGGTTTTTTATGCCCCTCCTCTAAACACCAGTTTTTCAACCGCTGAACGTTCTCGAGGGTACAATGGTAACCTCCAAGTACATCGTCATGACAGTCTCCATGCCAACTTCAGTGTCCGCACAATCCAAAAACTTTCGAGCGCTTTGTACCGCTTCGCAGCGATTCGTCACGATTCGCATTACCGCGCCGCGGCATAGTGGGCGACGACCTTTGCCAAAGAGTCTACGGAGGTCAACTCACTTCAAGCATAAGGACAATCCTTTTAGTTAGCCTATCTCTTATTGGCATATTCTTGTTTTCTTTCCAATAGTCAATGCGTCTAACTTGAAAAATATTTCGACAAACGCATTTCATCACTTAGTAGATTTCACCACACCATAGTAGAATTATGGCTTTGCAAAACGATTAGGTTGGTTTGATTTCTAGAGTTGATATGTATATACATGACATTTGTATTATGGATATTCGAACATTGAGTTTCCAATGGAAGGGACTTCGAGCAATCACGAGTAAACCCTACGTCTTTTATTCTGTGTTTCTGTGTTTATTCCTCTGAAGAACTCAATCCTCTACAAAATCATATCCCGCGCAAGTTTCTAGCAGTTGTTTACACAGAGTAAGATGAATATTAATGGTCAGAGATAATTTTCTCGTGTTACTTAAATAGGAACACGGACATCTGCGTACGGCGCATCGTGAACTCCAGCTACAGAGTTTTCGTTGTGCGACGATCTCTTCCTAACTAACAAGAGCAAGAAAAGAAAGAATCGATTCAT